>OY728167.1:209135911-209782407 GCA_963277665.1 Viscum album | reverse complement strand
CATAAACTTTCCTATATATTCCTTCAAATCCAAAACCAATAAATATGTATTTTAATATTAGGAAGAAAAAGCTCTGATAATTAAATCATTAAATGTTCAAGGTTTCCCATACAATAATGAAAATTTAAATATTAATATTCTTGATATAATAAATAACATTAGTATAGATAAAATATGGACATGAAATGTCACAATGGATGTATATATACCTTATAAAATAATAATGGTGCATATTATCAATAAATGACACAATGAAAGAAGATTGAGAAGAAGTCCCTTACCTTGACTCCAACCTATCTTTTTTTATTAGATTTCATAAATAATAAAATTATGTTAATTTATACTAGATTTAGAACCCTTTTATAGTTTATTATTCATTTTATATCACTTATTACCATGTTATAGTAATTAGATAATTATTTGAGTTTATATCGAACGTTTGGTCCATGTTTCTCTATTTGAGTAAAAGATGAACTTATTTTGATGCAAATTATACATGTGGGCATAATTCCATTATCTAAAAAATATTATTCATGATTTAAATATCATATATATCCAGCATATATGTATTTATAATAGTACATAACATTTGGAGATAAGTAATTAAATTCACCATTAATAGAGATGGTAGGCCATACGTACACATGAACATTAAATTCATTTCATTGTCATATTAAAGGAATAAAATAATAAAATATACATAGTTATATTGTAATTCAATTATAAAATATATTTTATAAATGTAACATATTTTTATTAAATACATCCTTATATATGTTCCATGTATGGTATGAACAAGTCATTTCAATTTGAGCGGGCGGTAGTCCACACTTCCTAAAATGAAATTATTGTATTTACACATTATGGAAAGAATAAAAGTATGTTGTAAATAAAAATTACACAAGAATAAATATAATTTAAAAAATATATATATCATATATAAATACAGTTCCGTCATAATGTTAACCCTGAGAGGTGGTAGAAGAAAATTGGGAAATCTTCATTTCGTGAGGTAGTAGTTCCCCGTACACAGAAACAATTTGTTCTATATCAATTATATAGAGGTTTGAGTAAGTGTAGGTTGAACCATTAGAATAAAAAATTATAGTATATTTAGGATACTGGTTTTTTTATTAATTAAAGGAATACAGATATGTTTGGGGGTTGGACGAGGAAAATAAATGAAAGGAGCTTGAGAGATGACGTTACCTCTAAATCGGGTAACTCCATTTAATTTTAGCCAAAAAGGCTTACTTGAATTGCCTTCCTCCCAAGTTAATCTTCTAAGAGGATGGGAGGGATTTTGGGTAATTATTTTATTATAATTTGAATGGGCCAAGGGGATTTAGAGGGGTGAGTAAGTTGGTAGATGTGGTGGCCTTTTATAAGAGGGGGGAGGGGCACTTCAGGAATGTATTGACATATTATTTTATTATAAACTGATTTTCAAATGATAATAGATAAAAACTGATATATTTCTAGGATAATATGAGGATGGGTCTAAATCATATCAATTAATTTTTTTTAGAAAAGTTTATGTCACAAAATAAACCATAAGTTTTGACTATAACCCTTAGTTAAAAACATTAACTCTTACCATGTCTTCTAGTATTTTCATAATATATGGTTACTGTAGTTTCCATAAAATGCCAAGAGAATAAAAATTGTATCATTAATTACATTTGAAACATTATATAAGTCATTTTGAAGAATATTCTATTTTTTACTATTATATCATTTAATAAAATAGTATTTGTTTTAAAAATTCATTTATGTCATCATTGACACTATTTAAAAATTGATTTTTGATAAAGTCATAACAACTTGATTACATTAAACTAATGCAATTAATTCATCCTTCACATTTATATGTAATCCATTTAGTTCTGTGGAATCATAATGTTCAAAATACCTTTATATTAATATTTATAAAACCATTTAATTGATTATTTCATTAAAAAGGTAATTATTGTGTCATAAATATATTTATTTGCATAATGTCTAAAAATTATAAATAAAATACCATCATGTAGGAAATTTATTTATCTTTATAATTACTATTTTAGTTTATGTTATCATTTATATAAACTAAATTTAAATTATTTTAGTTATGGGATACATTTTTATGTTATATTTCCTTTTTCATTAAATTATAAAAATAAAAGGTCATCATCATATCCATGTGGTTCTATGGGGTCCTAAATTCGATACATGGATGTCCTTATTCATCCTTCTCTCATTCAATAGAATTAGGAAATGTGTTAGGGTAGTTTTATATTGCTATAATATTATTTGTTACCCTTATTTCCTTGATTTACCCTTTAACCATGGTATATAAATATAATTACTGATGTTACCACTCATAATGTCTAAAAATAAAGGGGACCTATTTTAAAATTTTGGGCCTTTAGATTCCAAGATATGGAATCCATTTTTAAAAAATGAAAACACATAATTGGAATAAAATAATATAAAACTAATTATCATTGTCAAAACCAGAAAATAAGTTTTTATGAAGTAAAAACTATTAAAAGAATAACTTGTGTTTATATCCAATTTCAATGTGAAATTACATGAAATGACCAAAATTTTATAAAATGATAAAAACATAATCCTATTAAACTTTAAAACCCATTAAAAGGACAATGTATCTATATAAATAAGTAATATGAAAATGTAGTTTTGAATTACAATGCAGTATTTTTCATTATTCATTAAAATATGAATTTATTAGAAAAATACCAAAATTTCAACCAAAGTAAATTTTTATGTCCCTCTTTCCATATTCAACTCCTTATCGCTCCATTTAAAGATCCTTATTTTCTCTTCCACTTCCCTTCCTTATATGTTTCACCCAATGTCATGTTGTGAATGGATTATGTTTGCAGTGTTCTTATTTCTTGTTTGGAGTTTAAAACGCCTCCACGATGTTGGATAATTCATCGGTGGCCCATTTTTTATGAGAAGACCTTCCTATGATGTCCTTGAATAATAATTTTTGAGTATTGAAACTAAAATATTTGGATATTGTAGGTATTTTGGACTTGTGGAATTTTATGATTCGATTCTTAATGGAATATGACATAATTTATGCTTGGAATAATGCTTCATGCATCGTTTCAGGTTCACGATTTTCACCCTTTTGGTGGTCATTTCATTTTCACTTTTTGTGTGATCCCCATATCATAGTGATTGGGATTTTTTTCCCTAGACATAAACTTCCATTCCATAATCTATATATTCTATGATTGATCAGAAATCTTTTAGGTTTCTAATATTCTTAGATCATTTTACACATAACGTATGTCATCTGGTTTCTCTGAGGATCTGTGTTAAATTTGACGTCTCAAAAGACCCAATGGATGATATTAGAATTGAGATTGGAGGTTATATTTGGTTGAATCAAAAGGTTCTCTATGAGTCTTGGGTCTCATTTTTTCACTATTTAGGATTCTTGACCATGACTCCTACTATTTCATGCAATGAATTGATAGAAAATCATTGTAGTCCCTTCTTGAAAAAACCATGGGAGAGGACCATGGTTTGGATTCTTCCAAGGACATTTGAATAAATAGCTCTAATTTGGTTTCATCGTGAAATGATCTTGATAGGGATCATTCAGTAAACATCAATATGGGGAGTATTCCTATCATCCAAAAATAGGCATAATAATGCATCCTCACCCAAAGGTTGCAGATATTTATGATCATTTGAGGCATAACATGGGTGATTGTACTATGGTAAGGAAGGATCTGGCTGCAATAGAGGAGATTAGGGAGAAGACCAAGGGCACTAATAGTAGTAATTAATCCCCCTCATCATATGCAGAGGTAGTTAGACTGACATGTGTTCTTTCTTAGACTCAGGATTTAGGTGAGTGTGATCCGTCTAGCTACAATAATTAGAAGTTTGTTACACATGGATCATTTGATGTTTGGGGGGAGGGATGATTACATTGAATAGGTGAAATCATATAAGGACTAGGGACCCCATAAAATGTCATAATATATTTGATGGACAGAAAATCGAGGGATACACATTGGATAAAGGAGGCCCCGAGTAGGATGAGGACTCCTTTAAAGAGTGATGATCATATGATATATATTCAAATAATGATAGTAATAGTATTATTTCAGGAGATACCACAGAGGAATGGTGGATAAGGTAAATTCACTACCATATAACGAAGAAATGGAAGAAAGGATATAATTACTAGACGATTTGTATACTGACTAAAGGTAAGTCACCCAAAAAAAGGAAAGATTACACATATTTTTTCATGATAATGTAGAAAAGGTCCACTATAAAGGAACAACACAATAAAAGGAAGGATGAGTTTGTAAAAAATGACAAGACATGAGATTTAATCATACAATCTGAGGAGGAAATTTTGGATGAGTCCATTGTGATCAAGGCCTCCCAAGACAATTCATAATGAACAGTAGAGAGTGATCTACCAGTGGATGACAACGACAAGTAGAGGGGGTGTTTGAACAAGAAATAACTCATTCTGATAAGTGGTTTCAATGAAAATAAATTTGTAAGATTTTATTCAAATGTAGGAAAAGTTGTATTGTCATATTGAAGAACTTATCAAGGATGACCCAGAAATCAATGTACCTATCCTAAATTTGAAATTAAATAGGGATATAAAATCTAATTGTGTTATTGTCGAATTTAAGGGTTATGTGATCTCTTACAATGTTTGATGCATTGTGGAATAGGTATGTTGTTGTTATTTGATGGTTTAATCTTGTGAGGGTTCTCACTTACCCCATAAAAGTGATTTTTATATAAAATAAAATATTGAATGGTTGTTGTAAATAAATCAAAATCCACAAAAAACTAGGTTTAGGTTTTAAAACGTCTATTTCAATAAAATAATAATAGAAATAAGATAGTATATACCTCATGTAGTATCATCCAAATATAATTATTCCATAGAAAAGGGAATTATCATTTTTATTTAATGGATTTGAGATGGAAAAATTTTCACCAAATAACTATCCCAAAGTGGGATTGATAATGGATCATGATTCCAATGAAAATCATAATACCACAATAAGTGGAAGAATGGATATCCACTGATGGAATGATTTTTGTAGGATGACGGAAATATCAATTCATATAATTAATATGATATAATTAAAAACTTTCAAGAAACTAATATTATAATGTTCAAGTATTAATTTAAATCTAATGAATCATTGGTGAAAAAATCGATTAAGTCATCCAATAGATGATTCTATCAAAAAATTTCTTCCAGTGAGAAGTTGCGATTGGTCGAGGACTCCATGAAATCCTAAAGTGATATAGGGATTGATTGTAAATCTTTATTGAAGGATGAGAAATTTCAATATAATTTGACAATATAGAAGTGTGGAAGATAGTGAAAGATAATAATGAGAGAGAAATTTCCCTATTCCCAGCATCCTATCCCCCTCTCTTACGGCTTTGGGATTGTGGAAACAACCATTAAAGTCAGTCGATGGGAAACCTAAGTGGGAGGAATAGTGGAGATATAATGATATTATCTCCCTATTATCAGCGATATTATATAAAATATTTATAGAATCCATTTATTGAAGTATAAATTATTCAACATTTCAACTCATCCATTATCCTAGTGAAAAATCATTTTAAAACATGGAATGAGGAAAACATATTAGTGATGGACATAAATGAAATAAATCTTCTAGTCTAATGAAAATCATTGAAAAATATATTATTCTTAAATGATCCATGTAATACATTGAGAATATAAAATATAACATATCTATAGGGAAAGATAAAATTTTTTATGAAATAAAACCATTAAATCTATAACATATAAACATTAACCCTTTTAGGAAACTAAGAGCATCATATTCATAACCCATGTTCACTGATGTTATAAATAACTAAATAATTATTTAATCCATAGGAGAAAACTCCATGTGTAAAATGATCCTTATATTTTAGGAATAAAATGAAAAATATAGAATAAATTGTTGAGTTTTATCTAGATAAATGGATATATAAGCTATAATGATTTCACCTACGCATATAAGATGTACTGGACTCAACCATTCTTATAAGATTCACTAGGATAACCCATTTATATAATATTTATCATGATCCACCTTCATCATATTCAATGATCTTTATCCAAACAATTAATAACTAAATTTATTCTCACACATTTTCATCATAAAACCAATTAAAAGTCTTCAATCCCACAATGTAAAACAATTTCAAAAATTAAAATACCCTTTCCTTTTTAAAAATAAATTATAAACAAAAAAATATCAAAAAAAAATTAATAATGTTTTTTAATAAATGAAAAAATAGAATCCTAAAAATTAATTAATCATAGCATAATAAATTATTTACGTGGGAATTATTTTGATGTTGTAAACGTTAAAATAGAACATTTTGATTTGTGTTTATAGTGAAGTTAATACTTTACATATAGAAGAACTAAATTGATTACTTTTGAAAATATTGGTAAAAAAATAAAAAGTTTCATAAAAAAATCATTGTATTTTATTTATGTCCATATAAAAATATCATTAAAATAATTTTAAGAAGATGGATTTCAAGAAAAATATTTTGAAAATAACTCTTTATAATATATAAAATAAGGTTTTATGTTTTGGTGTCCCCTTCCTTGAGTTGAACTCATCATGTATGTTCTTTATCATCCTGAATAGTAATATTATTATTATTATTTACGTTCATAAGAAACTTTGTAATGTTCATTATTCTAATTATTTTATTTATTACCTCATTATATTAAATAACATAATTATTTAATTCATGTTAGATGTTTTAATGACATTTTACTCACATTCCAAAATTGACTTATGCATGTTGACTATATTAACAGTTGTAATAATTCAAAAATATCCTGAAAATAATAATTAAAAATTATTTTTTTATACATTAAAAACAAGTTTATAACAATACATGAAATACACAGAATAGGAACTAATCACGTCTCTTCATTGAGGCAGAAATCTACATGTACGTACAAAGGATGTGATAACCTTCCAAAGGATTCATGGTTTTGAAATTAGATGATATAATATATTTAGAAATTTATAATAATATGATGAATATAATACATATAAATACATATATTAAATCTACAATTATAAACATTTGTGAGAGGGGTGGTGAAAATAACATTTAGTCTATTCGTGAGGTGGTTGTTCTTCATGAACATGATCAATGGTTTTATTTCCCATTTGATGGAATAAAATTATTTATAAATATTAATTCAATAAAAAAATAAAATATCATTATATTTGGGAGAATTATATTATTATATCCCAATGTCTAGACCTATTTGAAGGAGGTTGAAAATAAAAAAATTGAAATATTTGTTGAAGAGTTATACCACTTTTTCATACATCTTCCATTTAATTAGAGAATAATTCCCCTTTATATTCAATTACAAAAAAAATATAAATCCATAACATGAGTAGATATTTTATGAAGGAATTTGGCTAGGGTTTTTATGACATTATGATCTAACAAGGTGTGGGGAAGAGATGAGAGGAGGTTCTCATTTAAAAATTATCAGATGGACTCTTTTTTGAATATATCAAATTTTTAAATCAATATAAATTAAGTTAAATGTAATTATTGATAAATATTTAAATATTATAAGGATTATATACTAATGAGTCAAAATAATCTCATTAAATAATATTTTTACATGTTTAGATGATTGTTTCACCCATATCTTCTTATTTTGACTACAATTCAAGAAAATTTGATATATACAACATTAACAATGTTTTATAAACATTTATGGATAAATAAAGGTATAATAAATGGGTGTGTGAGCAAGAAATGGACCAAAATTGATATATTAAAACATATATCATTCACTTGTTATAATATAATATTCCTATGATAATTAAATAATTTAAAAAATAATATCAATTATAAAACATTAGTAAAGTCATTTTTTGTACAATTCATTTAATTTTATCTTATAGTCATCAATATAATAATGTAATTTTAATATAGTCTTTAGAAACATTACTAATAGGTTATACAAATCTTTAAAATTTGTGATATGTTATAAATCACCCAATAAAATAACTTTTAATGTTCATAAAATCATTTACATCAACATTCTACTTCTTCAAAAAAAACTATATCCTCATTGCGTAAGAATTTAAGGTAATTATATTGACAATAAAAATAAATTATAAATTAAAAAAATAAAAATAATTTATTTTTCAAACAAAATTATCTTTTATAAATAAAAATAAACTATTTGAATCCCTATCAAAACAAATTTGATATATTAAAAAAAGAACTTTTTTGTATTTATTCATTATATAACATTATTTAAAGGATATAATTAAATATAAATGAAAAATAATTAATATTATTTTATTTTTGGATGATCATGGATGAAATATACTCATCAAATGAAAAATATTTGTGTGTATGTTTGAATTCTAGGCCATATCACAATATATTTAACCCAAATTAACACATTTTACCATTACTGTGGAAACATATATTTAAAATTGATGCTATTCATAATGACCAAGAAATATACATACCCTATAATCTAATATTAATAATTATGATTTGAAAAATAGAATCAATTTTATCAAATTCAATCCCCCAAATTTTTAGAACATGGATTTAGGTTATTCTTAAAAAAATAAAATGAAAATTAGGTTACCAGAAAATATAACTTCTAATGTCTAAGAAGAAAAAAAAATCAAGAATAAAATTGATAGCAATGAGAATACTTTTTCAATTCTTATTATTAATTAAAAAATGTTACTAAAATTTTATAATAAATGTTATATTTTAAAATTAATGTACGAATACGTGTTTATTTAAAAATTAGCATTTTTGGTATACATAAAAAAATTTATCAATGATCACTTTTATAATATATTTTCAAAAATAATGTTAAATTATTAATAAAATCTTAAAATAAATAGAAATTAAATATAAATTTCTCTCACAAAAATCCATGAATCCCATTTATGATAAAAACATATATTTCAAACATAATATGACACTACATGAAATTATGTTACTATTTATTAATTATTAATCAAAAAAACTTTGAATTGATGATGTAATTTATATATATAATTATTAATCTCATTACTCCTATACATATTCGGTAATTCAATGACTCTATTATAATTTTCTTATTTAAACAATAATATTTCTTAGTTGTTTAATCTCGATGTTTATTATCTTATATGCTATCAAAAGTAGTCATCTCTTTTTAAAAAATCTTATGGTGATACATAAACCCATTAATTCTCTTTATATTTCCTCTATACCTTTATTCCCATGGGATAATAATGTGTTCTCCCTTTTACTCAAGGGGTAATACTTGTATATTGTAAAGGGATGGATATACTACCCATTTACCCTTATGGATTTGGGCTGTAACCTGTATAGGTTATGTGATTGTGCTACTACACATATCCCATATGACAAAAAGAGATATAAAACCCTACACATTGAACTCGAGAGGTGTAATAGTCTCACACATCGCAGAGTTATAAATTACATATATATTATTTATGATCATAGAAACATATAGATGTTCACCATAAATAAATTTATCAATGGGAAAGAAATGAGATTAATAATTACTTATGTACATCATTATTATGATACATTTAGAGAATTATTCTGTATCATATCATTTGAGAATCATCCTATTTAACAAAAAGGTACATTAAAGGATATTGAAAAAGATGAAAAAAATAATTTTATGGCTTTTATATAATTTATTTTAAGGATAATGAGAAACAACCTTTACATTTAATATAATTTCATTTAAAAAATTAAAACAAATTAAAAAAATTGTAATATAAAAAAAGTTGGATGAAAATGAAATGATCAAGGGATACTTTTACTTAAATATGTATAATAGATTAAAAAATGAATTTATGAAAGAGGATAATGGATTATACATTTCAAATTATTTCATGGAATGTCATGATAGTCGAAAATAAAACTTATAGAATGTAATTTAAAATAATAATTTCGGACTGATGAAAAGTAATTTAATATTAATTTAAAATATCTGTAATAAACTGATAAACAATAGATAAAAATCCATAATAATATAATGTGAATATATCGATGGAGGATAATGTGTCCAATTGAAAAATATAAGGAAAGGTATATTTTAGATGAAAACATCCTATCAATTGAATATTGAGAGAAAGGAAAGTGAAATAGTATTATGAAATTCAATCCATAGAAATCACCAATGGAGAGGTATATTTATATATGTGGTTTAAGGGATGAAGAAGACAAATTGTCACTATATATGATTTTATGGATATAGAATTCAATTTTAATATTATGATGGAATGAAAACCTTATTTACTAAGTAACTTTTGTATCAATACCCCATGAGATAAATAACCTTTAATGGGTTTGTGAATCCATTTAATTTAATAAAAAACATGATGAAAAAATATATTGAACATTTGTAAAATAAAATTGCTGTTATTTTTTTAACATTCGCAATATATCAATGAATGGAAAATTGTGTCACGAAACTCATAAAATTTGAAAAATTTCTATGAATTTTATTTAAACTCATTAATAAAATGTCTCCTTCTCATGATGTGTTTCCTTATAATTAAGAAGTTAATCATTAATAATGTAACTTGATGCCAACCAGTTTCTCTCAAATAGTTAATAGAGGTATAATTTACATTTATTCAAGGGTTATTTGATTGAAATTTTTATTTGAAGGGATTGTTGTTGGAAACTTTTATATGTAAAAATAAATGATATTTTATTGAAATTAATTTTTGATGGTGTTTAAAGATGAAATCACATGGGGTAATGGTATGATAGGTATTTAAATATTTGTTCTTTTTTTAGTATTGTCTCCCATGGTGAAGTAATATCTTCTGGAAATTAAAAATATTATATCAAATAAAGAAAATTTTAACATCAATAATTTAGCTTTTTTGAATAATTTTTTCATTTTTTTATTTTTCATGATACACTTTTTAACAAAAAATATTAGATGTCTCATTTTAACCATTTTAATAATTCTAATTTATAATAAAGAGATGATTTAATTTATATAAATATCATGCTATTTGAAAAATATTGTAAAATAAAAACATAATATATATATATATATATCTATTTTTCATGGGAAATAATTTTTTAGGAATTATGTGAACTTTATCATATTTCAAATTAAATAATAATTAAAATCATCTTCATATATTAATATATATAATCAATAAATTATTTCAATAAAATATCATCGATCAATTTTATTTATTTATATGAACACCCACAACACATTAAATTTACATTCTTTGATAATATATCGTACTATGGTAACAAAATATTACATTGGAAAATTATTTTTATCTGTAAAATTAAAATTGAATTTATTATCTAATTTGGAAATTATTTTTTTTAAAATTAAATCCATTCATTGATTAAATGTAACAATGAGGTAAAAAAATTAATACATGAACACTATTTTTTTCAAAATATATGAAAAAATGAACCCCTTCCTAATTTATTCTATTTATTCACATTATATAAATATTATATTATTAATTAATTTAATTAAAATAGTTTTTCAGTTTTGATTATATTCTTTTATTATGAGTAAAATGATTACATATAAAAAATCAATTCATTATAAATTATATATTTTTACCATTAAATTATATTTTCTATAGTTCCAACCCATTCATAGTCAATCCATCAATTTTTATTAAATATTTATATCTTAGAATATTAAATTTATTGAATAATATAAATTTGAAAAATTAAGAATTCAAATAAAAATGCTTAAATTATAACAAAAATAAATTTTTAGAACAAAAAATTCTTTTTTAACTTTGAATAAATAAATTAGTCTTGATTATATTTAAATTATTATTTGAAGGGTGTCATTTATTAAAATAAAATATAATACATTTATATCGATACATTTTATTGACATCCATATTTAAAATTAAAAATACTAAAAAAATTCATACTAAAAATTTATATTTAAAATAAAATTTATTAAAAAAAATTAATATCAATAAATTCCTTGAAAAATGAATTCATTTTATTTAATTTAAATTATATTTAATGAAAAAATATTTATAAACATTCATTATGTATAGCAACAATATACATATAATAGAAAACTAGAAACATGTTTAATTTTAGTATACCCAACAAATTCCTACCACTTTTGTGACTCTTATCTAATGGTTGTACTACCCCCATTATATGGTATAAATTTAGAAAATTCAATCTTCAGAATAAACACTTCTCATTCAAATAATATTAATTTTACAAATTCATCATTGTTTTTAATTTCATGATTTTTTATAATTTTTGATCTTTTTTATCAAATATGTATTCTTAAGAGTGATGAAAATCAATAAGATATTCTATTGTTAATGATATTAATATTTTATTTTTATCATCCCAATTTAATTTTTACACTTTTAATGGTTGTAATCATCCACTAAAAATAACAATATAGGTTGGGTAATACTTAGTTTCATGTATAGTTGTTGTAGAACTACAATATTTTTGAGTATATTGATGTTTGTTTGATTTTTTGAGTGGTATTCATCTCACTAAATATATAATATTCTAATAAACTGTAAATTTATTTGGATGATAAAGATATAATTTATGTAATCAAAATGTATTCTAGAACCTATAGTTTTACGACTGTCCCTTAGTATGTTGTTGATAAATATTATTTCTCTAATTCATATATTTTTTTGAGGAGTTTCCTATTACAAAATACATGTTCTACTCAATATATAAAGGGTTCGGTGATGATTATTATCGACACACTCATAAATCCTTCTTAATATAACATACAAATGATATATCATATGAATCATATGAAATCATATATTATTCATCTATTTGATACGTTGAGTGACACCTAGAAATAGTACATGTGAATTTTTTATATACTATCTCATACATTATTTATTTTCAATATTAGATGGACTGCTTTTATTTAATTCCACCCATTTAATTCATTTATGTATCCAAGAACCTCCTAAGTCACTTAGATAACAATGGCTATTAATTTTCAAATACTAATACAATCATGGTAAAAACTGGATTTTCATGTCATATAAGTTACAAATTCCCATCATGGATGAACTGTAATTATTATATGGTAATCATAATTCCAAATCACCCCGTAATTTCCTAAAGATAATAACCATAATTCGAATGACATCAATGTATTAAAGATAACGTGGAATGTATATTTCCATCCCCAGTTGACTATAATTCAAAATAATGACACACCGCTTCATAGTTTGATGAAAATAAATAATTTCTTGTAATATATATTATTTGGTATTTCAAGATGGAAAATTTCTACATAATATCTCATTATTCAATTATTTGTATCTCAAATAACATTCTACTCATGAGAATATTTATATATCATCATAAACAAAAATAATTAATGATTATCCTTGATTTTGGACAACATAATGTAATACATTATAGTTATATTACCATTACACAATTTATATAGTTGCAATGAAAAACACAATAATAAATGATAAATAGATATCAAAATTATTATAAACTCCTGATATGATATCTATTGGTTACATAAAATTTTGAATGTATCTCATGCAAGGAGAGTCATCTGGAACCTTATGATGTTTTTACAATAACTTTTTCCATAGGATCTGCTAAATTATCATTATATTCCCCAAAGAGGTATTTATATCACCCCTCAAATTTGTCTCTTAAATACAATGGAATTTATGAAATTTATGTTATCTCACATAGTAAGTCAATGGCTATATAGACTGTGAAATACCTCTATTATTTCACATTAATGTTCAATTTATTAGTGTCGTGGAACAATAGAATGGTATTGATGAATTTTCATGATCTACAAATTGTCTTTCAAATCATATGATGATGAAATATACTTTTCCTTTTGAGTTTATTAATAAATTCAATATTTCATTAAAATATTCTTATAGATAGCTCAACAATTTTGGAAAATTGAAAAATATTTTTTGATAACATATATTTCTTTTCATAATAATAATTAAAAAGAATTTATTAAATGATATTGAGATATTCCTCCCCCTAAAATTCTAATAAAATATCCTTACATCTTCTAATGAATATAAGGATATTCTGATTGAAATCTAGTGGCACATTACAAGATTGGATTGGAATCTACTTATAATGATTGAATAAAAACTGACATTGGTTCAGGTACCAAACATATGAATCTAGATATATCGAATAATGGATCCAAAAGTTATCAAATACAACAAATAATAAAATTTATAAGGATAAAAACAGATTATATGGTTAATGCTATAAAAAAATCTAAAATGTCCCATCTTAATTTCCACCATTATAAACCGCTTTATTACTATTCCAATATACATATTTTGACTCATTATTAAAAATAGATTTTATATTTATCTATATTTTTTCATATGCATTATATAGAGACCCAAATATTGACGTACATGGACATTACAACACTTTTTTGGAATACTTAATACATGACAAAAACCAACACTCAAATACCTTAATAGTTTAGTGTCTTTGGAAACTTGGAATATAATCTTCTAATAGTGATGAAAGATCTTCAACATCTCCTATAAAGATCTTACCTTTTTTTCATAGCTAAAACCTTTCTTTATATCCTGGGGAAAAGAAAACATATTAAGGGTGAGCTCAAATGCTCAGTAAGGGTAATCATGGAGAAAATAAAACAAACCATATACATTTGAACATTAAAACATGAACATAATGTTTAAACATCGAAATGTTGTTCAAGGACATAAAACATGGCAGTACGTAAGGAAAAGATCATAATAGAACATCAATCATGATAAAATAGCTTAGGAATAAAACTAGTAATTGTGGAAAAACATTATGCACATGATATTATTTCCATGGTATCCAAGGCATTGCTTCCATGACCATCTTAGTGGACAATGTCCCTTTCTGAATCGAGTTCACTCCTCGTTTCAGTCTTATAACAATGAACCGGATTAACTTTGTTGGAGTTGGTGGTCTAGAACCAACTACTTTGTACTTTATTCATTAATAAAAGCCTTATCACATCTTGATTGTTCTTCTGCATGACAATGCATATGGTAATTTCCTAAGGACAGCTGTTGCATTAATGGGTCATAGAGGATCCCTGCTATGATGAGAACCCGGAAGTGCCATAACACTATTCTTGAATATATGTTATGTGTCCGGTTGATATTATTTGAGGGATGCAAATAATTCAGTTCATTGGGGGTGAGGACTCATAAAACTTTGAGGCACCTTCTCATGGTGTGAGCCCTTGGTAATATCCAGGAGGATATTATGATAACGAGACCTGCCAGTAGGAAATCCACATTTCATAGTGTCATTGGATGTTCCTATCTGAGGACGTGTGTATTGGTCCTTAGACTTTAAGATTATTATTAATGGGTGTTACAACTCGCGCACTTAGATGTATTGACGAAAACTGTGACGACACACTGTTCGCAGCGAGGTAGGATACGTTGGGTGCATCATGAGTAATACTGCATTAATAGATAATGCGAGAAAGGATTTGTCCCTTTTGTTCTATAATAGAAGTAGATATCTCAGGCCCTTTGATGGAATTGATATAGCCTAAATAATCCATGGCCATGGTAGGGTATGAGCGAGTTCAATTCTGGGAAGTCAAAGAAAGAATAATCGAGCACATGGGTTTATGGCACCAGCATGAAACCCACTTGATTCGAGATATCGAGACAAAGGGATTATATTACATGGTAAGCGTTCGTAGGAGGTGACACATCATTGCGGCGTTCACTTCTTTCTCTATGGGTTCCTTGGCGTGTTGCTAGATGCTAACCATGGACATTAGGCAGGCTCAGCCTAATGCCACTGAGAAAGAGGCCTAGAGGGTCACACACTAAGTGTGTCCATGTATCTCAGTTAAATATTAATTTAACAAGTTAAATAAATATTATTCCCGACTGTGGATTAATAATTATTTAAGGATTCCTAATCGCATTTGTTTCGACACTAGTTATTCAAGAAAATATAGTGTGGGAGAAATAATATATATTTATTAGCGAGTAATGCAGTTACATTTATTTAAGAAATAAATAGTCATTACTCAAGGTCTAATAAATATGGTGGAGGAAATAAATAAAATGAAAAAATAAAAGTACACACCATGTATATTTATATACACGCCATGTAGTTTGTTTTTCCAGGATTCATGAGTAAAATGTTATTTATTTAATTAAATGATATTAAATGTGATACATTGGATGCTTGTAAAATAATAATGATGGTCAACTGTTATTATTAAGACATGGGGTATTACTAAGAATTAAATGAAATAATTAAATGCTTTTGGGCAATTAATTTATTTTATTAACTCTAAGTATTATAAATCCCAATGACATTATTCTCAAAAGGGTTAGCCATTTTGGTTAGGCACAATGGATTGGAAATACTCTCAAGCCAAGAGATAATTCCCTTTCCACCAAGAATGCTTTCAAGTTACGAAAGCAAGATCCTCCACCGGATCAAAACGATAAAAGACGGACATCGCAAGCGAAGGATCTTCCGCGCTAGCACCCGCAGTTCCCTTCGGCGATGTCCATAGATACGTGGCACACGTGTGGATCAATGCAAGAGGAATCCTAAACTTGGATTCTCTGATGCAACGACGGATCACAGGATCGTGACCGGAGACACCAACGAAGAAAGAATTTCAACGAGGTAATTCTTATGAATTAATTAAATTAATTATAATCAACATATGATGATCCTCCTCATGGGTTCTGAGACTCTTCTTTTCTCTTTAGTTCTTAGTTCTATTCCGATGATTCGGTGTTTTAAATCGTGATGGATCTTAGATTGAATGTTGTTTAACGTTAAAATTAATGTTGGGCAAACCCACCAACGCGCTTCCGCTGCGCCCGGAACCTACAAGTGGTATCAGAGCTAGGTTATATCATTGATTATAATTATTTAAGTTTTTCGTTGGTAATTTACACATTTAATAATTTAGTTATTTCAATTCAAGTTTAATCGTTATGGAAATCTGAATATCGAGATCCGTTCCTCCTCCCTCATTTATCGTTCACCTCACAGAAACGAATTTCTCTTTTAATTTTGATTAAAGTAAAATAGAGGAACTCATCCGGAGGAGCCAAACGTTTCTGGCTGTATAACACCAGAATACACGGCGTGTATTCGGAAGTACACGCCGTGTAGTCTAGGTTCAATGCATTGACCGATCCGCCGAATTAGGCCATGTATTGAGGTCATTTATGACACTGTGTGTTGACCAGAAATAGGTGGCACACAGTTTCCGGATTACACGCCGTGTGGTCCAACTGAACACGGCGTGTAGTCCCTTCAGGTTCGGGTTGGGCCGTGTACCCCATACACAGCTTGCTTGACTGGAAACCGTGTAACGCGGAAACTACATGGCGTGTGTCAAAAAGAACACGTCGTGTACTCCAAAAATTTCTGAATTACATTTACACGCCATGTCCTCGGGCGTGTACTTCGGATGGAAGGTGAAGAAAAGTACACTCCGTGTAGTCGGAACTACATGTCGTGTACTCACCCAAATTACACAGATTTATTAAAATTTATTACTATATTATACAAACCCTTGAGACGTGTATCATGGTGCAGGCGTAAAGCTGAGGCACAACATGTGATAGGTGTTTTATATATAGGTGTTTTATTTAACATCTGCGTAATAAATGAGAATTCACTGGGTTGCCTCCAAGGTACAAGTTACGTACAAGGATAATTTTAAATGAATTTATTTGTTTAAAATTATGATGGATGGAAATCTCAAGGAAATTCAGAAAAAAGGATTTAAGATAAAAGGATCGATTAATTAAAGATAATTAATTGATTCAAGCGTGATTTATCTTAAACAAGAACGATTCAAGAATTGAATTCTAGTTTTATTTATGCGTAAATATCGTTGCATGTATGGATGATAATGAGCTAGACCGAGACCTTTGTATGTGAATGGTTTATTTTAATTCATTTATTTAAATTAAATTTGTTGTCCAGCAAGACATCTCCTTATTAATATGTAGGGCCTGCGTGACCAAGGATTCTTTTATGTAAAACCCCTTTTTACCCCTCACCTGCGTGTGAGATAAATGCATATGTAATGGATGGAGATCCCAAGCTAGTGGAGGCAGCTCAAGTCTGGAGATGAGGTGAAACCAATCCAAGGAGATACAAAGGTGGACAAGTGAGAAGCTATAAACACGAAACCGCAAGGTTCAAGGTGTTTCTCCCCTAGGTCTTGGGTTAGTTTATCAATAGCTAGATAAAAATAACCAATAGAACAAGCTCATGATCATACGATTTATTTTCTTTCTGTCAGTTGCATGGTTTATTTATTTTGGGTGTGTTGTCAAGATCACACAATTAATGAATATAACAAGCATGCGAGATAGGACTAAAATAAGACCGGTTTATACGTAAATATTATCTTAGACATGGTCAATCACTTAAGTATATCCCACTTAATAATAAAAATCATGTAATCAAAGATAATAAAATGTAAATTTATGTATAAGGATAAAATCCCTCAAAATAAATATTAAGTCGGCATATCCTTCCATAATCTTGGTTAGAATCGAACCATAGTTCAAAGTGCTTGAACAACCCTAGTTGGGGTGCTTTCAATTATCGGGGAATTCTAATTCAAGGATTTGGGTTGACTTGACTTGGTTCGCATCAAGGGTTGACTGCCACATCAGGACTTGGTGTGACCAAGAGGGAATGGTTGAGGAAATCCAAAAAGGATTTCAGGATTGGGGAGTCCACTCAGCGGATCAAGGAGCTGCGAGTTAATGTAGTTGGCATTTGGAATTCCTACCTAAAACCCTTCAAGTTGCTTGACCAACCCTAGTTGTGGTAATGCGAATGGCAATATGGATATTTTCCACTGGAATATTCACACAACAGAATATTCTGAAGTCAATGGTGAGGGCTATTGGATTTCGATAAAATAGTGGGAGACTAATAAGTATTAATTTATTTATTTGTCTCAATTTTTTATAATAAAGTACTAATCCTGTGATCATCTTCATTTGTAGAAACGACAAGAAAATGACTTCAAACATATCATCGTGCACCATACTCGAAAAGGAAAACCTTCTCACCGGCACCAATTTCCAAGAGTGGCAGAGGCATTTACGTGTCGTCCTTCGCCATGAAAGGAAATTATATGTGCTGGAAGAGCCTATTCCAGTTGTGCCTGGGAAAGAGGCTAGTTATTAGGAATTATCTCTCTACATGAATCACATGGATGATTCCACAGATGTCCAGTGTTTCATGCTATCGGCCATGTCTAATGAGCTCTTGAAGTAACATGAAAACATGGACGCGTATAGCATGATGTCTCACCTTAAAGATCTCTAACAAGAGAAGGGGAGACAAGAGAGGTATGAGATCTCCAGTGCTTTGTTTACCATGAAGCTTGGAGAGTCTGCGCCAGTTGGGCCTCATGTAGTCAAGCTTATTGGCTACATTGAACGCTTGGACATCTTAGGGATTAAATTCACGGATGAGTTGCGTACATATCTCATCCTATCATCACTACCCAAGACCTTCTCTAGCTTCATTGTCAACTATAACATGAGAGGCAATGAGAAGAGTCTATCGGAGCTTTTGACCTTGATTCTCCAGGTAGATAAGGACATGGGGCATGACAAACCTGTGGTCCTTATGGTGAACAAGAAAAGGAAGGACAAGGAAAAGGGGCCAAAGACTTATAAACGGTCTGAAGCCCCCGAGCACCGTCCCTCCAAGAAGGGGAAGATCCAACGGCAGGGCATAGAACGGGAGGCAGTGTGTTTTTCATGCGGAATGTAGGGCCACTGGAAGAGGAACTGCACCCAGAAGCGTGGGGACGCTAAAGGGGCATTCTTTATCGAGTGAAATCATTCTATTTCTACACATTGGTTATTAGATACAGCTTGTGGGGCTCACATATGTATTCAAATGCAGGAACCAAGTAGATTTAGAAAGATCTCCAGAGAAGAGGTGGATCTTCGAGCTGCCAATGGCGCAAGGCTGGTTGCGTTGGCTATTGGCGACTATCACCTCTCATTGCCAACTGGCATGATTTTGGTTTTACAAAATGGTTATTTTGTTCCTAGTGTTACCAAGAACATAATTTCTGTATCTTGTTTGGATATGGATGGATTTATTTTCATGTTTGGAAATAAGGGTGTCTCTTTTATAAGAACAATGTATGTTATGGTATGGAACATTTGAATAATGGTTTGTATGTATTAAATTACAAAAAGCAAGTGTTGGAAATCGATAACGAAACAAACTCACATGACTCATACATCACCCAGTTATGGCATCACCGCCTTGGTCATGTGAACGAGAAGAAACTGACAATGCTCTGCCAAGATGGCTATTTAGACTCTACTGAGCTAAAACCACTTGATAGATTTCACGCTTGTTTACATGGAAAAATGACAAATCCGTCTTTTAGTGGACAATTTGAAAGGGCCACAGAGCTTCTAGGATTGGTACACACGGATGTGTGTGGACCATTTCTAGTAGAATCTAGAGGAGGATATTCTTACTTAATTACTTTTACTGATGATTTGAGTAGATATGGCTATGTCTACTTAATGAGCTATAAGTCAGTGTCCTTAGAGAAATTTAAGGATTTCAAGAATGAAGTAGAGAATCAGCTTGGTATGAAGATAAAGAAGCTTCAATCGGATCGAGGTGGAGAATATCTGAACAAAGAGTTCATCGATCTTCTACGTGAGTCTGGGATTCTATCTCAGCTCACTCCTCCTTATACACCACAGTGTAATGGTGTTAGTGAAAGGAGAAACCGCACCTTGTTGGACATGGTGAGGTCGAAGATGAGTCATGCGGATATTCCATTATCCTTTTGGGGATATGCATTAGAAACTGCAGCATAAACACTAAACTGAGTACCAACTAAGGCAGAAAATGGAATTCCATCCGAGTTATGGAATGGAAGGAAACCCACTTTGTCACACACACGTGTACGGGGATGCGAGGCGTTTTTAAGGCCTTATCAGGCAACAAACTAGAACCCCGGGGCATAAAGTGTATCATTATAGGATATCCCAAGGAAACGAAAGGATATTACCTATATAACCCTCAAGACAAGAATGTGACTGTCGCAAGACATGCCGTCTTTCTTGAGAGGGAGAACATCCTCAAGAAGGATAGTGGGAGCAAGATTGACTTCGATGAAGTTGATGCTCAAGATACACAGGAGTTGGTACAGGAACAAGTTCCACAGGTCCCCGTGGAGGAGGTTCCAGAAACACAAGTACTGCGTAGGAGCTCAAGAGAGGTAATGGAACCAGAGAGATTTGGTTTCCTAGTCACTGAGGATGGTGAATAATTATTGTTGGAAAATTATGAACAACTCTCCTACAAGGAAGCAGTAGAATGATCAGAAGCTGCAAGATGGCTAGAAGCTATGAATTCTGAGATGGATTCCATGTATCCGAACCAAGTTTGGGTTCTGGTCGATGAGCCAGTTGATGTAAATCTTGTTTGATGCAAATGGGTATTCAAAAGAAAGTTGGACATGGAAGGTCAAGTAAGCACCTATAAAGGAAGGCTAGTGGCTAAAGGATTCAGACAACATCAAGGAATTGACTATGATGAACCCTTATCTCCAGTTTCCATGTTTAAATCCATAAGAATCATACTTTCCATAACAACTTACCATGACTAAGACATTTGGTAGATGGATGTCAAAACAGCATTCCATAATGGGAACCTTCAGGAAGATGTCTATATGACACTACCAGAAGGGTTTGTGACACTAGGTGAAGCCAAATGGGTTTGCAAGTTGCAGAAATCCATTTATGGATTGAAGCAAGCATCCAGGTCATGGAACATTCGATTTGATGAAGCCATAAAGGAATTTGGTTTCATTAAGAATGAATGCGATCCATGTGTTTATAAGTGGTTTAATGGGAATGTAGTCGTCATCCTAGTGGTATATGTTGTTGGAATATTGCTTATTGGAAACGATGTACCATCCTTATAGTCAGTTAAGGACTGGTTGAACAAGTGTTTCTCCATGAAGGACTTAGGAGAAGCAGCCTACATTCGAGGGATCAAGATCATTCGTGACAGATCCTAGAGGCTACCTGGACTAAGTCAGGGTACATACATTGACCAGATACTAAATAGATTTAGTATGGAAAAATCCAAGAGGGGATTGGTTCCAGTGTCACATGGCTTACATCTTTATAAGAAAATGTGTCCCCAGACACAACAGGAGAAAGATAGGATGAACAAGATCCCATAGTCTTTGGATATAGGATCCATCATGTATACAATGTTATGTACCAGGCTTGATGTTGCCTATGCACTAAGCATGGTAGGCAGATATCAAGAAGATCTAGGAGAACAACATTGGACTACTGTTAAGGCTATCCTTAAGTATCTAAGAAGAACTAATGATATGTTCCTGGTGTATGGAGGAGACGAGGAGCTTTTCATCATAGGGTATGTTGATTCTGGTTTTCAAATAGATCAGAATGATCTGAATTCGCAATCTGGATATGCTTTCTGTCTCAATGGAGGAGCTGTGAGCTGGAAGAGTTCAAAGCAGCCAGTTTTCGCCGATTCTACAATAGAGTTTGATTATATAGCAGCTTCTGATGCAGCCAAGGAAGCCGTCTGGATTCAGAACATTGTTCAGGAGCTTGATGTGGTTCTTAGCAGTAAAGATCCCATTACATTGTATTGTGATAATACTGTAGCGGTGGCTCTTGCAAAAGAACCAAGGTCACATCAACGGACAAAGCACATACTCCGGAAGTATCACCTCTTGAGGGATTTCTATCAAAGGGCGTGAAGTTTTAGTGAGCAGAGTTTCCATGGAAGAGAACGTGGCAGACCCCATAACTAAAGGCCTATCTCAGCAGAAGCATTAATATCATGTGAGAGCTAGCAGGTTAAAGGTTGTTAGCAGTTGGCTCTAGCCCATGTGGGAGTCTGTTGGAGTTGGTGGTCTAGAACCAACTACTTTTACTTTATTCATTAATAAAAGCCTTATCACAACTTCATTTTTCTTCTGTATGACAATGCATGTGATAATGTCCTAAGGACAGTTGTTGCATTAATGGGTCATAGCGGATCCCTGCTATGATGAGAACCCGGAAGTGCCATAACACTGTTCTTGAATATATGTTCTGTGGTCGGATGATATTATTTTAGGGATTCAAATAATACAGGCCATTAGGGGTGAGGACTCATAAAACTTTGTGGCACCTTCTCATGGTGTGCGCCCATGGTAATATCCAGGAGGATATTATGAGAACGAGACCCGCCAGTAGGAAATCCACATTTCATAGTGTCATTGGATGTTCCTATCTGAGGACGTGTGTATTGGTCCTTATACTTTAAGATTATTATTAATAAGTGTTACAACTCGCGCACTTAGATGTATTGACGAAACATGTGATGACACACTGTTCGCATCGAGGTAGGATACATCAGGTGCGTCACGAGTAATACTGCATTAATAGATAATGCGAGAAAGGATTTGTCCCTTCTGTTCCATAACGGAAGTAGATATCTCAGTCCCTTTTATGGAATTGATATAGCCTAAATAAATCCATGGCCATCGTAGGGTATGGGTGAGTTCAATTCCGGGAAGTCAAAGAAAGAATAATCAAGCACATGGGTTGATGGCACCAGCATGGAACCCGCTTGATTGGAGATATCGAGACAAAGGGATTATATTGCATGGTATGTGTTCGTAGGAGGTGACACGTCATTGTGGCATTAACTTATTTCTATATGAGTGCCTTCGCGTGTTTCTAGACGCAAACCTTGGACTTTAGGCAGGCTCAGCCTAATGCCACTGATAAAGAGGCCGAGAGGGTCATACACTAAGTGTGTCCATTTATCTCTGTTAAATATTAATTTAACAAGTTAAATAAATATTATTCCCGAATGTGGCTTAATAATTATTTAAGGATTCCTGGTCGCATTTGTTTCGTCACTAGTTATTCGAGAGAATATAGTGTGGGCGAAATAATATATATTTATTAGCGAGTAATGCAGTTACATTTATTTAAGAAATAAATAGTCATTACTCAAGGTCTAATAAATATGGTGGAGGAAATAAATAAAATGAAAAAATAAAAGTACACGCCATGTAGTTTGTTTTTCCAGGATTCATGAGAAAAATATTATTTATTTAATTAAATGATATTAAATGTGATACATTGGATAAATGTCAAGTAATAATGATGGTCAACTGTCATTATTAAGACATGGGGTATTACTAAGAATTAAATGAAATAATTTAATGCTTTTGGGTAATTAATTAATTTTATTAACTCTAAGTATTATAAATCCCAATGACATTATTCTCAAAAGGGTTAGCCATTTTGGTTGTTCACAATGGATTGGAAATACTCTCAAGCAAAGAGATAATTCCCTTTCCACCAAGAACGCATTCAAGTTATGAAAGCAAGATCCTCCACTGGATCAAAGCGATCAAAGACAGACATCGCAAGTGAAGGATCTTCCATGCTAGCACCCGGAGTTCCCTTCGGTGACGTCCAGAGATACGTGGCACACGTGTGTATCACTGCTAGAGGAATCCTACACTTGGATTCTCTGACGCAACGACGAATCACATGATCGTGACCGGAGACACCAACGAAGAAAGAATTTCAACGAGGTAATTCTTATGAATTAATTAAATTAATTATAATCAACATATGATGATCCTCCTCATGGGTTCCAGGACTCATATTTTCTTTTTCGTTCTTTGTTCTATTCCGAAGATTCGGCGTTTCAAATCATGATGGATCTCGGATTGAACGTTGTTTAACGTTAAAATTAACGTTGGGAAAACCCACCAACGCGCTTCCGCTGTGCCTAAAACCTACAAATTTACCGTTCCAGCCATGTCTATATCATGAGATATAAATCTTTACCCAATTCATTGTAGGGAGATATAGGTCTCACCCATCTTATAATGAAATCATTCTTACTTGTGCCACAAAATAAACATACGTCATTCATAATAACCCAACGAATAAAATGGGTTTCATAAACATCATTCCATCATCACATAATCCATATAAAAGTAATGGATATCATTTCATAATAATAAAAGTGAAACCATGTAAATCATAGAGACATTATACTTGAAACATACAGATATGAAATAATGTCATCTTAGATGGAAAAATGGTTTTGATAAAACACGTGAAATGAAATCTTGTGGAAAATATCCTTTTTTCTGTAAAATCATTTTACAGTCACAAAACATCATGAAATTTTAAAAGAAAGAGATTTTTTTGGAAATAATCATGAAATCATTTTGAGGAATCTTCATGAAAATAAGGCTTTATAAAACCGTAAAAATCCTTTCATGCCGTATAAGTTAAAAAACATTCCCCTCATAATTTTGTCAGAAAAGTAAAACAAAAGCACCTTATAACGTAATCAAAAGAATGATTCCTTACATACCATGTAGTACAAGTCAAAAATGGGTAAAAAGGACTTTAAACATACATGAAAACACTTTTATAAAACATGGACATGGATGATAGAAATAACCCCAGTAAATACTTACGTATAGGCAATCTCGGATAAAAATGAGATTGGAAAATTATCCCTTACCTTTGGTCCGATATGTTTCGTATGGATCCTAACATCCTGTATAATGATTTAAATAATGTCATTGACTTATTACATAATCATATTAATTATTATGATATCATATATGTTTCACTTATTACTTTATATTACCCGTTCTTTTTTAAATTCCATGTTAAAGCAGCGTTTTGGGTAAAATCATTTCATTTATCATATGTGTTTCGACTTGTCGTTCTTGATATTATTACATATATCCTGATTTACATAATTACAGAATGTAAAAAATGATTTATATATAATATATATTCATCATATACATATATATTAAAGATCGATAAATGGAATGAAATACACCGTTCATGGAGACGGTAGGCCGTACGTACGCATGAACACTGTTTTCGTTTCCTTATTGAATTGAATGAAACTAAATAGATGAAATAAATATATATCTATATATATCCATTATAATTTGTATTTCATATATTTCATTATTATTTATCATATAAACTTTATGATCATTCATGTATGGTTAACATGGAGAATGAATCTCATCGTGTCGTGGAGACGGTAGTCCGTACGTACGCACGAGCGATGATATCATTCCCATAACTATTGAATAGAATTGGAGTGGATGATATAATATATCAGAATCAGTATGATGTTATAATAACCATATATAGTATTTATTTACACCATTATACCCATCCACGTAAGGTGTTGGTGGAAAAAAAGATTACACCACGGCGTGGAGACGGTATTCTGTACGTACGCACGCACGATGATTTTGTTTTCCGTAGGATGGATAGAAGGTGAAATAGGGTTGTTTCATATTTATAATAACATATCAGTATATTATGGATAATGATTTCTTTACTTCATAATGAAACAATTAATGAAGAGGGAGTAGAAGAAGAATGGAACTGGAAGAAAATAGTAGAAGGTATTACCTCTTTCTCGAAGGGCCTCCTTTAAACTTTCTCTTAGGGCACTAGAGTTGGTCTTTAGAGAAGACCAGTATCTCTAGTAGGTTCCTAAGGAAGTGGGGAAGTGAAATGGGTAGGGTTTGGCTAACATGAAGGCTCAAATTGGTGTGAGGAAGAGAGGGAGGAGTTGCCATTTTATAAGGGAGGAGAGGGGCACCATTGAAAATATAAGAATTATTAGTTTATATTAAATCCCAACCCCAGATAAAAACTTCCAAAATTACTCATATCTGATGATTAGATGAGATAGGGTTGTAATATCATCAACCAATAATATTTAGACATGTTTTGATCTTATTTTAAACCTTATCATTTTTATTTATCCTTATTTAATATATTTATGTTTATTTGTGGTAATAAAATTCTAAATTTTAAATGGTTATAAATAATCACTTATGTATTTTTAATTTTCCACAATAGGATACTTAATGAAATTTTAGACTATATAAATTTATGTTTATAATTTTTAAATATTTTTGTGATTTTTAAACAATTTAATAATATGTTATTTTTATAAAATAACAATAGTGTAAATTTTGAAACTATCCATTTATTTGAATTTAAATAAACAATATACAAAAGATATGTTCGAAATTAAAGTTTTAATAGATTCATAACATGTCATATCTATCTACAAAATTAGTAGAGCACATTAAATAGTTCATATAATATTTATTTTAAAATTTTTAAAACCATTTATTTGATATTTCTCTTAATAAAATAATTTCAACACCACTATTATGTCACCTTTAATGATAGTTATTTAATCCCTAAAAATTCTAAATAAATTCGTATGATGTAGATAATTTTATTAGCTTTCTGGAAACTATTTATATTGGATGTTTCATGATGTTTATAAGTAAAAAAAATTATTATACTTATAAGATTGAAGAAAGTGACATGTTGTCACTTTGTCGGTTTTAATAATAAGTAAATTATTTTCTTGGAAAAAAGTCCATTAAAAGAATCTAATCTGACCCTTAGGTGAAATGGGTCTACATTTAGTCATCCAAAAGGATTTTTTCAGTTTTTAGGGTAATTTTATAATCTTATATTTACCCTTAATTATCTGATTTACCTTTTACTATGGTAAATAAAATTTACCGTAGTTACTATTCATAATGCCAAAAAATAAAAAGTAACTTATTAACATAATTTAGACCCACTGATTCCAAATATGGAATCCATTTTTCTAAATTCAATCCAAAAAAGTTTCAAAAAGTAATTTAAAATTAATCCCATTGTTAAGAAAACGTGTTTTAAATGTTAAAACATTGTAAAAGATTGAAATGTTTTACCTATGAATTCAATATAAAATTAATGTTAATGAAATAAATTATATTAAATGGTAAAATATATTCTATTTATAATTTAAAAAAATTAAATATTATAATTTAACCATATAAATTATTGTGATGAAAAAAGTTGTTTTTAATTAAAATATAGCGTGTTTTTACTATTTATCAAAAATGAAAGTTACCAGAATAATATGAAAAAATTATCCAAAGTAAATTTTTATTTCCTGATTCCAAAGAATAATTTTATTTTTTAAAATTGAACTGATAAAAATGTCAAAAACTATCTTTAAAGTGGGTGCACCATCAAAAGGCGACAAAACTGCATTTTTTGAAAAATACTTATTTTACCTGAAAAATTTATTTTGTTCTTATACCATGTTCTCTAAGATGAATAATAATGTTATAAAATTCAAATTTTAGTTAATATTATTCATAATGGCTCGTTCATAATACTATTATAAAAATATGTTGTTGTTTAGTAAAACCCGGTATTGCGTACAACACACACTATGGAGGAAGGTCGTGATTGTGTGTAATGCAAGCCAAGTCAGGGTTGTGTGTAGTGCACGACTCCATTGTTGTTCCATATAACAAAATCCAATGATATTTCATTAATACATTAAATATATATATATAATCAATGCTGCGTAGAATAACTACTATCAAACAAACTTGAAATTATATGTAACACGATCCATGATTAGTGTTGCATATACTGCAAGCTAATACGGTGTTATGTATAACGCACGATAATCATGGGGTATCATACAATACAATACATCAAATAAATTAAAAAGAATACTTCTCATAAAATCTCATGGTGTTACGTTCTACCCCCCATTAAAATGAATCTCCACCTCGAAATTTGTCGGGGTTATAAATGGTTGACTACTTGAAAGTTTCTTTAATAGAAACTGACATACTAAAACTTAATTTTAAAAAGTGATGTATGAAACATAATGGTTACCCAAATTAACTCATCACTAGGTTTCCTCGTGGGAGAAAATAGGTGAAAATATGGATATAGAAGAGAAATCTAAACATCATGTTCTGTTGGAGAGTGGTAGAGAACATTGCTATGGAAAATACAATAATCACAAAGCCATAAATTTTTGATGATCTAAGGTACCATTAGATTCATCGGATATAAGAGCACTAGGAACACTTTTTTGGTTTTCAATATCATTTCCCTAAAGTTGAAAATTTTGAATTTGAAGAAATTGTTTCTTGATTTTGGTACAATCTCACTGTTGTTCATGCTTTGAACAATTTCCACTTAATCTCATAAAGAAATGAAGTTCAATTTGTTATTCGGGAAGTGTTAATAGATCACGTGATAGAATGATGAGTCATTCTATCTATATCAAACAAAAGGTTAGCAAAAGTTATCAAATATACATAAGTCCATCTATGGTGAGGTTAATCATATACAATTCCAAAAATGAACTTATACTTCATATATCATACCGCTTAGTAAAATAAATCTATTTTCTACTAACCAGGGACATCCTGTAGGCCAGTGGAAGGCGATAAAGGCCAGTCGCACTTCGGTTGTGGGTTCGATTCCCACAGCCTTTTCTGACGCGACGGGTTATCGCCCATCCTACGGGTTGTCCTTTTTCTAAAATTACATCATTATGACATTTCATTAATAATAACATAAACAGTTATAGACTTAAACAATACTAACATATGTCCAACATAATCCATTTCAAATCTTTTAGATAGTCCAAAATACTTATGTCCAAGCTTATAGTATAAAGAAAACAATTACTAGAAATGTCATCTACCGAGCATTTGAATACCATCATTTATCCCTGAAATATCTTGTTGATCACATTCCAATCATGTGAATACCTTAATCATGTATTCTCTTGAAAAATGAATACCCATTGAACCATAGTGAAAAAATGAGTGTTTTCAAAGGTTAACTCTTTCCACATACCAAAATCCCAAAATTCTGTATACTCAAACCATGATATCACTTAGTCCTTATAATAATCAAGAGCTCATGAATACTATCAAACATATTATTTCCTCCTTATCCATTCATTATGTCCATATCATCTTCTTTCCAAAAATATATGAATAACCTTTCATTGTTACTAGTTCCATTCAACATATAATTTCAAATACTTTAGAAAAAACAATAGTGTAACAGTCCTTAGATGTTTCTTTATTATATAGTACCATTAAATTACTTATACAACATAACTTTTGATAAACATACAATCATTCTACTGCCTTATTAAACCATTGAAAAAGCTTCAACACCTATTTCATATCATATATCATCTGTAGTCACCTAATCATCATCCACATAAATACTACCCATATGACCATGATGATTCTCTTCATGATATTTTCCCTTTGGGCATTGGTTTGCATAATGCCAATACATTCCACATTTAAAACATCTAATCATTGTTGATGTTGTAGCAATACCATTATCCTTATCCATGGTGTTAACTGAAACTTTTCCTTTGCACTTGCTGGATTTTTTCCCTTCTTTTCTGCACCAAAAGCATCTTCCAGTTCCTTTGAAACATTCCCCCTTGTGCCTCTTCCCACATGATTTACAAGATAGAAATTTAACTTTCCTTCCTCTATGATCATCATGAAACTCCATCTTTCACTTATTAGCTGAGTTGGGAAACATACGAAAGTTGAGATTATTGATCATATTATGAGATTTATGATTAGGCATAATAACGATATGTGGACCTCCAGATCCAATTTCATTCGGTTGCTCATGAAAAATATCATTCCATTGTCCATCATATCCTCTATTCTCGTGAATCTTCTTGTTCCCAGCCATTTTCTAAAACCCCAAAAAAATAGTGTGAGAGGCCAAAATCATAATAATGGGGGATTAACTTCAATATCTAACATCTTAGGTTAAACTCTAATATCTTTACCATAATTATATGATTATACCCTATACTTATACTTAACCTTAGGGACATCCCTAGACATACCTTAGAAATATCTCTAGGGATCTCACTAAAGTTTTCGCATCCTAGTTTCCAAAGGATGACTAAACCTTTCCTCTGATACCAACTGTAGAGAACCAAAGCTTGATGTACATAGACATTACAATACTTTTGCAGAATACTTAATACATGAAAAAAACCAACACTCAAGGACCGTAATAGTTTAGTGTCTTTAGAAACTGGGAATATAATCTTCTAATCGTGATGAAAGATCTTCAACATCTCCTATAAAGATCTTCCCCTTTTTGTTTTCTTACCTAAAACGTTTCTTTATATCCTGGGGAAAAGAAAACATATAAAGGGTGAGCTCAAATGCTCAGTAATTATAATCATGGAGAAAATAAAACAAACCATATACATTTGAACATTAAAACATGAACATAATGTTTAAACATCAAAATCTTGAGCAATGAAATTAAAACATGGATGTATGTAAGGCAAAGATCATAATACGACATCAATCATAATAAAATATATTGGGAATAAAACTTGTAATTGTGGCAAAACATTAATCACATTATATGATTTCCATGGTAGCCAAGGCATTGCTGCCAAGACCATCTTAGTGGACAAAGTCCCTTTCTGAATCGAGTTCACTCCTCGTTTCAGTCTTGTAACCCTGAACCAGATTAACTTACTGTTCAAGCCATGTCTATCTCATGAGATATAAATCTTTACCCAATGCTTTGGCGGGAGATATAGGTCCCACCCATCTTATAATGAAATCATTCTTACTTGTGCCGCAAAATAAACATACATCATTCATAATAACCCAAAAAATAAAATGGGTTTCATAAAAATCATCTCATGATCACATAATCCATATAAAAGTAATGGATATCATTTCATAATAATAAAAGTGAAACTATGTAAATCATAGAGAAATAATACTTGAAACATACACATGCGAAATAATTTCATCTTAGATGGAAAAATGGTTTTGATAAAACACTTGAAATGAATTCTTGAGGAAAATATCCTTTCTTATTCAAAATCATTTTACTCTCAGAAAACATCATGTGCTTTTAAAAGAAAGATATTTTGCTTGAAATAGTCATGAAATATTTTGTAGTAATATACATGAAAATAAGGCTTTATGAAACCGAAAAAATCCTTTCATGCCGTATAAGTTAAAAAAACATTCTCCTCGTAATTTTGTCGGAAAAGTCAAAAAAAGCACCTCATAACGTAAAAAAAAGAATGATTCCTTACATACCATGTAGTACATGTAAAAAATGGGTTAAAAGGACTTTAAAAATACATGAAAACACTTTTATAAAACATGTACATGGATGATAGAAATAACCCCAATAAATACTTACGTATAAGAAATCTTGGATAAAAATGAGATTGCAAAATTATCCCTTACCTTAGGTCCGATATGCTTCGTATGGATCCGAACATCCTGTATAATGATTTAAATAATGTCATTGACTTATTAAATAATCATATTCATTGTTATTATATCATATATGTTTCACTTATGACTTTATATTACCCGTTCTTTTGTAAATTCTATGTTAAAGCAGTGTTTTGGGTAAAATCATTTCATTTATCGTATGTGTTTCGACTTGTCATTCTTGATATTATTACTTATATCCTGATTTACATAATTACCAAATGTAAAACATGACTTATATATAATATATATTCATCATATACATATATATTGTATATCGATAAAAGGAATGAAATACACTGTTCATGGAGACGGTAGGTCGTACGTACGCATGAACGCTGTTTTGGTTTCCTTATTGAATTGAATGAAACTAAAAAGATGACATACATATATATATATACATAAATCCAGTAGCATTATTATTTAATATATTTCATTATTATTCATTATATAAACCTTATGGTCATTCATGTATGGTTAACATGAAGAATGAATCTCATCGTGTCGTGAGACGGTAGTCCGTACGTACGCACGAGCGATGATATCGTTCCCATAACTATTGATTAGAATTGGAGTGGATGGAATAATATATCAGAATCATTATGATGTTATAATAACCATATATAGTAATCCTTTACATCATTATACTCATCCATGTATGGTGTTGGTGGGAAAACATATTACACCACAGCGTAGAGACGGTATTCCGTATGAACGCACGCGCAGGGATTTTGTTTTCCATAGGATGGATAGAAGGTGAAATATGGTTGTTTCATATTTATAATAAAATATCAGTATATTAGGAATAATAATGTTATTACTTCATAATGAAACAACTAAATAAGATGGAGTAGGGGAAGAATGGAACTTGAAGAAAATGGTAGAAGGTATTACCTCTTTCTCGAAGTGCCTCCTTTAAACTTTCTCTTAGGGCACTAGAGTTGGCCTTTTGAGAAGACCAGTACCTCTAGTAGGTTTCTAAGGAAGTGTGTATGTGAAATGGTCAGGGGATGGATGAGCATGAAATCTCAAATTGGTGTGAGGAGGAGAGGGAGGAGGTTCCCTTTTATAAGGGAGGAGAGGGGCACCTTTGGAAATATAAGAAATATTAGTTTATATTAAATCCCAACCCACATAAAAACTTCCAAAATAACTCATATCCGAATATTAGATGAGATAAGGTGGTAATATCATCAACCAATAAAATTTAGACATGTTTTGATCTTATTTTAAACCTTATCATTTTGATTTATCCTTATTTAATCTACATAAGTTCATTTGTCGTAATAAAATTATAAATTATAAATGGTTATAAATAATCACTTATGTGTTATTAATTTTCCATAATCGGATACTTAATGACATTTTCGACTATATAAATTTAAATTTATAATTTTTAAATATTTTTGTGATTTTTAAACAATTTAATAATATGTTATTTTTATAAAATAACTATGGTGTCAATTTTGACACTATTCATTTATTTGAATTTAAATAAACATTATATAGAAGATATGTTCGAAATAAAATATTTAATAGATTTATAACATGTCATATTTATATATAAAATTAGTGGATCACATTAAATAGTTCATATAATATTTATTTTAATATTTTAAAACCATTTATTTGATATTTCTCTTAATAAAATAATTTCAACATCACTATTATGTCATTTTTAATGATAATTATTTAATCCTTAAAATTTCTAAATAAATTCATATTATGTAGATAATTTTATTAGATTTTTGGAGACTATTTATATCCGAAGTTTCATGAAGTTTATCACTAAACTAAAATTATTATACTTATATGATTTAAGAAAGTGACATGTTGTCACTTTCTTTGGTTTTAATAATAATTAAATTATTTTCATGGAAGAAAGTCTATTAAATGAATCCAATCTGACTGTTAGGTGATATGGGTTGACTTTTAGTGATCCAATAGGATTTTGGCAGGTGTTATGATAATTTTATAATCTTATATTTACCCTTAATTATCTGATTTACCTTTTTCTATGGTAAATAAAATTTACCATAGTTACTATTCATAATGCCCAAAAATAAAAATTAGCTGATTAACATAATTTGGACCCACTGATTCCAAATATGGAATCCATTTTTCTAAATTCAATATCAAAAATTTTCAGAAATTAAGTTAAAATTAATCCCATTGTTAAGAAAACGTGTTTAAAAGTTAAAACATTGCAAAAGATTGAAATGTTTTTACCTATGATTTCAATGTAAAATTAATGTTAATTAAATACATTATATTAAATGGTAAAAAAATAATCTATTTATACATTAAAACCATCCAATATTATAATTTAACCATATAAATTATTGCGATGAAAAAAGGTGTTTTTTATTAAAATATAGCGTGTTTTTACTATTCATCAAAATATGAATGTTACCAGAATAATATGAAAAGTTTATCCAAAGTAAATTTTTAATTCCTGATTCGAAATTATAATTTTATTTTGTCAAATTGAACTTATAAACATGTCAAAAACTAGATTTAAAGTGGGTGCACTTATAAAAGGCTGCAAAACAGCATTTTTTTAAAAATACTTATTTTACCTGAAAAATTATTTTGTTCTTATACCATGTTCTGTAAGATGAATAATAATGTTATAAAATTCAAATTTTAGTTAATACTATTAATAATGGATAGTTCATAATAATATTATAATAATATATCGTTATTTAGTAAAACCCGGTATTGCGTACAACACACGTTATCGAGGAAGGTCGCGATTGCATGTAATCCAAGCGAAGTCAGGGTTGCGTGTAGTGCATGACTCCTTTGTTGTTGCGTATAACACAATCCAAACATATTTCATTAATACATTAAATATATAGATATATATTCAATTTTTCGTAGAATAACTACTATCAAACAAACTTGAAATTGTGTGTAACACGGTCCAAGATTAGTGTTGCATATACTGCATGCTAATACAGTGTTGCGTATAAAACAAGATAATATTTGGGTATCATAAAACACAATACATCAATTAAATTAAAAATAATACTTCTCATAAAATCTCGGGGTGTTACACATTACATATGCTAGTTCAAGTATTTCAACTACTGATAATAATTTTAACAAAATACCTTCATAGAATGTAAATTTTAGAGAATTTTTTTATTATTTGGTTTGTAATCTATATAATATACATGAAATGTCTCCATAACCCCACTAATCAAATTATATACAAAAAATAATCACTATTATTAATTAATAAAACAAAAAATTATTTCACCATTAGAAAATATTTTCTAACTCAAATATGGTTTCATAAATCCATAAATATATCATTATAACTTATAAACCCATGAAAACGGATTTTTTAACTCTAAAATATTTATTTTTTATCATACATAGATGTTATACTATATTACTAGTATATATAATGGTTTTCAAATCAATTTTTTGTATATGATAACCATAATGTCCTTATATGAAATGAAATATGTAAATAGTCTTAATAATCATAATTGTAAATGTTTTTTTATTAATAGTTAATACGATGAACTTTACTAAAATAAATTTCCAATAGATGAGATTTATTGACATACACTTTATCATCTTTGTATTTTATATCTAATAAATCTATTATTTAACTTATGTGTATCACCCCTTCATATAAAAATAATAATTTTTTAACATTGATAGTATTTGTGAAATCTATATAATAATTCATGATTTTTAACAAGTTATGGAAATTTTAAATCTCAATAGACTCTTAGTAATTTATATATTCTTTAACTATAAACAATAATTCATTATCAATATTCATAATAAATCCACATTTTTAAAACTCTAGATGAATCATATCATTCAATTTTCATCATCACATAAGATGAGTTGTTTCATCTTCCATAACACTTTTTTACCAAATCAATATTCATCTTTGGAAGGCCTCTTGTTTTTAATTCTAAACATAAAATTTTTTGAATTTCCACCCACTGTATCTTCAAAATATATAAACAATTTCAACAAATATTTACATTTGGGGCACAAACACAGTATTAAATGTAGTCAAATAACAATAATATCATATTATTTCATTAAGTTAATTGAAAAATTATAATTTTTCCATCTTATGTTGACTTTATTCAAAATCCAAAAATTTCACATATGCTTCACAATCCCATGTATTCATAGAAGAGATATTGTGACATTTTATACCACATTTATCCTCTAGAGACTTTATTAATAAATTAGTGGGAGGGAGGTTCATTAGGAATAACTAAATTTCATGTTCACATCCATTGAATGATTTAGCAAAGTCACACTGGCTCCTCAGTAATTAAAATTGATCTAATAGGGTATGTTTCATCCCCTAAAACATAATTATTAATTATTATTGTCTATTAGGGGTGATTTATAGAATATAACTATAATATCTAATTTTGGTAGTGAAATATTTTTTTTTGTATTCACTTCCACAATAAGATGGGAGAATTATTATAATTTTACATTGTTGATATTGTATAACATTTTTGAACTCCTTTAACTTACCAAATGTTATGAACATGTGCCTCATTAGAAAAAAATAATAATACCATGTAATGTAGATGGTAAAGTTAATGAGTAACCTAATGCTAGAAATAACCTTAATCATGGGTAAATGTATATCACATTATATAAAATGAAAATGGTTAGTAGACCTCTTAACAAATATATCAAATTTTCCACTAGTCATTTTTCATAAAAAAAGTTGACATCTTCCAATGAATTATTTATTGAATGATTTGAATCATAAATTTCTATTTTTTTCATATTTTCCATGTATATATGCGTAAGGATTATATTATCAAGATATTTGGGGTTAGAATAAACCTTGATTTCCTGATATTTAATGAAATATTTGGTATTATCCACCACTGTGAAATAATATCCTTTGATTGAACTCCCTATGAAAAAATATTTTTCTCTTATATATACATATATGGAACAACTCTGGATGTTAATAATGAATAAAAAACCCATCTCAGAAAAATCAGATTTAGAAATTAAATATCTTTTTATTATAGGAATATAAAAATAGTTTCTTAATTTTAGAAATGATCTATGAAGTAGGATTAGATAATAATAATAGACTCATAATGAAAATATTTTACCGAGTTATAACATATTTATATACATCAACTGTGATCGGTTTTATATTGTCTATATTTATGGAATTATTAACACCAATGTGTGACTCACACCCAGGATACCGAGAAGGCTCGATCATGGGCATAAGACCCATGACCCCAAAATTTATTCAAAGAAAAATAAAAGTTGCCACAAACAAACAGGGGGAAAAGCTACAGTCCAACAGACCACGCCAACAAGAACAAACAGATCAAACAGAAGATCACCTTTTTCGAGGACGACCTCGACCCCTAGATCCCCCCCGACTGGCCGGGTGGCGACCACGCCCACTCTACTGTCCAGCTTCCATTTCCATAGTCAGATCCTCAGTATTTTCCATAGGGGAAGCTTCCCCATGCCGGCCAACATCAGTGCAAGTGTCTTCCTTGTGATCCGCAGCAGCATGATACTCTTCATGCACCGGCCGAACCTCCTGTGTATCCTGGACCACCTGCATCTCAGAAGAAGAGCAAGCTGTATTATAAGTAGTATTATCCGCAGAAGCATGATACTCTTCATGACTCACACCCAGGATAGAATACACATGATATAGAATTGGAGAAAATTATTTCTATAACATTCACACCCTAATTCATTGAATTTTTCTCATTGAGTAATCTTCTCATGAATAGATTCCATTTGAGAAAAATTATTACTGTAATACATATATAATATGTCAAATTTTAATCAAATAAGATTCTATAAAATAAATAAAATACATATTTATAGGCAAGTATCTTTTTAAATATTTTTAATAAGAACATATAATAAATGAAATCTCACTAAAATTATTACCCCAAAAATCACTATCGTAAGTGGTCTGTGATCCCTATTTCATTATGAAATGATTTTTCATTGGTGTTCATACAATAAAACTACAATTATGGTAAGAATTCATACCAATCATACAATATTAAGCTCTTATATAATTTAGGGAAAAATATTTAATAAATCTATTATATTATAGATAAAAACCCTATTATATTGGTATCATTATGTAATTAGGTTTTCATAGAGTAATGTAAAATGAATAACATAATTCAATATGGGAGAAAATCATAAAAGAGTAAACCATATATTTCTTTCCTTATAATGGATAATCCTTAGGATTCCAACATTATAATGACCTACCGGGTTAGAAATTAAAGGTCATGACATGTGTTTACTTTAGATGATTTGTCACTATTAATATTGATGTTCATTCATCTTAATGTCTCCTCAAATTATTATCTATTATATCATATGAAATCTTTATTATATCATGTTTTATTTCTTTATATAACATAACTTCTAATTTCATAGTTTTAGACACATATTACATTCACCAAATTAATATGTTCAACCCCTATAAATGTTTATTTGATCTTTTTAAATTTTTAGCGATAGGAACTATCCATAAAAATTATATATTCTAGTGTTTTTGAACTAAAATTTCCTTTATTAAAATTCATAGGATCATTTCAGCTTACTGTTTTAAATAATTGGATCATAATTAATACAAAACATGCCACTTTCATAAAAAAGAGGATACTACTAAAAAATATCCATTTTAAATAATATAATAGTTTTAAATTAAAACATTATTTACCTTTCATGAAAAAAATTCCTAACATTAAACATGACATCATTATTTATCTTACCCATAATTATGAACAATGGAAAACATTTCAAAACATGGGATGAACTCAAAAATATCAATAAGGTACATAAAAAAAATTACTTTTTTGTCCTTGAATACATTAAACCCAAGAAAATATTTTAACAAACTTATCCTTTTCACAACTAAAACATTGTATCATTACAAAAACATATTAAATCATAAGTTTCCATTAAAATCCATATAAAACAAAAACAAATAAGGTAACTTGTGGAATAATTTCCATATCAGTCATAAATTTATTTCATTTATCATGGATACATGGGGAGTAACATTAATTGTTACATTTTGAATAACCACTACTATATATTTCCTTAATCTCTTTGGAGAAACCGTACTAATTAACTTTTTCCTTTGTTACCATGCATTGGAGAGATAGAACTGGCTTAACCACCTATTATTTATCATGGAACCACATATAATAATAATAAATTCCTATGAAATATGACATAAACATTACATATGAAGCTAGCATAAAATAAAAAATCTTGAGAAAATAATTTTTTCATTTTTGAAATATTTTTTAATTTTTACAAAGCTGGACACTACTAATTTAAAAAAATCTGAATTTGAAAATACATTTTTAAAAAAATTAATGAAGAATCAAAACATTAAATCAAAATGGATTTTTTAATTTTTATTATTCCATATATTAAAAAAAATCAATATGTTTTGGTAAAAAATAGTTGAAAGAGTACCTTCAAAACAATATTTTTAAATGGAAGTCCATTACCTTGAGTCTGACACATCAGGTACCATATTTATCATCCTAAATAATTTCAATAGGATAATTATTTATGTTAACAGGAAAATTTTTATATTTTATTATTCTATTTATATCATGCATTATCATGTTATAAAATTTATATAATTATTTAAGTTCTTTTCAGGTGTTTTGATGATACTCGGTATGTGAGTTTAAGATGAATATGGTGTGTTGTGAAAAGTCAACGTGGTCATTAGTCCATCATCTCAAGATTAAAAATAGTTAAAAAATCACCAAAATTTGATAAATAATTAATACAATTAAATAAATCAGTAAATATGGATATGAAAAACAAACTATGTTAAAATCATGGAGATAGTAAGCCATACTTAAGCATTAGTATTGTTTCCGTTTTCAATGATCATTATAGAAAGAAGGTAAGTATCATTTTTTATTCGAATAATGAGAATTATATGTTTATTATATTATTATTCCTGAAAATATGATTATATATATCATCCATGTGTTTTAGAGATGAAAAAAATCACATCACTTTGTAGAGGTGATAATTCATAGGTACCCATGAACAACATTATAATTTTTCAGTGTAGGGAATGGTAAGAATGAAATTGATATATTTTCATTTAATAATGATAAATCTATAATTAATATAATGTATAAACTGTAATATTTCCATTATAACTTGTCTATAGAGACTGTGATGGAAATAAAAATTCATTGATCCAAAAGGCGGTAGTCTGCCCTACACACAAACGAAAACTTCTTTTTGCATTATATGTAATTGGAAATAGATTTACATGATGAAATTAACATAGTAAAATTTATTTATATTTGAGATAATGGATTTACTATTTCATCATGGTTGAATAATACTTTTAGGAGATGGAATATGAATCAAAACAGAACCAGTCAATTAAAAATGATACATTTTCTTCGGACAATATCCTTTGAATAACACCTTAATACAACTAATGGTGGGGTTCTATATAAAATAAGAGTGCATAAATATGGGGAGGGATTATAGTAAGAAATTTGAGAAGAAATTGTTAGAAACAAATAGGTTATGAAGTGTGAATATAATAGAAGAATATGTTACTTTTAAAATGGAGGGGAATTGAACTCTTGGAATTCTTCAAAATATTAAACTGATATAAATTAATTTTTTATTCAAAATCGAAATACCAATTTATTTAAAATATATTATTAGTATGGGTCTATATAAATTTATCCAATTACATTTATACATGTTTTCACTATTTTCTAATCCATATATTTTGGCATTAAACCTTGTTTAACCCCTTTAACTCATACAATGACAAATTAGATTTTTACACTTTAAGGATTAATATAGTTACAATAAAAATCCTAAATTAACATAAATGAATCTTGGGTGAAAATTTAATCCTTATCCCATTATTCTTTCTGAATTTTTTTTATGAATTTTATATCATTTAATAAAAAAACTTTTTAAATTTTATTTATGTATATTTCAAAAATATTCATTATTTTTACGTTTATATAGGTTAAAATAACAAGATATATTCAAAAAATATATTTTTCAAAATCCCATATATTTAAAGGTATTATATAATATATGTGGATGAAATTAATTTTCACAAAATATATTTTAGTAATATTTTTAATACCATTTATTAAATTATTCAACTACTAATATAATTACATCTTCATCATTGTTAAATCCATTATGGTAATTAGTTATTCACTAAAAATTAAGAATAAATTACCACGATGAAGATAAATATTGTTTCATTAGAAATAATATTTATAGTTCTGCATATCCCCAATAAAACTCCATATTAAAAAACTTTTACTTGTTTAATATAAGAGAGAGAATCTTAAATTCTCATTTAATAAAATATTACAATGATTATAATGTCTCGAACCACCTTCAACAAGATGAGAGAAGAGAAAACATATTTCCATACCCTTCCTTCTTCAACTTGATGGAGAGATAATGACCCCCATGACCCGCCTTCATTAGGTCCCAGAGCTTCGACTAGCACCAAGGGTATAGAATCATGCAAATGATGGAAGGCATTATACATTTTATTTAGTACAATCGGGAGATAAGATAGTAAATCCCAAAAACAATAAAGCTAGATGTAAAATTAAAGCCAAAAGAAAACCATTCTTATATGCATGTCCAAAAGTAAATGGTACAAAAGTACAAGGAAACCCCAAAGTACCGGAGAAAAGAAAATAACAAAAACAACTGTCCCAACGTCTAAAATAGTACGGTTCTGCAGATCCCTAACGTCATCCTGGAATCCTAAAAGTAAATTTATATACATAGGGTGAGCATACTAGTACACTCAGTAGGGAAAACCAAAAGCTTTCGCGCACGAGTGGGGAGGTATTCTAATTCTTGTGAGAAAAAGAAGATACCTAGAGCACCTAGCAAGGAAACTATCCACCCATCCTCACCAAGGTACACTCCCCCAATAAAAAAATTTAAGTAATTTAATAGTAATAAAACATCAATGTTTGGGTACCCCGCACCACTTTCCCACTAGTTATTGAAGACATCCTATACGTCAAACCACTCGTGCCATTCTCACCGTAGTCCTGATGCCATCCCTACCCGCACACACCTAGGCTATAACCACACATCCCACCCGCAAAAACTAGGGCTATCACTAACACACATCCCTCCTGCAAACACCTGGGCCACAAAAACCACACATAACCATTCCCGCAAACACCTAGGCCAGAACAACTACCGCCATGCCCGAAGACACCTGGGCGTCATCCAGAAGATAATTGGAAAACAATCTACCCGCACACACCTGGGCCAACCACCACACCTACCTTGCCCAAAGAATCATAGACTATAATGGTCATCAGGCCATCACAGCCTACACGATGGATCTTGGGGTATTCAGGAAAGAGAGTATAATAGGAGAAAATAACTAGCCACTCATAGGAGTGTTGGAAAAAACAGCTCCCCCAAGAAATGCGGGTGTTTGGTACAAAGTACTCAAACTGTGTGGGGCGTGAATAAGAAACATAAGAACTACATTATACATATAGGTAACAAGCAGTCATCCCATCCCAGGGGTTCCAAAGCATCCCAACACAAACACCTTCATTACTATTCATTCATGAGAAACACCACACCCACAACCATGTCACAAATCATCCTCGAAAAACAATTACCCATTGATCCCATTCTTGTTTTCATATTCAAGTGATTCTATTTAATTAAATTTTGCACTACTAGGAAACTTACAGGAATTGCTACTAGAAATGGAATGAAAAATAGCCAAAGAACAATTTAAGCATTCAGATCCGGTTCTCTTATAAAGTCACCACAACAAAAGAGATCTATGAGATTCATCAATGTATTAGAAACAAACTAATCCCCAACTTACGGCCCCACATGGCCTTATATCCACAAACCAAAAACTACACCACAACAGAAGATCCCATCCCCATCCACGTAACTTCCAAAGCATCATCCATAAACATCACAAGAACAGAGAAAGGGAGTTTCCAAATTTGAATATTCAATTCATTTACTTCCTTATTTTTGTTTGTTTAGCCGGGGTGATCACATAAAGATTTATATTAGATTGGGAATCCCTTTAATCGACTGAGTTTATGTGATTTAATAGTTTTTGGGAAACAACCATTCAACCACATAAATATACAAGAAATAGAGGTTCAATAGTGCACAGGGAAGGACCACCAACGACGACGATTTTTAGTGGACATAAGCCCATACATTTCACAACAGATAATCATGGATAATGATTACAACAGAAACATCCTACACACCCCATTAATTCTTTAAAAGTCTATTTATTATCTTCATTAAGGTTTGGTTTCATCCATCCCTATAAGAAACATATTCATACCCACCCTGCATGATACACAGTAAGGAGAGACGAAGGAAAAAACCTACATGGATGATGAAAGATCGACCTTTTTCTCCTTGTACTATGAATTGGGGACGCGCGACTTGGAGGGGTGTAGCATCGATGACTCCAACAATGAGCTGGTAAGGCTACAGCATAGGCACACCACTCTCCATTGAAAAGGGACTCTAAACACACCAAGGGAAGAAAGAAACCAACCAAGAAATGAATGAATGAATTCTAGTGAAATATAAAGATGAGATCCTATAATTTCAGGATATCATGATCTTGTATGACTTAAAATGAGGATCATGGTTTTACCACACTGTTGGGTGGTCAAACATGATGGAATTTATTGTTTTTTAATAATTCTCATTGGATGGGTGGAAAAAAAAGCTGTGCGTTAATGGACTTCATTTAAAAAGAGGAAACCTGTTACGCGAACACACAATCTAGGTCCATTGTGGTTCTCCCCATGCCAAGGGGATTTTTGACGTTGATTATGGGGCTAAAAAAGGATTTAAACTACTTCAAAATATTTAAGAGTCCAAAGTGGTGTTATGGGAAAACCTGGGGAAGAAAAACCTGACAAGCCCCTCTGGAACCGATCGGTGTCACCAGTGGTTGACACCACGATGACATCCGACCACCGAGACACCGCCCTTATGATCCTGACCTGATGGGTCCAGGGTGAACCAAACACCAGAAATTTGGAAAATGGATGGACCAGGGGGTTCTGGGCCATTACATTAGATACCTCTAAAACTATTTTCATTCTCGAGAATCAAAGTTATACCCGAATAGAAGAGAGGATTCTGAAAAACCACCTAGAAACATTCCTCATGGCGACAAACCACCCCAAACAACCATACCAAACAGAACGATCATATTTTCCCAACACAGAGATCTTGGAGTTCCTTCCTTAATGTCATGATACTAACCACTTTGGGCGGCACTGACTCGCCCGCATGAGTTTAATCACTTCCACTTTAATCAATCTGGATTATGGATTAGGTCCTTCCATCCCCACATATTAGAACATTTCATAAACATTCACTAGGTAAGGAAACAAAACATCTCATAAGCCAACACGGTCAGACATACATCACAAACAATTACAAAAAAAGAACAAAACTCAAAACAGCTCTGGGTATTGGGCACACATCCGTGACTCCCATTCCTAGGTGCTCTCCTCGAGCCCACCGTGCATCCACAACACATGATCCAAAGGGATGTTTCATCCACGAATCACTTTCTCTTTCATAACCTCGATCCTCACTGGTATACCCACAATATTAGTGTCAACTTCTATATCCAACTCTCCCTAGTCAATGACATGGGAGTTTTCATGTGGATATCGATGAAGATGGGAGATATGAAAAACAAAATGGAATATTCCAACTGAGGAGGAAATGCGGGCTGATAAGCCACCTCACCGACTCGCCCCAACACTTAGAAAGGACCAATGAACCTATGAGAGAGATTTCTACCCTTGTCGAACCTTTGCTTCCCACATCAAGGGGAAACCTTCACAAACACATGGTCACCAACATCGAACCCCAAGGGCCTCCACCTTGGATTGGTATACGACTTCTACTGGTCCTGGACTACCTTTATCTTCTCGCGCACATGATAAACCTTCTCTATTGTGCTCTGTACTACCTCTGGGCCAAGAACATCTGCCTCCCCAACTTCAGTCCAGCAAAAAGGTAAACAACACGACCTCCCATACAAGGCTTAAAATGGTTCCATTCCAATAGTATAATGATAGATACTATTATAGGAAACTCTACTTAGGGAAAATGGCATTCCCATAATCCCCCGAATTCCAAAACACATGATCGTAGCATATCTTCCAATGTCTGGATGGTTTGCTCTATTTTTTCATCTATCTAGGGGTGGAAAGTAGTGCTAAGATGCAGTTTGCTGTAAAAAGCATGCTGCTTTCCTCTCCAGACTCGTGAGGTAAACCGTTCATCCCTATCCGAGAATATGGACTTCGGAACTCCATGCAACCACACCACCTCATCCATGTATCTCCATGATAAAGAATCAACCACAATCGATTCCTTGATCGCCAAAAAGTGACCTGATTTTTTCAGCTGGTCTTCCACTACCCTGATAGAATCAAAACCTCCTTTAACCCTGGGTAGTCCTGTGAATAAATCCCTTGATATGTTATCCCACTTCCACTCAAGGACATCTAAAGGGTGCAACAAACCTCCTGAGATGTTGTGTTCAGCCTTTGACTATTAAAAATTTGGGCCATAGCCACAGACCTGTAGCCATGATTTTATAGGTATGTGTCTATAGCTTTATTTATTTCCACGTTTTAATTCTATCTCCATGGCTAAATCAATATTACATGGCGCATCGTTTTTTTTTCAATCTGTATTGGGATCCTCCTCCTCCCCCAATCCACAGCCCTCCTCCTCCTCCCCCGATTCACACCCCTATCACCGCGCAACCCTCCTCCCCAATGACATCTCCTCCTCCCCGCAACCCTCCTCTCCTCCCCTGATTCACATCCCTATCACCGCGCAGCCCTCCTCCCTGATGGTGTCTCCTCTTCCCCACAACCCTCCTCCTCCTCCCCCGATTCGCAGCCCTATCACCGCACAACCTTCCTCCCCAACGACGTCTCCTCCCCCTGACGATCTCCTCAACGATCTCACCATGCATCCCTCTCTGACAGCGGCGCCCTCCTCCCCGACGAACTCTCCCACAGCGGCGCCCCCCTCCCTGACGACCTCTACTTAGCGGTCTCACTATTTGCATGTAGAAGCATATCTCTCTTCAAGAAATTGAGACTGATTATATAATGGTCTTCAATTCCCTTATCGGATGCGGTCTCACATCATGGACTACTGAATACACCATATGCAGAAGAAAAATGTTTATGAAATACAACCTAGAGGTTTTTCATGCTTGGAATTAATTGAACATAGTGCCAGACTTTCTAGGATCAAAGGTGAAGTATGAATAAGAGGTTACTCTGTTCGCAGGTCTCAGATCACTTCCAGGGGATGGTGAAAAGCTGGTCATCACAGATGATCCTGATCTTCACCATTACAGGCCGGCATAATTCCAGGTTAGAGTTTTTTGTCGTCCCCTTTTTTTGATTCATTTCTGAACATGGTATGTACCTTCTCACAATGGTGGATAAAAATATTAAAACTGCAGCTATATATTTGAATTTATAAACACCCAAAGAGGAGAAACATCGAGCATAACTATTATTATAAGCTATAACCATGGTTTAATCATCTATAGAAATGGTTTTAACTTTGGATATAGGTGAATTTTCAATCTGTGATTCAAATACTAGTGATTGAATAAGAACATTCATGATGGTATCTCTATAAGAAATTTTCCATTGAATCAACCTAATAGTGCTATTTTAAGATAATTTAGATCATTAATTACTAAAAATTCATCATGGGACGTAATTGTTAAGTGTATTTGGGCCATTCCATGTACTTTGGGACTAGATGATGGCTCATATGGGGTTATATGAGTTCATAAAAAAATAGATCCCCAATTCTCACTTTATCCCATATATGTAGTGTATGGGAAGAGTCAGACTACTGAATTTAGAAGAGTGTGAGGTGAATAAGAAGAAGAATTATTCAAATGAATTTTTATTCACAACATACTCAGTTCCCAATAGTTTCATCATAAAAAATGAAACTGAAACACATAAATGTGTTGATACACCGAGTATAATACAAGATAAGAGGAATCTTATGGGAACACATCAATTTTGGATGAAATTTTCATGAGAGGTATCAGGAATCCAAATTGTTCTCCCACATGATGATGTTGTAGTTGGGATCATGAACAAATATATAGAAATTTATAATTGTATATATCATAGTACCTAATAGGGTTACGTGGTGCCTACAGTCAGTGTCTCACCGACAACAGAAGACGTGGATAAGGAGAAAATAGTAGAGGTAGTTAGGAATAACAAAGGGGTAAAAAAATTTAATATCCCCAATGTTATTAAAACAACTAAATATTCAAGGTAAAAATACCTAAATTTCCGAGGAACCTTTATAAATAGTTATCCCTACCAAACGAAAAATTCTAGATTCATAGAGGGCATGGGTTTCACACCCCGACCTAACACTTCTCTTTTTTTTTATTTATTTTTGGTCATAATCTATGTTTTTTTGAGTGGGTTTAAGTTCATGCAGTAGGTGGGATGGAGTTTCATTATATTTATGCATTTACCTATATCATGGTTAGTTGAAATGGTTTCTAGTGACAATGATGTGCTCGTGTGGGTGTCTAGTTTGGTAAATGGTGTTGTGCAAGGCATTCAAAAGGTTAATTAAACCATGTGAAAAACATGCGGTTGAGATCAGTGAGTTGACAGTGCCAAGTGGAATAGTTTGAGTATTGTTTTCTCAAAAGTGTTCCTCAATAGGGGTAACTTTGAAATTATTCTCTCCCAAGGAAGTGGCCAGTGAATAGTTTGGTAAACCGTTCACAAACATGCATGTTTTTCGGTTTTTAACAATTTGGTTTTTTCTTCTTCATTTATATTTTATTATTTATTTTTCTTTCCATATTTTTATTTTTATTTTCACATCCTCTTGTGTGTGTCACAACCCATCCTCGGGACCCCTGTCGTGACTACCCCAAGCCTGCCTCCCATAGGCCAGCGGCTGGCGACTAGAACCAAGGCGTAAATCCCGACAAAAAGGGGAAGGTATTGCCTTTATAAAGTAAAAAAAACACTACAAAGTAATCTAATTGAAGTAAATACTAAGTAAAACTGGGTACAATAGTAAGTGCGGAAAGTAAATGGGCCAGAATACAAACCCAAACTGAAAGTAAAGTACAACTGGAAAGAAAGTACAGAAACTGAAAGTAAAGCAGCAATGTCGAGCTGTCCACTGGAAGTTCCACCTGAAGGGTGGGTACATATAGCCTCCTCAGCTCCTCGGGTCCAGCCTTCCACTCCGTGTTCATCTAGCCCAGTGGTCCACCTCCAGGTACCGACTTGCTCCGCATGCATCAAACATGGTCAGAGCTGTCTGTCGTCTGCATCCAACACAACGTAGTGCGGGCATAGCCCGTGTATGGGTGAGTATATGCTACTCAGTAGGGACCCCGAGACCCCAAAAGGTCTCCCAGAATCCACAAAGGATAATCCACAAAGGAAAGATATAATCACGAAGTAACATCCAACCCTACTTAGGTATATTCCCATACATATACCTAAGTCATTAATTCCAGTTCGGCTCCAACATCCTAGCCCATGTTCGATCACGTTCACACAGGATAGTACAACCCAATCCACACAGGATAACACAATCCAATCCACATAGGAAAGTAAGTCAATCGTACCAAATATAATGATTGGAAGTCAAGACTCACCTCACACAAGTCTACTTCTTCGTAAGTTGATAGAGATGATCAGATATAGTCACTGATTCATCTAAGTTGGGACCCATGTAGGATACTAAACCAGCTAAGCTGTCGTACCCATATAGGATACAGACTAGCCACTCTGCCAGACCCATGTAGGATACAAGAACATAGTCAATACTTCTAGACCCACATAGGATACAAGAACAATAGTCATCATCGTCAAACCCAAGGTGTATTTCAGTACGGTATTCATCGCTGCTGAACCCACGGAAGATTTCAGTGCAGTCTTCATTGTCGTCGAACCCACAGAGGATTTCAGTATGGTCTTCATCGTTGCCGAACCCACGGAGGATTTCATTGCAACCTTCAACGACGTCGATCCCACGAAGGATTTCAGTAGGGTCTTTATCGCTACCGAACCCATGGAGGATTTCAGTGCAGTTTTCATCACTTCCGAACACACAGAGGATTTCAGTGCAGTCATCGTCGTTGTCGAACCCACGAAGGATTTAATTGCAGTCATCATCGTCGTCACAGTAGCAGCCAGCTCTAGGTTTCCCACACACAACATGCTCATTTCCCTGAGGGTCCTCTCCACGAGCCAAAGGGGGTCGATACATCAACTAACACGTATTCCGGAGTTGATGTATCCCAATGTTCTGTCTCAACAAAAGAACTCAATGCGACAGACGATGTGTCAATCAGACGCACGGTCTGAGAGTTATTGGCTTTTTCGTTCCAGGGGCCCGGTTGGTTTTTATGTCCAAACCAACCCGACCACACTCCAACCGTGTCCAAACCATGAGCGGAGTAATCCAAAAGGTCCGTCTCACTAAGAGGAAACCAACGATGTCGATGTCACGTCAATCGGACATCCCGAGCTCAAGTTATAAGTGTTTCCGCTCCAAGGGCCAGGTTGGTTTCGTGCTCAAACCAACCCGGCCGTACACAAAGTTCTATGAAACCTTGAGTGTAATATACCAAAATGACCGTCTCGATCCAAGGATCGCATCGCAATTGACGGTGCATCGATCGGAGGTCTGTAGCCTAGGATACATGCGTTTGAATGGAACTTTTTGAAAATAGGGGGTTTGGGCCCGGATCGACCCGACCCCAGACTCCCTGGGTCGGCCCGAACCAGGGAGACCTGACCCGGTTCCGAGTCCAGGCCATTAGGGCGTGGCCCGGCCCGGCAGGCGCAGCCCGGCCCGGTGCGGCCGGTCCGGCCTAGGCGGTCGGTTGGCCTGGCGTGGGTGTGGCCCGGTGTGGCGAGCTCGGCACTGGCCGAGCCGAGCTGAAGGGGGGGGGGGCTGCACCCTTTGATTGAAATAGCGGCCCCACGTGGGGCCGCTCCTTTTCCAGCCGGGGGTTACGACCCCCGGTCTTCCTTCCAAAATGGCCGGCCCGGTTCGGCCGGCCGGTGCTGCCGCCGCGGCTTTGAGCCACGCCCTTGTCCGAACGGCACGGCGCGACGACACCTTGGCCCCGCTCTAGCAGTGTTTTTTTCGTGGTTCTCCGGCACGGTGCGACGGCGCCACGCTTCTTCTTTGCTTCCGTGCGGTGTCGTTGCACCGCACTGCCTTTAATCGTATGTCGACAAACACATCCTCAAAGGGGGAGGAGGTTCGGCCGTGTTCATGCGGTCCGACCTCCTCCTGTTAATCCAATATCAAACGGCTAAAAAATAGACGGTTGGATGGAAAAGAATATTCGTGAACTAAATCAAACCCCTACCTCGATGATGTCATCAAACGAGGTTTGTCGCGGGAAAGGGACGTTGTGGAAGACGGCGTCGCAGAAGGAGGATCGCCGGCGTCGTGATACACGGCGTCGCGGTACACGGCGTCGCAGAGAAGAGGACCTTCGGCGTTGCGGTACATAGTGTCGTGTCGTCGATCTCCTAGGAATCAATGTTATTCATCATCCTTCGTCGGAGGTCGGCGTTCTTCGTCAGTGACGGTGTGTTTTTTGCGTTCTTCAAGGAGGAAGATAAAGATTCCAAGCCATGAGAAATTCCTCTCCAACCTTCTCACACAATGAAATAACCCTTAAGGAAATAAGACTTTGTCTTATTTAATTAACACACACAATCCAAAATTCAATTCGAAATTCAAAATGAATTCAAGAATTGCTTACATCGAATAACTTAATTCAATTCATTAATTAAGAGAGTTGACTTGTCATTTAATAAGGGGGTGCGGGTGTGTTACAAAAATAATGGGGTTTTGAGTAAGTTGAAAAGGTGGGGTTCGTGTGGGGACCACCTCACTAATATCCTATCAAGAGGGGTTAATATATAGTGGGTCCCACCTCAACTTCCATAAGTAGGATTAAACTACTTAGAACATAAAATAAAAATTGTTGCACAACTTTTATTTTATTCATTAGTTAACCCTTTTTTTTTAAATAACCCCACCCAAGGAAACACAACTCTAGAAAAGGTGTTCCTAAGATATTACTGGTGCTGCAGTTTCATTGGTGCCCTATGATTTTGATTTTGAGCACCAGTTCAATAGTTAGGAAAACCCGCTCATTCGTTCACTGAACCTACCCGAGCTAAACATCGAAAATTGATTCCGGGCACACCAAGCCTCAGAATCAGGTGCCGTCAGAAACTACATTCTTGTAAAATCCCAAAGAAAATTAAGAAAAAGATTCCCTTGAATTTTACGGGTCTTTAAATTACTCCCATATCCGAGCTTTACGTCCCCGTAAAGATACATCATAAACTAGGGAAACAAATGTGGGTACTGAGCACGCATCTGAGCCTCCCGCTCCCAAGTGCTCTGCTGAAGGTTCTCGTGCTGCCATCTGATGCACACTAGAAGAATCGACCACTCATATAGGACCTGCTCCTGTCGATCCTCGATCTCCACTGAGACCTCTACAAAAGTCACCCCATCATCAATGTCCAACTCCCCATGGTCGATGATATGTGTCCGGTCATGCTTGTATCTCCTCAGCTGAGATACGTGGATGAAGTCATGCACCCGGTGCAACTGAGTTGGTAGAGCCAGGCAATAAGCCACCTCGCCTATCATGCTAAGAACCTAGAACGGTCTGATGAAGCGCGAAGATAACTTGCCGCCCTTGCCAAATCTCAGTAATCCACACCGAGGTGAGACCCGCAAGAAAACGTGGTCACCATCCTCGAACTCTAGTGGCCTCCGCCTCCTGTCAGCATAAGACTTCTTCCGGCTCTGAGCTATCCTCATCTGCTCCTGGATGACCTGGACCTTCTCTGTCGTGGCCCAGACCATTTCTGGTCCCACAAGTGCTGACTCCCGAGGGTCTGTCTAGCATAGAGGTGATCTGCAAGGTTGTCCATACAATGCCTCGTATGGTGCCATCCCGATGGTGGAGTGTTAGCTGTTGTTGTATGCAAACTACACCAAGGGTAGGTGATCCTCCCAGTTGCGACCAAAGTTGAGGACACATGCACGGAGCATGTCCTCGAGAGTCTGAATGGTCCTCTCCATCTGACCATCCGTCTTAGGGTGAATGGCGGTGCTCAGACGTAGATGCATCCCGAATGCCTCTTGCAACCCCTTCCAAAGACGGGAAGTAAAGAGAGCATCTCGATCCGATACGATAGATGATGGCACACCATGAATCCGTACAATCTCTTGAACATAAAGGCGTACCAATCTCTCTACTAAGCCCTACTCTCTGATGGGTAAGAAGTGGGCTAACTTGGTGAGTCGGTCGGCAATCACCCAAATGGAGTCGTGAACTCTGGATGTTCGTGGAAGTCCAGTTATGAAATCCATAGATATCTCGTCCCACTTCCACTATGGGACCTCCATGGGCTGCACCAATCCTGCTGGTACCTGGTGCTCCACCTTCACATGCTGACAGGTGAGGCATCGAGAAACGAACTCAGCTACAACCTTCTTCACACTCGGCCACCACTGCTGTCGTCTGAGATCCTGGTACATCTTGGCCACTTTGAATGTACCGATAAAGGGTAAGTGTGAAACTCCCTCAACACCTCCTCCTGTAAAGAAGCTGGTACCATGGTACATCCTCTGAAAAGGACGTCGTGCTCTCCTCTTATAGAGAATCCATCAGGTGCCTGTCCTGAGGATATATGTGCACGTCGTGTCTCACAGTCAGTGTCCCCACACTGTGCCTCTTTGACCCGCTGTAGTAGTGGAGGAGTGACTTTGAGTGACTGAAGAAAGGCTCCTCCATCTCTATCCACGAAGGATATCTGCAAAGCGGCTAGCTACTCCGTCGCCTCCCCGAGTAGTTGAATGCTCGTCCTCCTGCTGAGATTATTGGCTACTACATTCCCCTTTCCAAGAGTATAGACTATCTCAAAGTCATAGTCCTCTAGGATCTAGAGCCATCACCATTGTCTCAGATTCAGGTCCTTCTGCGGGAAGATGTACCTGAGACTTTGGTGGTCAGAGTAGACTGTAAAGCGCTCGCCCATCCGATAGTGTCTCCACATCATCAGAGCGAAGACCACTGCAGCTAACTCCAGGTCATGTGTAGAATAGTTCTACTCATGTTGCCTCAACTGATGTGATCCACAGGCGATCACTGCCCGCTCCTGCATCAGGACACATCTGAGTCCGGTCCTTGATGCATCGCAGTAGACTATGTACCCTACTCCCTCCTTCGGTAGCCTCAAGATAGGCGCACTGGTCAATCTCTGTCTCAGCTCCCGGATGCTCTACTGACATCTGTCGGACCACACTAAGGGTTTCCCCTTCTTCGTTAAAGCATAGAGTGGTTCCGCAACTCTGGAGATGTTTGTAACAACCCTCCGGTAGTACCCATCTAGCCCCAAGAAACTCCACACCTCTGTCACGCTCCTGGGTGGCTCCCAAGCTAGCACTGCCTCGATCATTGCAGGATCAACCACAACACCCACCTTAGAGATGATGTGTCCCAAGAAGTTGACCTCACGTAACCAGAACTGACACTTCGAGAGCTTACCATAAAGCTGGTGCTCTCGGAGTGTGTCCATTACAACCCGCAAGTGGTAGGAGTTCTCTTCCTCAGTGGTCGAGTATATCAATATGTCGTCGATGAAGGCCAAGACAAATTGATCAAGGTATGGATGAAAGATCCTATTCATGAAACCCATGAACACTACTGGAGCGTTTTTTATGCCGAAAGGCATAACCAAGAACTCATAGTGGCGATACCGACATATGAAGTCCGTCTTCTGCACGTCATCATCTTGAACTCGGAGCTGATGATAGCCCGATCAAAGGTCTATCTTCGGGAACCACCGTGCTCCCTTGAGCTGATCGAAGAGATCTTCAATCCTTAATAGCAGATACTTTTTATTCATGGTCACCTTGTTTTGGCGATGATAATTGACGCACAGTCGCAAGCTCCTGTCCACCTTCTTGGTGAACAATATCAGGGAAGCCCAGGGTGAAACACTGGGTCGGATGAATCCCTTTCTCTGCAAGTCCTCCAACTATACCCATAGCTCTCGAATCTCAGCGGGAGCCATCCAATATGCTGGAGTGGATATCGGGGCTATCCTGGGGTACATGTCAATATAAAAGTCTACCTCTCTGAGAGGAGGTAGTCCTGGAATGTCGTCAGGGAAAACGTCCGCATACTGATCAACCACTATAGGAAAACTCGGACTCCGCACGTCAACTGCTCCTAGGAAGTGGCTAGCCAACTGATTATTGATGGGATATCCTCTACTCTATTTGAGTCCATCCTATGTTGTAAAGGTTCCCTTATCACCGGTGAATGTGAACCTGCTCCCATCAGTGTGAACAAATAACACCTTGCGCCTAATACAACCGATTTGAGCATGGACTGTGGATATCCAATCCATGACCAAGATGACATTGTAAGGCCTCGACGCCGCTATAAGAAGATCCCAGCCGAAGCTCTCGCCTCCTAGAGTAAGCTCACACAGCTGGCACCGGTGCGTAATCGTTGAGTCTGCTCCCGTAGGAGTGTCTAGCCGTAAGGATCGAGCTAATGGCTCCATTGGAATCTCCAATCCCCGAACAAGGACAGCGGCAATAAAATAATGACTCGCTCCTGTGTCTATAAGAACTGCAGCAAGGGTGGAGTAGACATAGATTGTACCTTGAATCATCTCTGGAACGTCGTGGTCATATGCCTCCGCTCCCTGAAGCTGAGCCTACCTCTGCACGCCATCTTTCTATGGTCGTGGTGGACCTCCTGGTAGTGGTGGCGGTAAAGCCTCAAAGCGTCGCCCACCACCTGCTGCTCGACTAGCTCCCCTGACTCGTCCGCTTGCTCTCGACGGACCACCACGGTCGACCCTCTGCCTTTGCCTGGGTGGCCCCTCAACTGTCTGCTGCTCCTCTGCATGGCGAGTCGGGAAGTCACAAGCCATGTGGCCCTACCGGCCACATGCGTAGCACTGCCTGCTCCTCAGAAGGCTAGCTTTGCGTGGTGTGCCCCGCACCTCTAAGCTAGTGTCGTGAGGTCGTCTGCCTGATGGTCTGGTCCACCTGGACCTCTGTGACATCCGTCGACTTCCAGCTGCAGATGACTCTGCTATGTGCCGCCCTGCGGTAGGTCTCGCTGCTGGAGTAGGCTCAGCAAGAAAGCTCTCTATGAAAGGAGATCGCTCCAGTACTCCTTCCTATGTCGGAATGCTGAGGGAGATCATCGATGAACTGATCTCATGCCTTAGTCCCTGCTCGAAGGTCCGGGACCGAAATAATGGGTCTTGTACCTTGTCCGTCAAATAGTGCGAGAGGTTAGTAAATCTCGCAGAGTACTGGGTGACTGTCATGCTGCCCTGCCACAGCAGTAGTAGCTCCTGGATGCACACTGCACGGAGGGTGGCTAGGACAAAATCCGAGCAGAAGAGGCTCTCAAAGTCCGTCCAAAGGAGTGATACCGCTTCATGCACCTGGAGCATCAAGCTCCACCATCTTCCTGCTTCCGCGTGCAGGCGGCTCACTGTAAGGATCATCATGAGGTCAGATGGTGTCCCCAAAAACCTGAAAACTCAAACCACAGCCTCCAGCCAATCCTCGGCTACATGAGGGTCCATCTCCCTACGGAACCTGGGTGGTCTCTGACACTGAAACTCGTGCAGTGCACTAAGGCGACGTGCACTCACAGCGGCTGGGGCTGGTCGCATCGGTGGCTCGGCGGGTAGAGGTACAGTCGGTGCCTCCGCTGAAAAAGGGCCCTGCACTAAGGCCTCGTCACTCGGTGGGATGTCGTCTCACACAAAGCTCAGAACCCGAGCTGGCTGTAGTCTTGGGTCCATCCTGAAAAGAAACAGGTGCTCCACGGTCAAAACAGTATACCTAGTGAGCTGATACAAAGTAATCACAAAGAAAACTTTTGAAACACATATGCAATCAATGTTTTCATTTATTGAGTCGGAAATCAGAAGTCAGGGTCCTGGTGTACGGATACATCGGCCGCTGCACCAACGCTGGACTCCCTGGACTGATAACCACACTCAATACCCTTAACACTATTGCTTCACATAGAAGAAAGATCAGAGTCCTGAGTTCTGCGGTAGAACCGAACTCCTCTGATACCAATTTGTCACAACCCGTCCTCAAGACCCATGTCGTGACTTCCCCATGCCCGCCTCCCATAGGCCAGGGGCTGGTGACTAGAACGAAGGCGTAAATACTGACAAAAAGGGGAAGGCATTGCCTTTATAAAGTAAACAAACACCACAGAGTAAGCTAGCGGAAGTAAATACTAAGTAAAAATGGGCACAATAGTAAGTGCGGAAAGTAAATTGGCTAGAATACGAACCCAAACTGAATGTAAAGTACAACTGGAAAAAAAGTACAGCAACTGAAAGTAAAGCAGCAACATCGAGCCATCCACTGGAAGTCCCACCTGAAAGGTGGGTACAGATAGCCTCCTCAGCTCCTCGGGTCTAGCCGTCTGCTCTGTGTACGTCCCGCCCAGTGGTCCACCCCCAGGTACCGACTTGCTTTGCAAGCCACAACCACAATTAGTGATGTCTGTCATCAGCATCCAACACAACGTAGTGCGGGCATAGCCCCTGCAGGGGTGAGTATACGCTACTCAGTAGGGACCCCAAGACCCCCGATGGTCTTCCAGAATCCACAAAGGATTGTCCACAAAGGAAATATATAATCACTAAGTAACATCCAACACTACATAGGTATATGCCCATTCATATACCTATGTCATCAATTCCAGTTCGGCTCCAACATCCGAGCCCAAGTTCGATCACTTCCACACAGGATAGTACAACCCAATCCACAGAGGATAACATAACCCAATCCACATAGGAAAACAATTCAATCATACCAAAAATAATGATTGGAATTCAAGACTCAGATCACACATGTATACTTCATCGTAAGGAGATAGATATTATCAGATATAGCCACTGATTCATCTAATCTGGGACTCACGTATCATACTAAACCAGCTAAGCTGTCAGACCCACATAGGATACAGACCATCCACTCTGCCAGACCCACGTAGGATACAAGAACTGAGTCAATACTACCATACCCACAAAGGATACAAGAACAGTAGTCATTGTTGTAGAACCCACGGAGGATTTCAGTACGGTGTTCATCGCTGCCAAACCCATGGAGGATTTCAGTGTAGTCTTCATCGCTGTCAAACCCACGGAGGATTCCAGTATGGTCTTCATCACTGCCAAACCCACAGAGGATTTCAGTGAAGTCTTCATCGTCGTCGAACCCACAGAGGATTTCTGTACGGTCTTCATCACTACCGAATCCATGGAGGATTTCCGTGCAGTTTTCATCACTGCCGAACCCACATAGGATTTTCGTGCAGTCGTCATTGCTTCCGAGCCCATGGAGGATTTCAGTGCAGTCATCATCATTGTCGCAGTAGCAGGCAACTCTTGGGTTCCCGCACACAGCATGCTCATTTCTGGGAGGGTCCACTCCACGAGCCAAAGGGGGTCGATACATCTACTGAAACGTATTCCGGAGTTGATGTATCCCAAAGTTCTGTCTCAACAAAAGGAACTCAACGCGACAGACAGCGCGTCAATCGGGCGCCCGGTCTAAGAGTTATTGAGTATTTCGTTCCAGGGGCCCGGTTTCTTTTTAAGTCAAAACCAACCCGACCGCACTCCAAATGTGTCCAAACCTCAAGTGGAGTAATCCAAAAGGTCCCTCTCACTAAGTGGAAACCAACGAATTCGACGACATGTGAATCAGACGTTCGGAGATCAAGTTATAAGTGTTTCTGCTCCGAGGGCCCGGTTGGTTTCGTGCTCGAACCAACCCGGCCATACCCAAAGTTCTCTAAAACCTTGAGTTTAATACACTGAAACGACTGCCTCGATCCAAGGATCGCATCGCAACTGACGGTGCGTCGGTCGGAGGTCTGTAGCCTAGGATACGGGCGTTGGAACGGAACTGTCTGTAAATAGGGGGTGTTCGGCCCGGACCAACTCGGCCCCAAACCCCCTGGGTCGGCCTGAACCGGGCGACCCGACCCGGGTCCGGGTCCGGCCCATTAGGGAGCGGCCCAGCCCTGCCGGCGCGGACTGGCCCGACCTAGGTGGTCGGTCAGCCTGGCGCGGGCGCGGCCCGGTGTGGCCAGCTCGGCGTTGGCCGAGCCGAGCGGAAGGGGCGGGGGGCTACCCCTTGATTGAAACCATGGCCCCACGTGGGGCCGCTCCTTTTCCATTCGGGGGTTATGACCCCAGGTCTTCCTTCCGAAATGGTTGGCCTGGTCCGGCCTGCCGGTGCTGCCACCGTGGGACCCCACAGTCCTGCCCCTCCGATGTGCCGGCGGCCGGCGGTTCCGGCCGCCCCGCCCTGCACCGCCGCAACATTGAGCCGTGGCCCTGTCTGACCGGCGCGGTGCCCCTCCGTCATGGCCCCACTCCGGCCGTGGCCTCTTAATGGTTCTCCAGCGCGGCACGATGGCACCGTGTCTTTGTTTGGCCTCAACGGCGTGGCGCGACGGAGCCACACTTCTTCTTTGTTTCTGCGCGGTGATGTTGCCCCGCGCTGCCTTTAATCGTGCCGCAACAAACACAACATCAAAGGGGGAGGAGGGTCGGTCATGTTCGTGCGGTCGACCTCCTCCAGTTAATCCAATATCAAGTGGCAAAAAAAATAGATGTTTGGACGACAAAGAATATTTGTGAACTAAATCAATCCCCTACCTTGATGAAGTCATCGAACGTGGTTTGTCGCGGGAAAGGGGCGTTGCGGAAGACGGCGTCACTGAAGGAGGATCGTCGGTGTCGCGGTACACAACGTCGTGGTACACGGCGTCACGGAGAAGAGGACCATCGGTGTCATGGTACACTTTGTCATGTCGTCGATCTTTGAGGAATCAATGTTATTCGTCATCCTTTGTCGGAGGCCGGCGTTCTTCGTCGGTGACGGTGCGTTCTTGCGTTATTCAAGGAGGAAGATGAAGATTCCAAGGCTTGACCAATTACTCTCCAACCTTCTCACACAACGAAATAACCCTTAATGAAATAAGACTTTTTCTTATTTAATTAACACACAAATGCCAAAATTCAATTAGAAATTCAAAATGAATTCAAGAATTGATTACATTGAACAACTTAATTCAATTCATTAATTAAGAGAGTTGACTTGTCATTTAATAAGGGGGTGCGGGTGTGTTACAAAAATAATGGGGGTTTGAGGAAGTTGAAAACGTGGGGTTCATGTGGGTCCCACCTCACTAATATCCTATCCAGACGGGTTAGGATATAGTGTGTCCCACCTCAACTTCCATAAGTAGGTTTAAACTACCTAGAACATAAAATATAAAATGTTGCACAACTTTTATTTTATTCATTAGTTAACCCTTTTTTTAAATAACCACACCTGAGGAAACACAACTCTAGAAAAGGTGTTCCTAAGCAATTATTGGTGCTGCGGTTTCATTGGTGCCCTCAGATTTCGATTCCGAGCATCGGGTCAAAAGTTAGGAAAACCCGCTCGTTCGTTCATTGAACGTACCCGAGCTAAACTTCAGAAATTGATTCCAGGCACACCGGGCCTCAGAATCAGGTGCCATCAAGAAACTGTGTTCTTGTAAAATCCCAAAGAAAATTCAGAAAAAAATTCCCTTCGAATTTTACGAGTCTTTATAGTGTGTCTCACATGATATCTTACCCCCTCTTCCTCTATAGCTGCACGCGCCACCCCTCTTACGAGATCCTCTCTACCAGTGTTTCCTCCCGATTTCTTCAATATTTTTTCCTACACACCAAGTCAATACCTCATTCTACCCTCTTCTTTCTTTATTTATAATTTCCACCATCCTAATCACCATGTTTCATTTGACCGAACCCTAGGTTATGAGTTAACTTTTATTTGTATTTTCAAGTGTTAGGGTTTGCAATGGCTCTCTCGAGTCTTCTTTGAGAATGTTTCGACATATTCCACTGAAGGAAAAGCATATTATTAAATTTTGGTTTTCCCACCTCCATTTGAGGAGTTTTTTTCCTTTTCTCCCATGGGTTTTTAAATTTTTTTTGGGTTCCATCGGTGATTTTAGGATCCTAGTATTTTTTTAGTATGTCTAGGTCATCCTTGAATAAGTTTTGAGTGACCAGTGTCAAAGGGAACATATAGGTGTATTTATAGGTTGAAATATATATATGTAAGTCCCCCATTAAAATATATTCACTCAAGGATATGTGAATATATACATTAGGTCTAGGTTTTCTTATATAAGTTTTAGAGAAATGCATATGTGTGTAAGTTTAAATGGATATATGAAAGTATAAGCATATATGTAGGGATCCCATTGAACATATTTTTCAGTGAAAATATGTACATAGGGGAAGGGTTTCCTCCTGAAGTTTGTGAACATGAATTTGTGTGTAATCTATATTGGAAGATTTGAGTTTCCATCGACAAAAGTAGTTCTCCTTGAGTTTGAGGTTGGTTCCCTGTGATTAATCCATTAAATGTTAAATATATAATTTCTTGGAGATTTTGAATATATTTTTTCTAGTTTATATGACATTAATATGATATATATATATATATATAATTGGTTACAGTTCCTGTAATGTTTCTTCTTAAATGGTTTTTAATCTTTAGCTTAAAATTTTATAATGGATTACTTTGATTTAAAAATGGATTCAAGTTTCTTTTTAATTGTGTTGTTCTTTAAGGATTCAATTGGTATTTTAAATGGGTTTTTAATTTTTTTTGGGGAAATTCAGTTTAATAAAATGAAAGTATTAATTTTAAATTATTGAGGTCCATTTGGAACTTTTAGAATTTTTTATGGAAGTAGAAAACCCCCATTAAGGAATTACACATGATTTAGAAAGATGATTTATGTGTAAAATGTTTGATTTGTGATATATTCCCAATGAATAAGCTAGTGACTTGTTTTCCAGATTTATATAGGGGATTCACTAAGGGATGGAGATTGGTGGTGATGAGTTGGGTGTGTTTTGGGAAAATAATATGATATGTATATATGTACTAATATGACAAAAACACCCCACCATTTATACTAAGCACATGGGAAGCCCAAGTAAGTTGGCGGGGAGACTAGGTCTAGTATGCTAGGAAGATATGTAGGGTTGATTCTTAGGTACCCCATGAATGATTGATGCTATAACATAAACACAAAATTGATGACGATCATAAACCACTAAGACTTTGGACTGACTCCTCTATAGTGGATCGTGCATGAGGATGTTGTGGGCTTTGGGATAATTTAATAACTAAGGTTAAACGATTTTAGGCCCCCAATTACACTAGATACATAGATATTTCATGTTTTTAGTTCTAAATTTGATCTAACTATTGAATTTGAAATCATTGGTTTTTTTCATGCTGCACTTTGATAATCCTTTTGGAATCATGCTTTTGTTTAAGGACATTGTTATTGAAGACTATCTGTTAATGCCTATCTAATAGAATTATTTAAATTTCTTTTTCATATAATCATGCTTAGTTGAATCTGCATTTGATTTACTTGGAAAGAGGGCTGGAAAATGCTTATTTACATGATTGTCAGGTTGGACTGAGAGGATTATGAAGACTTTTTATTGATGAAGTGAAACACTTCTAATTATGGAAGAGCGGAAAAAGTCGATGTTGCAGTGGGATTTTATATATGGAGTTTTGATGTGCTTTTTGGCTCATACGGTGACTCCTTTTCCTCATTATATGAATTTTTATTATAAGTCATGTTTATATCCTCCTTCAATTACATGATGGTGCATTCTCATTGTACCTCATGTTCTCACTATATCTTGAACATTCAATTTTTTTCTGGGGTATGGGTTGGTAAACCATCTAATTTATTTTTTCAATGGTTTCGTTCATTCGTTTTGCATTGAATATTTACCTATCAGAAATAGTGAGCTTAAAATGGGTGTTGTGTAGCCTGTGGTCTACGGTTTTCATTGCTGGCTTCAAAAGGGGAATTTTGACTTCTAATTGTCTGCCTATAAAAGTTCAAATTTTTAATTGATATGTTGTTAAACCAAAACAAGGTTTGATAGAAAATGATAAATTATCAATGATGAAAAAGAGATGAAGAGAGGGAACTATAATACCACTGAGGGACTATGAGGTTAACATATTTTATTCTACTGTGTTTGGAGAAACCTGGTTTTGGTGATTCTTTCTTTCTAATTATGCGAAGCACATAAAAATATCAGTGTCATTTTTATGATTTCATTACTGCTTAATATTGATTGGTGTTGTTGGAGATCACTTCTATTTGATCATGTTTTCTCATACTAATCATGATTTTTGATTTGGTGTTAATCGAAATGGTTATTTTAGTTTCTGTTCTGCATGTTAAGCTGCTATATTTTTTGAATAAATATTTTCCATGTAATGTCTTGTTCTTGTGAGTTTATATTTTTGAATATCCATGTATAGATTTCATTTTATTGTAATACATTTCAGGATTGGTATTATTCAAGTATTCATAATTATATCTTCTATTTACAGAATAATACCTATGTTGAACTGTTGTTTTGAAAATTTTAGGGGGCTGGTGTAGGCTAGGGGGGTCGGGGGGTGGTGCAGGGGGGTATGGGATGGTTGTGCAGGAGGGGATTGGCTTGGGGGGAGGGGAATGGTTTGGGGAGGAGGCTAGTATATGGGATCAGGTGGGTGGAGGGGGCAGGCTGGAGTGGGGAGGTCTGCAGGGCAGGGGGTGGGTGGAGGGGGTAGGGTGGAGTGGGGAGGTCTGTAGGGCAGGGGCAGGAGGGTGGTCTGTAGGGTAGGGGGTGGGGGGTTGGGCAGTGGGGCAGTGGGGAAGTGGGGAAAGGGGGTGGGGCAGGGGGAGTAGTTAGTCTCTATAGGTTTCATTAATCTTAGATAAGGTCGAATAACCATTACAATCCATATATGACTCCCCCTTTTCTCCATGATTAGGTTTCTCCAAATAGGCCCTCCTATTTACAACAGATTTCTTTTACAAAATCATGGCTTGATATTAGTTCCAACAAATCAGATTTTATATGATACCACTAGTTGTTATTGGTATGGCTTTAACACCTTTTCTTTTAAAAATCCAGGCCATTATTTCCACTTTTCACTTCATTCACATGTTTATTATTGTTCGAAAATTTCATATTCAATTGAGAAATTAGAGAACTCTCAATGTTTTTCATTTTTTTGTTTTATCCTTTTATAACTCATCAGACTATATGATCAAACATTCTTTCTTAGCATGTTCAACCTTCTTCAATGGTGTGGATCCATATTTTGTTATGATATATTCTATTTGATTAGAAATTGTCTCCTCTGGTAAACTTTTATTATCGGGTTGGATAAAAACTTGTATCGAAAAAAACCAAATTAAGATGAAACTCGAGCCAAACTAATTTTACCATTAACAGGAAGAATAATTGTTAATTAATTGGAATGTACTATTTGATTGTATCATTTTGAAACATGGATCTATTTCCCACATTCTTGCAGGAACATGATTTGACCCATGGGGCATTATGGTTTTTATATGTTGGGTAGTGACTTTTATAGTCACAAGAGACATGTATGTTTTAGTTTAGCTTTTATTTTATTTTCTTCATCGCATTGGCCACTTAGGTCTTTCTCTTCTTTCTTTGGACAAAAGGTTATTATATTCTACAAAGGGGGGGGGGGAAATGGGGTTCATATTGATTCAGTCCGCTGGCTTTGAGCCGAGGTAAGATTATATGGTTACTACTTGTCTCGCCCCTATTATATTTGGGAATTTCAGTGTTTTTGACTCCATATTATGTTTTCAGTAGGGCGTTGGATCATTTCATATTTGTTAGGGTGAATTTGGTTCTCCCAATCGAGGTAAGGCTTTAATGCTGTTGAATTTATCTTTTTTCTTAATTCTTCTTAATTATATTGAATTGCATATCTTGAATAAGTGTTATTTAATATAATTGTTTAATTTGATAAATAACATCATGTTTTTATAATAAAACCCCTCCATCGGAGGTGCGCTATCTACAAAAACTCACAGTGATAGTTATGTTGATCTAGTTGCTTAAATTATTGCATTTGATTTGTGCTGAATGAGATTTAGAGTAAATGTTATATATAATTAAATGAATTGTGTGATAAAAAAAGTCCATGATTTTATAATAAAACCCCTCCAATGGAGGCGCACTGTCTTCTTAACCAATGAGTACTGATAGTTATTTGTACCATGATTAGATTTGGTTTGAGTCTTTCATATGCCTCTTGTTGGCGTTTGGTTTGTGGCTTGTTAGTTTTTGTTATATTTTAACAATATAAATTGTCTTATCATACTCGTTTAACTCAAATGACATTTCCTGAGTAGGTATATTCCTTGACCATGACACTCCTTGCCCCGCCTCCTCCTACTCTCTTCGCTCCTGGCCAGAATATGCTGCCCCGCGGATGTTGCTGGACCGGGCCAACACGTCGCGGTCATGCCGCAGTAATGCCATGATTTTGGGCCTGCTCCAGCCACATCCATCCCACACCATCCCCCTTACACCTTCATTTTATCCCATTTCCACCATCATTATATCCCCCCATGCCACCTTCGAATATGCTGGAACCATCCCCCCAACACCTCCAACTAGCCGTCTTCCACCAGAATTCCAGCCTCCTCCCACTCCCTTCGCTCCTAGCCGGAAGATGCTACCCTGCAAATGTCGCTGGATTGGGCCAACACATCATGGTCACACGGCGGTCACGCCGCAGTCACGTCACGGTCACACCTCCTCCACGCCGCTGTCACGCAATGATCACGCCACAGTAATGCCATGATTTGGCCCTGCTCCATCCACATCCAGCCCACACCAGCCCCCTTCCACCATCATTTCAGCCCACTTCCACCAGCATTCCAGCCCGCAACAGCCCCCTACCACCCTCAAATCAGCCCACACCATGCCCGCAGCACTTGCAACCTACCCCGTTCCACCAGCATTCCAGCCTCCTCCCGCTCCTTTCGCTCCTGGACAATAGATGCTGCCCTACAGATGCCGCTGGATTGGGCCAACACGCTGCGGTCACGCCGTGGTCACGCCGCGATAATGCCGTGATTTGGCCATGTTCAGGACACATCCATCCCTCACCAGCCCCCTTCTACATTCATTTCAGCCCGCTTCCACCAGCATTCCAGCTCGCAATAGCCCCTTGCCACCTTCGAATAATCCCACACCATCCCCCAACACCTGCAACCTTCCCCCTCCCACCAGCATTCCAGCCTCCTCCCGCTCCCTTTTCTCCTAACCGGAAGATACTGCCCCACGGATGTCACTAGACCGGACCGACATGTCGTGGTCACTCCGCGGTCACTTGGCGCTCATGCCGCAGTCACACCACTATCATGCAGCGGTCGCACTGCAGTAATGTCATGATTTGGCCCAGCTCCGGCCACATCCATCCCACTCCAGCCCCCTTCCACCTTCATTTCAGCCCGCTGCCACCAGTATTCCAGCCCACAACAGCCCCCCTTCCTCCTTCGAATCAGCCTACACCATCCCCCCAACACCTGCAACGAGTCCCCTTCCACCAGCATTCCATCTCTCCCACTCCCTTTGATCCTGATCGGAAGATGCTGCCCCGCAGATGTTGCTGGACCGGGTCCACATGCCGCGGTCACGCCGTGGTCACACTGCGGTCACGCTGCTGTCATGTCGCGGTCACATGGCTGTCACGTCGTGGTCACGCCGCGGTCATGCAACAGTCACACCACGATCACGTCGAGGTAATGCCGTGATTGGGCCCTGCTCCAGGACAACACCCCGCGACAGTTCATAGTGATAGTATTCCATGAGTCTTGTGATCGATGTTGATACTGACTAATCACAATTTCTTCCGATGGGGCTATGGCAGAAATGTTTCCCCGCCTCTCCTGCTCCCTTCACTCCTGGCCAGAAGATGTTTCCCTACGGATGTCGCTGGACTGGGCCAACATGTCGCAGTCACGCTGCGGTAATGTCATGATTTGGCCCTGCTCCAGCCACATCTAGCCCACACCAACCCCCTTCCACCTTCATTTCAGCCCACTACCACCATCATTTCATCCTGCAACAGCCCCCCCCCCCACCTTCCCCTTTTATTTCCTTTTCACTTCTTTTAATTTCCATTTTTACAACTTCTATCACTTGTGTTTCCACATTTAATCTAATGAATATCTCATATATATATTGTATCATATCAATAACACACTAGAAACCCAACAAATAGCAAAATATCCTAGCATATGCACCACTTACAAACTAGCAGAAGGAATCATAGAGGCTCCCAAGAACAAAACCAACAAGCACTCCTAGGGGAAGTATAACCAATGAAACAAGGAGGCTAAAGGAGAAATATAAAAACCCAAAAATAATTTGTCACAAATGATAGAGACCAGCAACACACACATTCATGAAATCACACACAACTACCCACACAAACACACACCCCCACCCAACAACACACAAGTTGCCAAAATCCATCACCCATCCAAAAGTCTATCTTTATCCAATGAAATAGAACCACTGAACCCCCAGCCCGTAGCTAACATCAACCAACCAGACCGACATCCCTATCCAAACAAAGCCTAGAGTGAAAGACCTCTAGACAACCATGCCAACTAATGGCCACTACACCACAACCTACTTGCACAAGAACCCAAAACCACCCCAGATCCAACCACAATAAGCACCTATAGTAGAAAAAACACCGAAAATATTAGCTAGAAACCAAATCATCCCCAGACCACCATATGAACCCATCCATCACCATATGAACACCTTGTATAAAATGGACCACCCCACCATAAGAAATTCTAAAAATCCAGCAGTCTACTAGTACCATCCATCCGAAGTGCCCCGCATCACCCATGATTAACCCATCATACACCCTAATGAATCCCTAAGCAGTCCCTGATCTAAATGTGAGCTAATACCCACCCTGAATCCAACACCTATAGACCCACCAAAGAGTCAACATGCACCCACCCTAGAAAGAGAACCACCCATCTACCAAAATCATGCCTCCCAACCTGTAGTATCCATCATCTCAAGGGAATTTTAGAACATCCACCCAAGAAATCCCTACACCATCAACAACCAGAATACACAAGATGGGGAAACTGAGCACAATCCAAATGAACATACTGCAAACCACCACCTGAAGACCCACCCCAAACTATATCCACCACACTAGACAATCGAGAGAACCAGAAGCCCACAATAGTAATCCAAATCAAAGAAGAAACACCAGAAAGGCAACCCATATGAACCAAAAACATGTTACCAACCATAGTAGAAATCACAGACCAACCAGCACCATGCACCATGTAAGTGTATCCTGTACTACACCATGTATAAAAATACAAATGGAAACACCCCCAGCTGAAAACCATCTTCAAAGGTCCTATAATCCCAAACAGCAACACGAAACTCACAACCTCTCCTCCTAAATCCACCACAAGAAACCAATAACCCCACTATGAGAATCTCTGTAAGTCTCTATTGGATAAACCCAACATCTCCCAGCCTCAACCTTAAAAATCATCCAAAGTGGGGGAAGGGGGCTGCTGTCTAGGGGGGTCTAGCAGGGGGTAGTAGTTCAGGGGGGTCCAGTAGGGGGGGAAGTTGTTCAGGGGGGTCCAGCAGGGGGGGGGGGGGGGTTCTTTCCGGGGGTATTCTCTCCAGGGGAGTCCAGCAAGGGGGGGGGGGGCTGTCTGGGGGGTCCAGTAGGGGGGGTTTCTGTCCAGGGGGGCTGCTGAACAGGGGGGTCCAGAGGGGCGGGCTACTGTCCAGGGGGTCCAGTAGGGGGGGGTTTCTGTCCAGGGGGGGCTGTCCAGGGGGTCCGGAGGGGAGAGATTCTATCAAAGGGGGTCTAGGGGGATACTTTCAAGGGGGTCTAGCAGGGGGGCTTCTGTCTAGGGGGGTCCAGTAGGGGTGTTTCTATCGGGGGGGGGGGGGGGGGCTGTTGTCCATGGGGTCCGGAGGGAAGGGCTGCTGTCCATGGGGTCCATCCGGGGGGTTTTCCATGATCTGTCCGGGGGGGTGTCCAGGGTCTGTCCAGGGAAATTATTCTTCACAGACCCTAGATTCATCTCAGATTAATTATAAAACAACCAATAAGTAGTGTTTTTCTATATTTGTTACATTGGAAATTTTTAATTTATATTTTGTAGGATGTTAAGTTACAATTTATTCTGGTCATGCATCTCATGGAAATTAAATGAAGAAAACATAGGACAAAACCAAGGTTAGTAAGGTTGATGCTTCTCCTATAATAATTTATTGTGGAAATAAAGGAAAAGAAGGGATAAGATACCCTAGTTGCAAACCACATGAACAGACTTCCATACATTTTTGATGTTTGTACACCTACTGAAATATCCCTGAATGATGCACTCCCTAGTGAGTGGCTTTATGAAATCATTGATAAGGTTCCACTGTATGCATAAATTTTTAACTTCTTGGCACATCAAAAGTATATTGTTTTCTAAGCATGTGTTCCTTTAGAAAAAATCTAAGTCAATGTTCTATGCTAAGTAGGATCCATACTTTTATAAAATCCATAGTGACCAAGGGATTATGAGTTGTATATAAAATGAAGAGGTAACTTGTGTCCTTAAATTTTGTTACACACATACATACAGAGGCCATTTTAGACATTAGTACATAGCTAGGAATGTTTTAGATGTTGGATTATTCTAGGTAGTAGTTTTTACGGATGTCCAATATTTTTATTAATCATGTACGGATTTCCAATTCATTGGAGGTATTTCCAAAAATAGAAAATTCCCTAACAACCTTTGATTTTTTGAAAAATATTTGATGTATGGGATATAGAATTCAAGGATCCATTTCCTATTTCTTTTTGAAATAATTATATTCTCTTGGGAGAATATTATGTTTCTAAATAGATTGAATCTCAAGAAACTAGAATTAATGTTATTTAGTATTGGGATGTTCATATCAATCTGAATATTCTTTGTTCATTGTTGGTTATGGAGTCATGTATCATTTATCTTGTTTAGTTGACACAATGATCACATATATATAAGAATTTATATCTCACTTATTTTACCATTATTTCCTTTTAGGTGGTTTCTTATGATGTAAGTTCATGGACAATCGGCTTCTGTAATAGACCAATGATGTCAGTTTACTCAGCGGTTCATATTTCACTATCCACAATTTTACAAACCTTTACACTAGATACATGTTTCATGAACTATATTTCATTTTATTAATTCACATTTATCATTGTCAGACTTGGATTCATTGACAACCTAATTTTGAATACCTTTCATAATATCCTTTTGTGAATTCAGCTTACTGGGGTCAATTCCCCAACATCTTATTAAGATATTTTTACTAATAATCCTTTAATATATCACAGTTTTAGATTTTCATGTTACACCTTGGAGTTTTTTTAGGCGGAGAATGAATTTATTGAATCAATTAAAGTTTTTAAGGGGTAATTGATCTGATTTCCACAGTTTATTTTCTTACATGCTTTTCTTTAACATTATTTTCTAAATCCATCATGTATATAGTGATTCTTGATGATTTATTTGTGATGATATTAAATACATTAACTGATGAGGACTACAGGAAGAATTTAAACATAACAACATCTATATTCTTAATATGACAAATAGATAATGATATTTTGTTTTCAAATATAAGATTTTATGTCACTGTTATGTTATCTTTGTTATTGGATCAACATTATTCTATTAATATAAATGTTTTATATTACTATAACAACTTATGTAATTTAATATATAGTATAATAAATGTATGATTAACTTCTCAAAAAATTTGTTGTTAATAAAAATCTTCTATTACACTTGCATATTTATTACTCACAGATAATCCAATGTAAGTATATTCTATGATTTAAATTGATAATATCATACAGAGTAGTCAAATGTCATTCAAATATTACCCTAATCTGTTCTTACTAGATAACTCCTCTTCATACTAGGGAAATATGCGAGTTACATAAGAGATCTGAATTACTAAATGAAAAATATATAAAAGGAGTATAATCATCTAGAATGTTATCAGGAAACTTAAAAAACCAAACTACTTACTATAATGACTATAAAAACTGCTTCTACTTTGGTTTTTTGTTTCTTCAAGGTTATGGTGGGACATGAAAAACATATAAATGGAGGGATTTATGTTTTTTATTTCCACATTGTAAGCAAATATCCCTGTAAATTATCCTTTAAGAGTTCTTTCATATTTTTATTTTCATTTATTGAGTCCACTTTTGTCTTTTATTAATCTGTTATGTTAGAAGGTTCCTGTTCAATTGAATATTATTTTATAATGATTTGTTTCACATACAGGGATCTCTCATTCAAATCAATGATGGGGAACTTACCTAAATGTTTTGGGTCTCTTTGAAACCTTGGTACAATGTATGCAACTGAGCCTTTAGTTAAGATAATTATCATTTTTTAATGTATTTATGGATTTATTCAGGTATTTACAGATCAATCAATTCACTGGTCTAATTGATGCCCCTGCTGGCATTCCCCTTGATGTTTTCTAAGTTGATGGTTTGTTTAAACAACACTTACTTGAATTTACATCTTTTTAGTTTACATAGTTTTTGTTACCATGTAATTAATCAGATTTCACTACTTTAGTTTGTATGAATTCTGAGCATCCATAGTTCATAGTCCTTAACCTTTTCTTCCTTTTATTGATGCTATCCAGAATGTTTAAAACAACCAATTTATTGGAGCTTATTTGTGTATCATTGTGACATTGTTATCACTTGGTGGACCACCCATGTTATCTGTATATATATTTTTACTATTTTATTTATTTTACTTTATATTCACTAACCCAACATATTATGGAATATATTAAAGTTTTTATTTTTAGTGAACAACTTAATTTTATGATCGTTGCCTACACATATATACAGATTGTTACTATTTTATTTATTTTACAGGTCTTGTGTGTTTTTATTTTCAAGAGAATGATTTTTTTTCATCATTTTTATTTTAATGTTTTCATTTTTCATGTTTTTTGGTTGTAGGTTTATAGGTGGAATGGTTTGAAGGATTGTAAGCTAGCATGTTTGGAATTTATAAGTTGATAGTTTGTGCATTACAAATTTACTTGTTACTAATTTTCAGGTTTTTTGTTTGTTATGTTTGTGGGTTTTTGTTGCTAGGTTTACAGGATGAAGGTATTATTTTTTGTAAGGTATGCATGATGGAGATTCAAAGGATTCCATGTTTATAGATTTCAATGTTTTTATGTTATAAGATTACATGTTTACATATCATTATACAGATTGGTTTACAGGTTTACAGATTGTTTTACTGGTTTACAAGTTTACAGATTGGTTTACAGGTTTACTAATTTTCAATGTTTTTACGTTCGTGGGTTTTAGTTGCTAGGTTTGGATTGTTTTACTGGTTTACAGATTGTTTTACAGGTTTTACATTTACAGGTTATAATATTAGAGGTTTTCCATGATGGTATTATTGTTTTTAGGATGAAGGTATTATTGCTTTTCAATGTTTTTCATGTTTTACAGATTATTTTACAGGTATTATTGTTTTTAAGGAATGCATGATTTTTTTTATAGGTTTCCATGTTTATAGTTTGTTTTTAGGTTATAAGATTACATGTTTGTGGGTTTTATAGATTGTTTTCAATGTTTTCAAAGGCTTCTATGTTTGTTTTTAAGGTATGCATGATTGGTTTACAGATTGTTTTATTAATTTTAGGTTACATGTTATATTTACAGGTTCTTGTAGGTTACTGGTTTTCAAATTGAATGTTGTGAGAGGTTTGTAGGGGCAGGGGGTGGGGGTGCTGGTGCAGGGTTGGGAGGGGGGGAGGGGGAGGGGGTGTGCTGTGAGGAGGGGGCAAGGGGGGTGGGGTGTAAGGTGCAGGGGATGGGGGTGGGGTATAAGGTGAAGGTGGGTGGGACAGGGAAGATGTGGAGGACCAGGGGTGGGGGTGATTGGAGGGGGGGAGGGGGAGGGGGTGTTCAGTGAGGAGGTGGGGGGGGTTGGGGTGGGGTGTAAGGTGCAGGGGGGTGGGGCATGGAAGGTGTGAAGGAGCAGGGGGTGGGGGTGCTGGTGTGGGGTGGGGGGAGGTTGTCTAGGGGGAGGGGGTGTGATGTGAGGAGGGGGTAGGGGGTGGGGGTGGGGTGAAAGGTGCAGGGAGTGGGGTAGGAGAGGTGTGCAAGAGGAGGGGGTGGGGGAGCTGGTGCACGGTGGGGGAGCTGTGGGTGGGGGGAGGGGGGGGAGTTGCTATTGTCCTCCCAGCAGCCAGCACAATGAACTGTGCTAGATTTTTTTTATATAGTGGAAAGGTCTATAGCCATGGTTTTAAACCATGGATAAAGCCCTATATCCACAGTTTGAACCATGGCTTTAAACTTATAGCTAGGGTTATATGAACCGTGGCCTTTATTGGCATGGTTGTAGGGCTTCCCCTATAGCCACAGTTTGATAACCGTGGCTATATGCTCCGACCTATAGACATGCTAATACCAGCCATGGTTTATGAAACCATGGATATAACCTATATCAACGGTTATTGGGCCTATATCCACGGTTTATAACCATGGATATAGCCTAAATTTCTCATAGTGTTCAACTGCTGACATATCCTGTACCTTGCCACAAACTCACCAATGCCCGTTTTACCCCGGGCCACCAAAATTGCCCCCTCAGTCCACGATACATCTTGGAAACTCCTGGGTGTACTGCCAGGGGTGAGGTTTTCTACTCACCAATAACTTTATCATGCATCTCCAGTGATACAAACAACCTTCCATGAAACAACATCGGATTCTGCCCGTCTTCGGACCATACCTCTGGAGCATCACTCTGGCTAACAAGATAGTGCATCACATCACTCTCTATGTCTCCCCACTAAGACTCCCCACATGCCAAAATATAGATGACTACACTATCATCTGAAACAGACAACCTCTACCACCATCCACCCTTTCATCCAGGTGTAGGGTATCCAATTCCTCCATTGCCTTCCAAGCATCCACAGATTTTTGAATAGATTCCCTCCATGAATTCCTACTCAATTCATAATCCACAACTCTCCCCTTACCATTAGTGTAAGAAATCTAGAAGTTGTAGTCCTGAGGAAACTCCACCCACCTTTGTTTTCACATGTTCAGGTCCCACTGGGTAAAGATATGCCTCAATCTCTTGTGGTCCGTCAATACCACAATGTGCTCCCCAATTAGGTAATGACACCAAAAGATCAATGTGAACACTACTAATGAAATTTCTAGGTCATGGGTGGCATAGTTACTCTCATGGGGATGTAACTTCCTAAAACAATGAGAGATCACCCCCATTGCTGCATCAGCACGTACCCCGGGCCATGTCTAGAAGAATCAAAAAATAACTCACACAACAACCCTTCCTCTAGAAACCTGAGCACGGGAGTGCTGACCAACCATTCCTTCAGATTGTTGAAAGATGACCGACACAGCTCGCTCCATACGATGGCCTAGTCCCTTCTGGTCAAAGCTGTCAAAGGAGCTACATCTCAAGAGAATTTGTGTACGAACCTCCAATAATAGCCTACTATACACAGAAAACTATGAACTTCTGTCACATTCATGGCTGCCTACCAAGAAAAAACTTCTTCTACATTTGACAGATCAACCGCTACCCCTTGTGGAGACACCAAATGTCCAAGGAAATGAACTTATCATGTCATGAACTTACAGTTGGATAATTTCCCATAGAGCTGGTTGTGTCGACGGATTTCCAAAACCGTTCCGAGGTTCTTAATATGTTCCTCCTCTGACCATGAGTAGATAAAAATGTCATTAATGAACACAAGGAGGAAATGGTCCAGAAACCTGTGGAAAACCGAGTTCTTGAGCCCTATGAACACTGTAGGTGTGTTCATAACAATGAACGACATGACTAAGAAATCAAAGTACACATACCTGCACCTGAAATAAGTCTATAGAATATCAAAATCATTCACCCTTAACTGGTGATACCCAGAACGTAGATCAATCGTAGAGAACCAACATGCTCCCCTCATCTGGTCAAGGATATCTTCTATCCTTAGGGGAGGGTAACGGTTCTGGAACATTACCGAATTCAGTCTCTGGTTGTCTATGCATAGCCTGAGACCACCATATGCATTCTTCGCAAACAAGACTGGTGCACCCCATGGCGTCACGCTGGGTCAGACAAAACCATTCTTCATTAGATCATCAATCTGGATCTGAAACTCCCGCAACTCAGAAGGCACCACTCGATAAGGAGCTATGGAAATCGGACGGGCACCAGGTTGTAAGTCTATACCGAAGTAAACATCACGACGAGGGGGTAGAGTCACAACCCCCTTGATAAACATTTCCAAGAACTCTCTAACAACTCTCGGGACATCCATGATCTTAGAATCCGCTGATTCCGCTGAATGCTCTATCAATATAGAATGAAGAAGCTCCACACACCGTTTCCCCACCTGACAACTCCATTTGCCTACAAAAGCCACATGTTGTCCATCCTCATAGGAGAACATGACTCTTATATGGAAACAGATGATAACAACGTGCACAACAACAGCCAGTTGATGCCTAGGATAACATCATCGGGCAGTATCTGCACCAGTATATGATCCCTGCTAGACTAATGTGGCCCTATCATCCATCTAAACCCTCAGCAAACATGAAAAAAGTTAGTCTGACCTTCAATTGGAGTACACAACACCAAGGGAACTGGAAGTCTCATAGCATATAAACCCATAGCACGAGCCAAAACAGGTGCAACAAAGGTGTGTGATGCTCCTGTATCAAACAAGGCACAATCAAGAGTAGAAAACAAGGTGATCATACCTAGAAAAACTTTTGTCCCTACTGGAACTGCTGCCTCTGTGGCGTGAAACTTCCCACAACAAGATCCTCTGCCCCTCTACTATCGGCCTCCACCCCAACCATGCCCTGGTTGAGGTCCCTGAGGAGCTCCCTATGGACAACCTCCCCCTGTAATATCTACCCACGGAGGAGTGGGAGCTTGCTATCCCTGCTACTGCTGCTACTGAAAGGGCCTGGATGGAAGCTACTGCTGCTGAGGTGGGTGATGAAACTACCCACCCCCACTATACTGTGCTTGGTCCGGGCACTGATTCCAAAGGTTCCCATGACTACCGTAGATGAAGCATCTCAGTCCTGGGACTGAAAAGAAGGGATGAGGACCAGGGGATCAGAACTGGAACTGTTGTGGCCTACACGCCATTGGTCGAAACCTAGAAGGCCATGATGGTGGAGTCCTGCTGATGATATCCTTTCCCTTTGATGAGCCTAACTGCCTCCCCTATCGCGGAAAACCTCCCAGTGTGTACATCTTTTCTTCCACTTCATCCATTTTCTGAACCTCCAAGTATTTCAGTAGAGTGAAGTGAGTAACAACATACTAAAGAGAAGGTCAGAGTGCCACCTCAAAACGTCTCGCCCGAGACTCCTCATTTGGAAAAAGGTCGGGAGAAAAATGAAGGAGATCTTTGAACTTGATACCCAACTCCCCCATTGACATGCTACTCTATTGGAGGGAGAGGAACTTCTACATCTTCTCAGCCTTCATCGTGGAAGAGAGGAATTCCGCCCAGAACTCCTTCTCAATGTCAGTCCATGTATCCTCTACCTCCCTATTCTCCCCAAGGTATATCATCCACCATGGGCGTGCTGCTCCCCGCATCGGGCTTATAGCCAGAGGAACCCAGTACTCTGTCGGAGCCCAAATCAAGCTGAAAGATATCACCAGCTCCTTGAGACAACACTTAGTTTCCATGTCCGAGGTGCTGCCCTCATATTTCCTGAGTGACTGCCACTGAAAAGAACAAAGCGTCCTTTGCCACTATTCATCTTCCTCCTCTCGGTCTGTCCTCTACCAATCAGCCAATCAACCTCTTGAGCCTTGATTGCCCACACTACTAGTGGTCGTTATTCGGGTGCCATGGTTGTAAGGTAATCAAGGAATGGCTAAGCCTAAGTACTGTAGAAGATCGGGTTTTTAAATTTTTCATAGACTTTTTATTCATTTTAAATCCCTAAAATACCCAAGAGACAGTGGTACACAAGTCATTATGGTACATGTACAATTCCTAGGGTCTCTACCCTGCAATTAGTGTAGCCTCACATAGTCCTTCGATTGGTTTGATGTCCTTGCATCGGATCACGGGGGCCCTAACATCCTGTGTCTTAGCTGGTGTTTCCTGGCCTATTTCGCACACCAAGATTGACTAACAATGTTTCCCTACCATCCAATGCAATCCTCACTGTGCCTAACTCCAGACACAATCTTATCTCTCGACCACATGTGATACCATTCTGTCACGACCCACCTTCACCAAGATGAAAGAAGGGATAACAGATTGCCCAAACATTCATTATTCAAGCGGAAGGATAGATAATGACCCCGGAGACCCGCCTTCAATAGGTCCCGAAGTGGAAAATTACACCAAGGGTATAGAATCACACAAATCATGGAAGGCATTACCATTTTTATTTAATAGGATCAGGAGATAAGATAGTAAATCCCAACAACACCAAAGATAGAGGAAAAAGTAATGCCAAAATGAAACCATTCCCATATGCATGTCCAAATGTAAATGGTACAAAAGTACAAGTAAAACCCAAGTTAATGTACCAATGAAAAGAAAACAACAACAACAACTATCCCAACGTCCGAACTAGTATTGTTCCGCATGATCCCTGATGTCCTCATGGAAACATGAAAGCGGTTTTATATATGTAGGGTGAGTATAAAAGTACACTCAGTAGGAAAAACAAAAAGCTCTCGTGCAGAAGTGGGGAGGAATTCTAATTCCCATGAGAATAAGGAGATAACCATAGAACCTATCAAGGAAACTATCCACCCAATATCACCAAGGCACACTCCCCAAATAACACAAGTCAAGTAATATTATATTAATAGAACATCGATGTTTGGGTACCCCGCTCCACATTCCCACTGGTTATTGAAGACATCCTCTGTGTAAAACCTCTCCCTCTATTCTCACTGCAGTCCTACTGCCATCTCCGCCAACAAACACCGGGGCTATAACCACACATCCCGCCAAGAAAAACCAGGGATATCACTTCCACACATCGTTCCTGTAAACCCTTGGGCCACAACAATCACATGTAACCATGCCCACAAACACCTGGGCAAGATCAACTACCACCATTCCCGAAGACACCTGTGTCTCATCCCAAAGATACTTGGGAAACAATCTTCCTGCACAAACCTAGGCCAACCACCCCAACAGTTGAACCCCGGGACACCCTGAGAGGGGAGGGGTAATCAGGGTGTCATCTTTTTCTTTTAAAGTGATGGATCTTGTTCCCACATTGGTAGGAACGTGTTAAACATATATGATAGATTTGAACAAAAATCAAACATTCACATGCAGAGAGACGACACAACACTTTTATACTTAGTTCACCACTAAGGGATACGTCCAATGAGCATACGCCAATAGATTGTCAGTCATTCCAAATTTCACTAAACTTCACAAGATGTGGATTGTAAAGGTTCAGGCACAATCACTCTGTCCCAGGATTACTGCCTTTACAAAGGTTCGGGGATTGCTCACTGCTTCCCTCAGGTCACTCCCATTGACTCCCCCGGGCTCACTACCCTTAGTGAAGTCACAGTCAGTTTATAGACGTGAGGGTCTCCTCAGTAGATTTGCATTGATGTCTTTGTCTCTACTCTGCATGAGACTACGCTTGCATCGAAGTCTTGAATTGATGCTCTTAAACACACTGAACCACTGATCTGGATAATCAAAAACGCGTAAACAAGTTTCACTGAAAATTGCGTGCAACACCTAACCTTTGCACGCAAGACCTTACTATTGCACTTAAAATTTCCTTTTTCGCGTGGAAAAATATTTCCCGTAACAACACATTTCTCATGCAACCATGAATTTTTCATGCATCCCAGAAAATTTTGCGCAAAACAGACTATTTCGCGCAATCCCCTTTACGTGATCCTTTTACGCGCAATAGTCCTCGGTCATTTTCTAAGTCTTGAACCGCCAGAAATGAGGGGGGTCACCTCTAATTTATAGGCGTCTCAGACCCCCGCACACAAAACCCCATATGGCATGAAAAATCACTCTTCTTGAGTGTAATATTTTGGGTAGGTATCATTTTTCGTGCATATCTCCAGACATTTCACGCAGCCCATTACTTTTCCATTTATTGATGTTCTGATTCTGAAGCACTATTTGAGCGAAAAAACCTCGATCCGATATTTTTCCCATGCTTTTTTTGCACCCAGCTCAAGTATTTCGCGCACAGCCCTTGTTTTTCATGCACCACTTCCTCTTTGTGCGCACCTACTTTTACTGACAATCAGTGTCTTCCTTTTCCGATTTTGAGACCCAAAAATTTGGAAAACACTAGGAAACGACACCACCTTCAATACTATTGTCTTCTTGAACTGTATGATCCCTTTGCTGGCACACATTCTGAACATCCACTGAGGATTGACAACAAACACAAACCATACTCCAATTCATACATAGAAAATCCATGCTTCCAACAATCTCCTCGTTTGGATTTGTTGTCAATCACAAAATAAATTCAATAGATCACCATCCACATGCTAACCAAAAACACAAGAATCAACTTAGCATACACTCTATGTCTACGTGAGAAATTCTTAGTGTAAAAAACCATAGAGGAAGCTTGAATTAGGTTCCCATGTTTTGGAATTCTCAATGACGCCCAAGAAATTCTCTTATAGTGTCACAGAAGCATTACATTCCTGAACATGCCTGAATTTATTCCTTTCTCCCCCATTGACAATAAACCCAAAGACCGATAATTTTTTCAATGTTCAGCTCAAACCATACACCCCCTAGATAGTATCTCCCCCAAATACCTACATTGAATCCATAAATAGAATAAAAACAATTAACATAACAGGGGAGAGGGGAATTGTTTATCCTCCTTTTGCACTAGGAGGTGGATGAACCCCGCAGTTCAACCGATGCTTCTCAGACACAGCCGCTGACAGTGGCTTGGTCAGGATATCAGCCACTTGCTGATCAGTTCCCACATGATCCATTCTAATCACCCCTTGCTCAACATTTTCTTTGATAAATTGATACCTGATTTCAATATGTTTTGTACAAGAATGTTGAATAGGATTCTTTGTGAGATCAGTTGCACTCTTGTTATCACTGTAAATTACCATTCGTTGATTCACCTCATCAAAAATATCAGTTATTTATTGCTTCATCTGTAGCAGTTGAGTGAATGCATTTGTGGTGAATATATACTCAGCTTCAGCAGTACTAAGAGATATACATTCTTACTTCTTACTCAACCAGCCAACACATTTCTGCCCAATATAGAAGGCTCCACCATTGGTGGACTTTCTGTCTACTACATCACTAGCCCAGTCAGCATCTAAAAACACTGATAATTCACTGTCCCCGCCTACAAAAAAATATAACCCAATGTTATGTGTACCTTGAATGTACCTCATGATTCTTTTTACTACTTCCATATGTTCTTCATTTGGATTACTCTGAAAGAGGGCCGCAAGACATGTGGCAAAGATAATATATGGCCAAGTCGCTGTCAAGTACAGTAGGATCCCAATGATCCTCCTATACATAGTGGGATCTATAGAGGTCCAATCCTCATGCTTTACAAGTTTAGTCCCAACTGCAATCGAAGTTTACATTTGTTTGGAGTCTTGTATATTAAACTTCTTCAGCAGCTCGGTTGCATACTTTTCCTGAGAAATAAAAGTGTAACACTTCTTTTTAATCACCTGTAGCCCCAAGAAATATGTGAGCTCCCCAATAATAGACATTTCAAATTCTGATTTCTTATGATTGGAAAATACATCCACTGATTTCTTCCTACTGCCACCAAATATGATATCATCAACGTAGACTAGAACCATGAATTGATTTTTTGGAGAATTCTCCACATATAGATTGTGATCCACTCCTCCTCTTTTGAACTCTAGCTTCTTGAGATACGAATCCAGGTAGGAATACCATGCTTTTGGTCCCTACTTCAAACCATATAAGGCTTTCTTCAGTTTTCAGTCCTTTGTCTCATCAGTTCCAAGAACCAAACCCACTGGTTGTTCAATATAGACTTCTTCTTCGAGTACACCATTCAAGAATGCAGTCTTGAAATCCATTTGATATACTTTATATCCTCTTTGGTGTTCCATGGAAAGTAGAAGTCTGATTGACTCCAGTCTAGCCACTAGAGCATAGGTTTCTTCAACATCAACCTCAATAGTCTGGGAATACCCCTTACATACCAGTCGTGCCTTGTTTCTGATAACACTTCCATGCTCATCAAAAAATTTCTTGAAGATCCATTTTTTACCAATCACATTGTGACCTTCGGGTCTCAGGAAAAGATCCCAGGTCTGATTCTTGTCAATCTGATCTAGCTCTTCATTCGTGGCCTTCTCCCATGATTCTTCCTTTGCAGCTTCTTCAAATGAAGATGGCTCCACAAATGAAAAAAATACAGATTGCATGTTATTTCTCATCCTCCATGTTTGTGTGTGTGCACTCCTGTCCCCAATTATGTTATATGGATCAATCTCATCTCTACGATTTCTCCTTTGCGGTTCAGTTTCATTCTCTCCAGCAATAGTTTCTTCTTCAGATTCTTCTTCTGAGTCAACATCATGATGTGACTTCTGAGTGTTTTGTACAGATTCCTCTATTTCTGTATTTGTATTTTCTCCATGTTAACTTTCTTCATCACATTCGATCACATCAGCATATGATGACCTTGAAGCATTTATGGTTTTCTCTTCAATTATCTTAACATCAATGCTTACTAAAATCCTTCCTAATCGCTTGTTGAAACACTTGTAGGCTTTGATGTGCATTGGATACCCAAGAAAAATTCCTTCGTCATCATTTTCACCAAACTTCCCTTGATTTCCTTCTTTATTCCGAATGAAACATTTACTTCTAAAAACACGAATGTTTTTCAACGAAGGATTCCTTCCATGACACAATTCAACTGGTGACTTCATTTCTCCCATATGAAGACCTGTTCGATTTTGAATGTGCACTGCAGCTTCAACAACTTCCATCCAGTAATGGCGAGAGATACCACTCTCAATCAGCATAGTCCTAGACATGTTGTTGAGCTGTCGATTCCGACACTCAACAAATCCATTTGGATGTGGAGTTCTCACAGCAGCTACCTCATTCTGCAATCCATGTTTTTCTAGGTAATACTCAAACTCAATGGACGTGTATTCCCATCCATTATCAGATCACAAAACTTTGATTGTTTGTCCAGTATCATTCTCGGCGATTCGTTGATATATTTTCATGCAGTCAAGCACTTTTCGTTTCCTGTGAATGACAATAATAAATAACATTCTACTGCATTCATCAATGAAAAGAACAAAGTACCTTTCTCCATGAGTTCCAGCAACATTTATCATCCCGCATAGATATGTATGAATTAGATCAAGAAGATGGGATTCCATTTTCTTCTTTGGCCAATATGAACTGTAGAGCATATTTCCAGAAATGCAAGAATCATATGATTTTTCACGCTCATGCTTCAGGTTTGGAATGTCCATGACAATCCTCAATTTTTATATTTTCTCCATGTCCTGTCGATTCATGTGACCCAGTCTCCTATGCCACAAATTGTTTTCTTCATCAACAATCATGTAGCAAACATTTTCTTTACTATCAACTTGATACATGTTTCCTTCTGTTCTGCATGCTTTCATAAGTGAATGTCATGTCTTTCCCTTAATAGTGCAGCCTTTCTGATTAAAAGTAACAATAAGTCCCGAGTCACAGAGTTGACTCACGCTAAGTAGATTATAACGTAGGCCATCTATGTAATGGACTTCAGTCTTCTTTAGATCTCCATTAGCTAATTCAGTACATCCACGACCTTTGATTTTCAGAGATAAATAATCACCAATTCGAAACGTTCCATCAACCTTCCTTTTGATATCTGTTAATATGACAACATTACCTATTATATGGGATGAACAACTACTATCTAGAATCTAAGTACTATTCCTTTTTGTAGCTTTGAGGGCCACCTCTGCAAGGTTGGATTTCTCAATTTTCTTTCTTTCTTTCCATGAGACATTAGAATGAGTAAAGAGAACTGATGGATTCTCAATTATCTCATTTGGGTATATTGGTTCTTCATAGTTGATGTCTTCTTCGAGAGGAGAAAAAAGGATTGAAAGAGAAAAACTATCTTGTCGATGAGATTTGACTTTTCTTGAATTCTGGTATAAAGTGTCAATGTCCCTTAACTACCTGTAATTAAGAGCCTTATGACCAAAGTAGAGCAATGAAAACAGTATCCATAGAAACTGTTTCATCTATAAGATGGAGGATATGAAGTCAGTCTCCTTTGTTGATGTCCCAGATCTTCCCCATTCGGATAGATCCTTGCCTGTTTACAATATGACATGGTATGGAACAGATAGCCATAGAAAAGACACTTCATGAGAGGAAATGTCTTCTCATTGGAGTTTCTCCTCATACATTCTTCCTTGGTAGAATAGTTGGATTTCCTGTCATTTCTGAATGTCTGATGATAATTTTCAGTTCTCCTTTTAGATTGGATTGAGGGATTCTTTTTCAGCACTTCCGGAAACATTTCAACATGTCCGAATTTCATATTGTATTTCTTTTGGCTCTCTTTACTTCCCCCAGTTGATGTCTTAGCTTCACAACCAATTCCACTATTTCCCATGAAAGTGGGTCATTGATAACTCAAGATTTTTTCTACCCCATCTAAATCACTCTTGGCTCTGGCCAGTAATTCTACATATGAGAATCATCCAAATTGTATTTTCTTCCTTGATTCTTTTGAAATTGATTCTGTATCAAGTTTACTCCTAAGAGTTACTACTTCCTCTTCAAAACCCCAAACAGTCTTGGATTTTTCTTCAAGTCTGGAGGTGAGTTCATTGATGACCTTTGTCTGCTCTTCAATTCTCAACATCAGATCCACTACATCATCATTTCTTTCATGAATTTTAGACTGTAATTAAACAAATTCTTAAAGTCATTCAATTTCAGTTTCAATTTCATCAACATATTCAGTTGATTCTTCTACCTTTTATTTCCACTTATTTCAACTCTTACATTTAATCTTAAGCTTTCTAATAGAATCCTTAAGTGGCAACTCAGGATCAGAACTAGTTTTTAACTGATTTTCTCCACCAGTATCTTCTGATATTTCAACAGTGGCCATCATGGAATCATGATTCCTAGTTTTAAATTATGGTACTTCTTTATCATAGAATTCATTATCATGTTCTTCATCTTCACAGACAAGACTCTTCTTCAGAACATTCTTTCTAGATTTAAAGTCTCCTTTCTTGAAAAACATTTCTTGAGGCTTCTCAATGATTTTAGCATCACTATCATCATTATCAATATTTCTTAAGCACTGAGAAGAAATGTGCCCGAAATTGCCACAATGAAATCAAGCTAGAGGTAACTTCCCTTTGAATTTCCCTTTTCCCTTATGGAACTTCCTGGAAATGAGAGAAAGAATTTATTTTTCCTCATAATCATCACCAATACTATCTTTTGAGATTATCATTTTCTCCATGGATTTGAATGCCATTTCCTTTATTACTCGTGTAGTCGCATCTTCTGGTTTGACTCTCATTTCGTATGCCACTAAGCTTCTCAAAAAATCATCCAAAGAATGTTTGGAATGATATATTTCCTCAAGGTCTGACACCTTTTCATTGTACATGGATGGTAGAATTCTTAGTATTTTCTTCATAATGTTAATGTCTCTGATTTCTTCTCCTAGGACTCGAATTGCTCCAACCACTTCAGTAATTCGATTGAAGGAGTCTACATTCTCATCAGGATGCATCTTCATATCATCAAACCTATTGTGTAGCACTTGATGTTTCACCTCCTTCACATTTATATTTTCTTCGTAAATACTTTAATGTTTATCTCACATGGAATTTTCTAAGGTGCAACTCATCACTTTTAGATAAATCTGATCAGAAAGTGCTGCGGTGAGAGCATTCTGTGCTTTAGCATCTGCGTCAAGAATTTTTCTATCTGTATCAGTCATAACCATCCCTGTTGGATCAGAAACATTAATACCCTGAATAGTGGAAAATAAAACTTCAATTCCAAGGGATCTTAGACGAGATCTCATTCTGTTCTTCCAAATCTAGAAATTACATCCATCAAAGTGAGGGACTCCCCTCACATTAACTTCATTCTCCATGTCAACAAAGGACAGATTCAACACCAACAATCTTTACCCTCTGATACCACTTGTAGGACCCTGGGACACCCTATAGGGGAGGGGAGAATTAGGGGGTCAACATTTTCATTTAAAGTGATGGATATTGTTCCCACGTTGGTAGGAACTTGTTAAACCTGTATGATAGATATGAACAAAAAGAAAATATTCACATGCAAAGAGATGACGCAACACTTTTTACTTGGTTCACAACTAAGGCCTACGTCCAAAGAGCATACGCCGACAGGTTTTCGGTCGTACCAAATTCCACTAAAATTCAGGAGCTGTAGATTACAACGGTTTGGGCACAGTCACTCTGTCCCAGGCTCACTGCCTTTACAAAGGTTCAGGGATAGCTCACTGCTTCCCTTGGGTCACACACGTTGACTCCCCCTGGATCACTACCCTTGGTGAAGTCACGGTCAGTTTATTGATGTGAGGGTCTCTTCTGCAGATTTTCATTGAAGTCTTTGTCTCTACTCAGCAAGAGAATATGCTTTCATCGAAGTCATGAATTAATGCTCTTGAACACACTGAACGACTAAATCGGATAATCAAAAATGGGTAATAAAATTTCACTGAAAATTGTGCGCAACACCTACCCTTTGCATTCAATACTTTACTCTTGCGCGCAAAATTTCCTTTTTCACGTGGAAAAATATTTCGCGCAACAACACCCTTTTTCGCGAAACCGAGAATTTTTCACGTAGCCCAGAAAATTTCGCGCAAACCAGACTATTCTGAGAAATCCCCTTTACACGATCCTTTTATGTGCATCAGACCTCAGACCTTCTCTATGTCTTCAAATGACTGGAATGAGGGGGGTCACCTCTTATTTATAGGTGTCTCAGACCCCCACATGCAAAACCCCCTGTGGTGCAAAAAACCTCTCTTCTGGCGAGTAATTTTACATGCAGGTATCGCTTTTCACACACATATCCAGATATTTCATGCAGCCCATGCCATTGACATTTTTCGACATTCTGATTCTGAATCACAATTCACGCGAAAAAACCATGATCCGATATTTCACGCACCATGATGTTTTTTGCACCCAACTCAATTATTTCGTCAACAACCCTTATTTTTTGCGGAATACTTCCTCTTTGCACGCACCTGCTTTTAATAATAGTCCATCTCTTTATTTTCTAATTTTGAGGCCCAAAAATTTGTAAAACATTGGGAAATGGCACAACCTTTAATACTGTTTTCTGGTTGAACTGTATGATCACTTTGCTAGCACACAATCTGAACTTCCACTGAGGATTGACAGAAAACACAAACCATACTCCATTTCATGCATAGAAAATCCATGGTTCCAACAACAACTACATTGCCTGAAGAATCCTGGGATATAATGGACCTAAGGCTGTCACAGCCTACCTGAAGGACCATGGGATACCTGGGAAAGGGAGTAGAAAACGAGCTAATAACTAGCAACTCATAGGAGTGTTGGAAAAACACCCTCCCCCATGAAATGGTGGTGTTTGGTACAATGTACTCAACTTGGTTGTGGTGCTAATAAGAATCATAATAACTAAATTATACATATATGTAACAAGAACTCATCCCAACCTAGGGGGATCCAAACTAGACCAACACAAACACCCTCCTTACTATTGATTCATAAGAAACACCACACCCACAACCATGTCACAACTCATTCTTGGAAAACTATTCCCCATTGATCCTATTCTTGATTTTTTATTCATGTGATTCTGTTTATGTAAATTCTACACTAGTTGGAAACTAACATGAATAGCTACAAGCCAAGGAAAGGAAGTAGCCAAACAACAATTTAAGCATTCACACCCGATTCCCTTGTAAAGTCACAATAACAAAAGGGATATCTGAGATCCCTCAATGTACTGGAACCAAACCAATCCCCAAAGTATGGCCCCAAACGACCTTAGATCCAAAAACCAACAACTACACCACATCAGAGGATCACATCCCCATCCACATCACATCCCAAGCATCAGCCATAAACATCACCAGAACAGAGCAAGGGAGTTTTCAAATTTGAATATTCCATTCATTTAGTTCCTTATTTCTGTGTGCTTAACTGGGGTGACCACATCAGGATTTATATTAGTTTGGGAATCCCTTTTATCAATCAAGTTTACATGATTTACCAGTTTCATGTTCACAACCATTCACCCACATAAATATCCAGAAAACAGAGGTTCATTAGTGCGCATGGAAGGACCACCAACGACCACGATTTTCAGTGGACATAAGACCATATATTTCAGAACACATAATCAAGGATAATTATTACAATAGAAACATAGAGCACACCCCCATAATTATTTAAAACTCTATTTATTATCTTCATTAAGGTTTGGTTTTATCCATACCCACAGGAAATATTTTCATACCCACCCCGCATGATACACGGTAAGGAGAGATGAAGTAAAAATCCTTACTTGGATGATCAAAGATCGACATTTTTCTCCTTGCACCAAGAACTGGGGATGTGTGACTTGGAGGGGTGTAACTTTGAGGACTCCAAGAATGAGATAAAAAGGCTACAACATAGGTGCACCACTCACCTCAAAAAAGGGACTCCAAATGCCCAAATGGAAAAAAGAAACCATCCAAGAAAAGAACTATGGAATTATAGTGTGATATAAAGATCAGATCCAACTGTTACGTGATATCAAGATCTTCTGTGACTTTAAATGCAGATCTTGGAATCACCACACAGTTGGGTGGTTACACATGATGGAATTTATTATTATGTAATAATTCTCATTGGACGGGTGGCCAAAAGAGTAGTGTGTTATAGGAGTTCATTTGAAAAGATGAATCGTGTTACACGGGCACACAATCCGGGTTCGTTGACGGTCACCTAACTCCTAGGGGATTTTATATATTAATTTTGGGGCTAAAATTGTCTTTACACCATTGTAAAAAAATTAAACGAGTCAAAGGAGGCGTTGTAGGAAAATCTAGGGTAGAAAAACCCAAAAAGCACCTCTGGCACTGATCGGTGACACACTAATAAGTGTCACACCGAACGGTAACCCACCGATGGTTGGAACTACGATGGCATCGTGCCACTGAGACGCCTCCCTTAGGATCCGGACCTGATGGGCCCAGGGTGCGCCAAAGACCAGAAATTTGGCAAAGGGGTGGACCAGGAGGGTATGTTCCATTACATATAGTCTCATCAAAATTTCCATAAAAGGTCACTAAACCGACCCATTAATACTATTGTAAAAGAATTAATCATGTAACAAAAATTATGAAAAATGTTAGGGTAATTTTCTCAAATTATAATATTGTTTTTTATCCAAAATTACTTGATTTACCGTTAACCATGCTAATAAGAATTACTATGTTTTCTATTTATATTGGGAAAAAAATAAAATGAAACTGTTTAATAAATATGAATCTTCTGACTCAATATTTGGAATCCATTTTTCAAAATTATAATCACATAAATTTAAAAAAATAATTTTAAATTAATCATTTAGATGTAGTGAAACAATGAGGTTTTAAAATGAAAATGATCAAAAGATTGAAATATTCTTATATCCAAATTTAATATGGATAATATTTCAATGAAATTAATTAGATTAATAGATTATTAGTGGGTAAATTTTCACTTTAAAACCAATTTAAAATAAAATTTAACATTATAAATCATTTAGATGGAAAGTCGGTTTTCAATTAAATATATTAATTTTCATTATTCATCATAAAATGAAACTTATCAGATGAATACCAAAACATAAACAAATATAAATATATTTATTCTTATTTAAAAAATTAAATTTATTTTTTATATTGTTTTTAATTTTTTAATGTTTAGTTTTAAAACAAGTGTTACATTTAATGGACGTAAAAATACATTTTAGAAAAATCCAATTTTTATGATTAAAATTGTATTTGTTCTTATTTTATCCCAATAAAACTTATTCAATTAATTTAAAAACATTCTATTCAATATATAACATAAAAAATTCACTATGATCCTTCAGTAATAGTTATTAATTTATTTTATTAAAATCAAACACCTTTGTGGGTGTAAAAATATATTTCCATAAGAACACATACTTTATATTAAATTGGTTTTTATTTTCATTTCTAATTTAACAGTGTCTAATGAATTCATTGTATTAAAATGTGTGACTAGGTTTTTTTTCATAATTTAATTAATCCTAATCATATCCACCATTCTAAAATAAAGGTTATAACATTGGTATTTAAATAACAATTTTCTACGTTTAAGCTCGATGTGGCGTATCTAGTTGGATATTGAACTAGTATAACCATTTTAAACATTTGTGATGTTAAATTATTCCCTTTAATAAATTGAGTCCTCTCAATTTTAACTAGGGCTTGGTAACCAGGGTTCACTAATTAAATGTTTATATATTTATATCCCACATCGGTAAAGGGATTAATAAAAATTACACTTTAAATGAAAGAAACATAAGTACGATAGTCAAGTGAGATAAAACAAAATATGATTACACATAGGAAACAATTTTCATGGCATAAAAAATCAACTATCAAGTTATTATGTAGAATGATATATAAAATTTCCATAATAATGTTAACCATCCCAAGAAAATGTAATCTTATACGGGTTAATGGTCATTTATTTCACATAAAGAATTATAAAAAAATTCATATATATTTCAAGATAATTTCCATAGAGGTGAGTAATTCATTTTCTTCATAGAAAAATAAATAAATGAAACACAACTAATGAAAATTAGTGTATCTCCCTTTAATAAAATATTTTTACTTCTAGGGTTATCTTATACGTTCATTTTGTATCAAAAACCATAATTACCAAAAATTCTTAATTCAAAAAGTATTTTATATCTTGAAATTTTAAATTTCAACTCCCTATGATTTTAATAACATAATTATATGTTGAAAGAATGTATTACATTGATCATGTTCCTACATTATTTTATTGTCATAGTTTTTATATAGATAGATGGTGCACTCATTGCAACAATGATTTCGAGCTTCTTTAATGTCCCTTGGTTTCCTGGTCCAATTACACAAAGTAAAAATTTAGTTGTGTAGGTGTTGAAATATAAATATTTTTGTAATATTTTTTAATGATATATAATTTAAAAATATTTGATAAAAATTTATTTTTAAAAAACATTTGGATTGAGTTTTTTTTGAAACATTCAATTCTGGGTCATTTTAAAATACTGTAAATCTGAACTCTGAGACTAGAAGTTAAAATAAAATATAAATAGGATGAAATAGGGTCTCCATCATTTTATGTTTAATCAAAATCATAATACGCATGAAATTATTTGGATATAGTAAAATATTTTACATTTTTGTGATAATATTTATATTTTGTAATGATGAGAAAAGTTGGAAAATATGATTTGATTAAAAACAACACATCAAATACAATGGAATTGAAGTATAGAGGAGGTGTTATATTTCATATAAAACATTTCCACATATTTTTATGTTATAAAATATTTTATAATCATAAGGAAATGATTTTCAAATAATTATGTCATGTAAGTCATTAAGAAGATATAGAAATGTTGTCTGAGACCCCCCTACTTCTACTTGTAACAAACACTCATAGATTATAAAAAATTACAGGATAAGGATTATATTAAAATAATATAAATATTAAAATAACATATGTCCACCCCAATGTCCTAATACAATTTTTTTAAACCCTCCTATGATACCAATTGTGAGGACCCGACCATAGAAATTACATATTCTATTCTTATTGACCAAGAAATCATCTTCTTACAATTCCAAGTATATTGTCAGTTTATATGTTCAATGAATTTGGTTACAATTCCTATATAACTTACCAAATTAATAAAAATCATATAAAACTAAAACAATATCAATTAATTTATAATATAAAACTTTTAAAATGAAACATGATTATTTTTTCCTGAAAAATATTCCTAACCTTAATCTTGACCTTGTCCTTTCTCTTACCCATATTTATACATTGTGGAAAACAGTTTAAAACATGGGATGAGTAAACAAATCTCAATAAGATAAATAAAAATGAATTAATAAACTTTTAGTACATGAATACTTATAACCCAAGAAAATATAATCACAAATTTATACTTTTCACCCATCAAACATATGCTATTTAGCTTACATTATAAAATCATAAGTTTCATGTAAAATTTATAGAAAAAATTAATCATAAATGTAACATTTGGAATCATTTAAATAACCCTATTAAATTTACTAAATATATCATGTCTATATATGGAGTAACCTTCATGGTTTCATTTGGAATAACCAAAATAGTATAATCCCTTAGTATATTAGGTGAACCCCTAACAGTTATCTCTGTCTGTTTTCCCAATGCATTGAAGATCTATAACATGCACACATGCCCTCAAATTCTCACTTAACCACCCATATAAATAAAAAATTAAGAAGAAAATTATAATAATCATAACAGAACATGCATAAAAAAGATGCATTCTCGATATAAATCACATTTCTATTTGGAAATCTCCTTTCATTTTATGAAAGCTACACAATCATAACTGAAAAAACTTTATTTGAAAATAAAATTTAAAGAATTTAAAATATGCTTCAAAATATTAAAGTGACATCAAATTGAGAAGTAATGTTCCATGAATATATGTTTAAAAAATATTCCTTTTTGATTTTATAAAAATAGTTGAATGTTTAATTTTAAAAAAGTATTTTTAAAAGAATGTCCCTTACCTTGAGTCTGAATCTTCATATAAAATATTTATCAGTCTGAATAATAAATTGATCTTAATTATTTACTTTCAAGAAAGGAATTTTAATTTTAATTATTCATTTCTTTGAACCATTTATCATGTTATAAAAAAAATTAATTATTTTTGTTCATGTCAAATGTTTTGATGATATTCAGTACATGAGTCCAAAATAAATTTAATTTGATGTCAAATGACAGAGTGTACATTATTATATAATTTATAGAATAATAATCATAAATTAATTCTCAATATTACACATCATGAATAATTTAAAATCCATCTATTTCATATGTAAATGAAAAATGAACAATGTTACAATAACAGAGAGAGTAAGCCGTATGCATGCAAGAGTAACATTTCCATTTTTAGTGATCATTATGAAAAGAAGGTAAGTATCATTTTAACATTACATAATGATCATAATATAAATAATTTCATATTAATAATTCAATATTTTCATATATATCATTCTTGTGATGTGGTGATGAAAAACAAATCACATTGCATCGTGGAGGTGATAACTCACACATTTTTACGAACGATGTTTTCATTTTTTTTCATGGAAAGGTAATAAAAGAAATTATATTTTAAATTTTAATAACGAAAATTAGGTAATGAATATCATATACTCTCTTTAATTCCTTAATTTAAACTATTCTTTGGTAGATAGTGATGGAAAATAAATTTCATCAGTTTGGGAGGTTGTAGTTCGCCGTATACAGAAATGATAACTTTCTTTCCCCTTTCGTAGAAGTGGAGATGGATTGATGTTATGATATTAAAATAAAAAAATGTAAATATTTTTAGGATATTTTGATTATTATTACATCATATTTGAATAATATTTCAAATATTTGGAACAATAATAAAAGAAGATACACTTAATTAAAAACAATAAAATTTCTTAGGACAATCTCCTTTTCTTAATACCTTAAGACCACTATAGTCTGAACTATGCCTAAAATAAGTGAAATAGAATGAGGGTAGGGATTATAGTAAGTTATTTTTGTTGATATTGTATAAATCAAAAATGTTTTTAAGTGTGAAGAGAAGAGAAGAAGATCATCCCGTTTATAATTGTGGGGATGGGCTCTTTTTGAATTTTTTATAATATTAAATTAATATAATATAATTTTCTTTTACAATGCTCCAATCTGATTTATTTCAAAGATATAATGATTATGCGTCGAAATACATTCATAAAATTCAAATATTACTTGTTTTTAATATTTATTAATCCTTATCTGTTAGATTTAACCCTTAGTTAACCCATTTTACTCTTACCATGGAAACATGAATTTATACTCTTTAAGGATTAATATAATGACTAGAAATTTTTAAATAGACAATAAATTAAACATGGGTGAAATTATAATACTTATTTAGATATGTTGGCCTAATTTTAGTATTTGATGAATTCTATATCATTTAATTAAATAATAGTTATTTTAAAATATGATTTACATCAATTTGAAAATATTCATTCCTATAACTTTTAAAAAAATCATAGAAAACATGTGTTTAAAATAAACTATTCTTATAGATCCCATATAGGAAAATTAATCTATAAAATTATTCTACGAAATTAATTATTTAAAAATATATTTATTTTAATAGTTTTAATATCATTTTTTTATTTTTCTGTTAATAAATTAATTATAGCATCATCCTTACGAAATCCATTGAGGAAATAATTTAAATAAAAAATTTATATCAGATCTTATCCCCTATAAAAACCCATATTAAAAATATTTCATTTTTTTAAAACAAGATTATGAAATTTAAGACTTTTCATTGAACAAAATATTATAAAGGATATAAACGCATCTAAATTGGAATAAATTGTGACATTAACGATAATATAATTCTTAAGGATGAAAAATTATCATCAAATAAAAATTAGGACACATTTTAGTGAAATTATGTAATATTTATAATATTATTTTTCCACAAATTGATCGATTTTCCTTTAATATTGATAGTAAAAATAACTATGTTTACTTTTCATATTGACTAAAAACAAAAGGAACCTATTTAATAAATTTTTATCATATGATTCGATATATGGAAAATATTTTTCAAAATTTAAAGAACATAAATGTATAAAATAGATTTAAATTTATTTCTTTAGACGGTGTGAAACCATGAGTTTTTAAAGTGAAAATGTTCAGATGCTTGAAATGTTTTTCTATCTAATTATAAAATTAAAAAGATTAAATGAAAAACAATATATTAGTAGATAATTAATTGAACAAGTGTTACATTAAAAGCAATTGAAAATAAAATTTACTATTTTATATATTTTAGATTTAAATTAAATTTTCAATTAAAATACACTATTTTCACTATTCATGAAAAAATCAAACTTATTATAAAAATAAAAAAATCAAAATATTAAATTTTTATATCCCTCATTTAAATTGATGTTTATTTTTTAAAATAAATTATATAAATGTAAAAAAATTTATTTTTGAAGCATATGGTCCACTAAAAGGATGTAAAAGTTCTTTTTAAAAATTTTTGTTTTTCTCAAAGCTTAAATTGTTTTTGTTCTTATTTATGACCATAAATATTGTTGAATGAATTTTAATTGTTTTTTATATATAATATATAAATTTCAGTAATATAATCTACTCTATGAGTTATTTAATTTATAAATATCAAAAAGCATTGTGATAATAAAATAATTTTTCCATAAAAACATAACCTTTGTATTCAATTTGGTTTTATAATCATTTATAATTAATTACGGACCAATAAATTAATTCTATAAACATGTGAAAACCATATTTTCATTATTCAGTCAATCATGTTCATACCCATCATTTTAATCGATATGTTATAATTGTATCTTTTAAATAATAATATTTAATTGTGTGTTTATTGTAAAGACCCGTAAAATTCAAGGGAAATTTTTTCTTAATTTTATTTGGGATTTTACAAGAATGCAGTTTCTGATGGAACCAAATTACGAGGCCTAGTGTGCCCAGAATATTTATCTGAAGTTTAGCTTGGGTACGTTCCGTGAACGAATGAGCGGGATTTTCTTAACTTTTGAACCGGTGCTCAGAATCGAATTCTGAGGGCACCGATGGAATCGCAGCACTGGTAATTGCTTAGGAACACTTTTTCCAGTGTTGCATTTACACTGGAGATGTTGTTAAAAATTGTGGAAGTTAAAAATAAAATTGAGCTGCAAATTTTATTTTTCTTTTAAGTGGTTAACCTTTGGGTGGAAGTTCGGGCAACCACCCAAGTTAGGTTATGAGGGCGGTGGGGTCCATATGAACCCCACCCCTTCATTTTCCCTAACCCCCCTTAACCCTTCATTTAATGACTTAGGACTAATTTCTTAATGTTAATTATTTATTTGAATTTTAAACTTATGACACGGGTAATAAAATAAGTGAAACACTTATTTTATTAAGGGGTTATCTTGTTGAGTGGATTTTGGAAAAAGCTCTATGGCTTGAAGATCATCATCCTCTTCGTTGAATAACGCAAAGAAAACCGGTCTCCAATGAAGAACACCAAATCCTTAGAGATCGACCACACGACGCCGTGTACCATGACGCTGTCAATCCTTCTCTTCACTACGCCGATGATGCTTACAGAGTCTACTTCCGCGATAATCAAATATGCGACGTCCCTTTCTGCGACAAATCTTGTTCGACAAAAACGCTTGAGGTAGGGGATTTATTGTTGTTGTTATATGTGAATTGTGCTGTCGTCGTTCCTTGTTACAAATTGGACCGCTTGCTATCGATTAACGGGAGGGCACCGGACCGCACAAACACGGCCGACCCTCCCCCCTTATCATTGTGTTGTTGCAGTTCGAAGGAAAGTGATGTGGTGAAATGGCACCACGTGGGATCATGCAGCAAGGATGCGCGACACCGCCGCGCCACGCCGGAGGATCACGAAAACACCGCGGCCGGTGTGGGGCCGCAGCGGAGGGGCGCGGCGGAGTAGGGGGACAGGACCAGCCGGTCCCTTGGCGGCAGCAGCCGGTAAGGGGAGGATCCAGGGTTTCGTAACCCCCGACTGGCCGAACAGCAGCAGCCCCCCATGTGGGGCTGCGTTTAATTGAAGAGGGGGGCAACCCCCCCCCCCCCCCTCCCCCCATGATCGCCCAGATCGGTAACACCAAGCTGGCCGGTGGACCTCCAGTGCACCAACGCGCCAGGCCGGGCCGCTCCCAAGTGGGCCGGACCCGAACCCGGGTCAGGTCGACTCGGTTCGGGCCGACCCAGTGGGTCTTGGTTCGGGTCGGTCCGGCCCCAAAACCCTCACTTTCGGACCTCTTCCGGTCTTTTGCCCATAACATGGGCTACGGACCTCCAATCGACAAACCGTCAGCTGCGATGCGATCCTTGGATCGAGACGGTCATTTTGATATATTACACTCAAGGTTTCAAAGTAATTTGTGTTCGGCCGGGTTGGTTCGAACACGAAACCAACCGGGCCCTCAGAGCGGAAACGTTTATAACATGAGTTCCGGACGTCTGATTGATGTGACGTCGACTTTGTTGGATTCCTCAGAGTGAGACGGGCCTTTTGGTTTACTTTGCTCAAGGTTTGGAGGTAGTTGGAGTACGGTCATGTTGGTTTTGACTTAAAAACCAACCGGGCCCATGGGATTAAAAGCCAATAACTCTCAGACCGAGCGTCCGATTGACGCGCCGTCTGTCACGTTGAGTTCCTGTTGAAGATACGAAACTTTAGGATTTATCAACTCCGGACTTGGTGCCAGTTGATGTATCAGCCCCTCGGCTCGTGGAGCGGACCCTCCCGAACGAGCTTGCTGTGTGCGGGAACCCTAGAGCTGGCTGCAACTGCGACGACGATGACGATTGTACAGAAATCGTCCGTGGATTCGACGGCGACGACTACAACACTTAGCGATCCTACGTGGATTAGTGCTCTCGATTCTATGTGGTTCGGATCCTGTGTGGGTCAGCGCTCAGCGGTCCTGTGTGGGCCAGCGCCTACCGATCCTATGTGGGTCATTGCGGGGGTTAGTTACCTATTGATCCTTTGTGGGTCATCACGGGGGTTAGTACCTATCGATCCTGTGTGGGTCCGATAGCTTAGATGAATCAGGGGATACATCTGATCGTCTCTATCATCTTACAAAGAAGTATACCTGTGTGAGCTGAGTCTTGACATTCAATCTTATCTTCGATAATTTTGACTTCATATCCTATGTGGATTACTTTATGCTTTCTTGTGTGGATTGGGTTCTGATTTCCTGTGTGGACTGGGTTGTACTTGGGCTCGGATGTTGGAACTGAATTGATGACTTAGGTATATGTATGGGCATATACCTAAGTAGTGTCGGATGTTACTTCGTGTTTGTATCTTTCCTTTGTGGATTCTGGGAGACCTACCGGGGTCTCGGGGTCCCTACTGAGTAGCTTATACTCACCCTTGAACGGGCTATACCCACACTACGTTGTGTTGGTTGCAGATGAAGGATATCGCTAATCGTGGTTGAGGCATGTGGAGTAGGTCGGTACCTGGAGGTGGACCACTGGGCGGGACGTACTCGGAGCGGACAGCTGGACTAAGGAGCTATAGAGGCTATCTATACCCACCCTTCAGGTGGGACTTTCAGGGGACGTCTTGATGTTGCGGCTTTACATTTCAATTGTTGTATTCCCTTTTTCAGTTGTACTTTACTTTCAGTTTGGGTTTGTATTCTGCCCCACTTACTTTTCCGCACTTACTATTGTACCAAGTTTTTACTTAGTGTTTACTTCCGCTTTCTTACTCTGTGTGTTTGTTTACTTTACTAGGCAATTCCTTCCCTTTTATCGGGAATCACACCTTGGTTCTAGTCGCCAGCCCCTGGCCTATGGAAGGCGGGCTTGGGGTAGTCACGACACATGCCTCGAGGACGGGTCATGACAAATTGGTATCAGAGGATTTCGGTTCCACCATAGAACTTTGGACTCTGATCTTTCATCTATGTCAAGCAATAGTGTTAAGAGTATTGATTGTGGTTATCAGTCAGGGAGTCCAGTGTTGGTGCGGCGGCCGACGTATCTGTACACTAGGACCCTGAATTCTGATTTCCGACTCAATGCACGAAAAAATTGATTGCATTTGTGATTCATGTTTTATTTGTGATTACTTTGTGTCAGCTCACCATGTATACTGTATTAATCGTGGCACACCTTTTTCTTTTTAGGATGGCCCCACGACGGCAGCTATCTAGGGTTCTGAGTTTCATGCATGACGACAGCCCACTGAGCGATGAGTCCTCGGTGCAAGGCCCTATTAATGTAGAGGCACCAGCGGTACCACTACCCGACGAGCCACCGATGCCACCAGCCCCAGCCGCTGAGAGTGCACATCGCCTTAGTGCCCTGAATGAGTTCCAGCGTCAGTGACCGCCCAGGTTCCGCAGGGAGACGAACCCTCAGGAAGCCAAGGATTGGATGGAGGTAGTTGTACGAGTTTTCCATTTGGTAGGGACACCAGCAAACCTCATGGTGACCGTTGTTGTGAGTCTCCTGCACGCGGCAACAGGCAGATGGTGGAGCTGGATGCACCTGGTGCACGACGAGGCATCTCTCCTCTAGACGGACTTTGAGAGCCTCTTCTACTCGGAGTTCGTCCCGGCCACCCTCCGTGTGGTGCGCATCCAGGAGCTTCTACAGCTGCGACAAGGCAGCTTGACGGTCTCCCAGTAGTCGGTGAGATTTACAGACCTCTCGCGCTATTCGACGGACATGGTACGAGACCCATTCTTCCGGGCCCGGAACTTCGATCAGGGACTGAGGCATGAGATCAAGGCATCGCTGATCTCCCTCAGCATTCTGACACAGGTCGGGGTATTGGAGTGAGCCCTTCTCATCGAGAGCTTCCTTGCTGAGCCTACATCAACAGCGAGACATACCGCAGGGCGACACGTAGCAGAGTCTTCAGCAGCAGGCAGTCGACAGATGACACATGGGTCCAGGTAGACCAGACCCTCAGGCAGATGACCTCAGGACACTGGATCACAGGTGCAGGGCACTCAGTGTAGATCCAGTCTTTCGAGAGGAATACAGTACTATGCATTCGGCGGGCAGGGCCACATGGCTCGTGACTGCCCGACCCGCCATGCGGAGGAGTAGCTGATGGTTGAGGGACCACCCAGGAAGAGGCAGAGGGTCAACCGTGGCGGTCCACAGGGAGAAGGCAGACGAGGCAGAGGAGCTGGCTGAGCAGCAGGTGGTGGGCGACGCTTTGAGGATTTACCGCCACCACCACCAGGAGGCCCACCCCGACCATAGGGAGCTGGCGGGCAGAGGCAGGCACAGTTTCAGGCAGTGGAGGCCTACGACCATGGCGCGCCTGAGATGATTCGAGGTACTTTCTATTTCTATTCTACCCTTGTTGTAGTTCTTATAGACACAGGAGCGAGTCATTCCTTCATTTCTGTTGCCCTTGTTCGGAGCTCGGAGATTCTGACAGAGCCGTTGGCTCGATCCTTACTGCTAGAGACTTCTACAAGAGAAAACTCGATGATTACGCACTGGTGCCGGCAGTGTGAGCTTACTCTAGGAGGCGAGAGATTCTGCTGTGATCTTCTTGTAGTGGCATCGAAGCCTTATGACGTCGTCATGGGCATGGATTGGTTATCTACAGTCCATGCTAAAATTGACTGCATTAGGTGCAAGGTGTGGTGTATACGTACCGACGGGAGCAGGTTCACCTTCACTGGCAAGAAGGGAGCCTTTTCAGCGCAGGATGGACACATGCAGAGGAGTGGGCAGCCCATCACTCATCAGTTGGCTAGCCTCTTCCTTGGATCAGTTGATGTGCAGAGTCCGAGCTTACCTGCAGTGGTGGATTAGTATGCAGATGTTTTTCCCGATGAATTTCCCGGACTACCTCCTCATAGAGAGGTAGACTTTTATATTGAACTATACCCCGGGACAACCCCGATATCCACCCCAACATATAGGATGGCTCCCATCGAGCTTCGAGAGTTACGGGTATAGCTGGAGGACTTGCATGGCAAGGGATTCATCCGACCCAGTGTTTCACCTTGGGCTTCCCCGATATTGTTTGCCAAGAAGGCGGACGGGAGCTCGCGACTGTGTGTCGACTATCATCTCCTGAACCAGGTGACCATGAGGAACAATTATCCGCTAACTAGGATTGATGACCTCTTCGGTCAGATCAAGGGAGCATGGTGGTTCTCGAAGATAGACCTCAGGTCAGGCTATCATCAGCTCAGAGTTTGGGACGAGGACGTGCAGAAGACAGCCTTCAGGTTTTGGTATGGCCACTATGATTTCTTGGTTATGACATTCTGCATAACCAATGCTCCAACAGTGTTCATGGGTCTCATGAACATGATCTTTCAGCCATACCTCGATCGATTTGTTTTGGTCTTCATCGAAAACATTTTGATATACTCGACGACTGTGGAGGAGCACGCCTACCACTTGCGGGTTGTACTGGACATACTCCAAGGGCACCAGCTTTATGGAAAGATCTCGAAGTGTCAGTTCTGGTTACGTGAGGTCCACTTCATGGGAAACGTCATCTCTAAGGTGGGAGTTGTGGTGGATCCTGTGAGGATCGAGGCAGTGCTAGCTTGGGAGCCACCTAGGAGCATGACAGAGGTGTAGAGTGTCTTGGGGCTAGCTGGATACTACCAGAGATTTGTGCCAGACTTTTCCAGAGTTGCGACACCACTCTTAGCTTTGACGAAGAAGGGGAGACCCTTTGTGTGGTCCGATAGATGTCAGCAGAGCTTCCAGGAGCTGAGACAGAGATTGACCAGCGCACCTTTCTTGAGGCTACCGGAGGAGGGAGTAGGGTACATAGTCTACTACGATGCATCAGGGACCGGACTCGGATGTGTCCGGATGCAGGATCGGGCAGTGATCACATATGGATCAGGTTAGTTGAGGCAGCATCAGCAGAACTATGCTACCCATGACCTGGAGTTGGGAGCAGTGGTCTTCACTCTGAAGATGTGGCGACACTATCTGATGGGAGAGCGCTTTACAGTATTTTCTGACCACCAGAGTCTCAGGTACATCTTCTCGCAGAAGGACCTGATCCTGAGACAACAGCGATGGCTCGAGTTTCTCCAGGATTATGACTTTGAGATAGTCTATACTCCTACAAAGTGGAACATAGTAGTCGATGCCCTCAGTAGGAGAACTGACATTCAACTACTTGGGGAGCAACAGAGCAGCTAGCCCCTTTACATATATCCTTTGTGGATAGTGATAGAGCAGCCTTTCTACAGTCACTCACAGTCACTCCTCCACTTCTACAGTGGGTTAGAGAGGCACAACATGGGGACGTTGACTATGAGACGTAGCATACACAGATATCCTTAGCACATGCGCCTGATGGATTCTCTATGGGAGGAGAGCACGTCATCATTTTCAGAGGACGTACCATGGTACCATCTTCTTTACAGGAGGAGGTGATTAGGGAGTTCCACACTTCCCCTCTATCGGTACATCTAGGAGTGGAGAAGATGTACCAGGACCTCAGACGACAACACTGGTGGCTGGGTATGAAGAAGGCTACAGCAGAGTTCGTTTATCGATGACTCACCTGCCAGCAGGTGAATGCGGAGCACCATGTACCAGTAGGCTTGGTACAGACCTTGGAGTTTCCGGAGTGGAAGTGGGATGGGATATCTATAGACTTCGTGACTGGACTTCCATGATCTTCCAGAGGTCAAGACTCCATATGGGTGATTGTCGACCGACTCACCATGTCGGCACACTTCTTACCCATCAGAGAGCAGGGCTCAGTGGAGAGCTTGGGAAGCCTCTATGTTCTGGAGATTGTACGGCTTTATGGTGTGCCATCATCTGTCGTCTCTGATCGAGATGCACGCTTTACTTCCCGGCTTTGGAAGGGGTTGCAGGAGGCATTCGGGACGCAGCTACGTCTGAGCACCGCCTTTCACCCACAGACAGATGGTTAGATGGAGAGGACCATTCAGACTCTCAAGGACATGCTCCGTGCATGTGTCCTCGACTTTGGTTGCAGCTGGGGGGATCACCTACCCTTGGTGGAGTTCGCGTACAACAACAGCTACCGGTCCACCATCAGGATGGCACCATACGAGGCGTTGTATGACCGACTTTGAAGATCACCTCTGTGCTGGACAAACCCTGGGGAGTCAGCACTTGTGGGACCGGAGATAGTCCAGGCCATGACAGAGAAGGTCCAGGTTATCCAGGAATGGATGAGGACAGCTCAGAGCCAGCATAAGTCTTATGCTGACAGGAGGCGGAGGCCACTGGAGTTCGAGGATGGCGACCACGTCTTCTTGCAGGTCTCACCTCGACGTGGATTATGGAGATTTGGCCGAGGAGGAAAGTTATCTCTGCACTTCATCGGACCATTCCAGGTCCTCAGCAGTATAGGCGAGGTGGCTTATCGCCTGGCTATACCACCTCAATTGCACCGGGTGCATGACTTCATCCACGTATCTCAACTGAGGAGATACGTGAATGACCCGACGCATATCATTGACCATGGGGAGCTGGACATAGACGATGGGGAGACTATTGCGGAGGTCCCAGTGGATATCGAGGATCGACAGGAGTGGGTCCTATGTGGAAAGTCGATTACTCTAGTGTGCATCATATGGCAGCACGGTAACCTCCTAGAGATAACTTGGGAGCGGGAGGCTCAGATGTGTGCAAAGTACTCACATTTGTTCCCCTAGTTTATGATGTATCTTTACATGGACGTAAAGCCCTGAGGTGGGAGTAATGTAATGACCTATAAAATTCAATAGAAATTTTTTCTTAATTTTCTTGGGGGTTTTACACGAACGCAGTTTCTGACGGCACCTGATTCTGAGGCCCGGTGTGCCCGAAATATTTATCCAAAGTTTAGCTCGGGTACGTTCAGTGAACGAATTAGCGGGATTTTCCTAACTTTTTAACTGTTGCTCAGAATCGAATTCTGAGGGCACCGATGGAATCGTAGCGCCGGTAATTGCTTAGGAACACTTTTTCTAGAGTTGCGTTTACAAGGGAGAAGTTGTTAAAAATTGTCGATGTTAGAAATAAAATTGAGTTGCAAATTTTATTTTACATTTAAGTGGTTAACCATTTGGAGGAAGTTGGAGTAACCACCCAAGTGAGGTTGTGAGGGTGGTGGGGCCCACACGAACCCCCCCTGGCTGGCCGAACAGTAGCGGCCCCCCACGTGGGGCCGCGTTTAATTGAACAGGGGGGCAGGCCCCCCCCCCCCTTGACCGTCCAGCTCGGTTACACGGAGCTGGCCAGCGGAGCGCCGGCGTGCCCGCGCCCCGGGCTATGCTACCTCGGCCGGGCCACGCCTAAGAGGGCCGGTCCCGGACCTGGGTCGGGTCGACCCGGTTCGGGTCGACCCAGCGGGGAGCGGTTCGGGTCGGTCTGGGTCGGTCCGGGCCCAAAACTCCCACTTTCGGACCTCTTCCGGTCTTTTTCCTATAACATGGGCTACAGACCTCCAATCGACAAACCGTCAGCTGCGATGCGATCCTTGGATTGAGATGGTCGTTTTGAAATGTTACCCTCAATGTTTCGGAGTACTTTGGGTTCGGCTAGGTTGGTTCGAACACGAAACCAACCGGGCCCTCGGAGCGGAAACACTTATAACTTGAGTTCCGGACGTCCGATTGACGTGTCGTCGACTTTGATGGATTCATATTAGTGAGACGGACCTTTTGGCTTACTCCGCCCGAGGTTTGGACGTAGTTGGAGTATGGTCGGGTTGGTTTTGACTTAAAAACCAACCTGGCCCCTGGGACAAAAAAGCCAATAACTCTCAGACAGGGCGTCCGATTGACGCGTCGTCTGTCACGTTGAGTTTCTGTTGACGATACAGAACTTTTGGATACATAAACTCCGGACATTGTGTCAGTTGATGTATCAGCCCCTCGGCTCGTGGATCGGACCCTCTCAAATGAGCTTGCTCTGTGCGGGAACCTTAGAGCTGGTTGCGACTATGATGACGATGACGACTGTACAGAAATCCTCCGTGGATTCGACGTCGACGACTACAGCACTCAGTGATCCTACGTGGATCAGTGCTTCCTATCCTCTGTGGGTTAGATCCTGTGTGGGTCATTGCGGGGGTTAGATACCTATCGATCCTTTGTGGGTCATTGTAGGGGGTTAGTACCTATCGATCCTGTGTGGGTCCGATGGCTTAGAGGAATCAGTGGATACATCTAATCATCTCTTTCGTCTTACGAAGATGTATACCTGTGTGAGCTGAGTCTTGACTTTTAAAATTATCTTTGATATGTTTGACCTGATATCCAGTGTGGATTACTTTATGCTTTCCTGTGTTGATTGGGTTGTGATTTCCTGTGTGGACTCAGTTGTACTTGGGCTCGGAGGTTGGAACTGAATTGATGACTTAGGTATATGTATGGGCATATACCTAAGTAGTGTCGGATGTTACTTCGTGTTTGTTTCTTTTTTTTTTGTGGATTCTTGGAGATCTACGGGGGTCTCGGGGTCCCTAATGAGTATCTTATACTCACCCATGCACGGGCTATGCCCGCACTACGTTGTGTTGGTTGCAGACGACGGTAGCGCTAATCATGGTTGAGGCTTGTGGAGCAGGTCCATACCTGGAGGTGGACCACTGGGCGGGACGTACACGGAGCAGACGGCTGGACCAAGGAGCTGTGGAAGCTATATGTACCCACCCTTTAGGTGGGACTTTCAGTGGATGGCTCGACGTTACGGCTTTACATTTCATTTGCTGTATTCCCCTTTTCAGTTGTACTTTACTTTCAGTTTGGGTTTGTATTCTGGCCCACTTACTTTTCCTCACTTACTATTGTACCCAGTTTTTACATAGTGTTTACTTCCGCTTGCTTACTCTGTGTGTTTTTTTAATTTACTAGGCAATCCCTTCCATTTTATCGGTAATCAGGTCTTAGTGCTAGTCACTAGCCTCTGGCCTATGGAAGGCCGTCTTGTGGTAGTCACGGAACGGGCCCCAAGGATGGGTCGTGACATTTATACTTGATGTGGCATATCTTTTATGCTATGGAACATAGCCTTTGATTTTTTTAAAAACTAATGGTGGTACATCTTCTGTAGAAACCTCAAGGGAGGTGGGGTTTAATTTGGTGTTTTCACCTATTTATGAATTCCAAATTCCTTTGGTCCTCCTTGGTAATTAAACCAATATTTTTAGTTAGAGTATTTTGATCTATTTCATATTTTACCAAATATTAATATACTAAATCCATCTAAGTAATGAAAATAAAAATATAATGGTATTTCTGTATGTTTTGATATAATTATTAATTCCATTTCAAGATCAGTTATTTCCACTAATTATAGACTATAAATTATAATTATAATTCCATTATAATGTGTGGTATTTTTCTTACCTACGTAGAGTCTCATAGTATATAAATTTCCAAAATGACATTTGAAATCTTTTTCTAGGATGTCACGAGAAAATATATTAGTAGCTTCAGACTATTTTCTCAATGTCAAACAATTATCTCCATAAAAACACTACATCACACAAGTTTAATATTGTCCTTATATATATTTGAAAGTGGATTCATTGATTTTATTATTTTTAGTATATCTCATGTTATATATATTTTTATTTTTATTCAATTAAATAGAACACATTCTACTCAAGAAAAACTACTTCAAATTCCAAAATATCTTCAACATGCATCTTCATATGAGTTATTCCTTGAAACATATCATCAACGGATTACTCACAAACTAAAAATATATATATTTTCCATCTAAATAATCTATAACTATGGACACTCTGGTAATATAATGTTATTATTGTAGTTTAATTATCAAAAAGGTATTAATATTATACACAGGATCTGATCGTAATCAATATAATACTTTAAGATATTAATTAAAATCTATATAAAATAACTCTCAGATAACCAATTAATAAATTAACTCATCCACATACTCATATTTCTATTGATATATAGTAGTCCTAGAAAAACAGTTTATGATATTGTAACAATGAATATCTTAAACTATTCTAGGGGTCTAAAATATATGTTTTTAAATCTTGAAACATGATATATTATACGTCATTATTTTGTTATGGTCATAAAGATAATACATGAATATCAGAACATGAACAATGAAGGGTCTCAAGCCGCAACTACCCCATTCCCACCACCACATGCCAAGGGAAGTCAACTAGTGACAATTACATAACAATCTCAAAGAGGTCTTCACCTAGGCACCTATAAAAACACAAACACATCAAACTCAATTCCAAATTTTAGAGGAGAAAAGAAACAAGATAGAACAATACTATAAATAAAACACAAATATGCATCGACCTCTAAACAGTACATGTACATAAAATTAATATTACAGGGAAAAGGAACAAAATATATGACCAACAAAAAAAGTGACACTACCTTGCAACATTTGTAAAAGTACCAAATAAGAGAGATCCCCACACATGGATCCCAAACATCGACCATTTCATGTGGTCCAAGAACCTCATATCCTTATGCTCTTATAAAGTCCCTATCAACCTATCCATCATCTGCAAGGGCACACCGAGTGTGGGAAAGGTCAAAGTAGGGGTCATTATAAAAATACTTAGTAAGAGTCCGTGAAGGCTCAATGGAGAAGCAAGAGAGGTACCGAATAAGAAATAAATAGATAAGACAAGGTATAGTAAATGATTACAACTCAACCCCACAAGATAGTGAAGAAAACTCATCCAAAGCACCAGGAGAAAGAAATAGTGAGAAGAAGAACTTATCATCAAATCTTCCCTACCTATAGTTGGAGAGTAGACTCATACCACAATGAAAATATATAAATGGAAAGCATGTGGTAAACCCCATGCCTCTTCACCTCTACTAGATGGATATTTACATAAACCCAATTAGCGGGTACTCAAAAAAGGATACATATATATGATCAGTCAATGAAACTCGATCTTTATATCAGACCTCAGCCCATTAAGTGGAGTCTCTATCAATTCCATAAGTAATAAGAATCAATACACAACATCCCCACATCTTCCTAGAAGTTCATGTCAATGAGGATCAGACACCAAACCTTCATATTATCCGATTTCAGTTGGTGTGTCTCAACTGTATGGTTTTAGGTCGCATCTCAACGATGTGTCTCGGGGGGGGGGGGGGGGGTGGAATCACCACTCATACTCGTGAGTCCAAGGTGATTTAAAATTATATATCGTCCTTTATCTAAATCATTAAAGAAATATCAACATTGAGGACCCATGTCCAGACCGGTTGGGGGGTTCCACTATATGAAGGGTTAATTTCCCATGCCCATCCCAGCTGGAGGGATCCACTCTAGTGTTGTCGAGGACCCATGACCGTACATGCTGGAGGGTTCCACTCTAGTGTCTTCGAGGAACCATGCTCATCACAGATGGAGGTTGAAACAGTCAAGATCATTGGGGACCCATGCCAAGCCCAGCTGGAGGGTACCACTCACAATAGCATGGGGACCCATGCCCTCCCAGTAAGAGGGTGCCACTGTCAAGACATCGAGGAACTACAGTAGTCATTCTTAGTGGATGCTACCTCATAATGTTCATCAGGAATGCCGAAACCCAGTCTCACTAAAGGGTAACCTTGGTACTACTCTACTAATTCTTTTTGATCATATCAATCATCATGAATCTCCTAAAATAGGTTTCATTATTGGAACATTGTGCATATCCTCGGATAGGCACCACAGTCAATGAATCTCATATCCCATCTCAAAATCCATTTTGGAGGGCACCATCATGTTGTACATTAAAAAACTCAGGATATGCTACTCGCATGCCAAAATATGAGTCTAAAATAAAGAGATACAAGAGGTACAAGGGTCATAGAGACGTAAAGGATGCATGTGGGGTCCACATTACATGTGACCCAACATCATCACCCAACTGTTTAACTAGCCATAATCGGGCACTAAACTATGAAGTAGTACCAACAAGTTATGCCAATGTAATCCTAGAGTAAAAGGAACATATGACAACCCTGCTTTTATTACAACTTAAACATGCTTTATTACATAAAACATCACTTGATACAACAAAAAGGATCGAGAGGTTTAGTGTCTTTGGGGATTAGGATCATTACATAAAGACTTTAAACTTGAAATACAACATCTTTATTGAAAACTTCCTTTACATGACCACTACATTCCTTCGTACTTAGCATTGCATGGGATAACCTGACGACATGCATAAGAAAATGGTGAGCTATAAAGCCCAGTAAGGGAGTACACAATGAATAACATGAGGAGTACAATAAATGTTAGGCAATAGGTATATCAATAGATAATAAGAAAAATATGAACATAAAGGCATGATAAAGCATGATAATCATAACATGGAAATGTGGCAACAACACTTAACATTGAATTAGCATGAGCCAATGCTCATTGCACATGGAGCATGAGTAAACCCTCATTGCACTTGAAGCACGAGTAAACCCTCGTTGCAATTGAATTAGAATGAGTCAACAGTCATTGCACATGACATATCATGATACTATACTTTACCCAATTCATTGGAGCGGTATAAAGGGCGCACCCCTCTTAAACATTTCATTTCATGCATAAGTGTGCCACATGGATCATAAAACATGGATTCATAAAACATAATCATTTATTCCACGATAAAGGGATGTGGAATTCATATATGAAACTTTATAATCAATAAGTAAATGTGCATAAAGGTGAATACCCTTGATGGAGAAATGGGCATGGTATTCACTACACAATGATATTGTCTTAGAAAATCGGTGTGATTTCGTCAGCGTAACGGCGTGACATAAGAATTCATAGAAAAAGGTTGATTTGAGAGAAAGGGGTTCCTCATCATATTTACATGTAATGGACAGTAAGGAGGTCATATATATACATGTCCCAACAATTTAAAAGGAATTTAGATTCATGATACAAAAGTATTGCTTGAATATAAAAGAGGAGAAAAAGGTTTCTTTCGGAATTTCGGCATAGTAACGGGTGTACATGGGAGGCATTTAATGAGAGAGAAAGGGGTATCCCCTCATTCAAACAATAAGAGGGAAGTATGGGGGAGGTTAAAAACCATAACCTAACATTCATAATTGAAATTAAAAGGTATATACAACTTAAAGAAAATTGACAAAAATGAGAAAGGAAGAAAAAAACCCCTTACTTGGAAGTGTGCTTCCAAAGGCTAGAGAGAGGCTTGTGAGAGGCTTCTTGGGAGCTTGGGGAACCTTGGGAGGATTCTAGAGAGAGTAGGGCAGAGGTTGGACGAACTTCAAGGGATTTTAGTGAGGAGGAAGTGGGAGATTGGGTGGGTTTATATAGGAAAGGTGAGAGAATTCTTTATTATTTAGGTTTGGGACCCCTTATATTAAAATAATACAAACCACAAACCATCCCATTGTATTTGACCATGTTTTCTGGAAAAGGAAAGAGGAAAACAATATTTTACAAGGCCAAGGTCCAAACGTATTAAAAAATTAGGGTTGCTTATGTGGAGGTGAGTCACACTCCCATGGAAATTAATTTAAAAAGGAAAAGTGTTGAATAAGTATTGAGGGCTCCATTAATGCTTTGAAAAGTAAGTAAAACAAACCCAAAACCCCATTATTTTAATGATAAAACACATATTGGACGAACATAAGGATTATGGTATTTTATTACATCACCATTGGGTCATTATGATGTCATAAAACACATTATATATTTAAATGATATTTAATTTTTACCCAAAAATTTGACTGTCTCAGAAAATTATGAAAAATTCACCGTTGGATAATTTCGACTTCCTGATTCCAAAAATAATATTTATTTTATCTAAATAATTTTCTAAATATGTGAATTTTAACTTTTAAAATAAAAACCGACATTTATAAAAAAAAATCACGGGTTTTGACAGAAATGGCTTTCAAACCTTAATAAATTTTTTAATTGCATTCATAAAATTATAAGATCATTTATACTTAATAAAAAATTAATTTAATATTAATAATAATATTTTATTAAAATATTATTTAACTCAAAAATACTTTAATTTCATAAAATATAATTCTTAATTAAATAATAACTAAAAACACCATTTGTACTTTAAAAACTAATTACAATGTATCAAAAATGACTAGAAATTATATTCATTATTATATACAAAAATGACTATAAATTATATTCATTATTCATTATTATATTCATTATTTGTTACATAACCCCTTGAAATAGCCGCATAAGACCTAAGGGTAAGGTGTGCGATGGTGACAGACTCTTTGGGTTGCTCGGATAACATCGCTCGAGTTGTAATTTCAATCAAATTCCATTTTTCCCGTAGACGATCACGTTCGAGCTTGACTTGATGAAGCTCAGCTTGGGCTTGGTCAAGGGAAAAGCCGAAAGACGCCACCTCTTTTCTGAGCTCCGACAAATGGGCTTCATAAGGGGAAATTATACTGGATGAGGCCATCGCTTCCTTTGTCTGATTAGAAAATTGGTTCGTTAAAGACTTATATTTAAACTACCCAGATGATCACTGTTCAACGGCTATAAAAGTAACTGTCACAAATATTAACGTAAAACTAAAGAATTTGACATCTTATAAAAACATTTTTCATAAAGAGACATTTAACTGGATTAAGAGGGATTTTCATTAATGAAACTTTGGGTCGTTACAACATTCACCCCTTAAGAAATTTCACCCTCAAAATTTTCCTTTTCCCACACTAAAACAGATGTGGGTAACTTAGCATAATCATATCCTCCGACTCCCAAGTTGCTTCTTCAAACTTTTGGTTTCTCCACAACACCTTGACGAGGGGCATTGTCTTATTTCGTAGAACATTTTTTCTACGATCTAAGATCATCACTGGTTGCTCCTCATAAGAAAGATCGTCTTCTAATTGTACCACCTCGGAAGAGAGTACATGTGAAGGGTCTGGTATGTACTTCCTTAAGAGGGATACATGGAAGACATCATGCACCTTGGCCATAGTATGTGGAAGTTCTAGTCGATAGGCCACAGCCCCAACACGATCAAGAATCTCGAAGGGGCCAATGTACCTTGGACTTAACAATCCTTTCTTTCCAAACCTCATGACCTTCTTCCACGGAGATATGCAAAAAAACACCATGTCTCCGAATTTAAACTCAAGGTCTCGTCGACGATTATCTGCATAACTCTTCTGTCGACTTTGGGCTGCCTTGATATGTAGCTGAATGGTTTTCACCTTCTCCACCATTTCTTCGACCATTTCTGGTCCAAGCAGCTTACGTCCACCGACCTCATCCCAACATGCTGGTGTTCTGTACCTTTTCCCATACAGGGCATCATATGGTGCCATTTGGATGCTCGAGTGGAACTATTATTATAAGAGAACTCAACCAGAGGAAGATGTTGATCCCATCCTCCTTTAAAGTCCATTGATCACACTCTCAACATATCCTCAAGTGTTTGGATAGTCCGCTCGGATTTGCCATCAGTTTGAGGATGATAGGCCGTACTGAAGTTCATTTCAGTATTCAGAGCATGTAGAAGACTCTTCCAAAACATAGAGGTAAATCTTGGATCTCGGTCAGACACAATAGATAGTGATACTCCATGAAACTGTACCACTTCCCTGATATATATCCGTGCCATTTGATCCAAAGAGAAATCCTCTTGAATAGCAATGAAGTGTGCAGTCTTTGTAAGACAATCCACAACAACCCAGATTGCATTGTTGCCTTTGGATGTCCTTGGAAGTCCAGTGACGAAGTCCATGGTGATGTTCTCCCATTTCCATTCGGGTATGGGCAATGGTTGCATCATCCCCTTAGACTTCTGCCTCTCTGCCTTCACTTGCTGAGACACCAGGCACTTTGATGTATATTCAGCGATCTCCTTCTTCATATTATCCCAACAAAAGTTTTCTCCTAGATATCGATACATCTTTGTGCTCCCTGGGTGAATGGAGAAATTTGAACTATGTGCATCATCCAAAAGTTCCTTCTTCAGCTCCGAACGTGATGGGACACATAGTCTTTTCCCAAACCGCACAATTCCTTCTTCATTAACATTAAACTCTGAGGATTTTCTCTTTTTGATAGCTTCCACTTTTTCTTGGATTCCCGCATTATCCTTTTAAGCATCCTTTAACCTTTCCAAAAGAGATGGTTGAGCAATCATTTGTGAAAGGATTGATGATGTTCCCTTCTTTATGATTCCCACATCCATCTTCATTAAGTCTAAGAAGATTGGATCCTTTTCAATTCTCATCATTGATAGAATAGCTGGATCCTTTCTACTTAGGGAATCCGCCACCTTGTTCACTTTCCCAGGGTGGTAATGTGTAACGCCCCGACCCCAGCTACCCAGAGTCGGTGCATTACTTCGTAACATTGGCATGATCACAAGAAAGATCAAATCCCGAAAGACCGATTGGTTTAGTAGCCTTGGAAACACTAGATATAATCATAAAGTTTTACATTACATTTCAAAGTGAAAAACTACTACAACAACAAAGTCTTCGTATCCACACTATTAACCCCTCATAATATCCCTGCAAGTCATTCATAATTTACTTCTTCACTACCTGGGAAAAATAAAACATAGAAAAGGGGTGAGCTCAAATGCCCAGTAAGGATAACAATATAGAGGAACATTCAAAATAAACATTTAAGGCAATGAATTACTAAAACAAAAGCCTTTTAAAATTGAACTTCAACATAGTATGGCAAAAGTAAAATGAAATAATGCCATTTACTTATTCACATGGATATTCTACTAATCGAATAATCACATGCAATATCAATAACCACTTTCATAATGTTGGAATGCATAATGCCAGACTATCATAACCACATAGTCAAGGCCTCGTGCCAAGACTACAAATAAGATTTTGTCAAGGCCTTGTGCCAAGACACTAGTTTGTCTCATGAGACCTACCGATGCATCGAGGAGCTATAGCGGGCTCCACCCGTCACTTAATAAGTCCAATGCATTCCCATATGAAAAGGTTTAAACATAACATAAACATTCGTATTAAAACTAGCATACGAAATGTCAATAATTTCACCATAAACTATGAATGGTATAAAAATAGCACATCCACAGTCAAACATATCACAAAACCTTCAATACAATATAGAAGATTTGTATCATAATAAATCAACTTCAAATAATCTTAAAATCCATCAAAGGATGTTGACATAGATGAAATCAAAATTCTTTTTAAAGAAGTATCTCCTTTTATTTTGAAATCATTTAAGATCCATTTAAAATAAAACATTTTCTTTGAAAATATCCTTATAAGCTTGTATGGAAAGCTTCGACGATTTCATAACGGCGGAAAATAACCGCACCTGCCGTATAAGTTAAAAAAAACATTCTTACCTCAATTCTGTCGAAAAGGTTAAAAATGACCTTGTTTTGAAAACGACGGAAAGATTCCTTTATAAACCTCTTATAAAAAGTCAAACAATGGTATAAATGAATTTAACCCATATTCTTGTAAATAGTAAAAATGTTTTGAAATATATTTCGAAAAAACATGGATGTGGATGATAAAGATATCCCAGTAGATTATTACGTATAATACAACCTCGGATAATGAAGAGATTGTGAAATAACCCTTACCTTGTACTTTTCCTTGGTTGGGGTAGGTTAACCTCCTGTATAATGGTGAAATAATTGTTATTAAATTATACAAGAATCATATATATTAATATGATATCATATATGATCTTTTAACATTGATTTATTAATAATATCATAGAATTATCATCGTTTCGGGTGTTAACTTACTCATTTTCTTTTATATGTTTTGTTACATAAGCCATGTTTGTTGTATCTTATTCATATCCAGAATGATATCAAGTCCTTAAACATCATTTTTAAATCATAAAATGATAATTATACTTGAATGGATACGATGGAGAATGAATCTCATCGCGTTCGTGGAGACGGTAGTCCGTACGTACGCACGAGCGACAATATCATTCTTTTGATATTAAAATAATATATAAATGAATGGTATATCATATATACAGAATCATTAACATGTTATATTTATTATTTATATGAGTTACACATCATTATTATACCCATCCAAATAATATTATATTGAATAACAATTACACCACGACGTGGAGACGGTAAGCCGTACGTACGCACGTATGGTGACATGTTATTCAAAGGGTGGATAGAATACTGAATATGGTTTTACCATACTTATAATAACATCACAGTATATGTGAGATACTGGAGTTATTATTTTAGAATGGTAAGAACAAAGGAAGAAGAAGTGGAAGAAGAAATGAACTTAGAAAAGGGTGGTGAAATCATTACCTCTTCTTCGGGTTCTTCCTTTTGATTTGATCAAAAGGGCTCCTTAGGTTGGCTTTCTGATCAAACTAAGGCCTATAGGTTGTAGTGAGGGATGTTGGGAGATTATTTGGGCAGAGTTTGGCCGAACCAAGTGGCTTGAGAGGTGTGAGGAAAAGAGAAGGAGGAGTGCCCTTTTATAAGAGGGGTGAGGGGCACCTTTGGAAAAGCTAGAAATATTAATTTATAATAAATTCATATTCGGTTTCTAATGGCTCCAGAATTGACTATTCAAAGGTTAAGGTGGGGATAGGTCGAAAACAACTCAACCAATAGAATTTAGACAGGTTTGAGTACTTATATTAACCTTATCTTTAAGTATTAACTCTAAGTTAATTAGTTTCACTTTTACAATGTCTCTTTGTATTTTTATATTATATGGTTAATAAACTTACTATATACATCCAATCGACCCCCAAGTGGTCCATTAATGATTAACCTATCATAATATAAGTCTCTTGGCCGAACCTTAGATTTTTAGGAATTTAATATCAATTAATAATATAATATTTGTTTTAAGAACTCTTTTATGTCAATTTTGACACTATTCAATAGTTGATTTTTGTGAAACTCATAACAGATTGATTACTTCGAACACAGTCAATTAAATCAATCCTAATATATCATATTATCCTAGAAAATTAGTTTAATTCATTAAAAGTTTCATATTATATTTGTTTGGGTATTTATAATATCAATTATTTTAATTTTTCACGATTATAGTAATTACTGCATCATCGTTGTGTCATAAATAAAATATATTATTTAATGTCTAAAAATTATAAATAAAATATCATTATGTGGGAAATCTTTTTATCTTTCTAATGAATATTTATAATCTAAAATCCAACTTATATAACCCTATGTAACAATTGTTTTGCTAAAAGATATATGCTTGTGTCATTTTTGTATTCATTTTGACTTAATTAAAATAAAGTGTCATTATCACTTACAAGTGGATCCATGGGGTCCCAAAATTGACACAAAGATGCCCATGGTCGACCATCTATCAACCAATAGGGTTAAGACACGTTTTTAGGGTAATTTAGTATTATTATAATATTATTTTTTAACCCTTATTTACCGGATTTACCCTTAACCATGGTAAATAAAATATTTACCGCAGTAATTATTCAAAATGTCTAAAAATAAAAGTTACCTATTTACACAATTTTAACATCCTGATTCCAAATATGGAATCCATTTTTCTAAATTCAAAACACAGAAGTGGCAGAAATTAATTTAAAATTAATTCCCGCTGTCAAAACAAAAAGCGTGTTTTTAAGAGATAATAACTATCAAAAGATTGACACTTGTTTATGTTTGGTTTAATTGTAAAATTATGTCCAATGACCAACATTATATTAAATGGTCAAAATATATTCTAAATATACTTTAAAACCACTCAAATTCATAATTTATCACTATTAATTATTTTGATTAAAAAAGTTGTTTTTAATTAAAATTTAGAAATTTTCACTATTCATCAATATATGAAAGTTATCCGAAATGTACCAAAATTTCACCCTAGGCTAATTTTGATATTCCGAATCCAAAAATGAAGTCCATTTCAAAATATAAAATATATATTATTTCAAAATTTAGGTATTACTATTCATAACGGCCAGTTTGATTGGTTGTGGTGTGTGTTAAAACTCGAAGTTGCGTACAACACACGCTACTGTTTTATTCAAAGGAAAGCGTACCGTGGAAGCTTGGGAAGTTTCATTTTAAATTTTTTGATGTCTCCATTTAGTCAAAAAGTTTAAAATATTGTATTTAAAAAGGTTTCACTAAAAGTTGATAAATGTGCAATACTGAAAATGAATTTGTTCTTGCATTATGACTAAGAAACTCATAATATGGATTCTAAAATTATAAAGTTTAAAATTTAGTTAATACTATTCATGACCTCTTTTAATGGATTTTTTTTTTGGTAAGTCATGGTGCAATTGAACTCGGTGTTTCGTGTAGTGCAAGTTATTGAATTATTTTGAAGAAATAACACACTATGAAATCTTGGGGTGTTACATTCTCCCCTCCTTCAATAAATTGCGTCCTCCCAATTTGAAATTGTTCTTCGAAAATAAAAGGTTGAAAGTAGAAAATATATTTGTGGGAAAACCCACATCGGAAATTGGGTTACTAAAATTTAGTCTTAATATGAGGAAAATAGAAATCAAAGGGTCACCACCAAATTATGATCTCGATTAGGAGAACATTGGTGGAAATTAGAGACATATAATCGGAGGAAAAACGTAAATATTTATAGGTAGTGATTGAGGTCATCAATCACAAACAAGTATAAAATTGAGGTCCTTAAATTCATCAATCTATGATGAATTGAAATACCATCAGTTCAACAAAACATAGGGTATTAGGATAACACATTTTTGACGTTTCAAAGTATCCTAGTTGAAATCCCACATCGAAAAATGAATTAATGAGGCCTCTATTTAAAATAAAGAGTCGAAAGTATGAATATTACCGAAAATAACACATACTAGGGTTCCATGTAGTAAAATATGGATATGGAAGAAAAATATAACCATCAATTATCTGATGGAGAGTGGTAGAGAACATGGCTATGAAAAGGCCAACAATCCAAAAGCCATAAATTAGTGATGATTTAAGGTACCATCTAGGAAAAATTTTTTGTTCTAAGTTGCTTTTCTTAATATTGAGGAATTTATTTATGAGATTGGCTAAGATCATAAGGAGATATACTTACTTTATAATTAGAGTTTTATCCATTAATAAATTTTTACCACAAACTCATCTTTCACTCTAAAAGATAATAGAATGTAAAAAAAATTCTATTTACACTATTCGTATAGGGTTCCAAAATAAACGAATTTATAATTGATCTATAAGATCTTTTAATAAAAACTACATTATTTAATCTAGGACATCTCGTGGTCCAGTGGTAGGTGATACACCCTTGTCGCCCTTCGGTTGCGGGTTCAAGTCTCGCAGCCTTGCCGGACGCGGCGGGTTGCCGCCCGACCTCCGGGTTGTCCTTTTATGGCAATCCAAAATAATCTAAACTAGAACTATCCAAAATACTTCTGTCCAAACTCACAGTCTAACATTTATAAGGAAGGTAAACATAATATAGAACCTTTTTACCCCGTAATATCATATGAATACCTTCATCATGTATTACCATATTCCTTATTGATTACATTCATGCTCCCTTATTCCATATAGAATGCTGGATATACTTCATTAATCCAAAAAATGTTTTAAACCCCAACAATGATGGAATATACAAATCATTAATCAGCTTCAAGGTAGTCAATAATATCCAATATAATTTATCCAAATCAATCATGTATTATTCTAAAATCACCACCTTGGTATCTGAACCATATTATGGTTTATCTTTCTCTCAACCATATATTTTCCAAACATTTAACCTGCTACTGAGTCACTTTTCTTTGTTCCACACCATCTCAAGTCCTTAATGAAATAGTACTGCAGTACAATCCTTATATACTCCATAATTATTATAACAAGTACATTGTTGATACAACACTCAATTGACATAATCAACATAAGAACTCTAATCATTCCTCTTCATCTGTGGTAGTATCATAACTTGATTATTATCCAATAGCATCATTTGCGTCATAGTCTGATGACTGGGACATAGGTTCGCGTAGTGTCCAAGCTCCTTGCAAATGAAGCATTGTACATTTGAAACCATTTTCTTACCCTTGCAGTCACGTACTTTGTGCCCTTTTCCTCCACACTTATAACAAACTCCATTTCCTTTCAGGCAAGTTCCAGGGTGTTTCTTTCTACAGTTACCACATATGGGAAAATTCTTCTTTTCCCTCTTCCGTTTATCCATATTTCTCTCTTCCATCCTTTTCTTCTCTTGCTTCCCTTCAAATCCATAGGACTCAGTAAAATCTTTACTTATCTTATCAACACATGATATTATTTCTTCATATGAAGATAATACAAGAGAGACTATTTCTCTTGTAAATTCTGGCTTAAGACCATAAAATATATGATCCTTCTTTCTCTTTGTATCATGTGCATTGCTAGAGTTCTCATTCCTTCTACTGGGCGCCATTTCTAAACAATGGCATAAACTAGATTAGTTTATGAATCAAAATACATAATCCCATACTTATAAAACACTTAACATAAATTGAACTATTTATGGATATAATCCATAATCATAAAAATGTTTTCTTTGAGGAAGTATATACTCATAAACCCTTCATAATGATTTGTAAAGATAGTGAGAGTTATCCTAAGCATATCCCCCGGGAGTGTCGTAACCAAGAGTGCAGCAATGCCCGTTGTCGTGCACCAGTTCCCGTTCGAGTCTAGCTCAAAGCGGTGTTTTCGGGTTTTACCCCTAGGTACATCTGTGCCAGAGCCGCCTCTACCTGCTCGTATCCAGACAGGGATGTATTGCTCGGAAAACTCACAAAATCTCTACAATACAAAAATTCTAGGAAGTTCTTCTATACTAATCCTCAAAGTTCATCTTAGGTCTACGTGCTCTAATCAGAGTTTATCTAAATCTAGCTTCCAAGGTTTGTACTAAACTTCCTCTGATACCAACTGTAACGCCCCGACCCCAGCTACCCAGAGTCGGTGCATTACTTCGTAACATTGGCATGATCACAAGAAAGATCAAATCCCGAAAGACCGATTGGTTTAGTAGCCTTGGAAACACTAGATATAATCATAAAGTTTTACATTACATTTCAAAGTGAAAAACTACTACAACAACAAAGTCTTCGTATCCACACTATTAACCCCTCATAATATCCCTGCAAGTCATTCATAATTTACTTCTTCACTACCTGGGAAAAATAAAACATAGAAAAGGGGTGAGCTCAAATGCCCAGTAAGGATAACAATATAGAGGAACATTCAAAATAAACATTTAAGGCAATGAATTACTAAAACAAAAGCCTTTTAAAATTGAACTTCAACATAGTATGGCAAAAGTAAAATGAAATAATGCCATTTACTTATTCACATGGATATTCTACTAATCGAATAATCACATGCAATATCAATAACCACTTTCATAATGTTGGAATGCATAATGCCAGACTATCATAACCACATAGTCAAGGCCTCGTGCCAAGACTACAAATAAGATTTTGTCAAGGCCTTGTGCCAAGACACTAGTTTGTCTCATGAGACCTACCGATGCATCGAGGAGCTATAGCGGGCTCCACCCGTCACTTAATAAGTCCAATGCATTCCCATATGAAAAGGTTTAAACATAACATAAACATTCGTATTAAAACTAGCATACGAAATGTCAATAATTTCACCATAAACTATGAATGGTATAAAAATAGCACATCCAAAGTCAAACATATCACAAAACCTTCAATACAATATAGAAGATTTGTATCATAATAAATCAACTTCAAATAATCTTAAAATCCATCAAAGGATGTTGACATAGATGAAATCAAAATTCTTTTTAAAGAAGTATCTCCTTTTATTTTGAAATCATTTAAGATCCATTTAAAATAAAACATTTTCTTTGAAAATATCCTTATAAGCTTGTATGGAAAGCTTCGACGATTTTATAACGGCGGAAAATAACCGCACCCGCCGTATAAGTTAAAAAAAACATTCTTACCTCAATTCTGTCGAAAAGGTTAAAAAGGACCTTGTTTTGAAAACGACGGAAAGATTCCTTTATAAACCTCTTATAAAAAGTCAAACAATGGTATAAATGACTTTAACCCATATTCTTGAAAATAGTAAAAATGTTTTGAAATATATTTCGAAAAAACATGGATGTGGATGATAAAGATATCCCAGTAGATTATTACGTATAATACAACCTCGGATAATGAAGAGATTGTGAAATAACCCTTACCTTGTACTTTTCCTTGGTTGGGGTAGGTTAACCTCCTGTATAATGGTGAAATAATTGTTATTAAATTATACAAGAATCATATATATTAATATGATATCATATATGATCTTTTAACATTGATTTATTAATAATATCATAGAATTATCATCGTTTCGGGTGTTAACTTACTCATTTTCTTTTATATGTTTTGTTACATAAGCCATGTTTGTTGTATCTTATTCATATCCAGAATGATATCAAGTCCTTAAACATCATTTTTAAATCATAAAATGATAATTATACTTGAATGGATACGATGGAGAATGAATCTCATCGCGTTCGTGGAGACGGTAGTCCGTACGTACGCACGAGCGACAATATCATTCTTTTGATATTAAAATAATATATAAATGAATGGTATATCATATATACAGAATCATTAACATGTTATATTTATTATTTATATGAGTTACACATCATTATTATACCCATCCAAATAATATTATATTGAATAACAATTACACCACGACGTGGAGACGGTAAGCCGTACGTACGCACGTATAGTGACATGTTATTCAAAGGGTGGATAGAATACTGAATATGGTTTTACCATACTTATAATAACATCACAGTATATGTGAGATACTGGAGTTATTATTTTAGAATGGTAAGAACAAAGGAAGAAGAAGTGGAAGAAGAAATGAACTTAGAAAAGGGTGGTGAAATCATTACCTCTTCTTCGGGTTCTTCCTTTTGATTTGATCAAAAGGGCTCCTTAGGTTGGCTTTCTGATCAAACTAAGGCCTCTAGGTTGTAGTGAGGGATGTTGGGAGATTATTTGGGCAGAGTTTGGCCGAACCAAGTGGCTTGAGAGGTGTGAGGAAAAGAGAAGGAGGAGTTCCCTTTTATAAGAGGGGTGAGGGGCACCTTTGGAAAAGCTAGAAATATTAATTTATAATAAATTCATATTCGGTTTCTAATGGCTCCAAAATTTACTATTCAAAGGTTAAGGTGGGGATAGGTCGAAAACAACTCAACCAATAGAATTTAGACAGGTTTGGGTACTTATATTAACCTTATCTTTAAGTATTAACTCTAAGTTAATTTGTTTCACTTTTACAATGTCTCTTTGTATTTTTATATTATATGGTTAATAAACTTACTATATACATCCAATCGACCCCCAAGTGGTCCATTAATGATTAACCTATCATAATATAAGTCTCTTGGCCGAACCTTAGATTTTTAGGAATTGAATATCAATTAATAATATAATATTTGTTTTAAGAACTCTTTTATGTCAATTTTGACACTATTCAATAGTTGATTTTTGTGAAACTCATAACAGATTGATTACTTCGAACACAGTAAATTAAATCAATCCTAATATATCATATTATCCTAGAAAATTAGTTTAATTCATTAAAAGTTTCATATTATATTTTGTTGGGTATTTATAATATCAATTATTTTAATTTTTCACTATTATAGTAATTACTGCATCATCGTTGTGTCATAAATAAAATATATTATTTAATGTCTAAAAATTATAAATAAAATATCATTATGTGGGAAATCTTTTTATCTTTCTAATGAATATTTATAATCTAAAATACAACTTATATAACCCTATGTAACAATTGTTTTGCTAAAAGATATATGCTTGTGTCATTTTTGTATTCATTTTGACTTAATTAAAATAAAGTGTCATTATCACTTACAAGTGGATCCATGGGGTCCCAAAATTGACACAAAGATGCCCATAGTCTACCATCTATCAACCAATAGGGTTAAGACACGTTTTTAGGGTAATTTAGTATTATTATAATATTATTTTTTTAACCCTTATTTACCGGATTTACCCTTAACCATGGTAAATAAAATATTTACCGCAGTAATTATTCAAAATGTCTAAAAATAAAAGTTACCTATTTACACAATTTTAACATCCTGATTCCAAATATGGAATCCATTTTTCTAAATTCAAAACACAGAAGTGGCAGAAATTAATTTAAAATTAATTCCCGCTGTCAAAACAAAAAGCGTGTTTTTAAGAGATAATAACTATCAAAAGATTGACACTTGTTTATGTTTGGTTTAATTGTAAAATTATGTCCAATGACCAACATTATATTAAATGGTAAAAATATATTCTAAATATACTTTAAAACCACTCAAATTCATAATTTATCACTATTAATTATTTTGATTAAAAAAGTTGTTTTTAATTAAAATTTAGAAATTTTCACTATTCATCAAAATATGAAAGTTATCCGAAATGTACCAAAATTTCACCCTAGGCTAATTTTGATATTCCGAATCCAAAAATGAAGTCCATTTCAAAATATAAAATATATATTATTTCAAAATTTAGGTATTACTATTCATAACGGCCAGTTTGATTGGTTGTGGTGTGTGTTAAAACTCGAAGTTGCGTACAACACACGCTACTGTTTTATTCAAAGGAAAGCGTACCGTGGAAGCTTGGGAAGTTTCATTTTAAATTTTTTGATGTCTCCATTTAGTCAAAAAGTTTAAAATATTGTATTTAAAAAGGTTTCACTAAAAGTTGATAAATGTGCAATACTGAAAATGAATTTGTTCTTGCATTATGACTAAGAAACTCATAATATGGATTCTAAAATTATAAAGTTTAAAATTTAGTTAATACTATTCATGACCTCTTTTAATGGATTTTTTTTTTGGTAAGTCATGGTGCAATTGAACTCGGTGTTGCGTGTAGTGCAAGTTATTGAATTATTTTGAAGAAATAACACACTATGAAATCTTGGGGTGTTACATAATGTATTGAACAGTCATAATCTTTGATGAGCTCTATCCATCTTCTCTGGTGCATATTAAGCTCTTTCTGTGTGAATATATATTTAAGACTCTTGTGGTCAGTATATATCTCACATTTCTCTCCATAGAGATAATGCCGCCAGATTTTCAAGGCAAAGATCACCGCCGCCAACTCCAGATCATGCGTTGGATAGTTTTGCTCATGGATTTTCAAATGCCATGATGCATAGGATATCACTTTATCATTCTGCATTAGCACACATCCTATGCCCTTCTTTGAGTCATCACTGAATACAACAAAAAGTTCCCCACTTGTGGGTAAAGTGAGTACGGGTGCAGTGATAAGACTCCTTTTCAACTCCTTGAAGCTTTCTTCGCATTCATCACTCCAAGAAAACTTTACTCCCTTTCGAGTTAGCTTGGTAAGAGGGTTGGACAATCGTGAGAAATTTCTCACAAATCGTCGATAATATCCAGCTAACCCCAAGAAGCTATAGATATCAGTTACCGATGTTGGCCTCGGCCATCCCTCAATTGCATCTGTTTTGGAGGGGTCCACAGATATCCCATTGCTTGTGATGATATGGCCCAAGGATGATACCTCCTTCAACCAGAACTCACACTTGCTGTACTTGGCATAGAGCATCTCCTTGCGCAAAGTCTCCAGTACAGTTCTTAAATGTTCCTCACGGTCCTCCTTGGTTTTGGAGTATATTAGAATATCATCTATAAAGACTACCACAAATTTGTCTAGGTAATTTATAAAGACTCTATTCATCAATTCCATGAATATTGCTGGAGCATTGGTGAGTCCGAAAGGAATTACTATGAATTCATAGTGCCCGTACCTTGTACGAAAAGCAGTCTTAGGGATATCTTCCTTCCTGACCCTTACATGATAATATCTCAACTGCAAATCCACCTTGGAGAAGTATTGTTCTCCATGCAATTGATCAAACAAGTCATCGATTCTTGGGAGAGGATACTTGTTCTTTATCGTGATTTTGTTAAGTTCACGATAATCGATGCAAAGCCGCATTGACCCATCCTTCTTCTTGACGAAGAGGACTGGTGCACCCCATAGTGATGCACTTGGGCGTATAAACCCTTTATCCAGATTCTCCTGTAGTTGTTTCTTCAGCTCTTCAAGCTCAACAACAGCCATTCTATATGGAGTCTTCGATATTGGTAGCGCCCCATGTATAAGTTCAATTGAGAACTCAACATCACTTCTTGGAGGAAGACCAGGAAGTTCCTCGGGAAATACTTTAGCGAAGTCCCTCACAATAGGCATTTCTTCAAGGGTGGTTTCTTCCTTCGACTCAATCATCTGAGCCAGATATGTGTGCTCATAAGGTAGTAATATCCATGCTTGGGATGATGGAGTTAAAGGAGATTCATCTTCCTCCTGACACTTGTAAAGAATCGGGGGTCGATTCTCCATATGGAGTGTGATTTCCCTCTCCCGACAATTTATGTTGGCTCTTTATAAGGAAAGCCAATCCATGCCAAGAATTGCATCAAATTCCACCAAAGGGAGTATGACGAGGTTCTCCGGGAAATTCAATCCACAGATTATAACAGGGGAGGACTTATACTCATGGGATGCAATGATTTCCCCATTTTCCGTACTCACCGACATCTTTACTTCCATGATTTGTGGGGGTATAGGGATTTTTCTACTAAACATTTGAGATATAAAAGAATGCGTAGAACCTGAATCAAAAAGTACGTTTTCTATTCTTGAATTAATAACTAGCGTACCTGTCACCACATCGTTGTTGGGGTTCACTTCGGCAGAAGTGATGGAAAAGGTTCTTCCTTGCTGTCTTGGAGGTTGCTGGTTGCCTTCGATAACCCTTGGATTAGGGCACTGATTTGCAAAATGACCCTGTTCTTTGCATTTGTAGCATTGAACAATGTGTTGAGGTTTGAATGGAGCGTTCCTCCCCTCTTTCACAGCCGCGGGTCCTTCTTGCTGACAGTTAACAGCTAGGTGCCCTTCTCTTCCACACTTGAAGCATTTTATTGTCCCCCTAAGGCAATTTCCAGGGTGCTTCTTTCCACACTTTTGGCAAGTGGGGTGCTGGAATTTCTTAGCGCCGTTGGATTTATCAATTGGACCACTATCATTGAAGTCCACCTTACGCTTCTTGTCCCCATGATACCCCTGTGATTCTCTGATCTCCATTTCAACCTTGAGGGCACATCGGACAATTTCCTCATAGCTGTCGAAGTCACGGATCGCTAATTCTTTCCGCAAGCTAGGCTTCAACCCACCAAATAAGCGGTCAACCTTGCATTCAGGGGTAACAAAAAAGCCGGAAGCGTATCGTACAAGCCTTGTGAAGTTTTCCTCGTACGCTCCCACAGATTCTTTATCTTTCTGCTTGAGGGAAAGGAAGTCCCTTTCCATCTTAAGACGGAGGGTGCGCGGAAAATATTTATCGAAAAACATCTTCCGGAATTCCTTCCATTCCAAAGCCTCGATCTCCTCCTCAGGCTTCGTATTTTTGATCAACGTCCACCATTGATCAGCTTCACCCTCCATACGATAAGCCGCCAGGAGAACCTTCTCTTTTTCAGAGCATTGGAGGATGGAGAATATCTTTTTAATGGAGTTGATCCATTGTTCAGCGATCGTGGGATCGGATGACCCACTAAAAGTAGGAGGCCTTTGTCTCATGAAGCTTTCAATAGCGACTTTTTCTTTCTTAGGGGGGGTTGACCGTTCCTCTAGACCAGTGTTTCTATTCAAAACTTGAGTTAGCTGAGAGAGAAGCGTGACAAAGTTCGCGATTCCCGCTCCCATTGGATTGGGAATCTCATAAGTACAATCATCACACTGATCTTCACAACGGTTATTAGCCCGAGTTCTCCTATTACCGGCCATTGGCTGGAATAAAAGAATGTTAGGGGTAACCCATAAAGGGTAATCTAAAGACAAAAGTTGATGACTTATAAATAAACTTTAATCTCTTTAACTCATGAGTCTATAGGATTCAATCCAGGCTTTTCATGATCTTCCTTCTAACATATATTCTTGGGGGCATTTTTCCCTTAATAAGGGTTCATACTAAGATTGTGAATTTATCAAAACATATCCCCCGGGAGTGTCGTAACCAAGAGTGCAGCAAGGCCCGTTGTCGTGCACCAGTTCTTGTCCGAGTCTTGCTAAAAGCGGTGTTTTTGGGTTTTACCCCTATGATACATCTGTGCCAGAGCCGCCTCTACCTGCTCATATCCAGACAGGGATGTATTTGTTTGATAAACCACTTACTTAGTATTTACCAAAACTTAGGGATGTTTTTATTATGCTTAGTCTTGTATCTAAGGCTTTACTAGGGTTTCCTAATCACAAAAATAACTAAACCTATCCTCTGATACCAACTATGACAACCCTGCTTTTTATTACAACTTAAACATGCTTTATTACATAAAACTTCACTTGATACAACAAAAAGGATCGAGAGGTTTAGTGTCTCTGGGGCTTAGGATCATTACATAAAGACTTTAAACTTGAATTGCAACATATTTATTGAAAACTTCATTTACATGACCACTACATTCCTTCATACTTAGCATTGCATGGGATAACATGAGGAAATGCATAAGAAAAGGGTGAGCTACAAAGCCCAATAATGGAGTACACAATGAATAACATGAGGAGTACAATACATGTTAGGCAATAGGAATATCAATAGATCATAAGAAAAACATGAACATAAAGGCATGATAAATCATGATAATCATAACATGGAAATGTGGCAACAACACTTAACATTGAATTAGCATGAGCCAAGGCTCATTGCACATGGAGCATGAGTAAACCCTCATTGCACTTGAAGCACGAGTAAACCCTCGTTGCACTTGAATTATCATGAGTCAACAGTCATTGCACATGACGTATCATGATACTATACTTTACCCAATGGATTGGAACGCTATAAAGGGCGCACCCTTCTTAAACATTTCATTTCATGCATAAGTGTGCCACATGGATCATAAAACATGGATTCGTAAAACATAATCATTTATTTCACGATAAAGGGATGTGGAATTCATACATGAATCTTTATAATCAATAATTAAATGTGCATAAAGGTGAATACCCTTGATGGAGAAATGGGCATGGTATTCACTACACAATGATATTGGCTTAGAAAATCGGTGTGATTTCGGCAGCGTAACGGCGTGACATAAGAATTCATAAAAAAAGGTTGATTAGAGAGAAAGGGGTTCCTCATCATATTTAAATGTAATGGACAGTAAGGAGGTCATATAGATACATGTCCCAAAAATTGAAAAGGAATTTAGATTCATGATACAAAAGTATTTCTTGAATATAAAAGAGGAGAAAAAGGTTTCTTTCGGAATTTCGGCATAGTAACGGGTGTACATGGGAGGCATTTAATGAGAGAGAAAGGGGTCTCCCATCATTCAAACAATAAGAGGGCAGTATGGGGGAGGTGAAAAACCATAACCCAACATTCATAATTTAAATATAAAGGTCAATACAACTTAAAGAAAATTGAAAAAAATGAGAAAGGAAGAAAAAAAACCCCTAACTTGGAAGTGTGCTTCCAAAGGCTAGAGAGAGGTTTGTGAGAGTCTTCTTGGGAGCTTGGGGCACCTTGGGAGGATTCTAGAGAGAGTAGGGTAGAGTTTGGACGAACTAAAAGAGATTTTATTGAGGAGGAAGTGGGAGCTTGGGTGGGTTTATATAGGAAAGGTGAGAGAATTCTTTATTATTTAGGTTTGGGACCCCTTATATTAAAATAATACAAACCACAAAACATCCCATGGTATTTGCCCATGGTTTCTGGAAAAGGAAAGAGGAAAACAATATTTTACAAGGCCAAGGTCCGAACTTATTAAAAAATTAGGGTTGCTTATGTGGAGGTGAGTCACACTTCCATGGAAATTAATTTAAAAAGGCAAAGTGTTGAATAAGTCTTGAGGGCTCCATTAATGCTTCGAAAAGTAAGTCAAACAAACCCAAAACCTCATTAATTTAATGATAAAACACATATTGGCCGAACATAAGGATTATGGGATTTTATTACAACACCATTGGGTCATTATGATGTCATAAAACACATTATATATTTAAATGATATTTAATTTTTACCCAAAAATTTGATTGTCTCAGAAAATTATGAAAAATCTACCGTTGGATAATTTTGACGTCCTGATTACAAAAATAATATTTATTTTATCTAAATAATTTTCTAAATATGTGAATTTTCACTTTTAAAATAAAAACCGACATTTATAAAAAAAAATTCACGGGTTTTGACAGAAATGACTTTCAAACCTTAATAAAAATTTTAATTGCATTCATAAAATTATAAGATCATTTATACATAATAAAAAATTAATTTAATATTAATAATAATATTTTATTAAAATATTATTTAACTCAAAAATTCTTTAATTTAATAAAATATAATTCTTAATTAAATAATAACTAAAAACACCATTTGTACTTTAAAAACTAATTACAATGTATCAAAAATGACTAGAAATTATATTCATTATTATATAAAAAAATAATGTACATGAACATGGTGCTACTTATTTGTTACATAACCCCTTAAAATAGCCGCATAAGACCTAAGGGTAAGGTGTATGATGGTGACAGACTCTTGGGGTTGCTCGGATAACATCGCTCGAGTTGTAATTTCAATCAAATTCCATTTTTCCCGTAGACGATCACGTTCGAGCTTGACTTGATGAAGCTCAGCTTGGGCTTGGTCAAGGGAAAAGCCCAAAGACACCACCTCTTTTCCGAGCTCCGACAAATGAGCTTCATAAGGGGAAATTCTACTGGATGAGGCCATCGCTTCCTTTGTCTGAGTAGAAAATTGGTTCGTTAAAGCCTTATATTTAAACTACCTAGATGATCACTGTTCAACGGCTATAAAAGTAACGGTCACAAATCATAACGTAAAACTAAAGAAGTTGACATCTTATGAAAACATTTTTCATAAAGATACATTTAACTGGATCAAGAGGGATTTTCATTAATGAAACTTTGGGTCGTTACAGAACATCTATCCAAAAGGATGATGAGTGAAAATTTCTAGATGTTGATGCAAAGGGAGATAATGTACTTTTACTTTCATGCCTCTTCAAACAGCCTTGAATAAAGAAACAGATCAGAAAATAGTGATCCTTGCAGAAAAATGCAATGGATTGACTATTCATTCACCGGAATTAGACTCCTGGTGAAGAAACAGCATTTCACAGCATCAAACACGAAATATGCTTCGTGGGATGCCCCCCATGATCCCAAAACACATCAAATAGATTGCTCCATTTAATCCCACTTAGAAAAGAATTCAGGATTGGCTAATCATTGATCCAAAATGGACACTCGGTGAAAAAACTGCAATTCATAGAAAACACCCAAATCGGGTCTACTGGGGCCTACACCACCATTTCCATTTAAGCACCCTAAATCAATATTCAAATGTCTTCCTTAACTTAGGGCCACAATGCCTCTGATAGAGCATTAATTAGACATCGTATGAAAATGTACAACCCAATATAATTCCCGGTTAATAATAATTATATTATTATGATAATAACAAGACTTTAGGGGCCACTAATCCACAGGAATGAATTATGAAAATCCAAAAATAGACTTAAAAGGGAATGTATCAAAGCATGGTTAATTTTTCACCATACAGAACGTGAATTAGACTTCCTTTTTGCAAACTAGATCTGATACAAGATTTATGATTAATAATTATTACATTGTTATTATTATTAAACTTATGTGTTTCATGGAACCGAGCCATGAAACCAAAAATTAAATGTTCTATGACTTGCCTCAAGCAGTCCATCTCATTGATAGATTTGTGTGGCCATAGATGGAATGCAATATGGATGAATGAATTAAAATATACAGATATTTGAACCTATGTTCGGCCCGAAGGCCCACCAAGGCTGGACATGCCAGGTCCGACCAGAAAGCTTGCCGGCATGTGTCATAGCCATGCAGTTTGACCCAGACTTCCGACTCACTGCACTTTTGGTATGCCCTACACATGATGACCCCCATCCACCACAGATCCCCCTTTGTGGCGGTGCCTCCATCATCGAGTGGTGCACTACCTCTACTCCATCCTCTAGCGACCCTTAACACCTGTCACCGTGAGTCTTCCTTGGACCTCTAGGAACACCTCGGTGTTCGAAAAAGTGATTCGGTACTAGATCCAGATTCCTCGGGATGTCATATTTACATCACCAACATCTGATCGACTATCCATTAATGTCTCGATGTGGTGAAACGTTTTCACTACTTCTGATGGCCAATGTGCCTCCTATTGTGCCTAAAACAGAAAACATTTGTTGATCCAGAATCCCTAGATCACAAACTTCATAGAAATATTCCCCTCTCGATGAATGGATATCATTTCTACATGGTGAATAGTTGATTAACGATGACCATGAAGAACAACGAAGAAAGGATGATCCAAAAATTAAACGGTCGATGAGTGTTGTTAGTATGGCCATCGATGAAGATAAAAATGGTAGAAGAAAAGAAAATGAAGTAGTTACTACAACAAAACCTCAATTGGGAAAAGAAAAATTGAAATGAGGAATCCAACATCAATTTAGGATCCACTGTTATGTTCTTTGTGCTCCATTATACCAACTCCTTATTTTTCATCATGATCTGATGAAGTTCATATGACCAATCGTCATTGGAAATAGTTGGACAGAGCTTCTCCATTCACGAGATAAAAAATCTAACTCTATATCATTTACCTAAACTGTTATTTAAATGAGACTTCTAATAGTCATAGAATCCGAACCACCCATACCCACTCACCTGATGTCGCCCCTAGGGAAAACACAACATTATGAACTCAACAATGGTATCAGATCTCCAATCCAAGTCCCCATTCAAAATTTATTTTATTTATCATTCGAGATAAAATAATAAAATTTAATTATTATATTGACGAAAATGCCCTCCATGGAATTTTCTACCAATGGCTTGGGCTGAAAAAAGTTTTATCCCATCTAGGTAAAACTCCACACACCTGACTTAGTTTTGGCCTCATATTTCTAATCAAACATACATTCTGAGATTTATTTGGGTTTCAAATAATAGATTAATGAATTAATAAATCAATTCATTAATTTAACACACCTCCAATGAGAAAGGGGTTGGAACAACCTGTGTAAACATATTTTTTGAAGAGCCTAGTGTAATCACCACATTATAGACCCAATTGGGGTTTCAAATTTTTGATCCAATCAGATGATTAAAATATATCCCATTCATGTCACATTAATAGAATAAAAAGACATTACATTTTTGTATAATTCATTTTGGGTACAACGACCCTTTAAATTTCACGCCGTCTTAGTGCCTAGCTATGAAAAAATATGTATAAATATTTTAAAGTCTTATAAAAAAATGGTTCTCTATAATGAACATCATTTATTTCTCATCTTTTATGTACAGGGGATATTAATGATATCAATATTTTTTCTTTTAAAGCATTGTATCATGTATATTAAAAGGAGTGAAAAAACTTTTTATTCATCATTTTCCTCAACTAATAATAATTGTTCCATGTCATTCGAGTAGAATCCCGATCTCCTTCATATAACCATTATCATATTTTTCTCATATATCTTATGTCAAAAATATATTTCTGTTGATAGTATCACAAACATTATTAGATTCATCCAATGAAAATTAATCCTCTCAAAAACTACACATACTGAAAAAGATTCATAGTGGAACTCATTAAATTGTTGATTTTAATGTTTCAATAAAAATATAAGAATTTTTAATTTTGAATCTCCCTAAAAGTGTACCTATTCCAAACATCATTATTATAATTCATATTTCCTCAGATAATAACAATTTTATAATTAGAAAAATGGGGTAAGAATTGAAGAAACATCCTCTTCATTATTGACGAAATAATAATATATTCATTTAATCAATGAAGGAATATATTATCTGGTTAATTTAATTCAATATTACTCAAATATGTCTATAATAAAAGCTTCTAATGGATTCATTAGATTGTAATTTATTATTCATAGCTCATGAATCATTATATTTGAATTTACCCTCATAATTATAAATAAAATGATATCTATTTTCTAACCCAGTACATAAATGAAATTTATTTATGTGAATTTTTATTTTTATAAATATCTTCAAAGACAAGAATAATTCCCATGCTCAATGCTTAAAATAATATAATATGGCCATGTTGTTCTTTTATTACATCATAGATATGTGAGTCTTCATTCATTTACATGGATTTGATTTTAAAACTGTACAAGACATTGGCAATGTGATGTTCGTACTTTCCATGGATTAACCTTATATGAGGGATTTTACTACACCATAGGATTAAACTACATGTATAGATATTCATATACATAGTTCAATAATATAGATACAAGAAAATATTTTTCAATGTGTTCATTATAAATTGTTCATTAAATTCCCATATATGGTTCATAAACATCAAAAAAAAATCATGCATAATTACTCCAGTTACATGGTTTTGGGTATTATAGAATTAACATATTATATAATTCCATTATATGGAACATTATATATGTAGATCATGGAAGTAGGTATATTTTATTTATTTTCATCATTTCAAACGTGGTATTCTCAAAATAATTTGTAACATATATCAATATATTAGAAGCATAAAAACAAATATTATAGTTTTGGGAAAATCTCAAAGAATTTAAATCAAATCTAAATAACATGATATGTATATGAAACATCTAAAACATATCCCCAATTCATGATGTGATTTATATTTCTATACATATAATACTTTTTTAGAATATATCTATGTATGTTTCAATACATATTTGAATTTTCCAAAATCAATAGATACATAGGGAAAAATTCTATTGATTATATATCTTACTCTATAATCAATGAACTAATTACAGAAATATTATTTATAGATATCAATGATTTATAATATATGTGAAGCATTAATCTTACTCATTTCACTAAAAACTACAATAGAAAATGATAAATCATCCAAGAATCACATTTCCTGACTTATCCATTAACTTAAACTAATCATTCATCGATGTAATATTAGATACCCAGATGAATATATATACATAGGTATTCCAGTGTTTACATCCCCTCATTATCCATTAAACATATTTAATGGGAAAAAATTCAATATTTATGGTTAGAGACTATATTTGTCACCCATCAACCCTTTTAATGTGTTTACATATTGAATGACTAGAATAACAACCGTTAATATAAATTTCACTTCAACACCCCCTTTTATATTTTTATCGAATATATTTAACATCTAAAATCATTAGGTTTAGTTAAATTACCATTTCATTTTAAATTTTCTTTTTTAATATCAATTATCCACTCCCATATTCTGTTAATAAATAAAAATGGTGGAAAAAATACAATTCAACACAACATATTCATGTACTCATTAAATTTATGTATTCCATACTATTTTTCTAAGTTATATATAATTTGAGATAATATAGGTGCCATGAAATACATGTAATGAGCCGTTAGTTAATCACACTATGTATACTTGACCAATCATGGTGTATAAATAAACAACTCATAAATTAGTCACAAAATATTTATAATAAGTTCATAAATGTAATTCAAAATCTGTTTTTCTATTCTCAAGTTTTTTACTACTAATATTTTCAAAATCATTTGCAACACAACACTCATCTTCCAAAAACACCTTAGAATACATGTGGGTATTCAAAAAAATTCTCATTTTTGGTTGAAAATAAATCCCCATGGAATAACATAATATATACATGTTAATATAGTTATAGGAGAATGAAATCATAGCTAAATCTTCATTATATTTTTTGGTTTTGTATATGTCTAAAATTTTATAATATAAAAAACCTATGGATTCATTAACTTCCACACTTTCACCCAATCAAGTGGTGCACTCCTTAATTTTTGAAATTCATTTTCTTCCAATAGAGAACATTAATAATTAAATGGTAAAGGGTTTACCTTCCACTACATTCAGATAAAACATTGTGGATGAGAATTTATTTTCAAAACAATTTTAATTCGCATTTATGATATATAATTCTATTCCTTCTTTATTATTGGTTTATATTTCACTTTGAGAATATAAATATAATGAGTTAACCTGGAATATTTTTATTTCTACACATCATTAGTAGACATAATGGGTATCTTTTTCCTATCCCAACAACACAATATCAGTTTATTGTAATTTTACTAACATTATTTCAATTTATAGCTAACCGCCTAATAAAAAATGATCCATTCAGGGTATATTTTCCCTTAATCAACATTGTGTAATTATTCATTATATCACATGAAAGTGTATTTATGAACTATGAATCCCCATTTCAAAAAAACTCTTTATGTATTGATATAATATTCATAGAATAGTTTAGTTTTTTTATAAAATAATTACACTAGCAATACACCCTTTATGTCATCATGGTGTTTCAAACATTAGAATGAAATTATTTACAATTAGTTTCTTTATAGTAATTTCATTCTTATCTAATTTATTATTTCAATGAATCATTATTTTATATTTATATAAATTCTACATACGTTGTGTAGATTCGTTATTTTCATCAGGATCTTATTAATAAACCAAATGTTTTTAATTTAAATTCACTTAAGAATGAAATGGAATATATCAAAACATAATGAAATTTAATAGACATTTAAATTTGTTCTTTATAGATGTATTCTTCCTATTATGCGCATCAAAATTATAATCAAAATGTTTCTTTTCTTATTTAACTATATTGGACCTAAATTCTATTCTTCTAAGACCTATATATATATATATATAAATGTTATTCTATAAATAAATTCACATGTGTCTAATCATCCCATTACACCAGTTTCATTCACAAAATTAAGATATTTTTATAAAGCATGGATTGTGTCTAGATTTATTATTATTTTTTTAAGAACCATAAAATCTTTAGAACCAATAGAGGTAGTAATTTTCTTGAACATACTAAAAAATTTAATGGAAGGATTTGGGAGTGTTCAATAATTAATATTATTCTACATTTGTGAGTAATTTGTTTTCATTCACATTCAGATTATCTGGATTCTGTACTAATGGAATTACATGGGTTACATGATACCTTTTTTAATGTGGAAGTGGTTGAGGCATCTCCATCAGGCCTAATTTTTTTTAACAATTAGTACAAAACATTTTTAAGGGAAAAAACTTATTTAATAATTTGTGGTGGCTGCTTCATTTTTGGTTATAGGGTAAGATCAGTCTTTTCGGAATTATTTATTTATTAGTTTCATTTATAGATGTCAACATTTTTTGTTGAGAGAGTATCTTTAAATATCAATTAACATCAATCAATATTCTCAGTCACTCTTTATTATTAGATTTTTTACATCATACAACATTTTGGATTCCCCTATTAAGCTGTCAAAAATTTATCAATCGCATGGATTTCATATTAATATGGGATACATGAGAATGAAAATATGATCTATGTAGTATCTCAATTTCATGCGGTAACACATTAATAAATTATTTCTAAAAATAAACTCTTTGTAATTCCATATTTATCAAGGAATATCAATCATCGAAATGTTTCCATGATTCAACTTTTGTTTAACCCAGTATTGAGATAGTGTTCAATTCTTTTACTCATTTTTTCAATGCATTATCCATCGAATTAACCACTTAGTTATGATTTTATTTACCATTATATTGTTTATTTATATATATCACTATTTTACCCAATGGTGAAGCTTAGTGGTAGCTACCCCTATGGGTCTCAGTAAGTTCTCAAGTTCGAGTCGCACCGAGTACATCCCTACATTGTATGTTGCCTTATTTTCATTATATTTTAGAACCATTCCCTAAATAAACATAGCCTTTAACCTAAAATTTTATATATATCATTATTTTATAAAAACATCACAGAGGAATTTTTGGGAAATCTCTTCAATTTTCCAAAAAAAATCATTGATCGATTTATAATTTTCATGAACCAAAATATGTTCACAGCTTGAGTTAACTTCATCTCATGATTATCTCAAACTAGGGTTGATGGAACCCAAATCAATATGATTGAAATATAATAGAGTGAGATATTCCACCTCTTTTTTGTTAAACAACCTTTAATTCATATTTATCATAATTCTCATTGTCTTGGCTTGAACATGAGAATAGAAAAATTAAATATATATTTTCCATTCCTTATTGTTCATGAATAATCGTGATTCTACACAACATTAATTAAAATTATATTAATTGATCCCAAAAAATAGCTCAAATAAAATTTTACCGTGGACGTACACTGTATAAATCTCACATTTTACATGTATTAATGCCTCGATGTGGTGTGGGGATTTGAATCATGTAATGATTACATTTTACAAGTTGAAATTTTTTTATTACCCATATAATATTAAATCTCTATAGATAGCTTATGAGATTTTAGCTATTTTATGTTTTACTAGGAAACTATCTACACAATTCTTAAAAATAAGTCAAATAAAAATCATGGGATATATTTGACATAGTTTGTAATAAGGAACTACTCATTTTCATGTTTCTTTATTCAGCATAATCACATATTCTTTTAAAAAATAATATTTAGATTACTATGGTTGATGTTTTCCACAAAGAAACTATGTCTAAAATATTATAAAATTATTGAATTTCTAAGGATATCACTATATAATATTTTACAATAGTTATCTCCATAGCTTCATCTTACTTTCATGGTTTTATATGGTTATGTTGTTGTACATGCTATGTCACACAATTTATATGGTGTCGCTCAATATAGATCCAAGAAGTTTCATTGATTTTATTATTGGAATTAGATATCATATTCAATATGGGTTCTTTTACACAATATAATAGATCTCCTTTGATTCAACTACATATACCTCAAATGATAGATGTTCTTCAAGAAACCTATGTATCTTGATTTTTACATGAATCATAACATCATTGTATTCCTAAAAAATATACACTATACTCTATTATTATAAAAAATATTAAACCTTTAAAATTTTAGCAATATATTATACTTACATTAGCTTAGATACCTATACGATTGAAATATTTAATATAGGATTAGATCTATAGTTTTTATCTTTATGATAGATTTCATCACATACATCATAGTACAAATCTCTGACATTGATGTTCCGAATCAACTCATATTGATCCATTATTTTCATTTTTATAAATCGGTCACCCAAATTACTTTTTAGTTTGGAAATAATTAATATCATTAATGATTTATATGGAATTGATGCACCCAATTTGTGTATACATTTTCCATATATATAATAGATGATAAAAACATGTTTTCATCAAATATCTGTTGTTTTATGAACATATTCATTGATTTTGGTGATTCTGTTTACTTTCAGGAGATTTCTGGCTAAATACACGAATCAAGGGATGCATGTGAAAATTTTGAAACTACATGGCGTGTACATTTATACATGCCGTGTACATCTAGGTAGGGACACAGACAAAAGGAGGGAGTACACACCCATGTCACCAGGCAGAAGATACATGCTGTGTGTGGCGGCGCTACACGCCGTGTACTACTTTCTAGAAGCGGTGGTTGTCGAAGAAAAGTCTACACGCCCATGTGGCTGTGTCTGCTATTCTAGAAGGGGATGGCGGCCAAAAGTTTGATACTACACGCCATGTATGGTGGCTCTACACGCCGTGTACACTCAACTTGCAGGCGGCGCCGTGTTCAAAAGTCAAAAACGGCGTGCTCAGCCACCTGCCATCGGAGAAAATGGAGCCAAAACACGTCGACGAAAAGTACATGGCATGTACTTTCTATACACGTCGTGTACTTTATTTTTCTATAAAATGAGGCCTTGGACTACAGATTAGGGAGTTGAGAACCATTGATAAGAAAGAGAAGCTCTGCTATCACCATTCCCGAAGCTATTATCGTCACTTCGCCGTTCCACCTTCCGACACTCTACCTCAACGCCTACATAATGAATCCGTCAGGTATCACGTGTGTCATTTCTCTTATAAATTCTATGTGTAACTAAACCCCTCATGTTGGGGCTGTGGATGATGGGATCATAATTTGTATATTGTTTTATATAGTTGTATTTGAATCGTTGTAATTCATCTTACTCTTATTAAACCATTGTCTAATATACCTGAGAATTCTTAGCCGGGCCAAGGGAAGGATTCTCAACGACACAAAAGAAAAGTAATGGTGAAAAAATCCATGACCAGTTGAAGGTTTTCACAGATTCAGATAATGGACTGGACATAATTAAGAATTAAGGACATTGACTACTGGGCCAAGGAGTCAACTGCTCTCATTCCAAACAAGAGGAACCGGACCAAAGAAATATTCTAACAAAATGAAATCCTGAATGATTAAATTATTATGAACAACAAAACCATTTAAACAATCTGCATAAGAACTCCTTATTCACCACATCCCCAACATGTCTCTTCTATCCATTTCTATGAACTCTTTAAATTTACCCGTTTTTTTCATTCAAACTGTATCCATTCTTCAAAGTAAATCAATTTAGTTTCTATCAAAACCCAAAATCAACCCAATCATTTCTAAATTTTGCATAATTAACCTAAATTAAGTATTAACTCAATTGAATTCATGCACGCCACGGTTCCCTGTGGATCGACCCCGAACTTATGCTATACTAAAGTTCTAAGAACGGGTAATTAATTTGGGATGCATATAAATTCAATCAACAAAAAGAAAGAACAAATTTTGGCGCCGTTGTCGGGGACCCCAATTGGTTTTAGTGCTAAGATTTAAATTGTGTTTATAATTGATTTAAGTGAAAATAAAAATAAAAAATTATCAAAAATATCTTTTCGAATCCCATTTCAAATTTTCTTTTTTTATTTTTCCCTTTTACGCCTGGTTTCCATTTTTGTGTTGTGCAGAGCTTAAAGTGTATGTTTCGACGCTTTACACGATCCAGAAGTGCCATGTATTCGGAATTAGTTCCGCTTGACCCGGAAATCGAATGGACCTTGCTTCATCGTCGGCGTACACTGACAGAAACTCACAACCATCAAACACAACCCATTGCGAACAAGGAAGAAGAAGCACCAGCCGTAGATGTTGCGACTGAGCATCAGTACCAGGATCAGTAGAATCCCGCTGCTGGTCTACCGGAGCAACCTCCTAGAGCCTTCATGGAATTCCTCCCAAGGGATTACCAATGGCCGCCGCAACAACTCTTCCCACGGCCATACTTTCCCCTCAGGAGTAGTTTACGCAAGCTCCAACCCATCAACAACAACCTCCAAGACATACCCTTATGGAGTACGGACTTCCATCAATTCACGGAGTTGATACGGGCATCGTTCGTCCTCCGGTCCTGGCCCAGCACTTCGAGATCAAGCCTGCTATCATACAGCTGATCCAGAACATAGTCCAATTTGGAGGCCTGGCCAGTGAGGACCTGAACGCCCATCTCTCCAACTTTTTGGAGCTCTACGATACCTTTCAGTACCATGGCGTGTCTGAGGATGCCATCCGTCTTCGCCTATTCCTCTTTTCTCTATGGGATAAGGCAAAGGACTGGATCAAGGGGTTGCCACAATGATCTATCCTCACCTGGGAGGAGCTAGCCTAGGCGTTCCTGTCGAAATACTTCCAACCATCCAAGATGGTGACACTCCGGAATGAGATTCATAATTTCTAGTAGCACGACTCTGAGTCATTGTATGAGTCCTGGGAATGTTTCACGGAGATGTTACGAAAATTCCCCCATCACGGACTCCCACTCTGGATGCAAGTCCAGACATTCTATGGAGGAATTACCACGAATACCAAGTCCATGGTGGACGCTGCTGCTGAAGGTACGGTGATGCGGAAGTCCCTCGATGAACTATTCGAACTACTGGAAGACATGTCAGCCAATAGATTCCAGTGGCACTCCGAGCGGGGGACTCAAAAGCGAGGTATGCTCAACATTGACACTACCACTATGTTAGCTACTCAGTTGGACACTATGTCCAAGAAAATCGATGCATTGAACCTCAAAGGAGAATCTCAAGTTCATGCGGCGAACCATCCAGTATGTGGCGACTGTGGTGATAACCACATCATGGGAGAATGACCGGGTTCGGCTGGAGGCCCCTCGACGAGAGAGATGAGTTATGTTGACCAAAATTGAGGGCCCAACCAGTACCAGCAGTACCAGAACCTGGCATGGAGAGATCAACAGAACACAGGCTGGGGCCAACAACACCAGAATCCTCTGCCCCAGCAACCGCCCAACTACAACCAGCCTCCATATCAGAACCAATTCCAAAGGCCGCAATAACCCTAGAAGGGTCCTTATCAGCAACAAGGGTATCAAAACCCTCGCCCACAGCAGCCACAACAACCACCTCCTCCACCGACTCAACAACCACCTTAGTAGGAGAACATCTCAAGGTTAGAGGATCTGATGACTAAATTCATATCTACTGCTGAGACTCAGTTCCAAAATCAGGAAGCTTTGATTCGAGGCTTGTAGAATCAGATTGGCCAGCAGGAAAATCAACTCTCAGGGAGGCAGCCCAGTACATTACCAGGGAACACCGAAAGGAACCCAAGGGATGAGGCCAATGCAATCATGCTCCAGAGTGGAAAATAGCTCCACCAGAACAAATCAGCACTGCAAGGTGCATCCACACCCACTGTTGATGAAAAAGGTACCAATACCGACTGCTCCTCATCCAAAATCCCGTAGATGGAGGCTTTACAAAATAATGAAAAGGAAGTAATCCAACCATTCAAGCCTGCCTTACCCTTTCCAGAATGATTGAAGCAGAGGAAGCTGGACCATTAATTCATCAAATTCATGGATGTTTTCAAGAAGCTACATATCAACATACCATTTGCGATGGACCTGACACAAATGCCAACATACGCCAAATTCATGAAGGAAATCTTCTCATATAAGAGGATGATGGAGGATTTGGGCATTATTGCAGTAACGAAGGAGTGCTCCGTGGTGGTTTAACATTCGATTCCTCCCAAACTCCAAGATTCAGGTAGTTTCACCATTCCTTGTACCATTGGATCCTGCAAGTTTGGGAAGGCCCTATGCGACTTAGGGGCCAGCATGAACCTCATGCCCCTCGGAGTTTTCAAGAAGCTGGGACTCAACAAGTTCAAGCCTACCCGCATCGCCCTTCAACTTGTTGATTGATCCATCAAGCACCCGAAGGGACTACTAGAGGACGTACTGGTCAAGGTGGTTAGGCTAATTCTCCCTACTGATTTCATCATCCTCGACATGGGGGATGACCAGTAAGCACCTCTTATACTCAGAAGACCTTTCTTGGATACTGGGAAGGTACTGATTGATGTGCACCAAGGGGAGCTTATTTTTCGGGTAGGTGATGAAAGAGTTTCCTATAACATCCTCAAAGCCATCAAACATGCTTCCTTGTCAGAGAATGAGGACTGTTATGTAGTGTCCACCATGGTTAATCATTTTAGAGACAAATGGGATGAACTGGTATGTTCTTTTATTTCGAATAATTTAACGGATCCAGATATTTTATTAGAAGAAGCGCCAGAAGACTTGCAATTCATAGAAGGCCAGGGCAGCCACTATTGGCAGTGTGCATTTGTTCCTGATAGTTTGGAACGGGACAAGGTGAAACCCCTTGTGCCTTCGATTTTAAAGGCACCGGAACTCAAACTGAAGCCTCTTCCATATTCTCTCAAGTATGGGTATTTTGGACCCAATAAAACATCCCTGTTATACTTAATGAAGAACTATCACAGGAGTAGGAAGATGCACTTCTGCAGGTTCTCAAACAGCGGAAGCATTCTATTGGGTGGACAGTCGCTGATCTGAAGGGCATCAGCCCTACCATTTTCACTCACAAGGTGCTACTTGAAGAGGGTGCCAAGAAATCTCGGCAACAACAATGGCGCTTGAATCCTCCCGTGAAGGAAGTTGTAAAGAAGTAGTTAATCAAATTATTGGATGCATGCATCATCTATCCCATCTCGGATAGTCTGTGGGTGAGTCCTCTCCATGTGGTACCCAAAACGGGGGGTATCACTGTGATATTAAATGAAAAGAACGAGCTCATCCCTATACGCACTATCACGGGCTGGCGAGTCTGTGTGGATTACCAGATGTTAAATGATGCAACAAGAAAGGATCACTTCCCCTTGCCATTCATGGATCAAATTCTAGAGAGGCTAGGAGGGCACAACTTCTATTGCTTCCTCGACGGGTTTTCCGGTTACAACCAAATCTCCATTTCTCCAGACGATCAGGAAAAGAGCACATTCACTTGCCACAACGGCACATTTTCTTATCGAAGGATGTATTTCGACATGTGTAATGCCCCCGCCACCTTTCAATGTTGTATGTTGGCCATCTTCCACGACATGGTGGAACAAATCCTGGAGGTATTCATGGGAGATTTTTCCGTTTATGGAAAATCATTTACCATTTATTTACGAAACCTGGATCTTGTTTTGGAAAGATGTGAGCACACTAACCTAGTCTTGAACTAGAAAAAGTGTCATTTCATGGTGCAAAGTGGCATAGTCCTTGGCCATAGAATTTCAGTGAAGGGGATAGAGGTGGACCCAGCGAAGATTGAAGTCATTTCACGACTACCAATACCGAATTCTGTCCGTGCCATCCGCAGCTTCCTGGGGCTTGCAGGATTTTACAGGCAGTTTTTCCACGACTTTGCCAAATAGCCCAACCCCTCACCAATCTTCAAACCAAGGAAGTCATATTTGAGTTCGATGACCATTATTTCAGATCTTTTGAGCAACTAAAGCATCGCCTTGTGGATGCTCCAGTTATGATTTCTCCCAACTGGGAGGAACAATTTGAGGTGATGTGCAATACGAGTGACTATGCAGTGGGAGCAGTCTTGGGCCAGCGACTTGACCGGATTTTCTGACCTATATATTATGCCAGCAGGATGCTCAACGAGGCACATATTAACTACACCACCACAAAAAACGAGATGCTCGCAGTGGTTTTTGCATTTGACAGGTTTCGTTCTTACTTAGTGTTGTCTAAAGTTATTGTTTATACTGACCATGCAGCACTAAAGTACCTACTCAACAAGAAAGACTCGAAGACCTGATTTATCCGATGGGTACTCCTCCTACAAGAATTCAATCTTGAGATCCGAGATAAGAAAGGGACTGAGAACTTCATTGCTGACCATCTCTCCCACCTCGAGTTGCCTCACATGGAGAAGGATGAAGATCAGGAGATCAGGGAGGATTTTCCTGATGAGTACCTCTTTTCAATCAGTGAAACACCTCGACCATGGTATACTGATATCGCTAATTTTTTGGTTACAGGTATCGTTCACCCCGACCTCTCCTTCCAGCAAAGGAAAAGATTTTTCTCTGATGTGAAAAGGTACTTCTAGGAGGATCCTCTACTATTTCGATCATGTGCAGATGGAGTGATCTGCCGTTGCATCCCGGAGAATGATGTTCACGGTGTCCTGGAGTTCTGTCACGCCTCACCTGTAGGAGGACATCATGAGATGGACCGTACCATAATTAAGATCATACCGTCTGGATTTTTCTGGCCCACCATGCATAGAGTTTCCCGAGACTTTGTTTCCTTTTGCGATCAGTGCCAGAGGACAGGTAATGTGGTACGTAGAGCCGAGATTCCTTAACACCACATCCTGGAGGTCGAGATTTTTGATATCTGGGGAATTTATATCATGGGTCCGTTTCCCTCATCTTTTGGGAACACTTACATCCTGGTCTGTGTTGACTATGTCTCCAAATGGGTGGAAGCTACTGCTATAGCTCACGACACAGCCAAGGTAGTCATAAATTCCTTGAAGAAAAATATTTTTAGCAGGATTGGATTTCCATGAGTACTGATCAGCGATAGAGGAACCCACATCGACAACACATTGATGAGAGGAATACTATCAAAGTATTGAGTAAATCATCAGATGGGGACACCATATCATCCCCAGTCCAGTGGCCAGGTAGATCTCTCCAATCGTGAGCTCAAGCAGATCCCGGAAAAAATAGTGAATACTTCACGGAAGGACTGGTACAAGAAGTTAGATGATGCCTTGTGGGAATATCAGACTTCTTTCAAAACACCACTGGGAATGTCCCAGTTCGGCCTCGTCTATGGAAAGCCCTGCCATTTGGCAGTAGAATTTGAACACAAAGCCTACTGGGCCGTCAAAGCCCTGAATTTTGATCTAAAGGAAGCTGATGAGAAACGGAAGTTCCAACTTTCAGAACTAGATGATATCCGGTTAGAGGCATACGAGAACGCCATGTTGTACAAGGAGAAGACAAGATATATTCACGACCGGATGATATCATGAAAATAATTCCAAACTACTGATCATGTCCTTCTCTTTAATTCTCGTCTTCACTTATTTCTAGGGAAGCTAAAGTCACGCTGGTCGGGACCATTCCACGTTATCCGCGTATTCCATCACGGAGTGGTAGAAATTTCTAGAGAAGATGGTCAACCATTCAAGGTAAACGGGCAGCGCTTGAAAGTTTACCATCCTACAGATAACGTGGTGGGAACGTTGTCCACTATACTCCTCAGGTAAGCAAGGTATGTAGGTCGAGCCAATGACCTAAAACAAAGGCACTTCCTGGGAGGCAACCCAAAGGCTACACGCCATGTCCCACATATATACACGACATGAACTTATCTTTTTAATTTGTAAACATAATAGTATAAATCAATAGAATAACAAATAACTAACCAGGGATGATGCTGGTGCCGATGGCAAAGTCACTAGAGTTTATTCGAGCCGTCCTCGGTTCAAATCCTCCTGACCTACCTTTGGCACGAGGTTCCACCTTTTAATTACACGATGTGTGTGGTATTTTCAATCTATATATATATATAAATTTGTTTAATAAAACCCATGGTGGGGATGGACCGGTTGGCTAGAATCGTAATCCGGTTTCAAAAGACCCGGGTTCGAATACAGACAACCATCCCATTTCCATCATTTGTTATTTTAATAAAACCACATGACGTGTACTCCGATATACGCCGTGTGCGCCATGATTCTTCAAATATAAATGAAAACCATTTAAAATTAAATAAATTACATGTGGGTGAAGTTGGCGGATTGGAAAAGACTCGGCACCAGGTTCACAAGACCCGGTTTTGAATCGCGCAAATCTCCCAGCATCACCCCCATCCTTTCTTAAATAAAAACCACACGTTGTGCCTTTTTTTCTTTCCGTGTTTATAGTCCGTATAGAATAAATATATATATATATATAATAAATATGAACAGCAGAACAAACTTTGCTTCAGTGGGTGAGGGCGTCCGTTCGAATCGGCCGATCACCGGTTCGAATCCCGCCCCAAGCACCGGACCAAAGGTTGTACTACTCTTTTTCTTATTTTAAAATACACGGTGTGTATTTCCCGATATACATCATTTATAGGTTTATGTATAATATAATTTGTAGATATATCTATTTTTAATTAATAATAAAAATTATTATATAGTTTACTATAATAATTATATTTATTTATATAATCCAAAAAATGGGATACACGGCGTGTACCAAAACTACACGCCGTGTTTAGCAACTATATAAGCAGCAGGGTACCCGGCTTGAGGCCGTGTCGCATGACCGTCCCCATTTCCTCCCCTCTTCCCATTTCTTCTCCCGAACGCCACCCAAACCCCACCTTTCCAGATCCGTCGATTTGGGGCGTTTGACCTTCTGATTCTTCTCACATTGTGATCCTCAGTCAAGGTACGCCATTTCGAACCCTCTATTTCAAGTTTTTAGAATCGTTTAGGGTGTTAATCGGATCAGCCGACCGTTCGGCTTCTGCCTGTACACGACCACAATATGAATAACACACGCCACGTACATCTATACAAGGCCACACACAAAATATTTAGAAATTTGAATGTACACGGTGTGTCTGTTCGGTACACACAATGTAGACTATTTCCTTGGGCCCCTTCGTGTGTGGCGCAGAACACGGCCTGTCACCCAATGTTCCAGAACACGGTGTGTATGTTCGGTACAGGTCGTGTCCTTTATATCTGTAGCCAGCCCGTGTCTCCCCCTCTACACGGCCATGTTCTTCATGTGCAATACACACCGTGGCCTGTACTTACACGGTGTGTATTATTTTCTTTGAACTGAAAGCAACATCATCGTGTCATTTTTATTACACGACCACCGGCACTTTGATGTGAACATGGCATGTATGTTCGGTACACGTTGTGTCCCATTACATGGTCTCAGTCCACCCTCAGCATGTCTTTCCAGAGAACACGAGATACTCTAAATTTCTGACTACACGCCGTGTACTCTGGAGTACATGCCGTGTAATTTTATTTTCCAGTTTTCTCACATTTTCTTTGTTTTTCTTTTTCTTTTGTTTTTTTCTTTTTCTTTCTATTTCAGGATATGGAAGATCGTGTTCCTTCCCGCGGGAAGCGGCCAGCCTCCGCCACCGAGGGCGAGGGGCCCAGATATAGTTGGATCCGACTCCGACCACCTACGCAGCCGGACCCCGACGCTCCATTCTTTGAGCTCCCTCCGTTGGCCATTCTGCCACCACTCACTCCTTTAGATGTGGCTTGGCCTACTTCTGCTGCACCAACTGCCACTTTCCCTGTACCCTCATCCTCAATAGCTGGTCCCTCTTTGAGCACACCTTCCACCGAGCCACCTTCTTTTTCAGTGGATCCACCTCCAGATCCAGAAGTTGCTGTTGTACCGGCCCCTGGGCCGGGACCTACAAGTGCTCCCTATCCCTGCATGGTATTCCCGGTCACTGACCTCACATACGACAGTATCCTACGCTTCTCTTGTCGGCCGATACCATTGAGCGGCCGGTTCCTTGACAGCAGAATTCCACAGCGGCTCGATATTTGGGAGGAGTTAGAGGTACTTCTCTGGCACACCGCACTCCTTGAGTTTTCCACGTCAGCACTCTTGTGTTCCAAGATGTATTTTTGGAGTTTGCGTCCTCCCTTGAGTTCGATGGAGTAGAGTATCGGGAGACACCTGGCGATGCGGTGCCAGTAGTTCGATTCTGGCTAGGCGACCGACGTTTTTCTTTGACGATGACAGAGTTTGGACGAGGGTGCAGCTTCTACCCCCCTCCTCTCACACCACCCCCCGTTTCTGACTTGTCCCGGCCCGAGCGCTTTGACCTTATTGCCATGTGGCGGGAGATTGCTGGGCCTGACCACCGATACTCCCCCACTTCCTAGAAGAGCACTCATATAGCCGACCCTGTCCTTCACTTCACCCACCGGTGCTTCAACGCCATCCTTTTCCCCCTCCATGAGGATATGGGGGTCGTGACCGGCCGTGACATGGAGCTTCTTACCTATGTCATCTGGCACGCCTACCTGGAACTCCCCTATCTGACCGCATCCTATTTCTACTCTATGTTTACCGGCTGTCAGGGCAACCTGAACGGTGGGTTTTACACTGCCCGTCTTTCCCACCACATGGGGTTATTCGAGCACTCATTACCTCATGACTTGATAGGTTCACCCCAGCGGTTGGACTTCCTCATGCTCATTCGCATGGGATTGGTCCGGAAGTAGGGGGTACCTACATCTTTGCTCAGGCTCGAGCCCCGCCACCGGCTGACCCTGCCCCAACTGCTGACCCCACTCCTCCTTCCCCACCCCCTCCAGCTTCTCCACCTCACCCACCTCTTACTGACCCCACTTCTTCTGACCTTCCTTCTTCTGTCCCATCCCCCATCCCACCTACCCCCGCACCCTATGTTGATCTGACCCATTCCCTCCGCCTAGACACGATGGAGAAGAAGTTATCCCATATCATCAGCCGCCAGGACACCATTGCACGCCATTTGATTCGTCTGGATGGCCGCCATGACCAAATGGAGCATCTGTTGGTGCATATTGCTCAGCATCTTGGTGTTCCACTACCTCAACCACCAGCCTCTACGTCCGTTCCTGGCCCTTATGCTGCTGCTCCACTGTCGTCTTCTACGCCGACCATCAATTCCGTTCCGATGACTACGGTGAGCTCTACTGCTGCCACTTCTACTGCGTCAGGGCCTTCTTCTGAGCTTCCGATCCCGAGTCTAGCACCTGCGGCTCCAACTTCTTCAGCTACCCTTCCCAATGTCGTGTCAGAGCCTCACCCTTCCACGCATCCTGCGCTATCTCTACCAGCCGATTCTGTACCGGATGATGCCTTCCCTGAGGCGACCCCATGATAGTGACATTTTCCTTTATCTTATATATCTCTTCTATCATTTTTTGTGCTCTGCTGTTATGCATGTTTGTAGTTTTTTTTCTCTCCAGTCACAGGTACGGACATGGAGCGCCTTGGGCATCACTTTTCACGAGGGGAGTATTTTTCCATTTCTATTTTCTTTCTTTTTAGATTTACTTCTTCCACTACATTCCCTCATTTTGTCCCCCATTTCTCCCCGTTTCCCACCCTTTACCTTACTGTTTCACTTGGTGGACCATGTGTAGTATTAAGTGTGGGGGAACATCTATATCTTTCACCTTAGTATTTTCCCATAAACTAACCATGGAGACATCATTATTAGACTCTATATTTGAAAATGTAAAGAAATTTTGGTTAATCAATCTTATAAATGCTAGAGTTATCAGTAGGAACTTTTGGAAATGTTACATGCTTTTTAGTTTTTAAGTATTTTAATATGATTGCTAATATAGTTTCAATTTCAACCTTTCATCCTTTATTAAATTAAATTAATTAGGATAACAATTTATATGCATGTCATGACCTGATTGTCCCTTTATTATTCTTCCACTCCTGAGAGGTATTCTAAACCATTTTTCGTATTTCTTTTCTAATACCATATTTCTTGAGTGATTCTTAGGATATGCATCACTACCATAATTTGTAAGTTTTTCTTTTCGAAACATGAAGAAATTATTGAATTACTTTAACATGATTGAGGCATTAGATTGTTTCAACCCCTTTATCTTGAGACCTACCCTACATTTAATCTTCGTTAAGCCTATAGAAGCCATGAACAACCTTTATAGGAAGCCACATTACATGCCTATTTCCCTTCCTACCCTATTTCTTTTTAAACTTTGCATGATTATTCATTTAAGCTTTAAAGAGGGAGTTCGAAATACATGGCATATTTTTGTACAGCCATGAAATAAAGTGTGGGGGAGTGCCTCTTGATTATTTGGGGAAGAATGGGTTCAAAAAATCTACTCATTGTATTCATAAGGGATACCCTTGTGTTTTATTGTAAATAAACAACAAACAAACAAACAAAAAGGGGACCTCATGCTTATTTGACCATAAACCCTACTTGCCTAAGGAAGTTGGTGACGATTACAAAATCATTTGACTGAGCTTTTCAAGGATTTATTTTCAGTGAGCTTTACTTTTAATATCATGCAATGTTGTTTAAAGGAATTATCCATCATTTTTCAAACAATTGAATTTATTTTCACATCTGAACCTACCAACCCTTAGCCACAGAAACATCTGAACCTTATTGATAAAGCCCTCATGATTTTTGTAATTCAATTTTTCTGAAGTAGAGAACAAGATATCTTGCAAACCTATGGATAGATTGTATATGACTTGGATTGAGCATATCTTTGATCAAAAAAATCTTGAGTGTGGAGTGTGATTTTAACTGGTAAGGTAAATCATCAAGTGGCATGTTTATTTTTGAAAGGTTGAAAAATGTGTTGAAAGAGGATGAGAGTAGTTAATTACATTATATATGAGGCATGATTTTAATATCTTATGAATTGAATTTGTTTGTGCCTTTTAGAATTTTTCCTCAATAAATTTATCAGTTATACATTTGATTAATTAAATTCATTCCTTTTAAAGTATTGGCTCTCTTAATTAGATGTTGAGATTTTTCTTGAGGGCAAGCAAAAGACTAAGTGTGGGAGAATTCGATGCACCCAATTTGTGTATACATTTTCCATATATATAATTGAATATAAAAACATGTTTTTATCAAATATCTATTGTTTTACGAACATATTATTTGATTTTGGTGATTATGTTTACTTTCAGGAGCTTTCTGGCTAAATACACGAATCAAGGGATGCATGTGAAAATTTTGAAACTACACGGCGTGTACTTTTATACACGCCGTGTACATCCAGGCAGGGACACGGACCGAAGGAGGGAGTACACGCCCATGTCACCAGGCAGAAGATACACGCCATGTGTGGCGGCGCTACACGCCGTGTACTACTTTCTAGAAGTGGTGGTTGCGGAAGAAAAGTCCACACGCCCATTTGGTCGTGTCTGTTGTTATAGAAGGGGCTGGCGGCCAAAATTATGATACTACACACCGTGTATGGCAGCGCTACACGTCGTGTACACTCAACTTGCAGGCAGCGCCATGTTCAAAAGTCAAAAACGGCATGGTCAGCCACCTGCCAGCGGAGAAAATGGCGCCAAAACGCGTTGACAAAAAGTACACGGCGTGTACTTTCTATACATTCCGTGTACTTTATTTTTCTATAAAATGAGTCCTTGGCCTATGGAATAGGGAGTTGAGAACCATTGAGAGGAAAGAGAAGCTCTGCTATCACCATTCCCGAAGCTACTGTCGTCACTCCGCCGTTCCACCTTCTGATACTCTACCTCAACGCCTACACGATGAATCCGTCAGGTATCATGTGTGTCGTTTCACTCCTAAATTCTATGTGTATCTAAACCCCTCGTGTTGGGGCTGTGGATGATGGGATCATTATTTTTATATTGTTTTATATAGTTGTGTTTGAATCCTTATAATTCGTCTTACTCTTCTTAAACCACTGTCTAATATAACTGAGAATTCTTAGCCGGACCAAGGGAAGGATTCTCAGCGACACAAAAGAAAAGTAACGGTGAAAACATCCATGACCATTGGAAGGTTTTCACCGATTCAAATAATGGACTGGACGTAATAAAGAATTAAGGACATTGACTACCGGGCCAAGGAGTCAGCTGCTCCAATTCCAAACAAGAGGAACCAGACCAAGGAAATATTGTAACAAAATGAAATCCAGAATGATTGAATTATTATGAACAACACAACCATTTAAACAATCTGCATAAGAACTCCTTATTCACCACAGCCCCAACACATGTTTTCTTTCCATTTCTAAGAACCCTTTAAATTTACCCGTTGTTTTCTTTCAAAATGTATCCATTCTTCAAAGTAAATCAATTTAGTTTCAATCAAAACCCAAAATCAACCCAATCATTTCTAAATTTTGCATACTTCACCTAAATTAAGTATTAACTCAATTGAATTCATGCATGCCATGGTTCCTTGTGGATCGACCCCGAACATATGCTATACTAATGTTCTAAGAACGGGTAATTAATTTGGGACACATATAACTTCAATCAACGACAAGAAAGACCAGGAATCAAATATTATCAATTTAATAATACAACCAAAAATATTTTATTTCTACATTCATGTGGAATCCCTATTATACACAATAAACATTCCTTATTTCTACCGTTATTCATATTTAGGATGACAATGATATTGGAATTAAATTTTCCCCCAAAACTATTATATTCTATAAATTTACTGAAGTATATTTTATTTTTTCATTCTCATTTCCCTCAGCCATCATTAAAGGATCTACATCCTTCTAGAAACCTTTTGATATCCTTAAATTATTCCACATCTACTTATTCTATCATATATTCAGTTAAGAAAATAAATTTTCAGATAAAAACAAAAGAATTGTCTATGTGTTATTCCATACATACATCAATTACAATACATAAATTTATTTAAAATAACTAATATATAAAATATATAGAAAAAAATCTATAATGAACTCATATAATTTTAGAGCATGAAATCTCAATAAAAAAAGTTTATCCTTTGAATTAAGAAATATATAAAACACCATCCTCATAATCCATCTTAATTCGTACTCACACATCATCATGATTCAATTATTTTATATGTTGATGAAAAATTGGGGGGAAAGGAAACATCATCTGAATTATTCATGAAAACATATTAAATTCATATTTTCTATCAAGGAATATATAAAATGGTTGATTTTATTTATTCTTAAATAAAATTTACTCATTTCATTAATTCTCTAATTTGGATGATATTCTAAAATAAAAATCACATTACAAGTTCCATCAATTGTTATATTTCCCTTATAAATAAAAATTTTGGAAACTGTATATTTAACACCACATATAGAAGATAAAACCAGTTATCTAAAATTCTATTTTTGGTAGGCATCATCAAATATATGAAAAATTCCATTACATAGTACTTAATTTATTATAATATAAATATGTGGGGCTCGAGTGAGAATTTTCATCTATGTTTCTTTATTTTTGTTTTTAGATCTAAATTCAGAGACATATAAGTCTCCTTGTGTGTTAGGCTTTCAAATAAAAAATAGCTTACATGAGGGATTCAAATACATCACTGGGATCAATTGCTTGGAACTCCAATTGTATATTCAGTTCGTAAATTTGAATACATAGTATAATTTGGATATGAGATCAATCATGCACATTTAACAAATTTATGCCTGTGGATCATCAAATAAAAAAAATATTTATACATGATGTGAAATTAGATATGTGGAATTTTCTATATCTGAATACAATTACATTTTAGTTTGAGTAAGTGGATATTTATTCATATTGATATTGAATAAAAGAATATTTCCCATTATTTACTTTATCATGAATGAGGTCCTCCAAAATCATATCTTGTCGATAATAATCTCACATATAGAACTAAAAACACAATTTTAAATATAATAAACTTATAAAAAAATAAAAAAAGATTCATAAGATCATGAGAAAATTATGAAACAATATTTATTTCTCAATATGACATGATGAAACAAAGATATTAGTGAACTCAGAACACAATTTCATCAAACGTCCATGTGTGTTTTAGAAATATTTTTCATCATCCATCATAAAATGATACAGTGGAATGGATTATCTAATTTGGTTAGATTACTCTTGAAATATTAAACCTCATTTACATATGTTCATCCCTACTATATTATATTTACAGTATTTGAGTTACATTTATCCCTCACATTACATTTCATACATTTATAGTTAAATAAGAAATTATCAGAGTAATACATGTAATTATGTATACATGATGCCATTATAATTAATTCCCTATTGTAATATGTATGGCTCAAATCAACATGTCCAGTTCTGTATTCAAGGGAAACCATCTCTGAATGTTCCGAGCACAGTAGAAGCACGGTTGGTCTGACACCCAACTTTAAATTTTACCATGGTCAACGATTATTCAAGGATAAATACGATGATGAATGCCAGTCTCCACAGAATAGAATCAATGATTTAGATAAATATGGAAGATTCCAGAAGACATTAGATATGATCTTTCACATCATGTTTATAATTAACTAAATTAATTTAATTAAGAAAAGAGTACCTGAATCTTAGGTATTTTCTTTTTTGAGGATGTCGATCTTCCAGAATGAACCTTCTAGATTATCTCATTGCGCTTGCGATGATAAAAACTATAATCCTTATAAAAATGATTCACATTCACTTCAATGGCCTTTGATCGGCCCCACTCGTTCTCCGAGTGCTAGCACGGTTAAGCGAGCATCTTGTGTCGGTCGTTCTTGATCGCTTCTTCTTTGGACATGAAGAACGTATCTTGTTCCTGAGAGGGGTGGGAAGAGGATTTGAGAGTGAAATTGTTTAGCTCAAAAATTCTCAATTCATTGGGCATGCCATTTAGTTTGTGGAACAATAGAAGTATGTGTCTATTTATCATCATGAGGCTTTAGTTGTAATATTTAATTGCATAACAACAATTAAATACATTCATAACATTAGAAAATACCGATTCTTTTAATAATAATATCACGTCATTATTTATGGTGTGCCAACTTGTGAAAAACAAAATTATAAATAAAATTTTTCATAAAAAATAGAAGTGTTATTATTATTATTTAAATATGTGCCAACTAGTTAAATAATTATTTACTCGCTCGTAAATAATTATTTTAATACCATACCTGATTTTTTCCACATGAACTCCACTTCCATTTAATGAACACCAGAAAAAATAAATAAATAATTTATTCTCTATAATAAATATTTTATTACAAACTACTAAATAAATATTTATTGAATGTTCAATAAAATAAATTGTAATGACCCAATGTTTTTTAGTGGAAATTATCTTCTCATAATTATGTCATAAAATGACATCAAAATAAAACATAATGAACTACTAAGTGATAAGAAACCTTTAAACATAAGTTTTTCACTTTTCTGTTTGTAATTTTGAAAATCTGACATACACGGTCATGTTCAAGAGGATTTTTGGAGTCTAATAAAACAAAAATAATTGGTGGTGAATAGTAACCTACCATTATGAATATTATCATACCCTTATGAATAGTGGAATACCCTAATTAATTGTACCATTAATTATGATAGAATAAAAATAGTATTCATGTGAAAGTATGATGTACCTATATTTTAGAATAACTAAATGAAAATTTAAAAACTGGTTTTTTAATAATAAATTATGATTTTAATTAAATATAAAAATATTAATATTTAGAAAATTATTTTTGAAAAATGGACTTCATTTTTGGACTCTACATGTCAAAAAATGGTTGGGGTAATATTTTGGGATTTTTCTGAAATACTTGAATTTTTGATGAATAGGGAAATACCGTAATTTACAAAAATAAGCTAAATAACCAAATTATAGAGTCATGTGTGATGTTCTTCTGATGTAAGCCCACATGGTTCGGGTTCCCATGATAAAATTACTATTCTTGGTCATTCAAGACTCACCATTCCTTGTCATGGGGGAAATAAATAAACTAATAAATTTTATATTAAGTAAACCCCTCTCCCCTCCACTATAAAAACCACCCTTCACACCCACATTTACTCACACCTCTCAAGATCTAGTCCTTCTCTAAAATCATCCCAAAAATCTAATCTAGTCACTCTCCCATGTCCAATATATTCTTGTCTCATAAAAATACCAAGACTTGCTTCCTTAAGGAGGATCTCAAGAGGAGGATTTAAGAGGTAATTTCTCTCCCTCTTCTCCTTTAATTCCCTTTCAATTTTATGTTCTTTTCTTATTCTCTCCCCACCTATCATATTCCAAATGGTCTTTTAAATCCAGTATTATACATGCACTGTAATGTTATGATGATAATGGGATATTATATCATCCAACCACTTTCCCTCTTCCTTTTATTTTATTAAAGAGAACGTTGTTCGTGAGGTGTTAATTTATCACCTTCAAGAACGAAATGCTTTCTTTTTCCATTTATACCTTTATATGTGGTCATGAAACCATTTTTATTGTTGGACCAGAATATTTTATATATATTATGTCCTATTTAATGTTATATAAATAAATTATGGCCATATTATTAGTGATAAAATAAATCAAGTTCATTATGATCGAAAAACCGTTCAAATTAACCCAAACATTCATCATTTAATACTTATCTAATGATTCATCCACATGGATATAATATTATTCATTATAAGATCTTTAAAACTCCTGTAATATCATTAATAATATGTAATATCATTTCTGGATGTTTACCCATGTTCTACCCGAACTTCAATTTAAAAATACAGGGGAACCACTCAAGAAAACCATAAAAACAAACATTCCCAAACAATGTTTTTTAAACTCTATTAATCATACAAAGGCACATAAAATCACTTAATGAAACAATAATAAACCATATTAATGTAAAAAAGGTTCTGGGTTTCTAATTAATGAATATAATGTCATTATATAGGACATTAAAGAGAATAAAGCATTCAGATACATGGTAAGGGGAAAATCTTGAACCCAATGTTCATTGTTCGGGTTCTCCATCCTTCACCCAAATTTGGTATAGTCACTTATTAAAAACCATTTTTTCATAATTATCTTAAATTTTCTAGGATATACATGTTTTATAATTAATTTTATGTCAAACCAAATGTTTTCCAAAAGAACTCCTCTTTTAAGAACTCAACCTTTACCTCTCATTCATGGTTGATGGTTCCTGTATCAAGTATGTTGTTCCCTCTTTCTTTTGGGAACCCAAAGCATATTAATGTATTCTTATGATATGATAATCATTACTTACCATGGTTTAGTTATGTTTTTAGTTTATATATGTTCTATGTGGAATTCATGATAATTATATTATTATGTTGTGATGAGTGCACCCAGAATTATATAGCGCAATATGAATGTTTGAATGTGACGAGTGCACCTGAAATTATACAGCGCTCCAATGCATTGGATAAAGTGATGAATGTCATGAGTAAAGGTAAAGTTTATGTGTGGACAAGATTTTATCTTGGTTCACATGTATGTGTGGTAGTTAACCACTAAGACATGATGCTTCATTTTTTATGCATTGCCAAATTTCAAATATTACATTTATGCATCCTCTCATGTTCATGATTTCTTTACCTATGTCATGATTATGCTCACCCCATGCTATATTATTCTTATATATCCTCTTACTGGGCTTTTAGATCACCCCTTTTTAGGTATATATTCAGGTGGCTATATGTACTAAGGAGAGGACAAGTGCCAATAAGAAGATAGAGAAGAAGAAATTAAATAACTGTTTATGATAGATGTTGTAATTGTTATGTACCGTCCTAGTTTTCCCTATACAATAAACCTTTGGATCCTCTATGTGTAATAATATTATGTTGTTTATCTTTAAAATGAAGTAATAGTAATGTAAGAAAAGGACGGGTCTCTATAGTTGGTATCAAAGGAAAGAATTAGTTAATTTGGGAATTTGGATTAGTGAAGCCTAGGGAAAACCTCTAGCATGAGACTAAGTACAAATATGCACACAAGAATATTTACACAGGGAGCCCATATGTTATGTTTTTGGTATAAATTGTTTAAATGAATAATTAATTTATGACTCATTTACTTATGTTTTGTTCTAAACTTTCCTATTTTAGAAAATGGCAGGAACCAGGAGAAATCTTGCCAACAACTTGTGTGAGGGCCAATGCAACGATTGGCCAAACGATATCCCCAATTATTTGAGAGGTGGCGTTCAAAACATCATGGTGATTCTCACCCAATTATCTTAGGTTATGAACAATAACCATAATAATGGGGAACATATTCTTTCACCAAAGAGGGAGTAACTATCTATCGAATGTTTTATGCAGCAAAGACCACCAACGTTTAATGGATCTTCCGAACCACTTATTGTGGAACAGTGGGTCAAATCCATGGACAAGATCTTTTCTGATCTTCACTGTTCTGAGACGAAGAAGGTGAATCTAGCCGTTTATCTTCTAGATGGAGAATACTATCAATGGTGGTCTTTGATTAAGAACACCAAGCCATGGGAGGAAATAGAAGAGATGGAATGGAATGAATTTTAGATAATTTTTCTTAATAAGTACATCCCATGAACTCTTTTTATGAAGATGGAGAGAGAATTCATAGAGCTCAAGAAAAATTAAGCAGAATCTCTCACAACATATGAAGCTAATTTCACAAGGCTTGAAAGGGATGCTTTAGGTTTTGTTATCAACAATGATTGCAAAATTGATAGATTCTTTAGTGGATTAAAACCACACCTTTGAAAGGATCTTGAAATTCAAGACTTCGAGAGTTATGAAGAAGTTGTTCGTTGTTCCCTCAAAGTGGAGATGGAGTTTGGAGAATGGTCACATGGATATGCGGATAAGAAACAAATGATAGAGTTTCAAGTTGGATGATCTAATGACAAAATTGGGAAGAAAACTCAACGACCCACATGCCAAAAATGTTCGAAGTTGCACCGTGGGAACTTCCTAAAAGGGATGGGGAAATGCATCAAGTGTGGGAAAGGACACCATGCACAAGAGTGTCGAAAAGACATGAAAAGGAAGGAGAATGTATCCAAATAAAGGAGAGAACCACTAATGGTTCAATGCAACAACTGTAGGGAGCTAGGGCGCTATGCAAGTCAGTGCACTAAAACTCGAGTTCTCGAGTGTTATCAATATCTGAAACCACTAAATCCAAAGGAACAAGGGAAGGCGTATGACATCACTACTGCAGAAGTGGAGCAAGATAATGATTTCGTACAAGGTACACTTCCTATTCACCCAAGAATGGAAAAAATCTTACTTGATTCTAGTTCTACGCATTCCTTTATATCTTAAAAGTTTTCTAGAACTATAGAATCGAAGCCCCTAAACCTGGATGTAGAGATATCTGTAAAAACACCAAGTGGTGCAATCATTACAACCCAAGTGTTTGACTCTTCTCCTGTTGGCGTATGTGGGAAGATTTTTCCAGCAAATCTCGTAATACTTCCCTTGGTAGAATTCGACACTATAATGGTAATGGATTGGATCTCATTATATAGAGTACATATCAACTTTCTAGAAAAGGAAATATATTATCATATTCCAAACCATCCCATGCTACTCTACCGATGAAAGGAAGATCATGAATCATCTTTGAAAAATCCTTCAATGGTGTGGGTGTTGATTCCTTATGAAGAAGCATACCTCTCCCAAATGGTTGAGTTGAAGGAAAGTGCCAAAATTGAGGAAATTCTCATCGTGAGGGAATATAAAGATGTATTTACTGAAGAGTAATCCAGAATTTCCCTGTATAGTGGGGTAGATTTCTCAGTTGAACTCATAACTAGAGCTACTTCTATCTCAAAGTGTCCCTATAGGATGGCTCCTATCGAATTGGAGGAGTTAAAGATGCAGCTGCAAGATAATCTGCACAAAGGGTTCATATTCCCCAGTGAATCACCTTGGGGTGCACCAGTGCTCTTTGTGAAAAAGAAGGATGGAACAATGTGGTTGTGTATCGATTATCAGGAACTCAAAAAGATCACCATAAAGAACAAATATCCTCAACCATGGATTGGAGACCTGTTTGATCAGTTAAGAGGTGATCGTACTTCTCAAAGGTGGATCTTCATTTTGGAAATCATCAGGTAAAGGTGAAGAAAGAAGATATTCAGAAGACCGCCTTCTGAACAAGGTATAGGCACTATGAGTTTTCGGTGATGCCCTTCAGACTTACTAATTCCCCTACAATCTTCATGGATTTCATGAATAGAGTCTTTAGAAAATACCTCGAAAATTTTTTGGTAGTGTTTATTGATGATATTCTCATCTACTCTAAGAGCTAGGAGGAACATGAAGAACATATAAGACTAGTATTGGAGACTTTGAGAATGGAGAAGTTGTACACCAAGTTCAAAAAGTGTGATTTTCGATGAAACAAGTCACGTTCTTGGGGCATGTGATCCTAAGTGAGGGAATTTCTGTGGATCCTTCAAAAACAAAGGCGATTGAGGAAGGGCCCAGGCACTCCAGTTTCACAAAAATCCATAGTTTTCTTGGATTATCTGGGTTCTACTGAATTTTTTTAAGAAACTTCTCTTGCTTTTCAAGCCCACTAACTAAGTTAACAAGGAAAGGTGTAAAGTATGTATGGATAGAAGAATGTGAGGGAAGCTTCAAGGAGCTAAAGAGATGGCTGATCACTACACCTATACTCACACTACCGAAATGTGGATGAAGTTTTGTGATATAAAGTGAATCTTAAAATAATGTCTTGGGTTGTTTACTGATGCAAAATGACAATGTGATATCCTACACCTCACGACAGTTGAAGATCCATGAGCAGAACTACCCGACACATGATCTAGAGCTGGAAGACGTGATTTTTTCCTTGAAAATCTCATGAAACTACCTTTATGGTGATAAGTGTGACATATACACCGACCAAAAGAGCCTAAATTATATATTCACACAATAGGAGCTCAACATGTGTCAATGGAGATGGTTAGATCTAATCATGGATTACGATTTCTCTATTCTCTACCATCATGGAAAGGTGAAGAAGGAAGCTGATGCTCTAAGTTGAAAAGAACCCGCTACTCTATCCATGGTATGGATTGCAAAAGACCCTATCTTCTTAGATATGCAAAGAATAGATTTGGAAATCATAAGGTAAGGGGATACATCCTACCTTTCACAAATGGTTGTGCAACTAACCATCCAGGAGAAGATTAAGGAAGCATAAAGGGATGATGTGGAGATACAAAAGAGTGTGAATGCAGTAATGGAAGGGAAGCTGCAAGAGTTCCATATCAATGATGATGGTGTGATTTGGTTTGTAATGCGGATTTGTGTGTCTTCATCACCTGGGAAAACGAAGGAGCTATTAGATAATGTACATAGCTCAACATTCCCTATCCATCCTGGGTGTACCAAAATGTACCATGATCTCTGAGAACACTTCTGGTGGGATAACATGAAGAAGGATATTGAGGAATATATATCAAGGTGCTTGGTATGTCTTCATGTTAAAGATGAGCGACAGAAGTCCAAAGGTATGATGTAGCCATTGCCTATACCCATGTGGAAATGGGAAAATGTTACTATGGAATTTGTCACAGGTCTCCCAAAGACATCTAAGGGAAATAATGTGATATGGGTTATGGTTGATCGACTCACCAAGACTGCCCATTTTATCACTATTCGGGAAGATCTCTCTCTTGAACAACTTGCAATGATATATGTGAAGGAAGTGGTGAGACGGCACTGTGTTCCACTCTAAATTGTCTCTGACCGTGATCCAAGGTTCACATCTAAATTCTAGAGGAGCCTTCAACAAGCTTTGAGTACTTAATTAAAATTCAGCACGATCTATCACCCCCAAATGGATGGCCAATCTGAATAGACTATTAAGATTATTGAAGATAAGCTAAGAGCCTGCTCTCTTGAATTCAAAGGTGGTTGGGATCATCATCTACCATTGGTTGAGTTCTCATAAAACAATAGCTTCCACTTGAGTATTCAGATGGCTCCATATGAAGCTCTGTATGGAAAGCGATGTAGAACTCCAACCTATTGGGATGAAGTTGGAGAAAGAAAGCTACTTGGACATGATCTTGTTCAAGAGATGACAGGGAATCTTCAAGTCATCCAGAAACACATCAAAGCTACTCAAAGTCATAAAAAGAGCTATGCTGACAACCGTCGATGGGACTTGGAGTTTGATGTTGGAGAAAAAGTCTTCCTCAGAATATCACCATGGAAGAGAGACTTGCCGTTTGGAAATAAAGGGATGGTAATCCCAAGGTATATTAGACCCTTTGAGATCCTTGAACACATAGGAGTCGAGGCCTATCGGCTTGAACTTCCACCGAAAATGGCTCGATTTCATGATGTTTTTCATGTTTCACTCCTGAGGAAGTACATACCTGATCCCTCACATGTAATAAACTCAGAGGTGGTGCAGTTAGAAGATGATATCTCTTATGAGGAGCAGCCAGTAAGTATTCTGGATTGGAGAGATAAGGTTCTACACAACAAGACAACCCATCTTGTCAAAGTATTATGGAGGATCCATAAGTATGAGGATTCAACTTGGGAACCAGCAGTGGAAATGAAGGATAAGTACCCTCACCTGTTTATATAAAATGAAATTTCATGGGAGAAATTTCATAAGGGGGGAAGAATGTAACGACCCAAAGTTTTTTCAATGGAAACTCCATTCTTATAATTATGTCATAAAATAACATGAAAACACAACATAATGAACTAATAATTGATAAGTGATCTTTAAACATAAGTTTGTCACTTCTGTGTTTGCAATTTTGAAAATCTGACATACACGGTTGTGTTCAAGATGATTTTTGGAGTCTAATAAAATAAAAATAAGTTTTGGTGAATAGTAGCCTACCATTTTGAATAGTAATATAACCTTATGAATAGTATAATATCATAATGAATAGAAACCTTACCTATGATATTATAAAAATAGTACTCAAGTGAAAGTATGATGTACCTATATTTTAGAATAACTAAATGAATGTTTTAAATCTGGTTTTTAATAATAAGTTATGATTTTAATTATATATTAAATTAATCAAAATTATAAATTTATTTTTGAAAAATGTACTTCATTTTTGGATACTACATTTTGAAAAATGGTTCGGGTAATTTTTTGGGATTTTTCTGAAATACATGAATTTTTTATGAATAGTGAAATACCTTAATTTACAAAAATAAGCTAAATAAGGTAATTATAGAGTCATGTGTGATGTTATTCTGATGTAATCCCACTTGTATTGGGATCACATGATATAATTACTATTATTGGTCATTCAAGACTCACTATTCCTTGTCTTAGGGGAAATTAATAAACTAATGAATTTTATATTAAGGAAACCACTCTCCCCTCCACTATAAAAACCACCCTTCACACCCTCATTTCCTCACACCTCTCAAGCTCCAAGACTTCACTAAACTCTTCAAAAACATCTTCCCTATCCCCTCTCCCACTCCAAGAGCTACTGGTCTCATCAATAGATCAAGCCTAGCTTCCATAAGAAGGATCTCAAGAGGAGGATTTAAGAGGTAATTTCTCTCTCTTCTACTTTAATTCCCTTTCAATTTCAAGTTCGTTTCTTATCCTCTCCCCACCTATCTTCATCAAAATGGTATTGTAACTCCCGAATTATACATGTACTATAATTTTATGATTCTAATGTGATATTATATCATCCAATCCCATTTACCTCTTCATTTTATTTAATTAAAGAGAACGTTGTAAATGAGGTGTTAATTTATCACCTTCAAGAACGACATGCTTCCTTCTTCCATTTGTACCTTTATATCTGGTCATGAATCCATTATTATGGTTAAACCAGAATATGTTATATTTATTATTTCCTATTTAAAGTTCTATAATAACTTATGTCTATATTACTGGTGATAAAATAAAACATGTCCAATATGATCGAAAAACTGTTCAAATTAACCCAAACAATCATCATTTAATTATTATATATTGATTCATCCACATGGATATAATATGATTCATTATAATATATTTCAAAATCCGGTAATATCATTAATAACATGTAATATCATTTCTAGATGTTTACCCATGTTCTACCCAATCTTCAATTTAAGAATACAAGTGAACCACTCCAGAAAACCATAAAAACAATCATTCCCGAACAATGTTTTCAAAACTCTATAACTCATCCAAAGGCCCATAAAATCACTTAATGAAACCATAATGCACCATATTAATGTACACATGGTTATGGGTTTCTAACTAATGATTATAATTTCATTATACAGGATATTAAAGAGAAGGAAGCATTCAGATGCATGGCAGCGGGAAAATCTCGAACCCAATTTTCTTTCTTCGGGTTCTCCCTCTTTCACTCCAATTTGGTATAGTCACTTATTAAAAATAATTTTTTAATCATTATCTTACCTTTTCTGGGATATAAATATTTTATAATGATGTTTATGTCAAACCAAATGTTTTCCAAAAGAACTCTTCTTTTAAGAACTCAACATTTACCTCTCATTCATGGTTGATGGTTCTTGTATAAAGTATGTTGTTCCTTCTTTCTTTTGGGAACCCAAAGAATATGAATTTATTATTATGAGATGGAAAACATTCCTTAACATGGGTTAGTTATGTTCTTTATTGATATATGTTCTATGTGGCATGCATGATAATTACAATATTATGAGATGACGGGTGCGCCTGGAATTATATAGCGCAATATGAATGTTTGAATATGACGGGAGTGCCCAGAATTATATAGTGCTCCAATGTATTGGGGAAAGTGATGAATCTCATGAGTAAATGTGAAATGATTTGTGAAAAATATTTTATCTCAGCTCACAAGTATGTGTGGTAGTTAACCACTAAGACATGATGTTTCATTTTTTATGCATTGCCACATTTCAAATCTTATATTTATGCTTCCTATCGTGTTCATGATTTCTTTACCAATGTCATGATTATGATCACCCAATGATATATTCATCTTATATATCCTCTTACTGGGCTTTTATCTCACCCCTTTTTCGTTATATACTAAGGTGGAAACTTGTTCTAAGGAGAGTACAAGTGCCAATAAGAATCTATAGAGGAAGAAATTAAATAAATGTTTATTCTTGATGTTGTAATTGTTATGTACAATCCTAGTTTTCCCAAGACACTAATCCTTTGGATCCTCTATGTGAAATACTATTATGTTGTTTATCATTAAATGATATAATAGTAATGTAAGAAAAGCCCAGGTCGCTGTATAAATAAATATATTTTACCCACAATATGGTGAATAATTATTTATTTAATTTATGAAAAAAATTAACCTAAAAAAATTATTCCACTGTCATGAGAATAAAATTTATTCTATTAATTAAATACAAATATAATTTAAGTGAGACCAATATAAACACATAGTGCGTGACCCTATTGGATTCTTTCTCATTTGAATTAGGCACGATTAACTAAATACCAAGAGTACTATCAAGGAACGGGTCAATGAACCCATGATAAAGAACATAAAGTCACAACAACGACATCCACATATGAAATCTCACTATGTAATATAATCCTTGTGTCTCAATATGTCATTAAGCAGGTTTCATGAATGTGTTGTCATCCATTGTGCATGATACAATGTTCTTTGAATACCTATAATAAACTCTTCATTACCCCATGGACATGGAATTTGGCACGACGGTTACCTTTAAATCAATGGGACGAGATATCAACTTCCATAAATGGAAGTAAGAAATCTTTCCTTGAATTATCCTTTAATAACATGCCACCCGTGAGGCATCCAACATACCCTACTTCCCTCCAATAGTATATGATATGGTTTTCATCAGTAAATAAAAGTGTGTGAGTCAGGAAATGTATTAATGATAAATTTAAAGTCTAGGGATCATTAGACAGACTCAAAGATAAGAATATCTGATGACACCAAATCATGCGGAATTCCTACTTGTGGGTATGATCTCATAATCGCTTTTCTTCGAGATTACCATGTGATAACTTCATGAGATGAAGTCTTATCTACTTAAAAGTAGTCTCACCTAACTGTATGTATGCTATCTGTCCCATCATATTATTTTATCCAACTGCATAACTATATTTAAGAATACCTTTATAGAATTTCAAGGTTCTCATCATAGCAGAGTACAACAATGACATTATAAATGCAATAAATACTCTAGGAAATCATTATATCACAGTAATCCAAAACAATGAACAATATATATTATGATTTTTAATATTTAAATACATTAAATATTCTTGTATTCGAAGTAAAAATAGTTGGTTCCAGGACACCAACTCAAACAAACTCCCACTTGGACTAGAGCCAACTGCCTACGACTTTCAGTCCACTAGACCTCACATGATGATCATGTTTCTGCTTGGTCAAGACATTAGTCAAGGGGTCTTCCATGTTTTCTTCCATGAAAATAATGATCATTTAAACCTCACCTCTCTGAGAAATATCCCTCAAGAGATGATACTTTTGAAGTATGTTCTTCGTCTTCTGATGTGACCTTGGATCTTTTTAGAGAGCCACCGCTGCAGTATTATCACAGTACAGTGTGATGGGATCTTTAATCATAGGTATAACATTCAGCTCATGGATAAATATTTACATCCAAAATGATTCTTTAACTACCAAATAAGTAGTGATATACTCGTACTCTTCTATAGAACCTCTGACTGCACTATGCTTTGAGCTCTTCCAGCATACTGAACCTCCATTCAATGTGAAGATGTATCCATTTTGGGATATCATGTCATCTCGATCAGTCTAGAAACTAGAATTTCCATATCATCTATTGACTAGTTCCTCATCTCATCAATAAATTAGGAACATATCTTTAGTATAGGTCAGATAATTTAGGATAGTCTTGAATACCATCAAATGGTGGTCACCTGGTTCAGCTTGATAACTGCCTACTGCATTCAATGCATAAGCGACATATAGCCTTGTACATAGCATGATATTCATGACTGACCCAATCATTGATGTGTATGGAGTCCTTTCCATTATCATTTGTTTCTCATGTGTTTGAGGACACATTTTCATTAAATGATGAATGCCATGTGATGCTGGAAACAATCCCCTCTTGAATTTTGCGTACATAAAATCACCAGTATCTTATAAATTTATGTACTTTTACTTGGGCCAAACAATCTATTGGATCTATCACGATGGTTCTTAATTCCAAGAATATATGCTTCCTCGCCCAAGTCCTTAATGTGTAATCATTGATTCAGCCATGCCTTAACAGACTGTAAGACTGATATCTCATTTCCAATAAGTAATATGTCATCAAAATATACTATTAGGAAACTAACTACACTCTTACTAAACCATTTGTAGACACAAGGATCAGTTTGGTTCTTGATAAAACTAAATCTTGTTATTGATTCACCAAAATGAATGTTCCAGGACATGGATGCTTACATTAATCCATAAATGGTTTTCTACAACTTTCATACCTCATTGACATCCTTTAGAGTCATAAACCATTCAGGTTGTGTCATGTAGACATCTCCCTGAAGGCTCCCATTAAGGAAGCCTATTTTGAATTCCGTTTTTCAAATCTCATAGTCATGGTATGGGGCAATGTTCACTAGATTGGTGATGGATTTATGAATTAAAACTGGTCAAAATGGTTCTTTGTAGTTAATTTCTTGACAGTGCTTGAACCATTTGGAATCTTGTTGTGACTTATAGGAACTGGATTTTCCTTCCATGTCAAATTTCTTCTTGAATACCCATTTTCAACCAACATTCAACACATCAACTAGCGTATCTACCAAAATATAGACTTACTTTTGGTACATGGTATTGATTTCAGAATTAATGGATTCATTCCACTTGGAAACATCCGTTCCACTTACTTATTCCTTGTATGTTATAGGATTATTATTATCAACTAATAATGAGCCACGTTCCACAATAACTAAAAAACATTACTGTTCTAGTTCTATAACATTTCCTTTACTCCTATATAGTCATTTTATATCTAGAATATTTCTTTCTCCCACATGGATTTGTGGAATCTATTCTTATACCAACTCTTGCTTTCCATGACCCTCGACTTCATCGAAGTCTATAACACTCCCAATATATCTTTTTGAGATGTTCTCCCTCTCAAGGAATATGGATTGTCTTTCCAATATTAATTTTTTCTATGGGATTGTATAGGTAATATCCCTTTTTTTCCTTATGGTATCCTATAAAGGTACACTTTGTGCATTAGGGTGGAAGTTTGTCACTTTAAGAGGCATTAACAACACATCACTTCCCCAAAAATGTAAATTTGATAAAATGGATTTCTTTCCACTCCAGAACTTGTATGAAATACCATTTATCATCTTTTTTGGAACATTGTTTAGTATTTTCATCACTGTTTGTAACACATATCCCCAAAAGGATAATAGAAGACTCTCATGACTCATCATTGATCTCACCATGTCAAAAAATGCGTGTTTCCTCCTTTCACTCACAGTATTCCACTAGGGCGTGTAATGCGGAGTGAGTTGGGATATGATCCCAAAATCCTATAAGTAATCAATGAAGTGATGATTAAGATATTATCTACCTTGATCTAAGTGATGATTCTTAATCTTCTTAATAATATTTTTCTCAACATAATTCTTGTATTTTTTCAACTTATCAAAAGAATCTAACATATAGCTCATTAAATATATATATATATATATATATATCCATATATACTAAAATCATCATTATAATTTATGAAGTAAGAGTGACATCCCCGTCTTCAACTGGAAATGGTCCACCCACATCGGTATGAACCAATTCAAGAATCTCTTTATCCCTTTCACCTTTCCCATGAAATGGGACTTTGGTTATTTTTCCTTGTAAACATGCATGACATACACCATGTGGTTTTAGTTCAATAGAATATAAATATCCATCTTGAGGTAACTTTTTCAAGTGTTTCTCATTTACATGATCTAGCTAATGAGGCCAATGTTGGGTGCGGTATGTGTCATGCAAAGTATCTTTGTTATCGATTTCCATTACTCAGTTTGCATAATCTTACATGTAAGGACAGTTGTATAATTGTGCCCTCCCAAAACAAATGATATCATTGTCAAATAAGGAACATTAATTTCCAAATATGGAAAAATAAATCTGTGTCTAATATGGATAATGAAATATTGTTTTTAGTAACAAATGTTACATAATAACAACCCTTTAACACCAAGATAATCAATGTTGGCAACGTGAGGTTCTAGTCCCTGACACCTACAACAGCAAGTCTGACTCCTTTAGATACTCGTAAATCTACTTCCCCTAGTCAATATTCTTGAATGTACTTGGATACTATATTTGGATATATATATATATATATATATGAGCACCAAAAGCGGTATTTAATACCCAATGTGTCGAAATTGATAGATTTCATTCGATAAAAAATGAACCCGAAGCTTCCCCATGCTTCTTAGGCTGAGTGTAGTTTTTCTTATAGGGACCCTTCTTTCCACTGCGAAACAAAATGCCTCCGATTTCCATAACTCCCCTTTGGTCTTCAATTTCATGGATGGTCTTGAAGAATCATTTGGATTAAATCTCTTTGCCTTCCTTTTACTCTTATTCACCATAAGGAAAGATGTCTTGTCGCGCTTCCTATCTTTGTCCACATGGTGAATGGGGATAAAAAGATCATATAGATACTTATCAATGTTGTTCATGTAATTATTAACAATAAATATAGAGAACCTCTGAAGTAGTGATGTGAGAATGAGATCGGTTCCTGGTTCTTTAGAACGTTTAAAACCTAGAACCTCCATTGCTGAATGTTGCCAATGAGATTAGCTACATGAGGCCCGACTAGGGAACCCTCTTCAATCTTACTATGAAATAGTCCCTTGGAGATCTCAAACCATTCATGTATTTGTCTCTTTTGGTAAAGACCACAATCATGCATGAGCATGCTATATGAATCCATGTTTTCATGAAACTTCATGAGATCACTAGACATTTATGATAGCATTAATCATTGAACATAAATTGTGTCATTAATATGTTTCTCATAGACCATAAAATCCACATCACTCACCTCTTTGGCAGGCAGATCAGGTAATTCTTACTCCATCATGTAAGATTTCCTTTCATGGAATAGGATATCCCGAAGGCATCTAAACCATTCTTGGATGTTACTACTGATGAGGATGTTGACATTATCTAGAATTGACCTCATGGCGAGTGTGGTTGACATGCTTGTCATTTTTATTTTACAATTAATAGAGAATCTCATTAGTACTTTCTTTATTACATTTAATGAGAAATAATGAATTAATTTTATTAAGTCTCAAACTATTTTATCATGTCCCAATGGCCCTCACCATTTAACTCATAAAGTCCAGTATACATGACGTTCTTGTTGAAAGGATCCATATTCCCCTTCACATTACCCCAACAAGGGGTGGTCAAGCTATTTAAAGGTATTTAGGTATGCAGTTCTTTGCCAACTGTGGGCTTACAGTTCCTTGATCTATTGAGTGGACTCCCAAATCCTAAAATACTAACTTTATATTTCCTCAAATATTGCCTCCAATATTAAACCAAGTCTAGAAATGGATACTCCACTTGATGTATTATGGTTACAACAACATGGAACCTTTCATAAGGGCCTCCTTTATAAAAGAATGTTTTCGAACAAGGGTTGGTCAAAAGCATAGTTTTATTGAGTTTTTCTATTAATCAAGTAACGGAAGGCTTGGTCTAAGCTAATGTTTTATTTGAGGCATTTTAATCTCTTATGTGTGAATTTATTATTATCGTTATCACATTCTTGTTAATATTAAGTGGATCTTACTTAAGTGATTAACCAAATCTTGATAAAATTTACACATAATCCTAGTTTATTTTAATTCCATATTGCATGCTTATTTAATTCATTAATTATGTGATAGTGACAACACTTCCATAATGATAAACCATGCATCTAACCGAAATAAAATAAAGAAAAGGTCATGATCATGAGATTTTTTTATGGTTAGTATATCAATAAGGTGATAATATATCCATGACCTTGGGGAGAAAAACCTTGATCCTTTTGGGTTCATTTTTATAGCATTCCACCTGTCCATCTCTATATCCCATAGGATTGGTTTCGTCTTTCCTTTTTTAATATACATGATGGTAAGGAGTAAAAATGGGTTTTACATAAATGAAACCATGGGCATGAAAACCCTACATATTAAGGTGGAGGAGGAATACATGCCAAAAAATTTAATTTAAATAAATAAATTTAAAGAAACCTCCCACATACAATGGTCTTGGTCTTTCTCCTGATCAGCCTTATATGAAATTATATTTATGCATAAATAAAACCAGAATTCAATTCAATAATAATTCTTTTTTAAGACAAATCACACAAGAATTAATTAATTACGTTCTTCAATTAATCAATCCTTTTATCATAAACCTTTTTGTGAATTTCCTTGATATTCTCATCCATCATAATTTTAGACAAATAAATTCATTTAAAATTATCTTCATATCTAACTTGTACCATGGAGGAAACCTAGTGAATTATTGTTCATAACTACCCAATGACTGTAAATGAACAATAAACAGAAGTTAAACTAAACAAAAATATAAAAACAACCTATCATGTGTGGTGCCTCACCTTTACACCAACACTATGGTACACATCTCAAGGGTTTATATAGTATAATAATAATTTTTAATAAATCTGTGTAATTTAGCTGATTACATGACTTGTAGTTCCCTCTAAAAAGAGTTTACTATTGTTCACCATCCATATGAAGTACACGCCCATGGAAATGACGTGTGAGTGTACATCATAATTCTTTTGAGTACACAGTGTGTCCCGTGGGCCACGCATCATGTAGTTCCTTATTACACGGTGTCCAGCCTGGAATGTCGTGTATGAGGTATATGGTCCAAACCTAACCCGAAGGGACTACACGTCATTTCTAGGGGCCACATGGTGTGTAATCCATAAACCGTGTGCCACCTATTTTTGTTCAAGAATTAGAATCATTAAGTCTTTGAAAAACTACAATGACACGAATTGGTATTGCGGACCAGACCCAGTGCATTGAACACTGACTACACGACGTGTACTGCTGAATACACATCGTGTGTTCTGGTGTATTACGATCATGAACCATTGGACCCTCTGGAAAAGATCCTCTATTTTATTTTAATCAAAACTGAAATAAAAGTTTGTGTCATTAAGGTGAACATGATATAAAATAGGAGAACAGATCTCGAGAATCATATTTGAAAAATTATTAACATGAATTCAAACAAAAAAATTACTAAATGCATAAATCATAAAAAATATATTTAAATAATCAAAAACAATGATGTAAATGCTCTGATACCAAATGAAGGTTCTGAGTGCAACAAAAGCACGGTTGGTCCTGTTCCCGCCATTAATTTTTAATATGATCAATGATTATCCAATGATCAATACGATGATGAACACAAGTATGCACAGAATAGAATGAATGATTTATATAAATAATAGAGATTCTTGAAACAATTCGAGAGAATCTTGCACATCATGTTTATAATTAATTTACATAATTTCATAAAGAAAACAATACCTAGATCTTCAGTATTATCTTCACTAATGATGTTGATCATTCAGAATGACCCTTCCGAATTATCTCATTGCGCTTGTGAGGATCCGAACAAGATTCTCTCTAGCGACGATCCATATGTGCTCTGATGGCCTCCGATCGACACCACTCATTCTTCGGGTGTTATAATGACAAAGCGATTGTCTTGTTTCTGTCATTCTTGATAACTTGTTCTTAAACATTGAATAACGTCTCTCATTCTTGAGAGGGGTGGGAAGAGGATTCAAGGGAGAAATTTTTTGTCTCAATAATTCTCAAATCACCAGGAGTGGCATTCTATATGTGGCACAACCGATGTATGTATCTATTTATCAACATGGGGCTTTAGTTACAATATTGAAATGTTTAATAGTAATTAAATACAACCATAACTGTAGAGAAAACCCACACATTTAATAATAATACCGTGTCATTATTTATGGTGTTCGAACATGGGTAAAACACAATTAAACCCACAATCCTATGAATAAATATTTAATTTATGAAATCAATTTGACATTAATAAAATTATTCCACTATCAATAGAATAAAGTTTCTTCCATTAATTAAATTCTAATAGATTTTAACCAAGTCCACCAGATACACTTATTGTGTGACCCTCTAGTATTTTTTCTCATTGGAATTTGGTGGTCTTGCCTAATGTTGAAGAGTACTATATAGAAACTGGTCAAGGTACCCAAGAGAAAGAACATAAAGTTGCAACAATGACATTCACATATGAATACTCACTGTGTAATATAATATGTATCTCTAGATATCTCATCAAATAGGTTTCATGATAGTGTCATCAACCTTTGTGCTTTAAACATCGTTCTTTGACTACCTAAAATAAAATCGTCGTTACACCATTTCCATGGAATTTCGAATGACGGTTATATTTCAATAAAAAGTATGTGATGTAAACTTCCATAAATGGAATGGAAAAGTCCTTCCTCAACTTATCCATCAATAACACGCCACTCGTGATGCACCCAACGTACCCTACTTCCTGAAAACTGTCTGTGTTATGTTATTCGTCCTTAAGTCATAGTGTGAATGTCATGACATGTATTAATGATAATCATAATGTATAATTATAATTACACATGTTCGTAGATAAGAATATCCAATGACATGAAAACATGCAAAATTCCTACTTTCGGGTCCGTTCTCACAATCTCCTTTCTTGGAGATTACCACGTGTGAACTTAATGAGAGGAAGTCTCATCTATTAATGACTACTTGCTCCTAACATTCTATATGATATGTGTCCCATCCTAGTATGTAATCCAACCACATAACTATATTTAAGAATATTGTTATAGAATTTTAAGGTTCACATCATAGCGGGGAACTTCCATGACCTTATCAATGAAAAAAATACTCTAGGACATTATAACATCAATGTCATATTGAACAATGAAGAATATGTAATATGATGTTTAATATTTAAATACATTAAATATCCATGCAATGAATGTACAAATAATTGGTTCTAGGATACCAACTCAAAAAATATCTTCATTATAATTTTAACATAGTGTGGAATCATCTCCCCATAATTACATATTGTATATTGAATCCCTCATTGAAATATTATTTTTCAGGTTATATCATGGATAATGACAAAACAAATTAATTAAAAAATGGATCTTTTGAAAACCTTCCTAAAGCTTACAGTTTCTATTATTTAATAAATAAAATATTATAAAAATATATATATACATATATATATATATTGAACATTTTCCCAGAGATATAGAATATGAAAATCATCCATGTTAATATTTATGACTATATAAATTTATCAATTGTCACAAAAATACTCTTGAACCAAATGAATGAAAACCCCTACTTTTATTGATAGTAAATAAGACTCTAGGAAGAACATGAGCCTCAACCCAATTGGTGAGGACTCCTTAAGTGCATCCAGGCGACCCGAGATCAAATCTACCCGGAGGATAATATCCAGGTACTGTAGTAGGTACTATAGTAGTACTATAGTAGCTACTGTAGTAGTATTGTAGTAGGTACTGTAGTGGGAACTATAGTAGGTATTGTTTGGTACTGTAGAAACCTAGAATATTCCCTCGTTTGGGTCTTCGGCCTACCGATTTGGTCATCAGGTCCTTTAAGGCCTTCAGGCCACCCATGTCGTCGGGTCAGTAAGGCCTTTCGGCCACCTCAAGGCCTTTGGGCCACCTCAAGGCCTTTGAGCCACCTCAAGGCCTTTGGGACACCTCAAGGCCTTTTGGCCACCATAACTATAAATGCAAACCAGATAACCTACAAGGAACAATAGTTAAAAGGAGGATGAGCAAGAATCATTCACCAGTGAAAAAGCTAAATGGATTGCAAGAATGAGAGGGTATAACAACAACCATAGGGACAAGCCTGTGCATGCACGGGAAAGCCTAGCCGAACAACCATGCGAAGGTGGAGAGATAATTTCACGATGAAGATGCTGGGGAGGAGTAGTTACATGTAGTTAGTATGAGTTGTATGTAATGTCTGAAGCCTACGGGAAATCAATTCCTCTAAGGCCTACGATCTATGTAATACTTCTGCCTACGGGCCATATAATGGTTCCACCTCACTCCTTGAAAGGTGGATTATCAAAATCAATGAAAAATTAAGGCCTTCGGGCCATTGGAGGAATAAGACTCTAGGAAAAACCGTAATTTTCTCTGTATAGTATTTAAATTAATCGTACCACTAAAAATATATATATTTATAAGAAATATTGAACATCCAAATTATTGTCAATATCTTTATAATCAAAAAATGGTATGATTTATGATATCAATTTTTTCCTGTTATATGTAGATTGAAATGCATGACATTGAATTTTTAAATTATTCAATATATTAGATAAATTAATGTATACATAATATTAACATCATATAGATAAACACTATACGTAGAAATTGAGTGTAATAAAGAATTAATTTTTTTTTTTTAATTTTCAAAAAATGATATTTCAATATGAATATTTAATATTCTATTTAGGAATAAAATAAAATTATTTAATAATTCCAAACACTTAACTTTTGTAAATAATTTTTAAAAAATGCTAAAAATTAAATAATATTAACTTTTTCTCAATATTGGAATATATCATATTTTTTTGCTTTCTTAAGGACTATCTATCTTGTGTTCTGAATCTCTCATGGTATAATAATTGAGGGTGACATTGAATTCCATTCATATGATAACTTTTTTTTCTTATATGAGTACAAGTTTCTAGATACAAACTATGATATATTGTTCTTTATTATTTTAATAGGATGACTACATTTTCGTGATCCAATTTAACTATCACTTCATAAATTTTTTTTTCAAAGACAATTTCATAGAATCTTGTCAATGGATTCAATGAATCTAACAATAAGACTCAAATAGTTATACATTATTACTATGTATAAAATTGAATCGTTGATTATGAAAATCTACTTTGTAAGGAATAGAAGAGCTATGAAACAGCTATTATTTAGCCTCATTATTTTTTAATTAATGTTATCTACCCAATCATATAATGTTATACATGTCCATTAAAAAATATAAAAAAATATTTTATAAATATAGAAATTTGTTCGCATACCTCTAGTTGGTTTTATTGTATCACCTCATATTTTAAAATTTTAATGAAACCTAATAAATAAGATAATTTATTTATATGAATCAAAATATGGAATATATACATATTATGAAATTAGTATATAAAACATCAATTATACTACGTCTCTAAGGGATATGATGGTGTACTTCTGATGAAGATTTCTAAATAAAAGTCTTAATTCTCTCACAGCTATAGATAGTACTCCATCTATTACTATCATCGTACACCATGAGAAGTTCCCTCTAACATCAAATGTTTCATATTACAATATCAAAAAATATAAATTTAGATAATGGAAGGAAGTGATATTCAACAGGGCTTTGTAGTCTTACAAACTCACGTAATTAGAAGAACTATTCTTTTATATTGAACTATATTACTTATATACTATAGTTTATTTTAACTGCCAGTGCATGAATACTTATATACATTAACCATAATTCTTACACATTTTTATAAATGAAATTATAAAAATAAAAAATTATTATAGACTTTTTCCTTAAAGTAATGATTCCTCATAATGATTCAATGTTGAATTTAATAAACATTGGAAGATGTGGCAGTAGACCATACATCCTATCATATATCAAAAGTTGTATAATATAATATGACTTATACATAACATGGGTATTGTAATATCATTTCAAATTTTTATATGATATTCATCATCAATGTATCATAGATTATAATACATGTTTTAGCATGTCATGTAATATATATTTTTTAATGTATACTCTATAGGTCCCCATCCTTATTGTGAAGAAACAAGAATTCATATTGATGCTCCCTCCCATGATGTTGAATATTAGATTAAAACCATAGTGTTCCTCTATTTTTAACTCAATTCAATGGATATCATCATAATGATATGTGTCCTAATCATGAAGGTACCCCACATGTGTCGTAATTATTGTATTTTTTTTCAAATAGTGAGTATTTGTTAAAGCTAAAGTCCACTATATAAGGTACTCCACCATTACATAGAATATTTTTTACAAAATAAATGTTCAAAAATATTGAAGAATCATTGAATATTCATCCTATAGAAAATGAAATCAATGATATGAAATAATATATTCTAAATGACCAAACTACTATGGTTTAAATTATATGAAAATTAAAGTTATGGTAGAATCTAGTTTAGAGAATTTCACTATAGATATGTAAAATTACAAAATTATGATAAATGAATTAAGTTATGATATTATGATAGTAAATTTATTTCCCATCTCCATATGTATTTATGAATTTCCAAAGACCATGTATTATTAATATATATCTCATATTCGTCACAATATATTGGCCACAAACTAACATTTCATGTCATATAATCTACCCAATGGGGAATATATTTACCACCTCAGTGTGCTATATTAGTATAGTGTCATTGTTTATTTAATTTCACTATCTAAAAAAAATCCTAATTTTAAAAGAACATGACGAATTCCAAAAATAATAGATTATGAATGGTTTAATTAATCATTTTTAGATGCTAGTTGGTGTTTGGTATAATAATAATATTAAACGATAGAGTAAAAAATGAACTCCACATATCACTCTAATTTTGGGAAAAATATTTACTTCTAGTAAGGCTACATTCAGTTTTATTCCCTTGGTCCATGTTATAGGTTTGGGATTTATATATTCTGTACGTTTAGTCTAATGAAATATAAATTTCCCTTGAAGTTATAAAAGATGGACTACACTTCAATCAACCCACTATAATGTGTATATTGGAATAAAATATGACAAAATAAAATTTAATGAATGATGAATAAATTTTGATAGATAATGCATGTAAACATGTTTTTTAGAACACCCTCCACAACAAACTCAAACTGGATTATATTCTCTATAGTGATCAAAATATGTAGAGAATTTCATAGTAGAAACATAAGGGATTGTTCAACCCATATAAATAGTGTAATTATTATGTCCATCACCTCCTCTACAACCATCACCAAGATAATGGGGTCAATCCGTGTTCATAGATTATCAATGTTCATTCTATGCCATAGGCATGGGGGAAATTATACTTCCACCATTGAGAAAATTTCACATTTTTTGGGATTATATGTATAATAAATACATATTTTATTTGTGGGTGAATGTTTTATTATTCATCTCCTATATCATTATATTATTTAGTATAAATTAATATAAAATAACCCAAGATCACCTATCATTAATGGAATTATACATAATCTTAAAATGGGAACCATGTGAATGCATTTAAATCATAATGGGGTCATAAGCCCAAAAAATCCATTGGGGACATTATGATGGAATTTTTGGATATACCACTCAATAGATACTATAAAATATATGATAATACCATAATATACTAATTTAGAAGTTGGTATAGTTCCTCCAATTATATTTTCATCATAAAATATAATTTATATAATCCCTTAAGATATTGTCATGCATGATACTGATAAATAGAAACATTTTAAAAAATAAAAAAAAATTAATAATTTTCTCATCGATGATCATGTTGAGGGTTCATTTTTTAAATACTAAAATTTGACTCAATATTTGTGTAATTTCCAAAAAAATCCAACATTAATTGAATAAATGGGATTCTTCTATAAAATATGGGAATGTTATAACAATATCCATATCCCACCTTCCTCTAAAATAATATCTTCATATTTATACAATATAAAATATTTTCCAAAAAATTGTTGATTTATAATATTTAATGTGATCTAAAAAATAAATTTCCAATGCATATATACTGGATGACTAAAACTCATTGCCTAAAGTAGACATGCCTTCACCTGAACACCTTCTCTAAAATGAATAAATTTCATTTTCTGGTATATATATGGATGACTCAATGAATTACCCAAAAATAAATTAATTTTTTTCATGAACTATCATAATATGATTATATTGAATTTTAGCCATTGGGAAATGAACTAAAAAATAGTTATAAAAAATTTACAAATGTTATCACAAGCATGTTATAAACCATGCGTACAAGAAGGCTAACTCTATCAAGAATCACTGATCATTCTAGATCATATTCAAGAACTATGATATATAAAAAAATTATTTTCTAGAATCCATTTAAGCAATTATACTTCTAATGGAAACAGTAGAGGGATGATGATAAAAAAATCCACATTGGAGGATAGATTTTCTTTTCTGGGTGGATATGATATATCCTCCACCAATAATTAGTACTCCCAAACTCCTATAATTTAAGGAATATTTATATCCATAACATTAATTTTATACACTTTCAATGATTATGTAATTGAATGTTGTGGATGCCAAAGTCACACAAAGAAGAAAAGATTTTTTTTTCAAATACTAGATGGAAATTAATTTTTTGGTTATATAACTCTATTAGAATGAAATATTACATATTTTCACTACCATATGTAAATTTTCAACTACGTTTTCATCTTTATATTGATATATATAATAGTAAGAAACATCTCAAACAATATGCACCATTAAAATTAATTATTTTAATATTTCATCAATAGGTGGAATGGTTTAGCTAGTTAATTGAACATGAATATACAATAAGAATAGTTTTTACACGTTTATATAGGGAATATATTTTGTGATATTCCCACATGAAACATAATGCTAAAATTTTATTGTGGATTATGAGAATTGTCTATCAAAACATAAAAGTTAGAAGTTACCTTATGAATATCAAAATCCAAAATCTGACTGACATCCATGACATTGGGAATTAAATATGGAAAGGTAAAAATAATTAATGTCACTCCTAATAAATTTATGATGATAAATCATAATCCTCTATATATAAAATACAATACAGTACCTCATCCATGGATTTCGAAACAATTTCCTTTTCATATTGGGAGAAATGATTGATATCAACTAACCCATATGGATGGGAAGAAAATAATCCATTCCTTATAAAAATAATATTTTTTTCTATTCTAGAAAATATCCCATAAAATTTAAAATACATTAAATTGCTGAATGTGGTGGTACATAATTGTTGACAAAATTATTTCTTAATAGTTTGATTATTGGGAATTAAATCTTTGATGTAATTATCTTTAATGAATTGTTCAAAAATATTATAGACACTGGAATTTAGATGTGGTGATATATTCAAACTCACGTGTCTCTTATGTCTACCTACAAATAAGAAAAATAATGAGAGGATAAAATCCCAATAAAAAATTTAATTGAATTCAGTTGACTAGATTACTAGATAAATTTGTCAACCGTGGATAGGTCATTATAATTGATCAAAAAAGTCATTTATCATTAATAAAATCACCTCAAAATTACCCAAGGAATATTTTTATTCATATTATTTTAAAAATCAATTCAATCAACAACAATAGTGAAAATAAGTTTAAGTAGAGTCTATTGTAATGACTCGTCCCCCGGGGCCAATGTCGTGACTACCCAAAGCATGCTTCCCATAGGTCAGGGGATGGAAACTAGCACCGAGTAGGCATGTCGCATACAAATGGGAGGCATTTTCCTAAGTAACTGTAGACCCATACACAAATCCAGCCCACAAATTATGGACGTTTAATACACTAAGTAAAAATATACAAGGTACAATAGTAGAAAAATAAAGGTAAACGAGGCCAGAATACAAGACCAACTAAAATAGAAATGTAAAAATTCACGTCCTTGGAACTCCTCTGTAGAAAACCCTACATGAAGAGTAGGCACATAAATAGCTGTCTAAAGTCAAAGAAGCACGTATCGTTTGTCAGGTCACATGAAGCACCAACTGGCACTGACCCACCAAGGACTCCATGAAAACATAGATCATTCACAAAATACATGATACATGAGGGTGAATCCTGTGAAGAGGTGAGTAAAAAATGCTCTGTAGGGAACCCAGACCACAATGGTATACCATAAATCAAATCACAAAGTAGACTACTAATGCGGTACATGATGTGTATCCTCTAAGAAGTATAGTCAAGAGAGTCACTCGAGTCAACTCACATTGGTATATACTAAATTATACAAATAATTACTATCAGTCGTAAAGCTAATCATCTAATACTGCTAAGGGACTCATCTCAATTTAGTCATTGCGGTCTATTGGGCCACTGAGGTCCACTCGGCTACCAGACCACTAAGGTATGATCGTCTACTGGGTCACTAAAGTCCGATCATCAATTAGTCCACTAAGGTCCGCTTGTCTATCATGACACTATGGTTTCCTTGGATGACATTCCACTGAGATTCACTTTTCTATCAGGCCCATGTGGTCTATTCAGATACCGGACCACTGAGGTCTACTCATCTGTTGGTCCACTAAAGCCCACTCACCATCCAGGACACTGAGGTCCACTCAGCTACCCGACCACTAAGGTTCGCTCATCACTTCCTTCTCGTCACAGAAATCTGTTGGATTTCATCTCATAACATGCATGATTCTGGGTGAATATAGTTCTCAAATCATCATTCATAACTCAAACTCCACATAAACTCACTTGGACTACGTCAAAAGTATCACCTCATCACAAGGGTCCCAACACCGCAAACAGATCGTCAACCAGATGTACATTTTGTATGTTATGCTCATTTTTCAGAAATGTGATCGGTTGGGTCAGGGATGACCCGATATGTTGGGCTTTTGGTCAAGGCCGCTCGATGGAATAGTCCTCCTCTAGCCCATCCCACAATATCAGGCCAGTATATGGCCAGCCAGGATGGCTAGCAACCCAGTTTCCCCTTTCTTGTCCTGCCCTAGAAGGTCAGTTTGGTCCAACCCTGACATTTCAGGCACCGCGTCCACGCTGCATCGTGTCGCCACCCTGGAAAACCACCTCCCCCATAGGCATTCCCACGAACCGTGTACCAGAACCAATACATAGAACATCCGTAGGTCACCTGACCTAACGAGGTGCCCTGCTGGAGCCGTAGTCCTGCACCCCCACGGCCCGCTGGCTGCAGCCTCTTGGCCTAATGCGGCGTCGTGGTCCTACACTGCCGAGGCCCACTTTCTGCAACCTCCACCATTTATTTGTGTGCCACCTCCTACACGCGTCCTCTACTATGTGCCATCATCCCTCACAACCACTATGTTCCTCCATGTCACAACCATCCATCACCATATATGTAGTCCTTCTTAGACTTCAGTTTCCATTACTTCATAATGAATGGATGAAAATGGTGGAGAAGAATAAATCAAAAGAGACACATGAAGAATGTACCTTGAACTTTGTTCATGTCAGCATGATTCTTCCTTGATAGGAGTTTATTGAAAGATAAACTGAACATGAATCCAACATCCCATAAATTCCAGCATGCAAATCACAAATCCCATATGAACAAATAACCCACAGATCAACATGTTAGTGGTTTGACCAGCATTCATTTTCTAGAAATAATTAATGTCAAATTAAATTCATAAAGAATAATCCCCTACCTAGAAAATGTATCGATCATCATAAAAAAATGATCATCATTGGAGATCCGTTAAGAGACATCGTGATTCGTCATCTCATCATCCATCGATCTATGATCCATTGTCATTGGTGATTCATCATTCATCATCGATCATTACTCTCTAATGAAATTTCCTCCAGAGCCTTATAGAAATCTCCCAGGTCATCTTAGGATCCCATATCTCGGTTAATCAACTTAATGGAGAAAAATAATTTTAGTTTTTTTGTTACCCTGATTCACCGCGTCGTTATGCTGTTTCATTTAGGAAATTAAATAGTTGCATCATCACTGCGTCGCATCGAAACATTTTTGAATAAAAGAAACCTTTTTATGGTTATTTTATTTTTCTTTAAACTATCAAAAATTAACCTTTTCCCTCAACCCATGTTGATTGAGGTTCGGCCCCACCAGAGTAAATCACACCCTAATTATCTCAACAGTACTCTCAGATTTACTATACCATTTTCCATTTATGAGTTCTCAAAAATAAAATAATCATTATTTAATTATTTTATTTATGGTCACATCCCAAAACTAATTTCCACTGTTGGCTCATTCCTATCAATTATAAGCTCCACCAAAATAATTCACATCCTTACGAGCTCAATGGTGGGCTCAGATTTCAATCTAAGTCACCACTTGTGAGTTATAATGATTTGAAAAATAAAATAATGTCATTTAATTATTTTATTTATGGTTATTCCGTTTTAGGGTTTTCTAACTAGAGGCCCACACAAACTAATCCTAGGTTGTGCTAAGGGTAAACCCACAATTCAAAATACAATAGTGCCCTCATATTTTTGATCTGGGAACCTATTAAAGAGTTATTCCACTTTTCAGAAAAACTACTCACATGCACTAATTAAAAACTTAAAATTTTTTCAACAGACCATTTTGGGAACAGTGGGCCTTAGAATTCCACGCCGTCTCAGTGTCTGGTCTAAAACGTTTCCCAAAATTTTTCAAAAAATAAAACCTGGAAGATACGAGTTATTACATCTTCCCCACATTTAGGTTTTACATCCCTGAAAGCCAAACCAAGGGATTCCCAAACAGATGAGGGTGCAAGAAGGAATCTGAGCCCCCTAATACCACGTTCTCTCGAGGAGATTCATGTGCTACCACTGAATGTGCACTAGAGTAATCAATCACCCACATTGGGTCCTCTTCAATCGATCATCAATATCCATTGGAACTCCGTAAAAGTCACCCTGTCATCAACTTTCAGCTCACCACAGTCAATGACGTGTGATGGGTCATGTACGTATCACCTCCATGTAGAGTTATCCCAAGATCTATATGGGACTCTATTCGCAAAAGATATAATATGTTAATGACATGTTGATTTGGACAATGATCACCCAGTTGGTACCTTGTCCCCTGAAAATACGTGATAAACTTGTCAAGAATTCCATCGATAGTCCTTATCACTCCCCTTTTGGAACCCCCAAGAACAAAAGAGAAACCCCTTTCAAGCACATGGGCTCGATAGGGTGTGTTGAAAAACCCAGAATCGTATTAAACAAGTTCTCATCTTTTATATCAATACCTAATCCCAGCTTCAACCTATTCTTACATCCCCAATGTCCTCCTTGACACCCACATGTATATTATGATGCATATTACCACACCAAGAATCCAATCCCACTACTGCGCATCCTATGAAATGAATGACGTGTTCCCCACCTTTTGAATATCCAGCAGGGGATTCCCTATGGAAAATTGACAACATAAAGTCTCACTGTTGGTATCATTGTGTTGTGCCTCCCTAACTCACTTTATGATGGAGGGTAACAACCACTGATTAGTGGTATGATATATCATCTCCACCCAAAAAGGATAACTATAATGAGGAAAACTTCTCTGTTTCCTCATTCAATAACTATGAACTGGATCCCCTGCTGAGATAATCCACAACAACTTTTCCCTTACTAGGACTATAGACTACTTCTAGGTCATAGTCTCAGAGGAACCCCATCCATCATCTCTGTATCAATTTCAATTACTTCCGAGAGAAGATATACTTGAGACTCTTGTGGTAGGAATAGATGGTATTAGTTATCCCATTAGGTAGTTTCACAACATATTCAATGTGAAGACTAACGCTGCCAACTCAAGATCATGGGTCACATAGTTCTACTCTTGTGGTATGAACTAATGTGAACTATAGGCAATCACTTCTTGCCTCCACATCTTTACAAAACCATGTCTGGCCCGAGATACATCACTGAACATTACATACTCAACTGCATCCTCTGGGAACCTCATGATCGAGGTGCTCATGAAAATCTTTCGTAACTACTAAAAAGTCTATGAGAACCTTTCCACTCACACGAAAGGCTACCCCATTCAATAGATCAATGTGTTCATCATCCCTTTGGTAGTGGGTACTCGTTATCCAAAGACACTTGGTTAATGTTCTAGTAATCCACACATAATCTCGAACATTGGGTCATACTAATACCTTCCTCTACAAATCCCCCACTTATACACATATCTCACAAGGATCTATGAATGACATCTGATATACTAATGCTGATATCGGTGCCATCTTTGGGTGTATAATGATGCATAATTTCATCTCCCAATGAGGGGGTAATCTTGGAAACATCTTCTGGAAAACATCCCCATACTCCACCAATACATCATAGAACTGAAATAGAAAACATCCACTTCTACATGGGAGAGGCTGGCCGACTCAAGTGTGATAAGCTACTCCCTCCTATGCATGAGTTTATCCTGTGTTACATTGGTTTCCCTTTTTCTGACCAAGGAAAACCCCATTCCAATGCTGTAGTCATACCACATCCTTTTTTCTAAAACAATTAATCTAAGCATGAACTATGGATGACCAATCCATACCCAAACTAACTTCATAAGTCCTCGATGATGCCTCCAAGAGGTTCCAGCCAAAACTATCAACTCAAGGTCCAGATCACAGTACCAGCATAAGTGTGATTATCAAATCTCTTCTTATAGGTATTTCCAAACCTAAGAGTCATGTAAATGGTTTATCTAGAAAATATAGCTCTTGAACAAGATTCATGATAATAAAAAATGATTATCAACTATTTATATTGATACGGAAGCTAAGAGTAGACACATTTCATACATCTAATCATCCATGGAGTCCTTGGGTCATATTCCTTGACCGCATTAAGTTACATCTTCCCATGTATTCTAGATCATTGAGCCCGGTGTGGACCACATTGGGGTGGCGGTTGTAACTTGTCGAAATGTATACCACCTCTTGTGGCTCTCCCAGGTCCTCTTCCACATATTTTATCATACAGATTCATCTATTCATGTCACAATTTCTGCATGGGTGGCTGGTCAACCATTTTACTATTAGCACGACAAGATGGAAAATCTCAAGCGAGATGTCCCCTACTATCTTTTAAAGAGCCTTAACTCTTCCTAGGATGACTTGACTCACCCTATGTTCCTTGAGATGTAGATCTTCAATCTTGGGACCTATTCATGGAACTTATCCCATGTCCAATTCTCTATGATTGATGTCTTCTTCCTGCTTTCCTACGTCTTACATCCACTAGTTTTATCTACTCAGCCAAAGGACATCGACAAACAAATGTTCTCCCAAGTAACCTATCATTAGTAGGGGTTCATAGGGGAATAGTTTTGGCTAGGATGTCCCTAAACAAACCTTGATCCGAGGTCTGACCCTTGAAGAGTTGGTCGTATTATATTCATCATGTTACTATAAAGGTCAGTATGCCTCGATGAATACTCAGTTACCATCATGTTATCCTTCCGAATATATAGAAGCTCTTGGGAACACATATCCATTAGCTTTAATAGAGAGAGCCCTTCTCTAAAAATGGTTCTCAAGATATGACCATAGAAGAGTCACCTCATTGTAAGATTGAGTAATCTAAACCCTACCACCTCCCTGATGAGCCACGTAGAAGGATCTCTTTTAGGACCACCATCTAATCTAAGGGTGTCCGACTAGAAAAAAACATAGTCACCACCTCAAGAAGATCCTTAATCTTTTGTTAGCTAGGCTCACCTCGGAACATTGGGGGTCTCTATCTCTAAAACACATGAAGTGCACTCATCTCGTGCAACTCATCTGCTTGTACCACAAGTACCATGTGATACAGAAAATCTGGTGGTATACCAGGTACACCTCCCGATTGTGTTGTCTATGGTATGAACCCATGTACCCATACCATCACCATGTAGATCATCCTCATGATCACGCGGTGGAATCCTAGAAGGCTATATACATAGAAGAATCTTGAATCAAAACAAGATTTTCCATGATCAATAGAGTATGCCTGATGAGATGACTCAAGAAGGACATGGAAAACTCAACCCATTCTTATACAACGCATGTAACATCATTTTTTCCTATAACTAGTGTTTTCATGTACCTAGTTGTAAAGTAGAATTTAGTGTCCTTGTGTATGGATACGTCGACCGTTGCACCATCATTGGAATCCCTGGCCTAAAATCGAAACTCAAATCACATAACACTATTTCTCAAAACCAAATTCATAGACTTTCGGTTCTTAAAGTAGAACTAAACTACTCTGATACCACTCTATCATGACGAGTCCCCCTGGGCCTATATCATGACTACCCCAAGACCACCTCCCATAAACCTGGGGTTGTTGACTAGTATCTAGTAGGAATATCCCAAACAAATGGGAGGTATTTTCTTAAGTACATGTACACACACACACACAACTCCAAGCCACATACGATGGATGGTGAATACACTATGTATACCCAAAAAAGGTATGATAGTAGATTGATAATGGTTAATGGGGCCATAATACAAGACCAAATGAAATAGAAAAGTAAAATTATAGGTCTCTAGAACTCCTTTACAAAAAAACCTACCAGATGGGTAGGTACATAAATAGCTATATGAAGTCATAGAAGCATGTCTCATCCGTTGAGTCACTATAAACTCCACCTGGCCATGACCAACCAAGGATATTACCAAAGCGTTTATTGTCTACACAAGACACGAATGTGCGGGTGAATCCCATGCATGGATGAGTACAACAATTCCCATTAAGGACCCCAGACCACAATGTTATGCCACATATCAATACACAAATCAGTATACTAAATAGGTACATGAAGTGTAACCTCTAGGAAGTACAGTCAAGAGAGTCACTATAGTCAGCTCACAAATGTATAACCTAAACTATAGAAATCAAGACTATCAGTCTTATAGATTAATATCTTGTACTATAGAGGGAATCATCCCTGATGAGTCACTAAGGTCTGTTGGGATACTGATGTCTACTCATATGCTGGGCCACTGAGGTCTATGCGGCTATCGGGCCTCTGAGTTCTGCTCGTCTTTCGGACCACTGAGGCCTGATCGGCTCTTAGGACATTAAGGTTTGCTCGTCTTCCAGCCTACTAATGTCTATTTAGCTACTACGAAACTGAGGTCATATCATCTTTCAGGGCACTCAGGTCCCCTTTTCATCCATTCCACTGAGATCCGCTTGGCTACCAGGCCATTTTTGTCTGTATGTCAATTCTTTCTCATCACATCCAACTATAAGATTACTGCTTGTAGCGTGATTGATTCTGAGAGAATCAACTACTCAATCCATCTCTCACAACATAGCCTCCACAAAAACTCATTGGGAGTTTCTCAAAAGGACCACCTATTCACAATGGTCCTAACTCTAAAAACGACTCACCAATCAGACGTACATTTTGAATGCTATGCCCATTTTACTAAAAAGGGGTCGGTTCGGTCTAGGTCGGTCAGCCTTGACCTGACCTGGTTCGACCGACCCGTCCTGAACCAATTCAAAAAACTCAACCTGACCCGGTTCGGCAGACCAGATCTGTTCTAGGCTGACCTGGTCTGGATAGGCACATTGGCCAGACCTATTGGGCAAGCATGACCAGACCTGTTGGGCCATGAGACCAGGCTGCCCGACAGCCCCGCTCCTCCTCCGACCCGACCCTCGTTGGAAGGCTGGTTTACCATGGCTCGACCCTCGTTGGCGGGCTAGTTCGGTCTAGCCTAGAGGTGGTAGGATACACGTCATCCCTCAGTCGTGTGGCCGACTCTCCCATACGTGGTCCCATGAACCGCGTGCTTGCACCAACCAGCGGGCCATCCATGGGTCTCCAGACCGGAAGTGGTACGCTTCTAGCACCATGGTTCCGCACCATTGTGACCCATTGGAAGCAGCCTCTCTCCCTAATGTGGAACCCTACAGGAATCACGGTTCTGCACCATGAAGGTTCACTGGCCACAGCCTCCTCTGTTGTGGCGCGCTACACATTTCACACGCGGCTGCTATTGCTTGTTACTTCTGCCGGCCGGTGGCCCCAGTCCACACCCGTGGCAGCTAATGTGGGTTCCACTGCTGCCGCCACTGCCCCCCTAGCCGTGACCATCTATCTCCACTGTTGTAGTCCTTCTTAGAACCCGGTTTCTATTACATCAAGAAGAACATAAGAAATGGGGTGGAGAAAAATAATGCACAAGAAACACAGGAAGGACAGACCATTACCTTTATTCATGTCGACATGATTCGACGTTGTTAGGTGTATAACGATGGATTAAAAAATGTGAATCCAACATCCCATTACTCCCCTCATAAAAATCCCAAATCCCAAAATAACAAAGGACCCATGGATCAATATGTTAGTTGGTTGATCCACGTTTGTTATTTAAAAAGAATGAAAAGGGAATTTAATTCTTAATGAAAAAAACCCCTACTTGGAAAAAGGATTGGTCAGTTTCAGGGTTCAATTATTGTTGGAGAACCTTTAAGAGACATCACAATTCGTCATCTTGTCGACTATCAGTCCATGATCTGTCATAGTTTTTGATTCTTCATATGTCGTTTTTTCGTTGCTCGCCAACAAAATTTCCTCTACATACTCTAAGAAATCTCCCTGTGCGTCCTCTGATCCCATATCTTTGTTAATCCACTTAATGGAGGAAAAACATTTCAGCATTTCGGTTAAGCTGCGTCGTCGGGTTATTATGCTATTTCATTTATGAAATGAAACATTTTCCTCATCGTTGTGGTGAACCGAAACATTTTTGAATAAAATTAAATTTTTAAGTTTATTTTATATTTCCTTAAAATGACTAAAAATTAACTTTTACCCTCAAACCATGTCGATCGAGGTTATGTCCTGCCTAAGGAAAGAATAACCTCACGAGCACAACAGTAATCTCAGATTTCCAATCCGTGTAACCGTTTATGATTTATCAAAAATCAAATAATCTTTATTTAATTATTTTATTTACAGTCACGTCTGGAAACTATATTCCACAGCTAGCCCACGTCGGCCAATGTTAGGCTCCACCTTTGGAAAGGAAGTACATACGAGCTCAACAGTGGTCTCATATTTTTAATCAGAGTCGACATTCAAGATTTTTAAGGATTTCAGAAATAGTATAATATTATTTTATTATTTTATTTACAGTTATCCCTTTTTTTGTTTTTCTCACTAGAGGCCTGTGATGACTAAACTTAATTCAAGACTAGGGAAAACATGCCTCTCTGAACGCTACAGTTCCCTCATATTTTTGATCTAGGGACCTGTTTAAGTGCTATTAAAATTTTTAGGAAAACTTATCATGTGAACTAATTAAAAATTAACATTTTTCGACGGACCATTCCAGGCACACCGGGCATCGGAATCGCACGCCGTTTCAGCTTCTGGTCTCTGGATTTTCCCAGAACTTTTTTGAAAAATAAAACGTGGAAAATCCATGTTATTACACTCAAAATGTAACAATATGAGTTTTTAAATATATATATATATATATATATATATATATATATATATATATATATATATATTATTTTTAATATATCAATGTGGTCAATAAATTTATCTACACAACATGGAATTTAAATAAATCCACAATATATTCATATAAAATATTTTGGTTTAAAAATGATTCTAAATTAATTTCCTTTTAATGGGTGTGAATGATAATATGGAACCACTTTATTAAATATTAATATAAAAAAATAATTTCTACTTGTAATATGATTGAATTTGAATTTGTTTACCAAAAATGAGACATAATATTATTTATTTCCAATAACATTATTTCAATTAAAATATTCATGGTATACATTATGAATTTCATCTTCATGGAATATATGTCTAGTGATAATAAATAATGGTTAATATTAAATATATATTGTTGGAAAATTATTTAAAATTATAATTTTAATAGATAAAATATAAAAATTTAATTTCCTAAAATAATATTTTTCCCTTTTATTTTGTGACTGTATACATAAATACAATATATATATATATATATATCAAATTTGAGTGATTTAAAAAATTTCTCTATAATTTTATATAGAATAATAATATTAGATTATTAATATTAGATTATGTTTTTTTAATAATTGTTTTTACGTGAATAGTGAAAAATACCAATTTTATTAAAAACATACAACTTTATCAAATAACCATATTACAAGAATTAAATAACTATTTTCAATTCAATTTTCAAAAATATATATAGATATATATATAATAAATTAATTAAAAAATTTCTATTTTCTTTATAAAACCCATGTATATCATTTTGGAATTTTAATTAATATTTACTTTAAAAAAGTCTTTATACAGTTTTATTAAAAAATAATTTTCATCCCATGATGAAAAAAATTAGACCATAATCAATTTATTATTTAATAAAAATATATTAATTAAATTTAACATGGTCAATTCCAATATTGGGTATAAAACTATGATTCCAAAGATTAATTTTAATGATCAATATAGTGGTAAAATATCTATTTTCAAAGAATTGATTTATTTAAAATTTAACAATTTTTATCTAATGAAATAAAATTGTATATTTTAAATAAATAATATATTAATGTGATAAAACAAATATATAATTATTGTAATGAAGATTTAATTATTATCCATTGGGAAATATGATTAATAACACATAATTTTATAATAATTATTTCTATAAAAAAAATTCTATATATAACATGATTTATTTTAAAAGTTATTTTTATGGAATTTAGAAATTGAAATATATTAAATGGAGATTAAATTTTCTACCATCACTCCTAAATTTTTCAAAATGGGTAATTTTATATCATTAGTAGTACACAAATTATATAGTTAAAAAAACTAGTTACCTTGATAAAAACATGAAATGTAAAAGTAAAATATGAATAAAAATTGTGTTTCAAAATGTTTTAAAAAAACATGTGAAAATTCTTGACTATCTATTTATATACCCAATAAAAACCCAAAATACATGACATAATTTTTTTTAACTCTTTTACCCTTGAAATATGTAATGATATCATTGAAAATTTATTGTTTTTCAAAAATTTACCCTTCTCTTTAGTAACAAAAGGGACAAATTCCCCTTTGATTCCACACAAGTTTAATTTAATTCATTTATGAAAATCTTCGATTTTTCTCAGCCTATAATCCAATATCAATATCTTAATCCAATGATATAAATTATTTATTATGATCCTTAAATTTATGAGGATTCCTTTACGATAACTCTCAATTTAAAAAAGTGAGTATTTGCAACCCCTTAACATGTCTCCTGAATCATTTTCTTAAAAACCAACCATCACCAATAGAATATTATAAACTAAATACAATAATTATAATTATATCTTATTATATAAATGTAAAAATAGATAATTATTTATTTTCATCAACATAGAAAAGAAAAATATTGTTGATTGTGTTTTGTGTACACTACCACCTCTACAATGTAAATTTTTTGTTTAATATCATAATTTTATTTATTCATACAATCCACTTAACAAATTATTCCCTAACATAGAAACCTATATATAATTTCATCATTCATATATTATAATTATATTATGTAGTTTATTAACCATGATGAACCTTCATATATATCATTTTCTTGTTTGGGTTGGTATAACAACATAGACGAATAATACTATAAAATATTATAATATATGAATATATTAAAAAAGAAAATTATATATGATAATAAAAAACAAAATATTTAATTTTTGTTCTGAATGTGTTAAATTATGTGTTTAACATTTTATTAAAGCATCATTTTAAATCGTAAAAATCACTGAAATATTCTCACTTAAACATAATAATGATAAAATATATAATAAATTAACTACATATAATAATAAATGGGAAATATTAAATTAAAAACATATTCATAATATTCATAATAATTTAAATAATAAACCTATTTTGACTATTCATTATATTCAGTGCATGCAATAATAAAATTTGGAATAAGGTGAGGGTTTATCTCAAATTTTTCGCATTGAAACATGTTTTTTATTTGAAAAAAAAATTAATTTATTTGTTTTACATATTTTTTAATTTATAAATCATATCATGAATTATATTTTATTCATTATATATTGATTTAAAATTGAATCCCACCATCTTATGTGGTTTTGATTAAAATGTTAATCATTCCCCACGGTTTTTTGTCTCAATAATTAATTTATGGTGACATGTTAATATTTTCCATTGAATGGTTTATTAATGTCACATGGGTTTGTCAATATAAAATATGTTCTTCATCCATGAAATATATTAATCCAAATATTTTTTTTTAAAATATCTTTTGAATGAATTATTACCCCATTAGTAAAATATTTCGATAAATCAATTTTAATTCTTTGATTCATGATAATTATCATAAAATTATTTCATAGAATATGGTTTTATTCACCCCATTTATTTTATATTTCAATAGTATCTCAGTATTTAACATATTACAATGTAATACCCTTTTCATATATTTCAATATAAATGAGTTATGATTCATATAAGGGATTCTACACTCTCAAATATTCTTTTTTGAGTAATAATGTATTATAATGGAAATTGTTCTTCTATTTTTGGGTTCTTACAAAATATTAATTTATAAAATGATGTTTCATAATAAAATATTTGAAAATAATGTTTTAGTAAAATTAAATTTAAAATACTAACATTATATAATGGTTTTTAAGTGATCTTATATTAATATGTTTAAAAATATATTCATTTTAAAAAAATGTGTCATAAATGCCAAAAAAGTATATTTTTAGACAACCATTATCACATTTCCAAGACTGTATTTTTTGAGACACTTTTAATTATTAAATATTTCAAAAAATTGTTCTCCACATTTGGAAATATTACTTTTTTTGGGAACTAACTCTTCTTCTTTTTTCAAAAATTTCAAAAATGGTTCTAAATCATATTTATATTTTCACATCCATCATTGTTCTTAAATTAAAAATAATATCCCCTCAAGGGGTTCATGTTTCAATGTCTACTATAAAATATATATTCCCCATTTGGTGTTTTGAAATCACAATATCAAAAATTTCTACAATTGTTCCCTTCTTTCATAATAACATTTGATGCATTCTTTGGAAACTGTTTTGTCCATGTTAAAAATATACAATGTTTTCGTTGTTATATTACGATAGTTTTTTTTTCACAATCACCCAACATAATTTTTTGAATGGATTATGAATATGTTATCAATTTTAATCCCTTTTGGAAAGGAAATTGGTTTCTAAATATTTTTATTCAAATACATATTATTATTGGAACGTTTCCTATTTTTTTGACCATCAACCTACTTTCTCTGAATATGTTATGATCATTTAATACATTTTGTTGACATTGGGAGAATTATTATCATTTTATATGTTTTCATTTCGATATGGATGATTATTAGAATGTATATTTTTTAGTTATTGACAATCCACATTCATTCTAAAGTTGGGTAACAATCATTTTGTCACTTATATTATCATGGGGAAAATAATTTGAATTATGTTTGTTTTTATTTCAATGTGGATGATTATTTGTATAATGGGTATATATTGTTTGATCATCCCCAATATTTCTACATATGGTTTATTATGATGTTATATGATTTTTAACATGTGAAAATGTATTATAATTATATTTTTTATTTTAATAAGGAAGACTATTGGAAATGTTGATTATTTATTATATTGCTAAAATATCAAATGTTGAATTCATTGGAAAAAATACAATGATGGGTAGGGCTCGAAAATATATAGCACATAAATGATTTAGTATATCTCATGACAGATACATGTTTGGATATTTGTATGTATGACTTCCCAAAAGATATGTTTATTGACCATAAGATAATGATGTCTATGATCATGATGTCTTGGATTATGGTATACAATTTGTTATTTGAAAATATAAATTTAATAATTATCATAAATGTTGCTTTAATCAATATAGTCTAATTATCTTCGTCCCTATCCAATAGTATATTGTCCCCATTTTTTATAAATTATGGTACTATAATGATTAAATATTTCTTCATTAATATTTGCACCATGTTATTTCCATGATGGCCTGATTTTTATGTTTTCCATTAATGAACACTTGAACTTATCACTTCTTATATTTTCATCATCATTGATAAGTTGAAAATTATTAAACATTTATTGTTATATAATATATAATGTGGGATATTTTGTAAACATATTATTGATTCATTTGGTTAAAATAGTGAAAAGAAAAATTTTAATTTGGGAATGATGTGGGCTTTATTAGTTTATTTATTTTATAAAATGTGTAATGATCTAAATATAAATTGAATTTTGAATGTATGAACCAAAATGATTCATTTATGTCATGTAACAATGAGATTATTCTATTCAAGAATCTATAGATGGTATAGAATAATGTATCATAAATATGTATTTATGAAAAAAAGATACGAGAGTGCTATTATGAGGTATCACAATTTATATCAGAAAATGGTTTAGATAACATTGGATATTCTTATGATTATTGAGGATAAAATAAGGTTCAATAATTTATGCATAGAAAATATATAATGGTACCTATAATCAATTAAAATAGTTAAATTTATATTGAATATTTTAATAATTGGGATAAGGAAACATAAGTTAAACCATTATGGGTAAATATAATATATAATTTTATGTATTTGATAACATACCAATTATTTCGTAAAATATATACTTTATTGTTCTCCAAGGAATTACACTCATGACAATATAATATAACTATATATATGATCTAGAATATATGTACCAGGTCTTAATAACAATAAAAAATGTCGATTGTGTATTTACTCAATCATAATGTTGTGTATGAAAATTATGCCTAACTAAATACATTGTTTGACACTATCTAGGAATATGAATTTTTAAAAAAATTATATATATATATCCCATTATAAAGGAGGTGTATTGGATTTTTACTAATGAGGATAAGAACCTAATATAATATTTTCCATATATAACCATATATTGGACAACGATAGTCGTATTATAGTCTAATAAGGTTATATATTGCAAAATGTGTCATAATGGTACACATATTCATATTTTTTATAATATCATAACTATTTTATTTTTATAATTTTTTGAGGAAAGATCACAAAGGTGAAGATAAGAATGTTTTTTAAATATAAATCTATATGTCGTAAAATGGAATAAGGGAGAATAATTATATGGTTGTAAATTTAGTAATTTTTTTTAAAGGCAATGCCATGGTCAAAGACCAAGACAGAAGATATTATTAAAAAAGGAAAGGGAATATTACATGATCCTAAAAGAGGAAATTTTATTACAATATTTCTCATATAAAGGGTTGAGCTCAACCAGTAGGTCATCACTCCACATAATGTCTTGGTTGATTCCCTTGTTGGCAAGACCATGCACCACCATGTTTGATTCTAGATAGGCATGAGTGGAAATGTATCTAATCTTCAGTAGCGAGATAAGAAATTTCTCCCAATGCACTATGAGAGACCCCATATAGTGAACCATGCTATTCTAGATAGCTTGGATAATGGTGGTAGAGTCACATTCTATTAAAATGATATTCCCTCCTCTTAGATTGACAATGTTGCCCGCATGAATCACTACCATCATCTCAGCCTGATGGGAAGAGGCAAACCCAATGCCAAAAAAAAAGAAGCCATGTGAATGCCCAAGAGATTCCCTGAAAATGGCCCCATAGCCTACGGGACCTGGATTTCCATTGGAAGAGCTATCAACATTGATTTTTATCCAGCCAGGAATAAAGGCTTGCCAGAACACTTCTAGAAAGAGCATTACTGCTTGTAAAAACCTTTGATTCTAAGCTGTCGAAGAATAACTAAGTCACCAACTGAGTTATCTAAGTGGGCTTTTGGATGTGTAGGAGCATCCTTAATAGTAATAATAATTCTCACCCGACCTGCATTAAGATTGAATGAGTAATTTTTTTGAATAATGGAATTTCTATCATACCAGATAACGTTGAGGAGCTCTGCAACTGTGGAAAGAAAGAGATTTTTGATTTTTTGTGAAAAGTCTAGCTCAACAGAACATTTTATCAAGGAGAAAATGGAGTCATCAAGTAACCATCTGCAGTCAATGATGTCAGTAATAAAATTCCCAAGAGAAGTTGGTTTGGCACAAGATATAAATAAATGACTGATGTCCTCCCTATGTTGATGGCATAGGTGACATCTTGAACTAAGTTGAACACCAAAGGACTGGAGACAAACCTCAATAGGAATATGATTATGAGAAATACACTAGATAATATTAAGTCTAGGAGGTTTGATCTAAGGTTTATTAAATGATTTAAACCAAGCGAAATTAGCTTCCAAAGAAGAGAAAATGTGGTCGTAATATGTTCTAGAATCAAGAATACCATTGTGGGATGGTTCCAAAATAAGAATGTCATCATCATTATAAAAAGTGTAACCATAAAAAACATTCTTGATATGATTAGGGAGATCTAAGTTAGGAGAGTTCATGACCTCCTTTATGGTTCAGCATAAGGAATCTGGAGCAGCATGAGAAGAAAGCATAGAATTGAGAGGAGCACCGGTCTAGTTTTCAATCCAGAACATCAAGTTGTATTCCATGATAGCCATCGATCTGGAGTCATGCATGACATTGAAAAAGGAATTTCTACTGGATGGCCAGAGAGAAGAATTGATGTGATTCAAATTTCGATTTTTATGTTCTCCAAGAAAAAAAATTAAGAAAAGAAATTGAATCTTCCTTGTTGTCTATTAAATTCCAAGGGATTCTGGCATGGAGGGATTTATTGAAGAGCTTGAGGATTTCGATTCCAAACCCTCCTTTCTCGAGGGGTTTATAGCAGGTAGACCAGGGAACAGTTACAAGCTTCCATTCAAGGATACTAAAAGTCCAAACAAAGTTCTTAATGTATGAATTTATTTTATTAAGGAGATAGATAGGCCACCTGTAAATCATCAACGAATAAACCATTTTGGAAACAATAGATGATTTCACAAGGCAGATCCTACCATCCATAGAAAGAGATTTTCCTTTCCAGAAGGAAAGTTGATTAATGATTTGGTCAATGATAAAATTAAAATATGAAGATCTAGGCCTACCCCAAATGATAGGAACTCCTATGTAAGTAAAAGAAACATACCCTTCATTGATACTAAGACTCTCACTGATGTAGTTTTTTCTAGAAGTGGAAAAACATTTACCAAATAAAATAAACAATTTTCCCCAACTAATGGATTGGACCGAGATCTCTTCATAGTGTGATAAGGAATCTGTGAGATTATAGATTTTTCATTTTCTACCAATAAGGAAAATAATTATGTCATCCACATAAAGAATATAGTTTAGAACATTAAGGTTTCGGGTAGCTGAGACAGGCATAAATTTTTTTGAACCAGGGAGGTGAGGAGGCGACTAAGGTAGTTCTCAACAATGGAAAAGTGGATAGAAAAGAGGGGATCACTTTTTAGGACTCCCTTAGAACATTTGAAATTAACCATAGGAGATCCATTAATAAGGATGGAGAAATAGGATGAGTTGAAAAGGGATTTGATTCTGCTTATGAAAACATCATCGAATCAAAAACCTCAAAGAAACTTGAAAATTAAACTATAGAATATTATGTCAAAAGAATTCCCAATGTCAAGATAAATAGCAATGTTGCCTCCTCTGGAAGCTTTATTGAGTGTGTGGGTGGGTTCCGAAGCCAGGAAGATGTAGTCATGAATAGACCGAACCTTGATGAACCCAAATTGGTTCCAAGATAAATGATTTTTACACATAGATGATAGTTTATTAGTCTTGATCATAGTAATGATTTTTTAGAGAGGGTTGATGAGAGAAATGGGTCTATACAGGTGAATATCATAGGCATTGGTCTCATTAGCAATTAGGGTAAGGAACTGAGCATTGAGACCACACAAAATGAGACCATTAGAAAACAAGGCCTTGAAAAGATTACAAACATCCACGTAGACTACATCCTAGTGGTGCTGAAAGAACCGATTATTGAAACCATCTGGTCTTGGTGCACTGTCAGGGTTGAGACTAAACATAGTATCTTTAATCTCATGATCAAGGGGAGTTATCAAGAGAAAAAGGTTTTCTTCCCCTTGGACCAAAGACTGGACGAACCCAGGGAGACGGTCCTTATTAATAAAAGGCCCATTGAAGATATTGTCAAAATAAGAGACCAAATTATTTTCAATGGTGTCTTTAGAATCATCGAGGATGTCATTGTCTTTAAGAAAAGAAAGGGGACGACATACATTCCTCATTCATTACATGGATTTGTAGACTTTTTTGTTTCGATCACCGTCAGTGAGCCATGTAGTTTTGAAGACATGTTTTTGGATGTTATCCTTAAGAACCAAAAGAGATTTGAACTTTAGAGAAATGTTGACCTCATTTTGATGGTCAGAGGTGAAGTCAGAATGGGTGGCATTGTTTTCAATTTGATTGTGGTCATTCTAAAGATAGGATATGTCTTTATCGAGTTATTTCGATTTCTCGCTACACCAACCCTTGAGACAATGTTTGAGATGCTTGAGCTTATAATACAAGAAAAGGCATCTGTGTGACGACTCATAGAATTCCAACAATTCTGAATAATATTAGAGCAGTCTAAGTCCAATGACCATGCATTGTAAAATTTGAATGGAAAAGTGGGCTTTCTATTCTTGGAATGGAAACTAACCAAGATAGGATGATGATCTTAGCTAAGCCTATGTAAGGTAATGCTAGAGATGGTGTCCCAGACATCATGATCCATGACATTCAAAAGGGCCCTATCAAGTTTACTCGCGACTACCCTATTGTAATGCCATCTGTACCAAGTAAACATAGCACCAACTAGATTAACTTCAACCAGATTACAGTCTTCTATTGAGGTTCTAAACTCCCTAGAAGAAATATGAGAATGGGAAGGACCAAGTTTTTCACTTGGGGAATGAATAGCATTGAAATCTACAATCACCAACCAAGGGTCAAAGATGGATTTAGATAAGTGAGACAGGTCATTCCATTGAGGCCTACGATCCTGATATCTATTCTCAGCATAAACAATGAAGAAGTACATATGAAGGTCATTAATAATAAAGTCAGAGGTGGAAATTTGATCAGAGATATTGTGAACTTTAACATCTTTCAAATAAGTGGGGTGAAAAATACATAAGGTTTCTACCACACTATACGATAGCAAGCACCTTATAATTATAACCAGAGGAAGAAAAGTGCATAAATTTCAAATAAAAATTAACTTTAGGTTCAGAAAGAGAAAAAAATTTGGGTTTATGTATCAAAATAGTTCTTTTAATAACAGAAATAGTTTCATATTTGGCTATGTCCTGACAGTTCCAAAAGATAACGTCCATTAAAACCTGTGTTGGGAGCGGGGGATCCTTTTTTATTCTTAGATCCACTCAAGCCTTTGTTCCTCTTCGATCTCCTAAGATTTGTAGAAGAGGCCGGAGTAGTCATCAAAACCTGTGTGCTCATAGGGTAATCAGACAATGTGTTAGCATCACCTAAGATAACAGGTTCATTTATTTTAGAAGGTGGCTTAAGATCCATATCTAAGGAGTTAGAAATGCCAATAGGCCCAATAGATAATATTGGAATCTAAACAGAAGATAGGACAGCAGAGGCATGCATGTCTACTGTCCCAGATGACTGTAAAGATGGATCCATATCAGATGAGTCAATCAATTTAACACAAAACAATGATTTTGGACAGTCATAGTAAATACCAGAATCTGAATTATTGTATTCTAGAATGTATTGATAAATAAGGGGAACTGAAACAGCAGTGTGAGGAATACCATGATAGGCAACCTGGATAGTGTGAGTGACTGTGCCTCCTGAAAGATCAGTAACCCTTGACACTGCTTCCAATAGGGATGAAAGAGAAGCAAGTGTAGCGTCAACAACCTTATGAGCCCGTGGCTTGGGCATATTCATATGAGATAGCTCATGGGCGGGCCCATCCTTTCCAAATACCTGGGGCTCATCGTTTTCTGCAACCATAGGAACTGAGTCATCCTTCGATAATGATAATTTAATCATATACATTTTATAATTGAATAAATGAGTTTCAAAGTCTTACCATATTTAGGGAAGAATATATATTAAAAAAATTATGAAATATAATTTTATCTATTTTTACTTGTCAGTGACATTTATTAATTATATTTGTCTATATTTGAAAAGTTATGATGATTAAGTGTTACATCTATGATTTTTTATAAGTACTTCCTCTTTAATGATTTATAAACTTATATTAAATGGAATAAATGACATTGAAATGTGATTTTATTGGTTTTTTATATATTTGGGTAACTATTAAGGAACAAATGGTTTAGGGATGGATAACTCTTATGATGAAAAGGTTGGTTGTTTTTTAGAAATTTGACATAGACAATATTGATATGAAGGGAAATTATTATATATCTAATAATAATTTTAGAAAATTTTAAATAATTTTTTAAATTAGGATATATATCATTTTTTGGGATATTATTAAATACAGATTAGAAAACTTGAAGGTTATTGTTATTGTTAATTATTGAGGGAATATATGATTTCAGAGTGGTTTAATAACATGGAGAGTAAAATACTTGGGGGAAATGTATGTTATTTAAAATATATGATTTAGATATATACATACTTATGTAATTGATTATATAAATAGAAAATGATGTTAGAAGAATGATATGATTCATTAAATAGCTTAACAAGGTAATGTAGATGTCATATTTGTAGGTATTCCCTGACTGATAAATATGTTCTAATTACCCCCACAATCATTCATTAGTGAATGTTACCATAAATTCCAGGATGTAATATTTTTAATAAGGAGAGTGTGTAGAACCATATGATTTTAAAATATGACTTGATTTAAATCTGGTGGTGTGTTCAATTGATTTCTACACATCTAAAACTGAACAAAAAATAAACAATGATAAGTTTATATAATATATAAATATTTAAATATAACCATTAATACATATCCATTGAAATGGGAGGGTTTATTAAGATTTAATGAATAAAAATAAAGTCTTATTTCCATATGAATAAATTTTTGGTACTTTACCTAAAATGACAAATATTTTCATTTATTATTTATAATTTTTTTAAAAAAACAATTATTATTTATGTGATATGAATTTTAATTATATGAAAAAATATTTATTTTGATAAATGATTTATGATATTAAAAAATGAGATTGTAAATTATATTAAATGTGATTAATAATTGTTAATATTTGAAAATACAATTTTCTAATAAATATGGTTATTAATTATTTCATGATTTAAATATTTATTTTCATTTAATATATGACAAGTTAACAAATAATTGGTGATAAAAGAAATGAATACCTAGAGAATCATCCCTTCAAATATGTTTTATGTTTTTTTGTAAGCACATGAGATTATAAAAAAAGTATTACCATATCTAGGACACCCTCTAATGGAGAATGTATCAACTATAAAATTCCACTCCCTCTAGTTGTGTCTATCCTCAATTCCATGCTTCATCATTCCCTTCCGAATGTAGCAAAAAATTCCCATGGGGGGATTTTCCTGATGCGAAAGAGGTGAACCAACACTTGGGATTCTGATTATGCCTCCTTGAAGTCTATATTAATGATCCTTCATAAATAAAGACTATAGAACAAAGCTATATGTATAACCCTTATAGTATTACATGAAATGTAACATTTGATGAGTGTGAAGATCACCAAAACCTTGGAATCCTGAATAGGACCACTTCATGTCCTCTCCACAAGCTCACAGAAGCCATTGATATTCAGTTATAGATCTGAAAATTGATTATTCCATATAACCCACCTCCCATTTGCACATCCACCCCCTCTTCCATGGAAGCGTCCAACCATGTAATGAACCTTCTCAGTAAAGTTGACCCCCACCCTTCATGAGCATAACCACCTCTACTAATATATATTTAACACGTACCTGAAAAAAATTAGATAATTTGTCACCTTCTTTCACCTTATTTCATTCCTCCCAAATCACCCTTCATAAAAAGTGAAGGAAACACTATGAATATAGGTATCAACACTACACTAACCTTCACCTTTAAAAGAGGATAAAATAATATAAAATTGAGTTCCCATTATCGTAAAAACTATGCCTTCCCAGTAAAACTCAAGATGTGAAGTTCCCATTCACAATAAAGAATAAATGGTATACTATTTCTAAGAATATATAATAGTAGAACAGACCTTTTAAATCCATGAAAACACATTTCATATGAAACTGATATTTTGTGGGTAGTGCATGGTTCCTCGAATTCCAAATCAGAAAACACATTTTTCTAGAATCTCATTGCATAATAGCTATGGCTCCCACCCATTTCTATCACTAGAAATAAGAATCAACACTCGATATTCACAACCATGTAACTATCCATAGAAAGAATACTAGAAGATACATTAATGTGGCTCATCGACAAGGAAAATATTATCATAAAAGTACCTCTTCTGTTTATCAATTATCATATTCATTATACAAGGAAATAAACTAGCTCCCATGAAATATATGTCTTGGGATAGGAATCCCAAGAAGAAGAGAATTTTAGTAATCCGTTTATCTTTCTAGTAAATTATATCTCTGTGGCCTACAGCCCATAGAACCTCATAATCTAGCACTTTCCAATGCCCGAGGACAGAATTTACTAGCTTTTAAACATTCTAAATATTATATTTAAACATTATCCAGTCCATTAAATATCTATTCATCATGAAATTTACCCATACCGAGGACACTTCAATGACATACCACGTCATTTTCCCCTACCTGATTTTCATGGTTTGTGACATGTTTCATAGATTGAGGTCTCCATGATCAATCGATTTCTCCATATTTTCGTAAAAACATAAGAAATATTCTACTATGACTGGCTTCCCAGCTGAATCCCACCATAATTTTTTTCATCATCTTAGAAATACCTTTTAGAGCATTAATGATTTACAGAACATGCATAAGTGTGGATGTTAATACACTATTAAACAGTTTTCTCTAACCTCCAAATGAAATAAATTGATATTTTCAATTATAAATAAGCCATGTGATTCTGTTAATGATATATTCACATAAATATTAATATATAATACCATATGGAATGGGATTTACAATATACTTCATTGGTAGTTTGGATCTCTTCATGCCAAATATTTTTTATCTTTTCTTTCTACTCCATATCAAGAAATTCCTCAAAATAAAAAAATTAGTCCATTTCCAACTAATGTTACCCTAGTTTTATAAAATCTCCATGATTTCAATGATGAAAAATTTCCATACATTAATAGAGAAATGAAAATTATCAGTAAACATGATATGGGAAATTATGGAATCCCCAGATCTATTTCTTAAAGGTAGTATCATTCCCTCACAAAGAACACATTTAATACTCCTTGAAAGGAAAACCTATGTACGGATTAAAATGATTGGGGACACGGGATTACTATGTCTCAATCCACATATATTAATAAGGAAGATTATTATCATTCGTAAAATAGATATGAAGAGCAATGGAGAATCATAGAAGCTGAAAAAAATTCACAGACCCATTTATTGGACCCAAACACCCTACTATCCATAAAAATGAAGTTCCGTTATAACTAATCATAAAATATACGAATATCCAATTGAACCACGATGTTATTTAAAAAAATAATTTTATTAAGATCAATAATAATCCCATTAGAAATACCTATTAGCAATTGTATACTCCTCCCTTAAATGAAGTCACGCTTCACCTCTGAGACTGGCCGTAGTATATGACAATTGAGCCACCTATTTAAAAAGAAATGGAGGATGTTTAATGAAATGATTCACATACATATGATTATATAATGTTTATTAATAGTGGGGTCCAAAAAATTTTGAATGATTACCAATGTGAATATATACACATCCCTATTAAGAATTCCCTACGATAAAATACTTCAGTCCTTCCACAAAATTTCACGTGTTTATCTCCCCTGAATCCATGTAGAACGAGCTTGGAAATCAATACAAAGCCTGTGGACTATCTGATTTCATACTATCTAATACCTCTTTAATCTCCTCTTCAGATGTCACAACATCTAACAAATCAGTTTCCATATCTTGTAACACCCCAAGCTTCTACAGTACGATTCTCTTTGAAAAATGCAATAGTTTGCATTGTACACAACTTTGAGATTCTAACACACTGTAACCAAGCAAACTAGCCGTTATGAATAGTAATAACCACCTTTTAAAATTTTATAAATATTATCTTTCAAAATGGACTTCATTTTTGGATTCAGAATATCAAAATTATCTTAGGGGGAAATTTTGGTACATTTCTAACAACTTTCATATTTTGATGAATAATGAAAACTACTAAATTTTAATTAAAAGAAACTTTTTTAATCGAAATAATTAACAGTGATAAATAATTAATTTGAGTGGTTTTAAAGTATATTTAGAATATATTTCTACCAATTAATACAGTTTTTGTCATTGGATGTAATTTCACATATAAACCGGACATAAACAAGTGTCAATCTTTTGATAGTTATTATTTCTTAAAAACACACGTTTTGTTTCGATAGCGGGAATTAATTTTAAATTAATTTTTCACCTTCTGTGTTTTGAATTTAGAAAAATGGATTCCATATTTAGAATCAGGAGGTCCAAATTCTGTAAATAGGTAACATTTATTTTTAGACATTTTGAATAATTACTTCGGTAAATATTTAACTTACCATGGTTAAAGGGTAAATCCGGTAAATAATGGTAAAAAAGAATATTATAATAATAATAAATTACCATAAAACATGTCCTAACCCTATTTTTTGATAACTTTCCGACCATGGGAATCTTTGTGTCGATTTTGGGACCCCATGGATCCACTTGTAAGTTATAATGACACTTTATACTAATTTAGTTAAAGTAAATAAAAAAATAACATAAGCATAAATGTTTTAGCAAATCAATTTATACATAGGGTTATATATGATATATTTTCGACTATAAATATTTATTATAAATATAAAAATATTTTCTACATAATGATATTTTATTTATAATTTTTAGATATTGAATATTTAAATTTATTTATGACACAATAATGATGCAGTATTTTTCTTATTAATGAACGAATCAAATAATTGGTATTATAAAAGGTAAAATAAATATAATTTGAAATTTTTGATGACATACACAAATTTTATTGGTTAATATTACCTGTTAGGATATCTGAAATGAATTTGAATAGAATTAATAAAGTTGTTAAGACTTTATAAAAAATCAATTATTAAATAGTGTCAAAATTGACATAAATGAGTTTTTAAAAACAAATATTATATTATTAATTGAAATTCTATTTATAAAAATCTACGGATCGGCCAAAGGACTAATATAATGATAGTTGTATTATTAACAGACCACTTGGGCATCTCTTGGATGTATATAGTAAGTTTATTTACTATATAATATAAAAATACAAATAGACATGGTAAATGTCAAACTAATTAACTAAGAGTTAAAACTAAAAGATAAGGTTAATATATTGACCAAAACCTATCTAAAACCCATTGGTTGAGTTGTTTTGACCGATACCCACCTTAAAAGTTCAATAATCCACTTTGGAGCCATTATAAACTGAATATGAATTTATTATAAAATAATATTTCTAGCTTTTCCTAAGGAGCCCCTCACCCCTCTTATAAAAGGGCACAACCCCTTCTCACTAATTCACACCATACAATGATTTGGGCTTAGCCAACCCTACCCCAGTATTCTATTCACTTCTCTCACTTTATCCTAGAGGCCTTACTTTAGTCATAAAACCAACATTAGGAGCCCTATTGATCAAATCAAAAGGAAGAACGCGAAGAAGAGGTAATGTTTTCACCACCATCTTTCAAGTAACTTTCTTCTTCACCTTCTTTTTTCTTTGTTATTTCCATTCTAAAATAATAACTCCAGTATATTCTATATACTGTGGTGTTATTATAAATCTAGTACAACCATATTAAGTATTCTATCAATCCTTTGAATAAATGTCATCATACGTGCGTACGTACGGCCTGCCGTCTTCATGTCGTGGTGTAATTGTTATTCAAAATATTATTATATGGATGGGTATGATAATGATGTGTGATTAATTTAAATAATAAATATAACATGATAATGATTATGTATATATGATATAACATCCAATTATATATTATTTTAACATCAAAATAATGATATTGTCCCTCGTGCGTACGTACGGACAACCGTCTCCACGAACGCGATGAGATTCATTCCCCATTGTATACATTCAAAACTAATTCTCAATTTATGATTACAAATATTGTTTAAGGACTTGATATAATTCTGGATATGAATAAGATACAATCTATCCATAACAAATACGGCTTATGTAACAAAACATATAAAAAAATGAGTAAGTTAACAGCTGAAACGACGATAATACAAAGATTTTATTAACAAAGCAATGTTAAAAGATAATATATGATATCATATGAATATACATGATTATTTTACAATTAAATAACCATTATTTAACCATTATACTGAAGGTTAACCTACACTTGACCAAGTAAAAGTACATGGTATGGTTTTATTTCACAATCTATTCATTATCCGAGGTTGTTTATACGTAATTATCTACTAGGATATATTTATCATTCATATCTATGTTTCATAAAAAGGCATTTCAAATCATTGTTAATAATTTAATAAATACGAGTTAAATTCATTTATAAACTTTTTTTACTTTTTATAAGAATTTTATAATGGAATCATTCTGTCGTTTTCCAAACAAGGTCCTTTTTAACCTTTTTGACAGAATTAAGGTAAGAATGTTTTTTTAAGTTATACGGCGGCTGCGGCTATTTTCTGACATTATAAAATCTTTGAAAATTCCCTTACAATCTTATATGAATATTTTCAAAGTAAATGTTTTATTTTATAATTATGTGACTTTTAAATGATTAAAAAAATAGATATTTCACTCAAATAGTTTTGATTTCATCTATGTCAACACCATTTGATGGATTATAAGCTTATTTGATGTTGATTTATTATGATAAAAAACCTCCATATTATATTGATTTTTTTGTTATATGTTTGACTATGGATGTGTTATTTTTATACCATTCATGGTTTATGGAGAAATTATTGACATTTCGTATGCTAGTTTTAATACGAATGTTTATCTTATGTTTAAACCTGTTTATATGAGGAATGAATTGGGCATAGTAAGTGATAGGTAGAGCCCGCTATAGCTCCTTGATGCATTGGTAGGTCTCATGAGACAAACTAGTGTCCTGGCACAAGGCCTTGACAAAATCTTCTTTGTAGTCATGGCACAAGGCATTGACTATGTGGTTATGATAGTCTTGCATTATGCATTCCATCATTATGAAAGTGTTTATTGATTTTTCATGTGATTATTTAACTAGTATAATATCCATGTTAGAAAGTAAATGAAATTATTTTGATTTATATTTTCCATATTATGATGATTTTTATGTTCAAAAGGGTTTTGTTTTAGTCTTATACATTGCCTTAAATGTTTATGCTTATTTATAAAAGATTCTGCTATATTGTTATCCTTACTGGGCATCTGAACTCACCCATTTCTATGTTTTATTTGTCCCAGGATGTGAAGAAGTATATTATGAATGACCTTTAGGGATCCTATACGGGGATATGAGTGTGGAGACAATATGTTGTTGTAGTTTTCACATTATGATGTAATGTAAACTTTATGAATGAATCTAGTGATTCCAAGGCTACTAAACTAAGCAGTCATTCGAGAAATGATCTTTTGTGATCATTCCAATGTTATGTAATAATGCACCGACTCTGGGTAACTGGGGTCGAGGTGTTACAGTTGGTATCAGAGGAAGTTTAGTACAAACCTTGGGAACTAGATTTAGATAAACTATAATAAAAGAACATAGACATAAGATGAACTTTTAGCATTAGTATGGAATAACTTCCTATTATTTTGGTATTGTTTTTGTTTTGTGAGTTCTCCAAAAAATACATCCCTGTCTAGATATGAGCAGGTAGAGGTGGCTCTGGCACAGATGTACCTAGGGGTAAAACCTGAAAACACCGCTTTGAGCTAGACTCGAACGGGAACTGTTGCACGACAACGGGCCTTGTTGCACTCTTGGTTACGACACTCCCAGGGGATATGATTAGGATAATTCTCATATTAATTAAAAAAACATTATAAAGGGTTTATGAGTATATACTTCCTCAAAGAATTTTTTTTATGATTATGGATTATAACCATAAACTGTTCAATTTATGTTAAGTGCTTTACTAGTTTAGATTTATGTATTGTGATTCATAAACTAATCTAGTGTATACCATTGTTTAGAAATGGAACCTAATGGAAGAAATGGAAATCGTATCAATGAATTCACTCTATGTAGGGATTTCCCTCCTACTCAAGATAATTATAGGGGAGCTGGTGATGTAATTGGAGCTGATAAACTAATCACCATACTTGGACAACTCACTCAGGTTATGAACAATAACCTTACCCGTATGGGGCACCCTGATCTGTAGCGTGGAGGATCAATGATAGATCGCTTCATGAGGAAAAAACACCAACATTAAATGGGATAACAAATCCCTTAGTAGCTGAGCAATGGATAAATTTCTTAGAGAAAATATTCCATACCTTTGGGAGTAGCGAAAGGGAAAAAGTCATCATGGCAGTTTAATGCCTCACTGGAGATGTTGACCAATGGTAGTCATTTATTCAAATCAAAAAGGAAGATGATGAAGTATCAAATATGGAATGGAGAGTGTTCAAAGATATTTTCTTAGAAAAATACTTTCTGTGTGACAATCGGGAAGATATAGAAAGGAAATTTCTGAGTTTGAGAAAAAAGGAGGATGAGAATGTCACAATGTATGAGGATAAAATTTCAAGTTTAGCAAGGTATGATTCAGATTATATAAGCAACCCAATATGTAAGAATGATTGTTTCTTTGATAGGTTAAAACCGTTTCTCCGTCTAGCATTAGTCTCACAGTCCTTCTCATCGTACGAAGATATAGTCTCATGTGAAAACAAGACAGAAAAAGAATTATATATGTCTTAAGACTTTAAAGAAAAGGAAGATAAGAAGAGATCTGTTGATCACTCTAGAAATTGAAATAAGGGGAATTATGGAAAATTTTATTTTCTATCATGCAGTAAATGTGGGAAGAAACACCCTCGTACATGCTTGAAAGGAATGGGAGTCTATTACAAGTGTGGGGAAAAAGGCCACCAAGCTCATGATTGCAAGGGAAAGAAAGAAGCTACTGATGTTCAATGCTACAACTGCAGGGAGATGGGACATTATGAAAATGAATGTCCTAAGAGTCAGGGGAACATACCTCAGAAAAGGCCAAGGGATCAAGGACAAGATTATGCTATCACTACTGCTGAGGTAGAAGCTCCGAAAGACGTGGTGGCATATAATTTAATGGTATCCTCATGTTTAGAAAATGCATTATTTGATTCTGGATCGTCACATTGTTTCATATCATCCCAGTTTGCTAAGAAAATTAGATATTTCAAATATGATCTAACAAGGGAGTTGTCAGTTAAAATTCCTAAGGGAAATATCATCGCAAGATTGTTTTGTGTATCTGTTCCCATTAGAGCATAAAAATGTTCATTATCTGCTGATCTCATTGTCATACCTATGATTGAGTTTGATATAATCCTCGGTATGGATTGGCATTCAGACCATGATGTGAAGATTTATTTTTAGAAGAAGGAGTTTATGATTTTTGATGATGATGATAAAGAACACCTTATCTTTAGAGCAGAATCGTCACCACCTGATTCTTATCTTGATCCACCCCTAGTAGCTTAACTAAATTCAATTATCGGGGAGGAATAGAATGAAATAACCATGGGTATGGAATGGAATGCTAAAATAGGGGATGTATCTATTTTGAGAGAATATGTTGATGTGTTTCCAGAAGATTTACCTGGAGATCCCCCAGAATGAGAAATTTAGTTTTCCATTGATTTAATTCCTGGTTCAAGGCCTATATCAAAAACCCCTTATAGATTGGTCACCATAGAATTAGTTGAACTAAATAAAAAACTAGAGGAATTGAGTAATAAGGGATTTATTCTCCCTAGAGTTTCTCCATGGGGAGCCCTTGCCCTTTTTGTTTAGAAGAAAAATGGATCTATGAGGGTATGTATCAACTTCAGGGAGATCAATGCTATAACAACAAAGAAAAAGTATCCCTTACCTAGCATTGATGATTTATTTGACCAACTGCATGGATCTCAATACTTTTCAAAGACTGAACTTCGATCTGGATACCATCAGTTGTGTGTGAAGAAAGAAGAGATTCTGAAAACATCATTTTGAACTCGGTACGGGCATTACGAGATTACAATAATTCCTTTTGGGCTGACTAATGCACCCTCTATTTTCATGGATCTAATGAACATAGTTTTAAAGGAATATCATGATAAAATTGTAGTGGAATTTATTGATGATATCTTGGTATACTCCAAAAGCTATGAAGATCTTGAAAAAAACTTGGGCATTATATTGAAGACTCTGAGAAGACATGAATTATATGGGAGGTTTAGCAAGTGTGAATTCTTGTTTCAAGAGATTTCTTTTCTTGTACATATTGTCTCCAATGATGGAATCTCTGCTGATCCTTCAAAGAAAATAGAAATCCATGAATTTCCAACACTAATGAATATAACCAAGGTACACAATTTTTTTGGTTTAGTAGGTTATTATCGGCGTTTCGTCCAGAATTTCACCCGATTGGCTAACCCATTAACAAAGATCACACGTAAAGGAGTTAAATTTGTTTGGAAAATGAGTGTGAAGAATGTTTTGAAGAACTGAAGGTAATATTAGTCAATGCTCCTATTTTGACTCTACCATTGAGAAATGACGGGTTTTTCATTTATAGTGATGCATCGAAGAAAGGACTTGGTTGTGTCCTTATGCAGAATGATAGAGTTACTACCTATGAATTAAGATAGTTGATAATTCATTAGAAAAACTATCCTACTCATGATCTTGAGTTAGATTCTATAATCTTGGCCTTGAAGATATGGAGAAATTATCTATATGGTGAAAAATGTGGGATATATACCTATCACAAGAGTTTGAAGTATATTTTCACATAGAAAGACTCAACATGAGGCAAAGGCGATGTCTTGAACTACTCAAGGATTATGATTGCATGATACACTACCACCCATGGAAGGAAAATAAGATGGTAGATGCTTTCAGAAGAAAGGATCATGGAGTTTTGAATAAAATTAGATTCGAAAGAGATCAATTTTCATGGATCTAGTAAAGTTGGATATGGGAATAACTAGGGAAGGTGAAACATCGATACTTTTTCAAATGGCTGCCAAACCATCTTCACTAGAAATGGTAATGAGTTCTCAAACCGATGATGAAGAGTGTAAAAAGAAATCTAAAGTTTCGAATGAGGGGAGATTGATTGAATTTGTGTATGAAGATGGAATTTTGAAATTTAGGAGGATACATTGTGTTCCTGATATACCTGATCTAAAAAGGTAATTGTTGGATGATGCTCATAGTTACAATTTCACTATAAACCCTGGGAGAACCAAAATTTATAGTGATTTGAAGGAAAATTCTTGGTGGGACAACATGAAGAGGGAGATTGCTGATTTTGTGTCAAGATGTATTATTTTTCAACAAGTGAAGGATTGAAAGAAACATTCTGGTGGAGTATTGAAACCTCTTCCCATACTTGAGTGGAAATGGGATAATATCACGATGGACTTTGTCATGGGACTACCACGGACTCATAGAAGGGATATGAAATATAGGTTATTGTTGATCGTCTTACCGATTCAGCACATTTTCTTTCTATAAGGGATGATTTACCACTTGAATGTTTAGAAAGAGTGTATATTAATGAAGTTGTGAGAGTTCGTGGAGTACCCCTATCGATTGTTTCTAATTGTGATCCTTGTTTTACTTCACGATTCTGGAAAAGTCTTCAGAAAGCACTGGATACTGAACTTCATTTGAGCACTGCCTACCACCCTCAAATAGATGGACAATTAGAACAGACTATTCAAACCATAGAAGACCTGATGAGATCTTGATCACTTGACTTTCAGGGTATGTGGGATCAATATTTACCTCTGGTAGAATTTTCCCTTAACAATAGCTTCCATTAGAGTATTCAGATGGAACCATATGAAGCATTATATAGAAAGAGATGTTCCACACCAACCTGTTGGGATGATGTTGGTGAAAGAAAACTTGTATGCCCAGAACTAGTGGAGGATACGATGGAAAAGGTGATGGTAATCCAAAACCACATCAAAGAATCTCAAAGTCGGTAAAAGAGCTATGCCGATAACCGAAGGAAGGATTTGGAATCTCAGGTAGGAGATCATGTTTTCTTGAAGGTATCTCCATGGATGGGTGTTATACGTTTTTGGTAAGAAAGGTATATTGAGCCCCAAGTACATCATACCTTTCGAAATTCTAGAACGAATTGGGGCTGTAGATTACCATTTGAAAATGCCGCCAAATATCTCCAAAGTTCACGATGTGTTCCACGTATCACTATTGAGAAAATACATGCCCGACCCAACGCATGTACTCACATATGAGGAATTTCAACTGGAACTCGATATGTTTTATTGCGAAGATCCTGTCAAGATTCTTGATATAAGAGAAAAAGTGCTACGAAACGGGACGACTCGTCTGGTAAAAATTCTATGGAGAAACGATAAGATGGAAGAGGCAACATGGGAACCCAAGGAACATATGAGGAAGAACCACCCTAGTCTTTTCATGCGGTAGTATTCTAGAAATTTTGAGGAAGAAATTATTTGAAGGAGGGGAGAATGTAACACCCCAAGCTTCCACGGTACGCTTCTCTTTGAATAATGCAATCGCTTGCGTTGTACGCAACTTCGTGATTCTAACACACGGTGACCAACCAAACTAGCTGTTATGTATAGTAATGCCCACTTTTTGAAATTTTATAAATATTATCTTTAGAAATGGACTTCAATTTTGGATTCAGAATTTTGAAATTATCTTAGGGGGAATTTTTGGTACATTTCTGATATTTTGATGAATAGTGAAAATTACTAAATTTGTATTAAAAACAACTTTTTTAATCAAAATAATTAATAGTGATAAATTATGAATTTGAGTGGTTTTAAAGTATATTTAGAATATATTTTTATCATTTAGTACAATTTTGGACATTAGACATAATTTCACATTTAAAAGAGACATAAAGAAGTGTCAATCTTTGGATCATTATTATTTCTTAAAAACACGCATGTTGTTTTGACAACGGAAATTAATTTGAAATTAATTTCTTCCACTTCTGCGTATTGAATTTAGAAAGATGGTTCCATATTTAGAATCAGGAGGTCCAAATTTTTGTAAATAGGCATATTTTATTTTTAGACATTTTGAATAATTACTTCAGTAAATATTTTATTCACCATGGTTAAAGGGTAAATCTAGTAAATAAGGGTAAAAAATAAAATTATAATAATAATAAATTACCCTAAAACGTGTCTGAACCCTATTGGTTGATACATCTCCGACCATGGGCATATTTGGGTCTATTTTGGGACCCCATGGATCCACTTGTAAGTGATAATGAGACTTTATATTAATTATGATAAAGTAATAAAAAAATTACATATGCATATTTATTTTAGAAAAACAATTTCTACATAGTGTTATATATGATATATTTTCTACTATAAATTTTAATTAGAAATCTAAAAATATTTCTTAAATAATTTTATTTTATTTATAATTTTTAGAAATTGAATAATTAAATTTATTTATGACACAATAATGATGTAGTATTTTCCATATTAATGAAAGAATCAAATAATTGGTATTATAAAAGTTAAGATAAATATAATTTGAAAGTTTTGATGACATAAAAAAATTTTATTGGTTAATATTACATATAGGGATTGATTAAATAAATTGTATTTGAATTAATTAAGTTTTTATGAATTTAATAAAAATAAATTATTAAATAGTGTCAAAATTGACATAAATGTGTTTTTAAAAACAAATATTATATTATTAATTGATATTATATTCCAAAAAATCTAAGGTTCCACCAAAAGACTTAAATAATTATAGTAGTATTATTAATTGACCACTTGGGGGCCTCTTAGATGTATATATTATGTTTATTAACTATATAATATAAAAACCCAAAGAGACATGGTAAATGTCAAACTAATTAACTAAGAGTTAAAACTAAATGATAAGGTTTATATAGTGAACCAAACCTGTCTAAAACCTATTTGTTGAGTTGTTTTCCACTTATCCCCTCCTTAAATTTTAAATAATTAACTTTGGAGGAATTAGAAACCGAATATGAATTTATTAAAAAATAATATTTCTAGCTTTTCCTAAGGTGCCCCTCACCTCTCTTATAAAAGGGTACTCCCCCTGCCCACTAATTCACACCTTCAAAGCCTTTTTTCTTGGCCAAAAACTGCCCAAATATTCTCTAAACTTCCCTAAATTCATCCTAGAGCACTTGCTTTTGTCAGAAATCAAACCTATGGAGCCCTTTGCTCAAATCAAAAGGAAGAACTCGAAGAAGAGGTAATTTTTTCACCACCCCCTTTCATGTTCCTTTCTTCTTCAACTTCTTCTTTCTTTGTTATTTACATTCTAAAATAATAACTCCAGTATCTTATATATACTATGATGGTATTATAAATATGGTACAACCATATTTAGTATTCTATTCATCTTTTGAATAACTTGTCACCATATGTGCGTACGTACGGCCTACCATCTCCACGTCGTGGTGTAATTGTTATTCAAAACATTATTATTTGGATGGGTATGATAATGATTTTTGATTCATTTAAATAATAAATATAACATGATAATTAATTTTTATATATTATATACGCATCCAATTATAGATTATTTTAACATCAAAAGAATGATATTGTTGCTCGTGCGTACGTACGGACTACCGTCTCCACGAACGCGATGAGATTCATTCCCCATCGTATAAATTCAAGACTAATTCTCATTTTATGATTAAAAATAATTTTTAAGGAATTAATATCATTATGGATATGAATAATATACAACCTATCCAGTAAGAACATGGCTTATGTATCCAAACGTATAAAATAAAACGAGTAAGTTAACACCCAAAACTACGATAATACCAAGATTTTATTAACAAAGCAATGTTAAAAGATCATATTGATATAATATTAAAATATATGATTCTTGTATAATTTAATAACAATTATTTCACCATTATATTGGAGGTTAACCTACCCTCGAACAGGGAAAAGTACTAGGTAAGGATTTATTTTACAATCTCTTCATTATCCGATGTTGTTTATACGTAATTATCTAATGGGACCTCTTTATCATCCACATCCATGTTTCTTAAAAATGTAATTCAAATCATTATTAATATTTTACAGAATATGGGTTAAAGTCATTTATACACTTGTTTGACTTTTTATAAGATGTTTTTAAAGGAATATTTCCGTCGTTTTCCAAAGAAGGTCCTTTTTATCCTTTTCGACCGAATTAAGGTAAGAATGTTTTTTTAACTTATACAGTGGGTGCAGCTATTTTTTGCCACTATAAAATTGTCAAAGCTTCCCTTACAAGCTTATTAAAATATTTTAAAAGTAAATTTTTTATTTTATAATTATGATAATTTTAAATGATTTTAAAAAAAGCGATATTTCTCTCAAATAGTTTTGATTTCATCTATGTCAACATCCTTTGATGGATTATATTCTTTTTTGATGTTGATTTATTATGATACAAAATTTCCATATTGTATTGAAGGTTTTGTGATATGTTTTACTGCGGATGTATTATTTTTATACCATTCATGGTTGATGGAGAAATTATTGTCATTTCATATGCTAGTTTTAATATGAATGTTTATGTTATGTTTAAACCTATTAATATGAGGAATGCATTGGACTTAGTAAGTGACGGGTGGAGCCCGCTATAGCTCCTCGATGCATCCATAGGTCTCATGATACAAACTAGTGTCTTGGAACAAGGCCTTGAAAAAATCTTATTTGTAGTCTGGGCATAAGGCCTTGACTATGTGCTTATGATAGTTTGGCATTATGCATTCCATCATTATGAATGTGGTTATTGATATTGCATGTGATTATTTACTAGTATAATATCCATGTGAGAAAGTAAATGGCATTATTTTGATTTATATTTTCCATATTATGATGAATTTTAAGTTTAAAAGGCTTTTGTTTTAGTCTTATACATTGCCTTAAATGTTTATTCTTATTTATGAAAGTTTCCGCTATATTGTTATCCTACTTGGGCATCTGAGCTCAACCCTTTCTATGTTTTATTTTTCCCAGGATGTGAAGAAGTATTTAATGAATTACCTGTAGGGATAGTATAAGGGGATATTAGTGTCGAGACAAGATGTTGTTTTAGTTTTCACTTTATGATGTAATGTAAACATTATAAATGTATCTAGTGATTCCAAGGCTACTAAACTAATCGGTCTTTAGAGACTTGATCTTTTGTGATCATGCCAATGTTATGTAATAATGCACCAACTCTAGGTAACTAGGTTCAGGGCATTACATATCCTCTACCAGCATTTTAATGAAGCACAATGTATTTCCCTCCCCTCCTACCATAGTCTTCCTCTTGCGGTTTTGGTTGACCCTTCCTGCAAGAAGACCCTCAAAATGAAAAAAATCCAAATTCCTTATAACCACAACCATAGACGTATAAGTCCTAACCAAATGTATTATATTTTATAATTTTAATCAAAATTTTCATTTATAATTAGTAGAATCATATTATTTAAAAATGGTCTTCATTTTTAGATTTAAATAAAAATATTGGTTAATGATCAGATTTATATAATTTTATAAAATAAATTATTTTAAGGTAAATTTTTAAATAATAACATTAAAAAAATTACTTTTAGGGCATTATTTTAATAAATTAGTGAATAAATAATTTTATACAAGTTGAATATATATATATACATAATTAAAATAAATCTATTATAATTTTATAGTTTTTTTAAATACAATGTATAACATTTTGTAAACAGAACTAATATATTACCCTAAAAACTCTATCTATTTAATTATTTAAAATTTTAATTTTCTTTCCATATATAAATTAAATATGTCAATATTTATTTATTATTTTATATTTTTATTATAATATTTTGAGGCACAGATAACTTATATTGTTTAAATGATATATGATTTATAAAATTTAATGCAACAATCAAAATAATGGTTAATGTGTTATTTTTAAAGAACTTTATTATTTATATAATTTTATTATCATAGAATCAATTTAGGTAATCATTTCAAATTAGAACTATTATATAATGTTTAACCACATATATAATTATATTAGGATTCAATTAATTTTCGAATATTGCAAAATAAGAATAATAACACATAACGGGCAACACATATTTTTTCTTCAAAATACTATTTTCCTTTATATTTATCGTTATATTATGAAAGTTAAATATAAATTATTTAGAAAATTAATTGGACTAAACTGATATTAGATTTAGTCTTATCATACTTATATATAGTATGAGGGTTTATTTTATGTTTATTGTAAAATCTAAATTAAATAGATAAAAAACTATTTACTGATGCAAAAACAACAAGGGAAAACATAAAAATATAAGACAAAATGGGTTCATCATGTTTTAAACAATTTTAGAAATCCATGTATAGAGATTTAAGGAACTAATATCACCCCAAATACATTGTTACAAATGTTTGGATATGTGAATAATTAATAGTGTGATGATATCATTGAAAATTAAAGGGTTCTCAAAAAAGATCCCATTGCATTACATATAAAACAGGAAAATTATTTTCGTTCATGGAGCATTCATTCCTTCTATGTAATTCCTGAAAATATTTAACATTTTTCCTCCCATAATACTATATTGATGTTATATTCCACTTTTTCAATTATTTATCACACTCAATTCATTTCATAGGCGATTTAGAAGATAAATTCCCATGTATCAAAGCGCGTGTAACATATACCTTACCATTTCCCCAAAGTTGTTTTATTACAAATCTAACCTAGAAATATGAACATAATAACATTATTATAATTATAATATTTATGTGTAATTATAATAATTAAATTTATTTATTTATTTTATGAATGGACGAAGAGAAAATAATTTTAACCATGTATTGATTGGACTACCACCTGCACGATGTAACATTTCTCTTTTTAAATATAACTTTTATTTTATTTTCAAATAAATATTAAAAATAATTTAACAATAAAAAACATTTTACTATATAATCATTCTTATGTTACAATAATATTATATAGTTTCATAACGATACTCACCCATCAGTAAATAGAATGTTCATATTTGGGTTGGTTTAACCATCTACCAGGATAATTCTAGAAAAATTATCATGGATGAATATATAATATTATAAAATAATATAATATTACTTTATTAATATGTTCTGGAATTTATCTTCTTTGATTAATGTTAATTTTATATTTTTAACACAATATTGAAATTTCATCTTCGATATCTAAAACCAGAGATATTATTAGACACCAAATTAATAAGAAAAAGCTAAAGAATCAATATATACCATATGATAATAAATAGTTCATAGTAAATAGAATATTTAATAAAAAGGTTCCTAATATATTATACAATAATAGTAATTTTAATATTTTGGTTTTTAAGAGAATTTTCAAAATGGATCCCGAAAAAGGTAAGGGTTTCATGTCAAATTCATGTTTTTTTAGAAAATTTTGGTATTATTAATGTAATTACATTCAGGTATTTCATATGTTACATATTTGAGATATCATATCATTAATTATATTTTTATCATATTATTTTATTTTAAATTATATTCCAACACATACAAGGTGATTTGAATAAGATGTTACACAACTCACCAGGGTTTTTTTGTCTCAATCATCAACTCCTTGAGAAATTATTATGTTATACATCGTATTATCCATTGAATTTTATAGTCAACAAAAATTCAATTATTAATATCATATATTTTTATTATTAATGGTATTTATTATTCTAAACCATTTTGATTTCATGAAATAACTTTGGATTGGACTATAAATCTACTTGTATGAGTTTTTCGAAACACAGTTTATGGTAATTTAATTATGATCATTATCATGATAATATACAATATATGATGGCACAATAATTACCTTTTATTGTATTGTATTGTGTTTCTCAATTCTCCAATTTCATTTAAATAATACCCTTTTCATATATTTTTGGATTTAGGGGATATATTTCTCATATGGTTTATTGGTAAATGAAAACTTATTCCATGAGTTATACTATTTTATAATGGGATTTTGTATTCCATGATTGTATAATTCCACCAAAATATTGTATTACATAAAGAAATATAAAACAATTTGGTAAATAGATGTTTCTATAAAAATATGGTTTGAAAAACCTATTTATAGTGTGGGTTTTAAATTATGATATATTAAAATGTTTTATAAGGTTTTCCTTTCTAAAACGTGGGTGTTATCTTCGACACTAAATCTATGTTGTGAAACCATTATTTTATTTTATAGTATCCATTATTTGATATTATTTTTAAAATTAATATTTTCAATCTTTTCAAATTTCACCCATTTGAAAATTACCTCAAAATGGAAAATATAACCTCCTCTCTCACAATGATGTTATAAATGATTTCTAAAAACTAATTTTTGTTTTCCCTTATATTTTAATCATTATATTCAGAAATATTGTCCATAAATGGGTTCATGACAATGATTTTTCCTCTAAAATTTATTTATATTATCGGGGTTTGATGACATTGTATTGAAATTTTTGATTCTTGATCCCTTTATATCTGATAATACTCTATGATTTCTTTTACAAGGATGATTTTCCTCAATTTCAATAACCATATACGATTCATTTTTTACACATGGATTAAGTTATTTTGCGAACATATTCCCTTTTTCACCGAATTGTGTATGACCATGTTATCTTTTTTGTTGGGATAAGAATGAGTATTAAAATTCTATTTCTTAGTATTACAATATGAATAATTATTAGCATGATGATATTTTAATGTTTGACAATACAAATTCTCTCTCAATATCGGTTAATATACCCATATCCCTTTTATTGGCATGCATATAAGTATTGGAATTTTTCATACTGTTTTAAAATTATGGATGATTACTTTAGTTTTTGTTATGTATTTTTTGATTATCAAAATTATTTCTTTTTAGAGATCATGGTTTTGTTATCTACTTTTTCTTAACAATGTAATAATTTTTTGGATTTCATATATTATTATTATGAAATTAATAGTTTTTCAAATTTAAACAATGTATTATTTGGATATCCACCTTCTTTTTGTAGATGGATTATTACCACATTATCAAATGTATTGATATTTTCTAAATTATTTAAATTAATTATGTATTTATTCATATATGGATTATTATTATCATTGTTAGTTATGTATTTTTTACTTAGTTCCTCCTATGCTGTATGCATTGGAATTATATATTTGACTAGTTGGGCCTAACATTATATATCTCTTGTAAGCATGAGTAGGTCCCATGTGGAAACCATTTTTTGGTATTTTTTTGGATGCCTAAATTGAAATATTTATTTCCTTGATGATATGATCATTTTGTCTTGTATCATTGTGTGGAAATAATTGACATAAATTATTCACTTCAACACTAAGGAAGTGATTATTTTTTCCATGTGATATATGTATTTTAATTTATACTCGTGTTTTTATACTACTCTCATTTTTCACTAATTATAGAATAAATAAGATTAAGTATTCCTTATAAACAATAATATGTGTTTATGTCATGTCTTCCGTAATTTTTGTATTCACTTAAATATCATTTGATGTCATGCCTTAATATGTGTTCATTTACCTATGATATAATGATATATGATGAAAATGATATCTCCAAAAATATATATTATAGGAATTTTGTTCATATATAAAGGAATAAGATCTCTATTAGATTTAAAAATAAATACCATTATTTGAAAATTACAAGAGATTTATTAATTTCTTAATTTTATATTATCTATTGATATGATTACTTAATATGTCTTTTAAATTAATGTAATTAAATTTCTTCACTAGGTCATATTAAAATGATTTTTTTCATGGAATAAACTTTTTGTCTCGAATTAATTAAATTAAGTTTGTTTTTATAGAATCGAATCATAGTTCATGTCTCTATAGATTTTGACATAAGGGAACCAAAGACAGTTCAGACAGTAGTATATATCATTCCCGCATCATTGATAGAATGAATACTACCTCACTAAATAGAATTTTCACTAAATAATGACACACAATATGGTTTTGTTTTCATTATGGTTTTTAAATATACCTTCTAGATTAAAAATGTTTCTTATAAATTATGATCACCCACCAAAGTAGAATGTAATGGAAGTGGAAGGATATGTCATGGTAGTCCCCATTGATAAAATGGAATTTCCACTATGATCCTACAATCTGATGAAACATGATGATATATGAACCAACGATACCAATAAAAACATCAATATCATCATGATTTCATTGTTAATTTTTGTAATATATTTATATTTTAAGACTATATAATATATTTAATCATATTATTTAAACTTTAGGATTAGAGAAGGTAAACATATCTTGATTAGAAAAGTAAAATCATTCCCCTATTTCTGAAAACTAAGGGGAGTCACCATTTCAGTTCACTTCAATCCCTAATCCTCTAGTTGATTTATAACTACATGAAAAGAATAAAAGTCACTTATCTCAAATGAAAAATGTGTTAAACAACATCACCATTGTTCCCTATATGGTATAAATACAAAAAAATAGCAATCAAAAATATATATAAGAAACGTAGTCGAAATCCATTTTCATCCGCTAAACATTTTGAGAATAATTTTTTTCCAATTGAGATCTATAATATAGAAATTGGTTATAAAGACTATCATACAATAATTTCATTTATAAAAAAGGAAAAAAAGATAGCATACATGGAAACATTGAATCCATATATATTTCTATCATGTTCTAGGATGTCAATATTAACAAAAAAACAATTAATAATGTATTTTTAATCAATATCATCCCAGACTGAACCATAATTGTTTTTGATATAGTAAATCTTATTTATCTCCATTGAGAGTGAATATAATATAAAAATAAAATAGTGAGTGGAGTCTCATTGGGAAATTAAAGCATAAGAGTTAATTTAGATACCTTGTGACTAAATCAAAATTCACTATAGTCCCCCTGAACATAATATTGAACATTTTTTAGGAAGGTTTTGTCTGTGTAAACATTAACCATTTCCCTCATCCTATAATCAATTATTTTAAATACCTATTGTTAGGTTTTATTGAGGTATATTATTTTGAAATGTAACATTTCGAATCCTATGAACCAATATTCATTATTTGATGATATAACAATTGGATAGAAGCACTCACTATCAAATAAAACCACAATAATTACACACACTAATGGTCTTTAAAATGATTCTATTAATTCATGTAAAATAATATGTTAAAATATATTTAATCCCATTAATAAAATTAGTTAAACTTCTCACTATTTGTGATTTCAATGGTTAGGTATGTTTAATTACACATACCCTCTAATCCATTAATGCTCAATGATGGTTATGAGAAAACATCCCTAGAACAATATAAATCAACATAAGAAGAATATCACATGTAGTATATACAAATTATAAGTTTCCATGAGAATCATAAAATAAATGATGGATTGAATGATATTTGGTCTACATAACCATAGATCATTGACTTGTTTTATTTGTACACTTGATAGAGAAAATGGTGTTCAGGAAACTTTAGGTCCATTAATAAAGTGTCAAATACAACTAATGAGCAATAAAATGCCACTTATGCATATCATTGTGATTAAAATAATGAGACTCTATCATTACATCTGATATATCAATAATAAATTTCCATCTCATGATTCTGATAATGATAATGTGGAAGAGATCTGGTAGGATATTTTATCTACTAAGTAATTTTGCTCAATTATAATATAATAAATATGACATGTGAAATGTGGTGCAGATGAATAAAAATGAAAAGAACTAAATATTATTTATGTGTTCCTAGATGATCATGTATAATATATGTATTTCATCAATTTAAATTGGGATGTGTTCACATGGAATAACAAAGACATTCTTATGCTAGACCATACTGTGGCCACTTATAATTTCATATAATCATACCACCAACAGGTCTATAATAAAGTGACATGGAGAATTAGAATGACCCATACCATTAATATAGTCGAAAACATTGATATGATTACTATATAAATCATATATATGTGTTTACAATAGAAAAAAGACTGTGTCAATATTTTCTAGAAAAATAAGAAAAATGGAAAGAATATTAATATATATTGAATATAGGGATATTAATTTACACTATCTAAAGGATGATTTATCAATCCAAAAAATAAATTGGTTGATTGATGTGATATACACATTTAATGTCCTCTTATTCAGAGACCATTAATCTCGTTAGTATTAAAATAACTTGTCCTTGTTGATAGAGATCTGAATACCGTCAACCACCACATGTGGTAAATTTATATCATGTAATGGAATCAATTTTGATGTATGTTTTCTCTATTAACCAGTGATCCTTACACCATGACTTAAATTAATTTTATGGAAAAAATGGAAATATATGTGGATGATTTGGTAATTACATCCCACCGTGTTTCTGATGTCAATTACGACATTGATATAATGCTAATTTTTGCACACATTTATTGAAAATGGTTTCACTATAATATGAATTTTGGGTGACATCAAGGAGATTCTATAGTTTCATGGAATCCCATTATTTCATAGAGGCATTCACTATGAAAATAAATTTAATACATCATATGAATAGTAAAAAATAGTACCTGATTATATATAATTATAGGGAGATCTAAACTATATTATTTGATTCATAGAAAAGAATCCCGGTAAATGTGTACCCTTTCTAATAGAGATGAATAACATATTAAAATATTAATTTGATAATTAATTAAATAAGCCATTATAAGGGCACAAACTTTATCTTATACATCATCAAGTGTTTATATATTCTATTGAATGGAATACTATATTTCTATATGTGGTAGCATTGTAAGGATATATTGTTTCCCATTTCATCTTAAACATTTATCTAATCAAGGAGAATAACATTTATTAACATAGTAGAATACTATTAGAATAATAGAATGAAAAGAATAATTTTATAAGAACTATCTTTCACTGATAAATACATTGTGTAAATAGAAACATAATTTTATATCCATAAGGTCTAGTTGATTAATTATTATAACCTAAAAAACGAATTATCAGTATACCCATATTCATGGGATGTTTTTAATAATATGTAGTCATCAAAATGAAACTAGATATCAGATTCTTATCATATAATGAATTAAATATGCATCATTTCATAGATTTTCATGTTGAATAATTTAATCCACAGGTGTACCATTTGAAATTTGTATCACTAATTAAGTTATAATCTATAAATATAATGTAAAAAAACTGAAAAAGGTTGAATGAAAAAAATCAATTAGATTGGACTATATATGAGCAAAAATATATAATATTATTTTATATGCATCAATGAAACACAAGAAGAAGGTTGAATGAAAAAACAATATTAATCGTATTGGATTTAGTATTGTGTATCCCCCTAATTTAGGAATTTCTATACAATTCATTCCCTAACACTAAAGGACATACCCACGAAAATATATAAATCAAGGATCTCATTAATGATTTGGTGTTTTATTTTTATATAATGATTTCTATATGAAATTTAATAAGTGATTTTGAATTAGATACTAACATATATAATGGGGATTTTGTCATCATAAATATAAAAATTAATCTTTATTGGGACTACGTATGATAGTTATTTTAACAGTTCTCATGGAAGGAAAATCTATCCAATAATGTGTGTATAAATAGTCATCAATGTATTTTATTTTAAATTTTATCCTCTATCCTAGATTATTTAAAGAAGGGTGGAAGTTTGTTTCACATTTCCTATCACATGGTGCTATATGTCTTTGTCAACAATCTGTTATGATATAAAGGAAGGTTATCCTAACATAAATCAAGGGTTGTTATCATATTGACTAGCATACCCAATAGCTGGTTGTCTTACCCCAACCACAGTTTGTCTCTAGAATGGGTCTTTCATACATTATTGAGCTAGGAAGGAAAAATTATTCATAAATTGTTAATTTATTCATTTATGAGGACCAAAGTTATCTTAAACCGTTATATAAAAAATGTTTTTATGGGGTCCTTTTGGTTTTCATTATTAGAGGAGAGTCCATGAATGTTACACCTGATATCTAAAATGGTTCCATTGGATCTCATTATTCATGTCCAAATATCATACACTAGATTACAAGTCTTGGATATATCATTGAATCTATAATGTAGGATTGCATTGGATTCAAAATGAATTTTTTATTCCAGTCTAATTCAGTTAACCTATATTAACTAACCATTGGAGATATTCTATTATGAAAATGACTCTTATCTAATTTTTATATGAAAGATAGAATTAATTGGGAAATACACTGATGTAAGAGGAATGATGTTTAAGAAATTATTACTTCTATAATTTTTTTCTAAAAATAGACCAATGATATACCCATATTGGTATTGATGAAATATTATTTCCTTAATAACATCAAGTATAATAACATTACTAGAATCATAGTACCTCACAAAATCATTGCTGAAAATGTTATGCTCTTTTCTTCCGCTAAACTAGAGACAACACTATACTTATATAGTATATATTACAATAATTAAACCCATTATCATGCCTCAAAATTGAAATTATAATAATATAATAGGTCTCTACAAAATACTATTTAGATGATTGTGGGTATGAAAAAAATAGGTGTCCAAAACAAAACACTCATCATTTTATAGCCCATAACAGAATGAACTATACAAACATAATGGTGGGATCATTCTCACTAGTATATAAAAAAAATCTTCCTTTTACAAAATTTTCTCGATTTTCCGTTGAACTTCTACTTGGAATCAGCTATAGGAAAATAAATAGTCATTGAATCAGATTTAGAAAAAGAAATAAATTATTTTGGAATGGATAAATTTACAAAATAACCTCTAAGGCTAATAGATTTTTTCCCAAGAGCATTTCACAACAAGTCCAAGGTTCCCTCCTTCTTCCATGGGGAATTTTTATTTTTCATTAGAGTATGAATGATACCAATAATGAATCCCCTAATGTAGTAATATAAATGTTAATGGGATTACATCATTCCAATGTACTATCCAATAGATCTCATTTCATGATCACAATAGATGTACGTCAGCTGATTCTGACAAAAAACTTTCACTTAAAATATTTTAGATTAATTTTCAATCTAGCCTATTGTAAATGACATTAAACACATTGACATGGTCAATTTTATTCCAAAAAAACAATGTGGCTCCAAAATTCATTATGAATGACTTTAAACTGCATAATATATTGAAAATTCAAAATTATAATAAATAACATGATAATAGGTCTTCGCCACATGCGTGTTCTATATTTTATGACCTCATCCTTATTAATGAGATTAATCCATTTATATGTCTCAATATATGCTTATTCATATATATGAGCACATAATAAGATCAAAATACTCTCACATATTTAAAATATATATATCTTGATTTATTTTATTATAAGATACCAAGTGATTCCCCAATCTCCAACATTGGAACCATCCATTAATAAAATCGACCCAAATATACCACTCCATCCTAATTCTTAGGCCCTCCTCATTCATTCCCCGATTCACCTAAAAATCCTATATTTTGATCGGTCCACGTTCCCCAAAACATGTTCCATATAGTTTTAGAGATTTATTTTGAACCATGTTTGGAATGATTGATTTTTTTTACATAATTTTAGTTATGTCTGAGTTTCCTAACTTATATCCAACCAGAAATTCTGCTTTGGCTTCAAATCCCCTATATCCAATCACATATATTTTTCAATTCAAATTTTGTTTAGTATCATATTTGTTGTACGATAATTATAATACTATTTATATAATGAATATTTATAATAACTATTATTATTGTATGATTCATAGTGACTTCTTGATCACCTAACATAGACATATAAATGAATTTCATCACCATAAATCCCCAAAACAATATATGGGTTTCAATATAAATTTTTGAGGATTCTATTGTTGATTATACCACATTAAATTTTTTCCCTTCCTAGAACTATGGATGCTCAATTTCCATTCATTCAAGATATATAACAATGTACAAGACTTATATTTCATACAAAGTGACAAATATGTATCCAAATACACTCCTCACATAAATTCTATTACAATCCATTCATGGAAAATTATGTATTCAATTGAAAGGTTTATATTAATAATATTCATATTTGTTATTCTATATACTATATATTATGTAAATGTATTTAAAAGAATCTTACAATGATATAAGTAAGGTGTATGTCAAATACTAAAGGAAACCTAAAACTGGTAATGGTAAATGTGTGAAGCATCTGGACCACTAATAAATTTTTTTACTCATGTTTTCATAGTAATAGGTTGTATTATATAACCCCATATTCCCTAAATACATTTCTCTTGAACTACTCAATGAGGTTAGTGGTAATCAATAGTAATCTTTTCAATAAGTATGCAAGGGGCCCTTAATCTGAATGTGATAGGTGGCAGTCATATCCTATAAATTATCTTGATATCGTATTACTATTTTTAAAAAATAGTTTTCCATTAATATATAATTATTCCTAACATAAAAATTATTAATACCCACACTAAGGACCCAACATGGTCCTACCATGGTTTTAGGAGTGACACCCGCGGTCTACCTATAATAATCACTAGATTATAAAATAATTTCTAGGGTAAAAACATAAAGGTTGTTGAAATTAACTGAATATAACCAAATATAACCCAAATAAACCACTCACAATAACCATGATATAAAAAGAAAAAAATTAAAATATAATTTAATATTTAAATATTTTGAAAAAAATAATAAAAAATTAAAAAACATACCAACTAAATCATATACAGAATGCCTGATATCAATTCTGAACTATAAATTAATATGTCTCACCTCTATAACCAACCTCTTCCATAAAACATGAAAAATGGTGTATATATATATATATATATATTTCATAATACACATAATAATTATGTTAATACACAATACCTCTACTAAGTATGCGTGAAACCCATAATAATGAATAAATCAACAGACAAAAAAACCAACAGGCACCTAGTTGGTCATCTCCCACTAAACTCCAGTAAGTATCACTAATTTTTTTTCCATGAATCATAAAGTATTATTTGATTATATAATAGGATATCACTACGCAAAAACATTTAAACTATCATATATCTCACACACCCCCAATGAAAAGTTTTAGGACATTTAACCCTTTGGTCGCTAGGACATATCACACTAAATCTCTTATCAAGTATTATATTGTATGATGAAAATATTGGACATAAACACTATACCATCCTTCTAGAATTAGTTATCCCAAATATATAATATATTTTGGTTAATGTCACTTCATATCCAAAACCACTTCCTAAAGTGTGTGGTGGTACTCTATGACCACATCATCATTTACCCGCAGGGTCTTCCAAAACAATAATTCCAAGTGTGGTCTTCGAGTTCATAAACTAACTATAGTCTCAACAATAACCCCTAGTGTGTTCCCATACATTGTGTAATACTAAAATAATAAATTATTATGTTATACCAATATGGGAGAGTTGGGAAATGGGATATTTCTTCCATGCATACCCTCTTAAATTTGGATTTTATAAGAAATAACCAATTATCCCAACGAATGCTGGGTGATGATAAGGTTATCAATCTCATATGTTGTGATTATAGAAATCATATGGAAAATACATATAGATGTTTCTAGAAATAAGACCTACAAATATTTCCATCGATAAATTGTAATACCATATCCTACTAACACCACTTTACTATCACCACCTTATTCCACCATTACTATAACATATAACAAAAAACATTCAACTATCCCATGTCGATGAGTCCTACAAACATAAAAAAGTCATTGTTACTAATTTCATTAATCTATTTTTTAATTTCTATTTTATTAGTAAATATTGTCATCAAACCATTTAAATTTTAATTTAATGAAAAAAAAACACTCAATTAAATTACATATATTTCATGCATTATTATTTCAATTTAAGCACCCTACATCACCAATTCAAGAAAACACTTTTCATGGTTTTTATTAACAAAAAAATTTCATTACTATTTAAAAATGATCCATTTTTTATTTAAAAAATTATTTATAAAATAATTCCTCCCATTGATTTTTAGAAGATAGGGAGACATCTTCAACCCAAATACATAAAGAAAAATTATAATAAAAAACCCCTATACTTCCCCTAAAATCATCTAAATCCCCTACTATAAAACCCCCATATTGAGGGATCTCATCGGGTTCAATTTATATTTGATAAAATAATTATAACCCCCACATAAACTTACGATCATATCCGTTAAATATAAATAATAATAAAATATAAAATCTATACCGAACAACAATTTCATCATTAATACAATAATATTCTACCATATCCAAACATGTATTCACACTAATTTCCTCTCTCCGTAAAAAAATATTTTCATTATTTATGATATATTCCTCTATTGGAATTTGGGTTATAATAAAAAAATTCAAGGATAAAAAACACATATGATTTTCAGTAATAATAATGGGGAAGACCAAAAAATGAATATAACACCATGAAAAAATATAAACTCTTTATAGAATACATGTTCCCATAAATTTAAATTATGTATAATTCATTATCATTATTAGGCCAATAAATAGTACACCCTTAATAAAAACATGTATGTTAATAGAAATGATTACATATAATGAAGGATATATATTGAATCCACAATATTAACCTAGTCGTTACAAATCATTGTGGATGATCCAAATGAGGAATATATGTAACCAATTGAATCCACACAATGATACCATCAATGTTTAGTGAAATTATGATAATCATTACATTCATGATCAAATATCATAACAATTGACCCCAATAGAAGATGATAAAACTATCCTCAATGGATTGAAATGTAGAAATTGATAATGGGAGAGAGGTTATAATTTAGATAAATAATTGTAAATATATAAATACCATGGTTTAGCTATTGGATAAGTAGAGAAAATATCCTACAGAACATCACGGGTGTCACCCTACCATCAGTAGAAATAATTGATATATTGAAGAAAATAATATATTTGAAAATGACATTATAATAGGCATTAAAAACACCCATTCATGAATTTACAAGGATATTGACACTATGAATTATTCACGTCAGTATACATCCATAACGAATATTTCTAGATCCTATAATGAATAAATTAATTCAATATATAAATAGGGAGTTTCAATCAATGAATCTCAACTAAAATTGAACAAATAAACTCTGAATAACTTGGATTTATTCTATTAATAATGATTAATTTTTTCATCAGTGCTATATTTTTTGAACAACACATCACCCCTAAACCACAAATCAACGCTATTGACCACGATTCTCTCTCTGAATCAGGTATAATTCTTGATTTAAACCCCAAATGATATGAAAATACAAACCAAGACACATTTTATTAAACGTATAGGTTTAACACATTTATAATCTACCCTAGATGAAATATTATATATGAACCACCCATCATTCAAAAATTCTACTTTAGGCACCCCATCACTAATAAAAAATGATTTAACATGTTAGAAAATGCCCAACCATTTCATTAAGAACCTATATAAAAAATTAATCCTTGAGAATCATAACAAAACCCTAGAAGAAAACAACGCGCACCACCAATACCTCATACACTAAATTGGTAGATTCATGTCAAATGAGATAATTCCTCCAACATGAAATACTGGTATAACAAGCCAACAAAAATTGTTCTTGTAATAATCCTGGTTCATAACTAACCAAATTATAAATTTCCAATCATATGTGAGATCAAATTCTCTTTAATCAAATATATTTTAATAATCATGATGAAATCAATGAAGATATGAAACATGACATATTTCATGGGTCCTAAACAACTACATATAATGTATTAACTTATACATATCATCAAAAAATAATTATAAAACTCAAAATGTGAATGAAAACTAGGATAAATCTTACCCCCTTAGCTAATCTTCCTAAACTCATGTCAAAAGAAATCCCCCAAAAATTACCATTGAAATAAAACTCTCTATGTACCCAATGCTGATCAACATATTAATTTTTAAGGTTTTGATCCATATTAATCTATTTTCATTTCATATATAACTTATTAGTTATGGTATAGAGAACAGTTGGACCATAGATAAAAACTCCAAGATCATAGTCTATCATAATGGAGGCAGGTAATGGAATTTTTTCCACACAATTCCCGTAAAATCATATGGTTCATCAAAAAACATATCATCATGTTTCTAGATAGTTTTATTGGACTTCCTATCCATTATAGTATTGTTATTATATATTAGTAAATATAGTTATACAAAGGAATACTATAATCCTTTCACAATTAATTAGGTGAATTAAGGAACCAAGATAGACATCACAGTCCTTTGAACCCCTTGAATTCAGAACACCAAATATTTGTACCATTTTCCATGAACCCACTATGTATTAGACTTTTAATTCATCAAGATTATTAATTCTTTAATCTATATATCCATGGTCACCCATATATCATCACATCTCATATATGATAATGGTAAAACAATGATGATCCCCATTAGTATATCATCATAGTTCCACTCGGGGGAATTCAATGATTAGAACAAGATTCGTGGAAAGTGATTCTGTAATTTTAAAACCTATTAAAAAAATTACAAAAATTAAAACACAATCACATCAATCATAATATAAGGCTTCCAAATTTATCCCATCAAGTTATGATTCATTTTTTCTTAACTATAATGAACAACTGCTACTATTATATGGAACTATAATGGAACATATTATTTATCACATATTTAACAAAAAAGATAACCTAAAACATCATCCAATATAGGTATTGGAATGAGAATCCTTCCAAATAATATAACATTGGATGATACAGTCTCACATGACCCATGCGTCCAACCACCTATATGAGATTCCTAAACCATCTACCTTGATGGATGGTATATTGTTTTTTGAATAAATAATTATATACCATAGACCTCATCCAGATCAATATTTTTCAAGATATGATCCTTCTTCTATCATCGTACATTTATAAGTTCTCAATAATCATCTCCCTACACCTTCATACTCTATGGATCAACAACTCCATTCTCCATCCTTGGGGATCCGAAGATATAAATGGCATTATCCTAGACGAAATATACACTCCATTATTTCTATGATGTTAAATACCACTAATATAATACATATATTACTTTATTTTTATCTAATTTTAGCAAAAAATGGTATCTAATGAGTAAATTCCACCTCAATATTAGAGAAAAAAACCACTGAAATCATATTGAAATCATTGGTAGAAATATTATGCGCATGGGGATATAAAGGAGGAGACCTATATAAAATAAATACCCTTTATTTCATCAACATAAATACTATAATTTGGGGGAAAGTGTATAGAAAACCATGAATTTGATCACTCTCCTTGAAAATGATGAATGTCATAATTGATCAATCTATTATCATGGTGGACGAATACAACTATAGAGTTACTCTTCCGTAAGGGAATTACGATACGTCCATGTAATGGTTGTTAATGGGGACATATAATTAGGAATATTAGGAATTATCATACATTATGATCTTTAATGACTGATTAATCCATACTATAAACAACATTATTTGTTTCTAACATGAAACAATAACCTCAACCATCAAAGGATCTGTTGGGTCCCCTTACTAAGACAGAACATGCCTTTGTATGTTCAATTTATATATCTAAAATCAATACATAGACATCAACACATAAACATGATGGTGTTGATGGAAATCCAAAAAATCCCTATGGTTGTCTACATAATACTTTGTTTACATTACTATATAAAAATTTCAACATTGAACATAACCAAAATATAATCCAATAAATCATTAAAAATGAGATTAGAAATCCTTTTAATGTGGCTATGGAATTCATAAAACTAAATGAAAAGACCATGAACATAATTTTCCCACATGGGAACATAAAATCTATCATCTCAATTCCATCCTCCATTACCATAATAAAATTCTCTCATGATTATAATATGATCATCAAAAATCAATTGGATCCCTTTAGCTGATCAAACAAATAAAAAATGGATGTGGGAAAGGAATCCTAAATGTTAGCTCATTCAATCACTATTAGTCTATATATAACAAGAAACCATTATATGTAATCTTGTTGATCAAAACTACAACACCTCAGGAATATACATTGGTATCGATAAAACCAATCATCATCATTTGGTCAATTTGATATTCCAACACACAATGATTGTGTAAGGTGTCATGTTTTGACAGGTTGAATTTTCGAAAGAAATTTGATAATTGTGACTAGGTGGAAATGAAAAATCATAAATTATATATTTTAATGTAAATAAATGATTCATAATAGATAAAAGAGTAATTTTATAGAGGTATTAATGGTTAATATTTTACTCATTTATTCATGGTATATTTGAGATCACCGAGCTTTGAAAATCCTGGTTTTGTAGATGGTTATGGGGTAGAATGGTTTTCACATAATTAGTGAATAACATGCACCCAAACCAAGATTCAATGTAGGGGATTCCCATGGTTTTTAGAATACTAGAACTTAGGTCCCACAAACATCAAATGTGGTTCCTGAAATTGTAGAGAAAATCTTTATGAGCTTCCCATAGTTCAAAAAATTGTGTGCCTAACCGGGAGAGAGGGGTAACATTATTGGAAAATCAGTAGCATGATTGGAATATTGATTATCCGACCATGTGTCAAAAGCATAAACCAAATTAAAATGAGTTAAATTATCATTTTACCTCAATTTACTTTTCAAAATCATCCCTATGTTTTGGCCCAATTCACATAGTATATCCCACCCACTCATAGTGGTCATCCACCTCTACTCCTATGCATCAATGGTTATCCTTTTCTGTGACTCAAGACTGAGACTTGTTTGGTGTGTTGGATGAGTAATCATTAGTAAATTATTCCTTCTCCATCCTTCTTTCATTTACATCTCTATATGGGATACAAAATGCATGAAAAATCATATTCATTATTTTCTAGGTATTTTTTTATTTCATAAAGATCCATCAAACAGACTCAAATCGAAGCTCTATATAGGATGTTTGAGGCTTTATATGAAATATTTCGGTGGTATAATTTATGTTTGACAATTTAATTTCATTTATAAATTAATTATTTAGTTCTATATGATGGAATTAACAAACATTACTCCAAAATTATGATATTACACACATTGATTTTTGAGACATGGTTTAGACAAGCCAGGATACCCTATTATGAGGTTAGAGGTTGGAAACCACAACCTATGACACCATATATGTTGGGTCATTAGTATTGCATCATGTCGTGGCTACCTTTTTACCAAAAAAAATAGAAATGTGTATTTTAATTTACATTATAATTAAAATGACAATGTCTAGTTGATTCTTAAATAGAGTAGGGATGATTGAGATGCATAATACTTGGACCTTATATGTTTTTCACTTGAGAGTTAGACATTCATTTTTTTATGGTCAGGTTGTATATATAATTACATTGATAATCATGTGTTTTTTAATGTTTATATCTTATTACTTGATCATGTAGTGTTAATTTAAATTCATCTTCAATGTTTGATAGGGAATTTCAAAATGGAAAAACCAAATGGTATTGTAAAAGGAGTGAATTATAAATGTGAATTTGTTTGACATTGATCATTTAATTTATTGTAAATAAATATTTAAATGGTGATATATGAAATTGTTTGTGTTCATGGATAATTTTATGTAATATGAATCACCTATTTTATATAATATCTATTTATTTGAATCCAATGAATTTTATTCCATTTTTGATTGAATTTTAAAAATTTGATGAAGTGAACAAAAATATGTCCTTAAAACCACATTAAATATTACACTATTGAAAGAATTCCCTTAGTAAACATGATTGTAAATAATTTAATCCCTTATTATACAATTATAATTTATCATTTGTCCCTCATTAGTCATTATACTTTTTATGGTGTCGAACATCAGTGATGACCCTTGGGCCTGATATCACTTATTATTCATGATACTCGGGAAAGGCATCCCTTATTACTCATGATGGATGCTAATGGAGTCCCTTATTTCTAATGATTCAAGGGAAAATATCCCCTTAATACTCATGATACATAGGAATGATATCCCATGTTAGTTATGATACTCAATCATGGTGTCCTTAATTACTCACGATCCTCAATCAAAACTTGCATTATTATCCTATGAAATAGATGGGGATGATGACCCTTATTGAAATATAAGAATTATATTATATTATTATAAGTATTAAATGTGTATTCCTTGTTCTTACACATTGGTTGGTCACAAGTTCATGTATATCACTACATATTTCCATTTATATGTATTCATTGTATGTTCAATGATATTTATACAAATAATAACTTTAGTTTCTTATGCTAGGTATTCTTGAGGAACCTGATCCTAATGTTTTTATATTTATTCATTAATATATTTATAATTATACCCAGACATTAATTTAATCTAAAATAATTGTTTTGAGTTCATTTCCAACCAATTTCGGTGTCTTATTGATTTTTTCTGACACCCTTTTTGGGACACTATTTTTTACCTTGACATTGATCATTGTTTCATGATTTGGTTCTAGATATGAATTTATTTTTTTATTCATTTTATATTTTTATTCAAATAATTTATAGAATATGAGTAAATATCTATGTTAATGTTCATTATTCGTATGTAGGTATCCTTTAAGGTGTTTTATTAATTTTTATGTGAATTTTGTATTATATCTCCTTAAATTTTTCTACAAATATTTATATTATAGAATATGTGGCTCGGCATAGATATTTTATTTTTAATTCTTTAGATATCTTATTTAGTAATAATGTCCCTCAATTATACTACTATGGTCAATTATTTATTTCCTATGTTCCACTTTAATACAAAAATAAGGAGGAAAAACCACCCCACTTTACCATCATTGGACCCTCACTACTAGTTGAAAGCCTCTTGTATATTAGGGATACATGCATGAGGACATGTAGTAACAAATCTAACTACTCATTATTGTGTAATCAGGTTGGGACTTTACAATGTCAAATCATAGATATTTATATGTTCTCTATCATCATTTTTTTTAGTATACCATATAGTAGGAATGAATCAACATATAGTAAATAGCTCGTGTCTTGGAGTCATTGAACCACTATTGAGGAAAGGCTGACTTTCCCTCGATGGGATTATTGTTCATAGTGTTTGATATAATAGTTTATTAATATGTCACCATGGGTGATTGATTTATTTTATTTTCATATTGATTTATAATATTTTTAGTATTTTTCCCATGGCCTAGTATTGAAAGGAATAATTGTTACATGAATATTTATAAGCACATAGAGATTCTCATGTCATTTATTTGATATTCGATGTAGATTAAATTATTTGACTACATGATATATTTTTATGTTCCTCATGTGATTTAGAATAATTCTTATATCTATACCATGTTTATGTTATTATTTATCAAGTTTTTCATATATACCATTCTTCTTCTGTTGTTTGTTTATACATTGTTATTGTTTACTAACTTGATAACAAGAATTTATTTAACTAGGATATATGATTGTTTGCTAAAGTTTATAAAAAACTAAATGGACATTCCCCATATGACATATTGGTGGAACATAAATGTTCAAATGGAAACATGCTTCAGGCATGGACAATTTCATTCATAGGATAATACATTATGAAGTTATTATCTGTTTTCCAATTATCAATTTATAAAGTTTACGATCCTTTATAAATTGGGAAATGGGGATATATATATATATATATAGTCATCCCATTATATAGTGTCATGATATATCCTGATACATAAGGTTGAAACCTGATTATAGTTACATGAATTCTTGTCTAAACGTATAACAGATTGTAACTTTATAAATTTGGAATGTAAATTAATCTTACTGAACCATGATATATATTAAAATTAATTGAAAGAATGCAAATTTCATATAAATTGTTTTATTTAGTAAATTCTACTCAATTCTTATGAATACATGTTAAATGGGTGTCAGTTTCAACTTTAGAGGATGTGTGCCATTATTTCATTGAAATGAAGACCCATATGATTGGATCATTATATACATGGATAAAATCTTGTAGGTGAGTTTTAGAATATTATTCTTATATGATAATTCTTCTAAGGATGTTTAAAATCACAATGTTTAGAATTTTTGGGTTTTAATTAGATATTTCTCGGTTTTTTTATGAAGGTCCCTCATAGATTACCATTATTTTTATATTTCATAGTCTTTAACCCCATTAGAGTAGACTTATTCTATATAGGGATGGTAATTTAAAATTTAAGTATCCACATATACCATTTTATGTATTAATATTTGGTTTCATATTACTAAACCATTTATATTTTAATAGTAGGGAAAACTCGGTCTTCATTTGGACATTATTTTTACGTAATCTATTAGTTAATTAAAATTCCAATCAAAAATAAAACGGTGTTTTCCTCTATAACAAGAAATATGCATTTTATTTAATTAATAAAAATATGAGAATCATTATGTATATGTTAAATGGATAAATTGGATCAATAAGATAAAATTTTTAATTAATAAATTATATAACCCGGATAAATAAATCTTGCATGGATGTATGATATAAATCTCCTACGATTCATTAAGTAATCACCTAAATAAAGAACAATGTATCATCGTATTTCGTAACTCGTACATTATGTTCTTAAAAATAGAATTTGACATGTTTTAAAATAAATTTTCAATTAGTAAAGTGGAATAAATGGAAACTTAATGTGTTGTTATTAATTATTTCCATCGTGTAAGGGTAGTTTAAATGTTTTCTTTGGAGTATCGTTGAATTAGAACATTTTTGAACCCATAAAACTCTTCATAAATTGTTTTAGATCCTATTACTCATGGAGAGGAATAACATATTTTTGTATCATCTCAAAAATAAAATGAACTAATGGATACTTTTATTAATTACATGTATAGAAAGCACCTTATTTTTTCCATTTGGGTTAATATAGTAATCTTATTGTCAAAACATTATTTGGGTTAGATGGATGTTCTTATAATGAAAGGGGTCATTGATAGGGATTTGAGCATCATTGAATGTACATATTTGGTGGTTATAACTAATAAGGGTATGATAGGATTCCTATAATGTCTTGTTACCCTTATTAATCTCCAATGATGTATGACTCGAGAGCTTGTGAAATTGACTAATATTCATAAGTGGAAACATGACTCTAGATGAAAATTTTTAAAATTCCATCAAATACTTGAATTCAGAGCTTGTAGGATATGGTATGGTAACAATGATGTTATTTTGTGTAAATTAAATTTCATTTTAGTATCTGTAGATAAAAATGGATCCCATAATGTTTTTAAATGGAGAAATAAACATAATGAGTTTGGTGGAAATAAATATTTCATAAATATGTTATTTTATATACTCAAGACATCTTTAGAGTAGGGTGACTTGGGTGTTACAGTAAATTGTGTTTATCTATACACGTGATGAAATTGTAGAAGGAATAGTTGTTGTAACACTAATGATCAGATTATTTTGGATTATATGACTGATTCTAATTACTTTCATTAGTGTGGATCAGGAAAACATTATTAATACTTATAGATTAAATTTGATCTCATACATTTTACAGAAATTGGTTTAAGATCTATATTCATTTTAGGTAGTGGATAAGGCATGATGACCACATCTGTAATATGTTCTTTGCGGTGGATATAGTCTGTGTCATTTCCTGAGTTCAAATTATTAGTAAATGATTACTTGGATACTCTTATGGTGGGGAGCGTTGAAACAAATGTGTTATAGCAGGTCCATCAATGTAAAGGACATGAAATTGAAAACGAACATCTATATATGGTTATAAAAACTTTTCGAAGACAGTGATGATGGTATGTTCAAGTCATAGTCCTTGAAATAATAACTATGATAAAATAATTTATGGGTTTTTATGGTGTATGGGTGCTATATTCAGGCTCAGGGTTCAAGAGATACCCATAGAATGTGACTCTACTAATGATTATCATTGATTAAAAAATTTTATAAAAATATATTGGTTTGAAAAGTATGATACCATAATGGAATCCATGATAAGAGTATGGTATGCATTGGGGTTTTTTGAAACAATCATGTAACTCGTCACTGGTAGGGGTATCGTCGTTTAGTAATGATGACACATCAGTAGGTATATATGATATCCTTCAAAATAAGTCAATGATTGATAAATCACCTATTCTTATAATTGATAGTTGGATATGATTGGTTGGAAACCATGCCCCTATCTTCTTATTAGATATTATGCGATTGTCTTGGGTCATATTGGTAATGCATGATATCCTCTTATTGCACTCTTATATTAGCAATGATAATTCCTCTTATATTTACATCATCCATGGTACAATTAGAGAGAGTTAATTATACATTGAGCTAATGAAGGAAATTAAATTCCTTGATGGCTCTACAAATAGTATCTTTCATGGTTTCTATTAGAGAATAAGTATAATTATAGAAATGTCTACTATCATGAGTGATATTGGGACTCCCATATGGAATCCCTTTGATTGAATTATGAACACAAGTCTATTCATTGATTTCATCTCCTTGGTAATTGACCTAAACTGTCATTGAAGCCGGTCAAAGTTTAATATTTATTTTCCTACTTACTACAGTATATGTGGCATGTAGGGTCTAACCCACAGGGAAGACTAATTTAGCCACTACTAAACAAAAAAAACTTGGAAAACTCCACTGTTGTCAACAGCAGAGTGGTTTTTCTAATTTTTTCATTTTATATTTTTTTCCTTTCAATTTTTTTATGTTTTTATGTACTGTAAAGTGAAACCACACATTTTTTTAGTTTTTTTCTAAACTGTATCAAATCAAGAAAAAGGCTCAAGCCAGCAAGAAACAGAGAAACAATGCACTGGGAAGTAAACAATCTGGATAAAAAAACGTCCGGGGAGTATATAAAATCTACTGGTCTTGAAGGTATACTTTCTCATGACATTTATTACAACTAATACCACTGAAATAGAATGATTTATTTCTCTCTCCAGGAGATAATCACTCAACCCGACGAAATTCAAAGTTCTCCACCCATAGATTAACCAACTTAAAAGAATTCAAGTTTGAAAAAGAACACAGAACTAACTCGCCGTATGTCCTGTAGCCTTTTTATATCCATTTTATTGCTCAATAAAAAGAATTCAAAATTAAACTCACCATATAAATGTGAAAATAATATATTAAGCACAATTGGTACATTGCAATGGAATGTAATCATAACCGACCTCGCCGATCAATTCCGATCACATTAACAGGATAGTGAGAAAAGAAAAAAAACAATAACCAGTAGACTCAATTTTCTCCCCGAACTATAAGTATTTATCATAACATTTCCTTCTTTACGAGTTCTAAAAACATTGAATTACAGAGGAAGTGAATTATAAAAGAATAGGGGAAGAAAAACTCCCTCTGCTCGCTTGAATTCCTCCTGCTCCATGCCCTCGGGTCTCCAAGGAATGGTTCTCCAAGAGTAACTTTATGTTCTCCGCTCTTCTCCCGTGCCTAGTGTATTTTTCAAAGAATTACCCCCCAAAATTATGCTGCTACTTTGTTTTAATATCCCCCGTCATCTGCCGATGGTCAACGCTTGCCTTCCACCGACATTAAGTTATCATCATGAGCACATCGCACACGTGTGTGCGGTCGTGACAAACAGGTCACGCTAGAAATTCCCACGTATATAACTATCGTTGAGTTAGTTATATGAATATGGACGTTAACCTGTCTCTTCGATGAACCTTCATACCGGTGAGATCAACTCCTTGCCGGCGACAACTTCTTCTAGCGTTGCAACACCAACCTCCTCTGAGTAGTGGTGACTTCACCTCATGTGGTGGGTTCAAAAATCAACTCGCGATGGATGAGTTTCTTTAAATCTGGTCTTACTTTGATGGCTTGATGAATCATGGTGGAAGAATGAGGTGGATGGCGTAAAAGTTTCAGAAACAGTTGTAGAGTTATAAGCGAGAATATAGAGTTGTGGTGGAAAAGATAAAGGGATGAAACAGTTGTGAGGAAAGAAACAGTTTCACGAGGGTTACGGTGAAACAGAGAGACGGTGACACCGTGAAGACAAAAACAAAAACGGTAGCAGGGGTTGAAGTTAATAGTGAGATAGTGAAGCGGAATGATGGTGGCACCGTGAAAAGGGATCACGGTGAGACATTTTTAAACCAGTGCTGGGAGTAAAGGGTGTCACGGTGAGTCCGTGAGCAACCCATGGCATAGACACAGTGAGACAATGATGAATCCGGTGGAACTGTTTCTCCTGGAAATGGTGAGACAGTAACAGACAGTGCATGGAGACACCGTGACTGTGAAAATTGAACATGCGAAAAAAACATAATAAATAAAATAAGTTAAAAATTAAATTAAAAATGATCAAAATAATTAGTTGAAACTAAAAATTAACTAAAACAATTGAAAACTTAATTGCAAAATGCACATAAATATCTTTATAAAACCAATTAAACTTAAGTTAAATTATTAAAAACTACAATATGTAAATTATAAATTGCTACACAATTAATACTAAAATTAAATTAAAAAACATAGATATTCAAATTACAAAATTAAATTATATATAAAAGTTACTTTAATAATGTTAAATTAGTTTAAAGTAGATAGATAATGATTAAATTATTAAACCAATATGTTAATTAATGAAATTTAGATAAAATACTTAATAATTGATGTGAGTCTATAATCTTTTATTTTAATTAATGAATTATTAAAATACATCTCTTAATTAGGTTTTATTAATTTATTTTTTAATACATGCAATATTAGATTAAGGGTAAATTAATTATGTGCATGAGAAAACTTAATTAATTAATTAATGTTAAATTATTAACTAAGCAGACCAAAACAAGAATCTAAAGAAATAGTTATAAGTCTATAAAATTAAAGTAAGAAATATATTAATTAATTTAAGACTTAAAATACACTATTAATTATAAAAATTGATAAATTAATAAATTTTGTGATAAAATTACATAAGTGTCATTATTTATTAAAAAGGTTTTAAAACAAGAAACTAAATTAATAAAAATTAATTAAAAAGGATGTGGAAAATAGGTGTTTTTAAGGCCACATCAAATTCCCCCACACTTAAACATTGTTTGTACTCAAACAATCTCATTTTTTATTTTCTTTGAAAAACATGAAAGTGTATTTTATTATTTAGATCAAACTGTAATATGTCCAGCACTTTAAACAGAGGACTTGAAAAACATGTCATTAGGCTTTGAAAATAAATTGCTCATATGAATCTTGCCTTAAGCAAATACTCACTGGAAGTCTTAGAAACTATGAATCATCAAACTATGAAGATTTCATACCTCATATGTGGTACTAATTAGTGATTAACTTCAATCCAGACTTATGTCCAAAATCCAAGAGTGACAAGAGGTAAAATTTATGTGAAATTAAGAACATAACCAGAGGAACCTTGTACTTTGACTTTTTCATCTAGGCTTCAAGAATAGTTAGTTTTCTTGTGAATTACCTCAATGATACAACCTAAAGGATTTCCATATAAATCAATCGACCCCTTCTTCATTTGGCGTTCATCATTCCCCTCACCTTAATGAGCTCATTTTTGACCGTAGACACTTTATTTATTTTTACCAAGCCATGTATCATTGTGCTAAGCACTGTGCAATGCACTTATTCAGAGTGTGCAGAGGGCTAAAAGTTAACAGAAATGCACACAGCATTTAGGGTCTCAGAGACTCACCGTGGGATCCCAGATGCCCAAATTACTCCAGTTTCAAAAGATTTATATAAAATTCATTTACATTCGATCATTAAAGTAACTTCTTTTAATAATTTAAAAGAAAAATATTGAGGTCCCTAGAATCAAAACCCAACTTCCAGTTCCAAGAGTTATGATCATAATTCCACAAACATGGTACCCATATAAATTCCAGAGGTAGGTCATAAACCGAATTTCCATAAAATCACTAAGTAAGAACACTCAGCAATCATCCAAACTCATCAATTTCATACTCTAAGCAGTTCTTAACTACCATCAAGGACTTATCCCAAGGAATGACCCAATTGAGAAAAATTGTAAAGCCTAAAATTATGCAAGAATTTTGAAAAAATTGAACCGTTTTTTACCAAAATGTTTGAAATAGTAGTGGGGATTGGATGGCTTACAATAAAGCATTGTTTAGCACAGTCAAGAATTGACCCCCTCCCCCACACTTAAAACCAACTTTGTCCCCAAATTTGACTTCTAAATATGGAAAATAACAATTAATCGATTTACGTTCAACACAGATTTTCATCTAAGAAGATTAATGACATGTAAAAAGGGTCTCAATGAAGTAAAAAAATGTTGTTTTCCACAATAAATAAAAAATCAGCAGGTTCATTAACAAGTTTATGCATTAGCATTTAAATCCAGTGAATATTTTCCTATTAATTTTCAAACAACGCATGCAACTTAGGGGCGGAGAATAAACTGGGTGTAAGCATTTTGACAGTATAATTCAAATGGACGTTTAACATTTCGTTAAGATGCATGATAACACCCCTTAGAAAAACCGTTTAATAAAAATAAAACACACTAACCAGCAGGCATGCACCCCCCCCCCCCACACACACTTAATTTCATTCAATGAAATGGTTTTAATAACAATACAATTAAGTTCCAAGAAGTGAAGTACTTGCATATTTTATGTCTAAACAATGACATGCAGCATAATTCATTATATAAGCAATTTATGAAGAAAATTTTCAGAAAATAAGTAGCTGATTTTTTTTTTAAAACAAGAAAATTTTTTAATGAGCAGATTTTTATTAACATAATCAAGAGCAGAAAATAAATGCAGAATGTTATAATACCGCCCTGACTAGTTCTTGTCTAGAGATGATCATGGGAATTCGACCTCATTTTTACAAAGCACCAGCATCCTGAAATCACAATGAATGAGAATCAGGAACAAAAAGTACATCAGATATAGATCATAAGGAAGAAAAATAAAGCAACACTTTATTCAAAACTAAACAGTATAAAAATGAAAATAAGGAGGAAGCATGGGTTGACTCCCATAAAGCAATGATTTTTAAGTCTTTAGTTAGACATTATTTAATCACAATTTGTTTGTTTATTAACAAGGAAAGGACCATGGGTCGCCTACCATGCAGTGCTAGATTTAAAGTCCCCATCCAGACTTCATTCAAGAACAATTTTCAAGAACAGTGAAGGCAACCAAGCCCTTTGGTTGTCCCTCAAAATAAAGTTTCAGTCTCTGCCCATTGACCAACATGGGTTTATTTTTTTCACCAACAATTTCAACAGCTCCATTCTTTAACACTCTCACAATAGTAAACGGTCCAGACCACTTGGACTTCAGCTTCCCAGGAAAAAGTTTAAGTCTAGAATAAAAGAGGAGGACCTTCTTTCCAGGTTTGAACTCCTTGGTTTGAATGATAGAATAATGAAAAATTCAAGTCCTCTCTCTATAAATTATTGAGTTATCATAACTCTCTTTTCTAATCTCATATAGTTCACTCAGATCAAGCAATATCCTCTCACCAGCACTCTTAAAGTCAATGTTCAGAGCTTTAACTGCTCAATAAGACTTATGTTGCAACTCCACAGGTAAATGACAACATTTCCCAAACAACAGCCTGTGAGGAGAATACCTATTGGGGTCTTGAAAGCAGTTTTGTAAGCCCATAAAGCTTTATTCTGTTTAACAGACCAGTCATTCCTAGAATTTGACACAGTTTTCTCAAGAATTTGTTTTAGTTCCCTATTTGAAATTACCACTTGTCCACTGAACTGTAGGTGATAAGGAGTTCCAGTTTTGTGAACACAACCATACATTTCCATCAAAGATTTAAACTTGTAATTCTTAAAATGTGTTTCATTATCATTAATAAAGGCCTTTGGGACTCCAAACCATGTAAAGATATTCTTTTTCACAAATTTTATCAAACTATTTGCTTGATTGTTGGGCAGAGCTACAACCTCAACCCACTTAGATAAATAATCCACAACAACTAAGATATACTCTTCCCGTGAGATGTTGGAAATGGACCCATGAAATCTAAACCCCAAAAATCAAAAATTTATACCTCTAAAATACCCTTTTGGGGTAACTCTTTCTTCCTACCCACATTTCCCAGTCTCTGACAACTATCATAACCGACAACAAAGATCCTACAATCCTTAAAGAGTGTAGGCCAATAAAAACCAGATTGTAGCAATTTTTGAGCGGTCCTCTCACCCCCATGGTGACCTCCCCAAGGCGAAGAATGACAACTTTCATGAATAGAAAACATCTCTTCCTCACGTACACATATCCTAAGAATACCATCAACACACCTCCTAAATAGCAAGGGATCATCCCACAGATAATATTAATGTTCAGAAATAAATTTCTTTGATTATTAGACAGATTTTTGGGAATGACACCTACCGCCAGGAAGTTGGAAAAATCTACAAACCAAGTAGATTGCCTGACTGAAACAGTGACAAGCTTCACATCAGGAAAGGAAGAGTTAATCTCTCTAGGATTTTCAGATTCAGATTGAGTAAAAGGAATCCTAGAAAGGTGATCAGCAACTAAGTTTTCAGCTCCCTGCTTATCCCTAATCTCTAAGTAAAACTCTTGTAACAATAAGATCCATCTAACCATCCTGGGTTTTGTTTTCTTCTTAGACATTAAGTATTTTAAGGCAGAATGATCAGTGAAAATGATGACTTTTGAACCTAAAATATACTGCCTAAACTTATCAAGAGCAAACACAACAGCTAACAACACTTTTTTAGTGGTGGTATAATACTTTTGAGCATCATCTAGAAGTCTAATAGAATAGTATACCACATGAAATTTCCTATCCTTCCTCTGTCCAAGGATAGCACCTACAGCCATGTTAATAGCATCACACATAAGCTCAAAAGGTAATTTCCAATCAGGTGCAGTGATGATAGGTGATGTAGTGAGTTTCTACTTAAGCAGATACAATAATTTCAAACAGTTTTCTTCAAAAATGAAAGGTGCATCCTTTACCAGAAAAGAACACAAGGGCTTAGTTATTTTAGAAAAATCCATTATGAATCTCCGGTAGAAACCAGCATGCACTAGAAAACTTCTAACACCTTTAACATTAGCAGGAGGTGGGAGTTTTTGAATAACCTCTATCTTAGCAGTATCAACTTCTAAACCTCTCTTGGATTCCCTATAACCAAGCACAATACCCTCTGTGACCATGAATTGACATTTCTCCCAATTTAGATCAAGGTGGGTTTCAATGCATCTCTCCAAGAGTAACTCAAGATTTGCAAGACAAGTATAAAAAGTACTACCCACAATGGAAAATTTATCCATGAAAACATAAATTATTCTCTCAATCATATCTGAAAAGAGAGCCTACATACACCTTTGAACGGTTGCTGGAGCTCCACATAACCCAAAGGGCATCTGCCGATAAGCAAATTTCCCAAAGTGGCATGTGAAAGTGGTCTTCTCCTGATCCTCTGGAGAAATAGGTATTTGGTTGTAACCAGAATACCCATCCAGAAAATAGAAAAATTCATTTCTAGCTAGCCTCTCAAGCATTTGATCAAGGAAGGGCATAAGAAAATGGTCCATCCTAGTGGCTTCATTAAGCTTCTTATAATCAATACAGACTCTCCATTTTGTGGCTTTCCTAACTTGGACTTCTTCATTCTTCTCATTCTTAACTACATTGAAACCTCCCTTCTTGGGGACAACCTGGATAGGGCTGACCCAAGCACTATCAGAGATGTGATATATCATTCCAGTTTCTAACAATTTAATCACTTCCTCTCTCACAACTTCTTTCATATTAGGATTTAATCTTCTTTGACATTCAACCCTAGGCTTATGACCTGGCTCCATAGGAATCTTGTGCATATAGAATGAAGGACTAATTCCTTTTATATCCGCAATTGTCCAGTCAATGGAAGATTTAAACTTCTTCAAAACTCCTAACAATTTTTCTTCATGGTTTTAATTTAGTTCAGTAGAGATTATCATAGGCAGAGTGGAGTTCTCACCCAAAAATGAATATTTAAGATGGGCAGGGATGGGCTTCAGCTCAAGATCAGGTGTTTCTACACTCGAAGGAAGACTCTTAGGCCTGGGAGTCCCATGGTCTTCAACATATTTCATATAAGGAGTATTAAAAGATGAAATATTTTCAATTCCATGTTTAGATTCAGGAATAACAGTCCTACTGTCCATGATGGGCAGTATGCTGTCTAGACTTTCTTGATCAGAATTCATTAGGTTTATCAAAGAAGAATCATCAAGTTCTCTTAAAAGTTATCCCTCGGTATCATCAAAGTTATCAGGAAGGTCGGTGTTAACAGAAACACCCTAAATTTCACTCATAAAGCTCCTAAGTTCAGAAACAAGGACTCTCCTACAGTAGAAATTGGAAAGTTGTCCAGTTCTGGAAGATTTTCCAGATTGGTTGTTACAACATAACTTTCAACTTCACAGACAGATTCACAATGATTTCCAGCTTCACAAATACTTTCTTTAGCAAAGGATTGTTTTTCAGTTTTTTCAATGAGTTCATGTTGATTCTTATAAGAGCATTCAGCTTCAAAGAACTCAATTTTTGAACAGTTTTCAGAATAAGTTGGTTCCTTAATATTTTTAAAGACATTAAACTCTTCTTCTTGTTCACCAATTTTGAAAATCAGTTGACCCTTAGACACATCTGTGACAGCTCCTCCTATGGCTAAGAAGGTTCTACCCAAGATGATAGGTACCTCTTGATCACACTCCATATCTAGAACAAGAAAGTCAGCAGGCATGAATAACATCCCAACTCCAACTAGTAATTCATCTACCATTCCCACAGGATGAGTGAAAGATCTATCAGGTAATTGTAGAATGACTGTGGTGGGTTGAAGATCACCCAACCCCAACTGTCGAAACAGTGAGTATGGGAGCTGATTAATGCTAGTACCTAGATCACACAGACAGTTCAGCTGACCAGAATTTCCTAGAGTACAAGGAATGACAAAACTACTTGGTTCTTTCAATTTGGGTGGGATTTTCTTTTGGAGTACAACACTGCACTCTTTAGTGAGGCTGTAGGTATCAAATTCATCAATGGTATTTTTGTTTGAAACAATTATCTTTAATGATTTCAGGTAAGATGGGATTTGAATTAAGGCTTGGATAAAAGGTATCTTCACTTGAATCTTAGAGAGGAGTCCAAGGAACTGAAAATGTTAATCCCTAGTATTACGTTGAGGTTTCAAATTCTCAGGGAAAGGGATGGGTGGGGAAATATTTTTCAGAACCGCAGGCATGTCCCTCACCTCTTCCTCAACTTTTTATTTTCCTTTATTCTTTTGATTTTTAGAAGAATTTTCAGCTTGAGATCCAGGTGACAGATTCAGTTTCTCATCATTTTCACCATTAATTTGTGAATTTTCAGCTTGTGAACAAAGCAGATTTTCATTTCCAGATTCAAATAGTTTCTCATTTTAGTCAATTTTCCCAGTTTTCTCAGCAACAGTTTGAGTATTAAGAACACTTCTAGTTACCACAGTCATATCATTCTCCCTAGGGTTAAGTTCAGTGGTACTTGGAAGTCTACCTTTATCCCTAGAAGTCAAATCTCTAGCTAATTGGCCTAGCTGTGTTACCATGTTCTGCTTTCTAACATCATTTTGCATCTTGTCGGACTTATATTGACTTTTTTGTTTATTATGTTGAGTCATGTACCTTTCCTCTTGTGAATTTATTTTATTGAAGACCTGATCTAATTCATAAGTCCTTTTATTGTCATTAATTCCTTGAACATTTGAAGTCTCACCCCTTTGTTGATTTTGAAATTTTGGTCTTGGTTGGTTCTGATAATTAGGGGCAGTTTGTTGCTTAATAATACCTTGATCTTTCCATGAAAAATTTGGATGATTCATATTGCCTTGATTGTATTTATTTGAGAAAGGGTCTTCTTTTAGAGGCATCCTAGGACCATAATTGACAAATTTTAAGGTTTTAGGTTGTTGGGTAGTTAAATCAGCATTAGGAAAAAAAATCAGAGTGCCCAAACATACCACATTGAGTGCACTGTTTCCTAAGAGATTTATACTGGTTCTGGTTTTCAACTTGGTTAACTATTTGTTTTAAATTTTGGTTCATTAATGTTTGAAGATGGTTGGCGATTTCAGCAAGTTGGACTTGAGTATCAACTCCTGAACCAGTATTAACATTCCTATTGACTCTCTTCCTTCTTGAATTCTTATGTTGAGAATTAAGGGCCAGATTATTGAAATTTTTTCTTAACTCCTCATCAGTCTTATCATTGTAATTACCCCCAGCAACTTGATCCACTAAATTCTGACCAGAGGAGGAAAGCCCTTCATAGAAGTTGTCCATGAGGTGATGTGATGGGAGTTGATGATGAGGAAAATGCCTAATAATATCCCTGAATCTATCCCATGATTTAAGAAAAGCTTCTACATCCTCTTGATATAAACTAGTGATTTTAGTTCTAAGTTCTCCTTTTAATCTTTGGGGATAAAATTTCATAATTAAAGAGTTGTAAACTTGATCTCAATTCTCAAAAATGTTTTCATCTAAACATAAAAAACAATTCATAGCATTCCCTTTAAGAAAAAATGGAATGACTCCCATCCTAAACTCATTCTCAGTGAGTCCGAAAAGTGGTAGTTGCTACACAGTGTTATAGAAGTCTCTAATGAAGTCCAAAGAGTCCTCATTAGAGAGCCCATTGAATACAGGTAGCAGAGAAATATGTGACTGTTTCAATTCATAGTTTTTGGGTCTATGACTTAATCTAATGGATGATGGGTTTCTTGATACATGAGGGAGGTGAAACTCCCTCATCATAGGCCGTTCATTTCCATCTAAGAGTTCTGGTTGATTTTGGAAGTTATTATTTGGAACTCTATTATCTTGATTTTCCATTTCAATTTGGTTCTTTCTTATCAGAGCATTTAAGTGTTTATCTAATTCAGGGTTTAGAGGCTCTAATCTAACAGTCGAGGTTCTTATTCTCATACACACAACAATAACAGTTTCAGCAGTAATAGTTCATAAAGAAAAGTAAATGTTTTTTTACAGTTTTCAAAATTTTCCTTTTTTTTATTTTTTTTATATCTGTGTGTTTGTTAGATGTTTTTTTAGAAATGGCTCGTGCCTTCCCCAGAAACGGAGCCAAAAACCTGACCTAAACTATCATTGAAGCCAGTCAATGTTTAATATATATTTTCCTACTAACTACAGTATATGTGGAAAGTAGGGTCGAACCCACATGTAAGACTAATTTGGCCACTAGTAAACAAAAAAAACATGGAAAACTCCACTGTTGTCAGCAGCGGAGTGGTTTTTCAAATTTTTACTTTTTATATTTTTTTCCATTTACTTTTTTTATGTTTTTATGTACTGTAATGTGAAACCTCACATTTTTTTAGTTTTTGTTCTAAACTGTATCAAATCAAGAAAAAGGCTCAAAACATCAAGAAACAAAGAAATAGTGCACTAAGAAGTAAACAATCTAGAGAAAAAAGCATCTGGGGAGTATATCAAATCTACTAGTTTTGAAGGTATACTTTCTCATGACATTGATTAAAACTAATACCACTAAAATGGAATGATTTATTTCCCTAACCAGGAGATAATCACTCAAGCCAGCCAATTTCAAAGTTCACCACCCTTAGATTAACCAACTTAAAAGAAATCAAGTTTGAAAAAGAACACAGAACTAACTCGTCGTATGTCCTGTAGCCTTTTTATTTACATTTAATTTTTTGAGAAAATCAATTCAAATTTAAACTCGACATATAAATGTGAAAATATTAGATTAAGCACAAGTGGTACGTTGCAATGGAATGTAATCAGAACCGACCTCACCGATCAATTCCGATCACAATAACAAGATAGTGAGAAAAGAAAAAAACGATAACCAGTAGACTAAATTTTCCCCCTGAACTGTAAGTATTTATCCTAACATTTCTTTCTTTACGAGTTTTAAGAACATTGAATTACAAAGGAAGAGAATTATAATATAACAGGGGAATAAAAACTCCCTCTACTCGCATGAATTCCTCCTACTCCTGGCCCTCGGGTCTCCAAGGAATGGTTCTCCGAGAGTCGCTTCAGGTTCTCCAATCTGCTCCTGTGCCTCATGTATTTTTCAAATGAATTCCCCCAAAAAATTCTGCTGCAGCTCTGTTTTAATATCCCCCATCATCTGCTGCTGGTCACCGCTTTCCTTCCAACGACATTAATTTTTCCTCACAAGCACACCGCACACGTGTGTGCGGTCGTGACAAAAACGTCGTGCTAGAAATTCCCATGTAACTAACTCTCTATGAGTTAGTTAGATGAATATGGATGTAAACTCTTCTCTTGGATGAACCTTCAGACTGGTGGGATCAACTCCTTGCCAGCGAAAACTTCTTCTAGCGCTGCAACGCCAACCTCCTCTGAGCAGTGGTGACTTCACCTCATGTGGCGGGTTCAAAAATCAACTCACGATGGATGAGTTTCTTTAAAAATGATCTTACTTTGACGGCTTGATGAATCATGGTGGAAGAATGACGGAGGATGGTGTGAATGGTTCAGAAACTGTTACAGAGTTATAAGTGATAATATAGAGTTGTGGTGGAAAAGAGAAAGGGATGAAGCAGTTGTGAGGAAAGAAACGGTTTCACTAGGGTTACGGTGACACAGAGACATGGTGACACCGTGAAGATAAAAATAAAAACAGTAGGAGGGTTTGAAGTTAACAATGAAACAGTGAAGTGGAATGACGGTGGCACCATGAAAAGGGATCATGGTAAGACATTTTTAAACCAGTGCATGGAGTAAAGGGTGTCACGGTGAGTCCGTGAGCAACCCATGACATAGACACGATGAGACCATGACGAAACCGGTGCCACTGTTTCTCCTGGAAACGGAGAGATAATAACCGACGGTGCATGGAGACACCGTGACCCTGAAAATTGATCCTGCGAAAAAAACATAATAAATAAAATAAGTTAAAACTTAAATTAAAAGTGATCAAAATAATTTGCTGAAACTAAAAATTAACTAAAAGAATTGAAAACGTAATTGCAACATGAACATAAATATCTTTATAAAACCAATTAAACTTATGTTAAATTATTAAAAACTAAAATAAGTAAATTTTAAATTGCTACACAATTGAAACAAAAATTAAATTACAAAATATAGATATTCAAATTACAATATTAAATTATTTATAAAAGTTACATTAACAAAGTTAAATTAGTTTAATGTAGATAGATAATGATTAAATTAATAAACCATTATGTTAATTAATGAAATTTAGATAAAATACTTAATAATTGAAGTGAGTCTATAATATTTTATTTTTATTAATGAATTATTAAAATACATCTCTTAATTAGGTTATATTAATTTATTTTTTAATACATGCGATATTAGATTAAGGGTATATTAATTATGTGCAGGAGAAAACTTAATTAATTAATTAATGTTAAATTATTAATTATGCAGATAAAAACAACAATCTTAATAAATAGTTAAAAGTCTATAAAATTAATGTAAGAAATAAATTAATTATTTTAAGTCTTAAAGTACACAATTAATTATAAAAAGTGATAGATTAATAAATTTAGTGATAAAATTACATAAGTGTCATTATTTATCAAAAAGTACAAAAATAAGTAATTAAATTAATAAAAATTAATTAAAAAGGATGAGGAAAAACATGTGTTTTTAAGGCTACATCAGAAATAATTATGTTATTATCATTTACTATTCTTTATATATGGATGCCACACCAATTTTAATTCTAAATCCATATGAGATAAAATTCCAAATATTTATGAAATGTTTTTATTTCATAAATTTATCAATTATTTGATCAAATTAATGCATGATAATTGATGATTGAAAATTTATAATCATGATGTTGGTCAAATACATGATTTTTCCTAATGTGGTGGAGTTTATAAGTATGAAGACCCCCTACCTCGAAAGATGCCCCTCTAGAGATGGCAATGGGGAAAGAGAGATAATGACCCCTGAGTCTCGGCTCCCGTAGGCCCTGTGATGGTGACCAACATCAAGGGCACAAAAATCTCACAAAATAGGGGGCATTATAATTTTTTTAGTGACCATGATTGGGAGATAAGATGTATCAACATCAAAAACTCCAAGACAGAAACACACACACACACACAAACACACACATATATATGAATGAAAATCAAAACAACCCCACATGGGTTTTTCAAAATGAACCTAATACAAATCACGAGTCTCTAAAATAAATACCAAATTAAAGGCCACGAAGTGATACAACAACTATCCCCAATGACTGATCAAGTACTTCCAAGCGTGGTACACATAGTCCCCCTAGAAAATTGAAAATGGTTTTATACACGTAGGTTGAGCATGAAAGTATACTCAATAAGTAAACCCTAAAGTTCCTCATTTACATGTGCAGAAGCTTACTAATTCCCCTGTGAGAAAAAAAAGCGTCCAAAAAACACCTTACGAGGTATTGTATCCACCCCAAACTCACCATAGGAACACTCACCAAATAACGCAAGTCATGTAAAGTAATATAGAGAAAATTGATGATAGGGTACCCTGTAAAAACGTTCCCACTGACTATATGCTCCCAAACACTAACAACGACGTCCTAGCACAACCACCTCTTCAATACATTCCACACCACATCCCACCCACAATCACGTGGGCCACATATCACATCACCTCCCGCTTGAAAAAAATACAAGCCACATACCACACCACATCTCTCTTGCAATCACCTATACCACATACCACACCACATCTCAATGACACCTAAGAATCACAACACATATCTTCATGAAGACACCTATGAATCAGAACACATCTCATCCCAAAGACACCTAGGAAGCCGAACTCACCCGCACACACTAGGGCCTCACAAACCAATACCTTCCTGAAGAGTATTGGATTATTTCAACTTGGAAGAGTGAGTAGGGAAGAGACGGTGGCTAACCATCCATCCTCCAACCAGGATGTTTGGGAAGGGTAGGCTCTCCCATTACAATGTGCATGTTCTAAACATAGTTGTAAACTATGATGAAGATCATATAGAAATAACAATGAATTATAGGTATGTATAAATTTATTATAAACTTAGCCCACGCTATGTGTTTTCCAAACAAAAACCAACCCACCAAACAACATTTGCTTCAACCTCCAAATGAATAGCCACACAAAAAGTCATAAACCCAATTTATAACCCCATCCATATCCTTTTACCATGTCATTATTCTTTATTATTTTTTCCATTTATTCATTCCACCCCTACTTGGGAAACAACCGATCACAATACAAACAGCCTCACAACCAAGCCAAAAAGAGGAAGAAAACTATAATAAAACACCCCACATCACACTTCCTCCCCACATTGCACCCATGAAATCCACTACCACTATCATTATTCAAAGTCAGGTCACCATGTATTTATACTCAAAAAATAAAACCCACAATATACTGCAAAACTCGATGACACACCCCATTACAACCAACTCGACAAGCCTGCTATATATTGACTACACAATCATCAAAACTATAAACATCCATCTCACCCAAACACAACCACAAGCATCCCCACTACATAAACATAGCACCCCTTGACAACCATAACATAGCCCAAATGTAGTACCACTACATATAAAGGCCATCCATTCCCCAATCAACCAATTTAGCATCCTGAGATTCCATTAAACCACCCATACCACCCCATACACATAGCCATGTCCAAAAAAACAACATCATACAATCGGCACAAGACACCAGGATGAACAAAACCATAGGCAACATAGAACCACAAAAACACCAAATTCTTTTTTCAATTTAGAAAAAATTATTATTTTAATTCTACTTTCATTACTCATCGGCGATCATAGAACAATTTGAATCATGGGTAATCAATTTATCTTACCGTGTATATGTGATTAGTTAGATATAATAATTTATAGTTGGAATCCAAAATCCATACATGTGCATAAATAGAGACCACAAATTAACATGACTTTCAGAAGCCATACAACCCTTAAAAAACACATCATGGATCAAATATAATAGATAAAAAAATGTTCAACATCATCATCTTCATAGATCCTCATTTACTACTGGAGAAAACAAATACAATTATCGTAACATGTCTGTTCATCTCCACAAAAACATTCATTAAGATTTCGATTTGACTGTATTCAAAGACAATCATCATATTACCCACGGTCATGATACACAACTAAAATAGAGAGAAGAAATGCCTATATGGAACAAAATTCGATCAACAACTCCTCTTTGAGATAAAAATTGGGGGGGTGTGAAATTAGCATCATGACTCCAAGGGAAAACTAGATCTGAAGGCCATGACACAACACATGACTCCACATGGAAAAACAGCTATGGTCCCACCAAGATAAAATGGAAAGGTTCATTGAATTGAGGATCTCGAATTTATAAATGTCTGGATCCAATATAAACGGAAGGGAGACAAGTTCAATGTACATAATAGTTGGTTCGGGGATAAGACCATGTGTCTTGAACTTTTCAATTTCATAGGGCTTTAGGATAGTAATGATATAATAAATATCCTTCTAAATTGCTTCAAAACCATCAAAAAGGTTTTAAACTCAAATTACATCAAAAAAATTGTAAGAGGGATGAAACTGGAAAACTGGGAAAATATGGAAATGACTCACCATTGGAAATGACTAACCAAGGTTTGAGTCACCAATGCGACTGACCGTATTGAGAAAATTACACCACCTATGAATTAACGACTCACTTATGCCACTCACCAATGCATGACTCCTTGATGCCAACTACTAATGTGTGCCACTGACGTGACCTACCCATAGCGAGTCATCGTTGTAGCCTACCATCACCGGGCTCACCGACGCCACTCACTAATGCCAACAAGAAAATATAACATATGGACAAAAAACTCCTGAAACCATCCTACTAACACAAAACTACAGATTCCAATCTACTGATGCTAACCTAATGATGCCAACCAACTGAGGCCAACATAATATCACCAACCTACATATAGAAAAAATGTGTACATATAAAACTCTTGAAATGAGTTTCTATAGCCTCACAGAACACCCCCCAAACACTAGATTTTCACAAAGGAATGGACCTGATAGGTCCGGTCCATTACATTAGTTACCTCTAAACCGATTCTTTCTCTCAATAATTTAAAACCAAACCCTGAAGAATTAGGGGTCCTAACAAACACTCTGTATGATACCTTTCAGGGATAAACCACCCTATGTTTCTTGTAAGATGAAGTGAAACATCGACATCCATGAACACCTCCTCTAACATATACAACTCCAGTGGGCTACAATATACACCACACAAGCACCAAAATACACACTAACTAAACACATTATAATTAGGGAATTCATTGATCCATGTCAAGATAGTATCCTCATTGGGTGGAACTGACTCGCCCGCATGGGTTTAATCACATCCAAATTAATGTGTCTTGATTAGGGATTAGGTCCTCAAATATTGATAGGTCAAGACATTATCACACATTTTAGAACAAGTAAAGAACTCAGATCATAGAATACTTGGTTCAAGCATTATATTGAAAAACATGAAGAGGAAGAACTCAAAACAAATCCAGGAAATGGGTACGCATATGTAATAATCGATCCCATGTACTCTCACCTAGGACATCGTGACTCCAAAACACAAGAAGCAAGGAAATTGTTTATCCATGAAGAATATTCTCCCAAAGATACTAGATCTCCACAGGCCATTCAACAAACATTGTGTCATCCTCAATATCGATCTCTCCCCAATAAATCACATGCGAGTCATCATGACGATACCAAAAATGATGGGATATGTGAAAGACATCTTGGATCCTCTCCATTTTGGTTGAAATTCCAACTACTATTCCACCACAACACCTCGAAGGGCTCGATGAACCTCGGAGAATGCTAGCTTGTTCTTCCAAACCAATTATTCCAACTTCGAGGGGAGACCTTAATGAAAACATGGACCCCAAAATAGAACTCCTAGGGCCTTCTCCCAATAATCGGAATACAAGTTAGGTCGATCTTTGTTCTACCATTATCTTCATAGGGACAAAATGGAACATCCCTCCTTTGTCCTGTACTACCTCGGGACCAGGAAAAACTATCACCAAAACCTCTGTCTAGACCAAGGGAGAATGACATGAACTTCTGTACATGGCTTAATACAGAGAAATTACAATGGAAGAGTGATAGATATTGTTTTAGGTGAACTCAATCAAGGGAAATTGTCTCACCCACAACCCACAAAAATCCAAGACACTTTCTTGTAGAATGTCCTCCAATGTCTGGATGGTCTGCTCTATTTGCCCATCTATATAAGGATGGAGGCAGTGATAAGGTGGAACTGAGTACCAAAATAATATTTCAATCCCCTCATAACTCATGATGTAATACGTGTATCCTATTTCGTGACAATGTACCTCGGAACTCCATCTAGCTTCACTCCTCATCCACATACCTCTTGGCCATGCTGTCCACTATGCCCGACACCTTGTTCAATATGATGTGAGAAAATTTCATTATTTGATCCACTAATATTCTAATAGCATCAAACCTATAATTCCCTGACACTAGAAGCCTAGACCTGATCAATTATTTTAATACATTGGCATGCTTACAAGGAATCAAGTCATGCAGGACCGATCAGTTTAGTAGTCTTGGAAAATAGATTACATACATGAACATTACATTACAATTTCGAACATAAAACATAGCTAAAATAATCCATCGTGAACTCCATTATTACCCTAGAATAACCATGCTAAAAAATCATAATACACTTCGTGGAATCTTGGGAAAATAAAACATAAGAAAGTGGTGAGCTCAAATGCTCAATAAGGGTATATAATTCAGTGGACGCAATACTGTTCTAAGGAAAGACTTATAATAAAAACATTAGGCTTTTAAAGAATAAACCTGAACATAATATGGAAAAAATAAATCAGACAATACCATGTAAACATGAACATGGTTATTAATCTACATGAATAACCACATTTAATATCTAATTTTATAATGAGGGAATGCATAATGTCGGACATAATAGCTTCTATGTCATGGATTTGTACCAAGACAGTTCACAAATATTCTATGAGGGCCTTGTTTCAAGACACTAGTCTTTCTCATTAGACTTACTAATGCATCAAGGGAATATTGAGGGCCCCTCCTGTCACATACTAAGTCCAATGCATTCCACATATGAATGTGTGGAAACATAAAAAACATTTGTATTAAAACTATCATACAAAATTTCAATAATTAAGCAGAAACCATGAATGGTATAAAAATTTCACATCCATAGTCAAACATATCAAAACTCATTCAATACAATATAGAAGATTTTATTACAATAAATCAAACTTAATCAAGAATAGTATACCATAAAGGATGTTGACATAGATGAAAATGATCAGTAAAACTCTATGAGAGAAATATCCCATTCTGTGAAATCATTTAAAATTCACGCATTTATAATGGAAGTAATTTAAAAGATATTTATTAATCAAAGGGTCCCATTACACTTTGATTCTTTTTAAAGGAATTAACATTTTAAAACAATCATCTCTATATAAATAAATTCTTAAAATCATTTGGAAAACTTGGACATTAATTAAAAGTATTTATAAAAATAAATCATTAAAACATTTAAAATGTTGATCTTTCTAAATATTCCATTAAAAAAATATTCCTTTTCAAAACATTTCTATTAAACATAGACATGGATGATAAATATGTCCCCGTATATACTTACGCATAAATAATATCAAATAATAATGAGATTGAGGAATTAAATCATACCTTATGTCTGATACACTTAACACATGACTGAAACTCCTGTTTAAAGTTTTTAAACATATTATTAACTTAAATCATAATCATATTAATATTTATTATATCATATATGAATTTTTATAACTTTATATTATCCATTTATTAACAATTCCTGGTAAATGCAACATTACAGGTAATATCGCTTTGTTTATCGTCCATGTCATGACATTTTGTTCTTGATCATATTACATAGATCATGATTTAATTAAATACATAATGTATAATATGATTAATATATAATATATATTCATAATATAAATATATATAATATATATATGTATAATAAGTAATACACCATTCATGGAGACGGTAGGTCATACGTACGCATGAATGTTGTTAACATTTTGATGTCGTATTGAATGGATGAAAGTGAATGAAATATATGTAAATACATATATGTATTTTTCCAGTAGCATTATTGTGTAATATAATAAATACATATTATTGATATATATTTATAATCATCCTTGAATGGTGAACGTGGAAACGAATCCCATTGCATCATGGAAATGGTAAGTCGTACATACGCTCGAGCGACAATATCATTTCCTTAATGACTAAAAGGTGTGTAATTGGACAGTATATTAATTATACAGAAAAATAAACATGATATTTTTTTATTTACATCAATTATACTCATTATTATGCCAATCCAAATAATTAAGTGTTGATTAAAAAACTACACCAGGACGTGGAGACGATAAGTCATATGTACACACGTATGGTGACTTTGTCATTCATAGGATTGTGAAAATAATGAATATGGTTGTACCATATTTATAATAACTTCTCATTATGTATATTTTAGTAGATTTATTTTTTTTATTGAAAAAAAACTAATGAATAAGTAGAAGAAGAAAATAACTTTGAAAGAGGTGGTGAAATATTTACCTCTTCTTTGGGTGCTTCCTTTTGATTTGAACAAAAGGGATCCATAAGATTTCTTTCTGATCAATGTAATTCATTTTGGTTACAGCGAGGGAAGTTGGGAGAGGATTTGGGTTGGGTTTGTATGAGACAAATGGATTTGGAAGTGTGAATTTATGAGAAGGGGAAGTACCATTTTATAAGAGCTGTGACAGGCACTTTAGGAAAAGTTTGAAATATTAATTTATTATAAATTCATATTCGGTTTATAATAGATCCAAATGGATTTATTTCGAGGATAATGTTGTTATAGGTCTATATACTCTCAACCAATAGGTTTTAGACATATTTAGGTCACCATATTAACCTTATCTTTTAGATTTAACTCTTAGTTAAATAGTTTAACTTTTACCATGTCTTCTTGTATTTTTATACTACATGGTTAATATAGTAACTATAAAAGGACATGATTACCACAAGTGGTTAAATAATGATGTATATAACATTATATATGTCCTTTGTACAATTATTAATTTTTTAGGAATATTATATCATGCAATAAAATAGTATTTTCTTTAAAAATTCAATTATCTCAATTTTGACATTATTTAGTATTTGGTTTTTGTGAAATTCATAACAATTTCAATACTTCAAAAAAAATTCAATCAACCATAATATGTCATATTAACCTATAAAATTATTGGATGGAATAAAAAATATCAATTTACATTTATTTTAATATTTATAATATAAATTATTTTAATCATTCATTAATAAGGTAATTACAGAATCATCATTGTGTCCAAAATATATTTAATTATTTAATGTCTAAAAATTATAAATAAAATACCATGATGTAGGAAATACTTTTATATTTATAATGAAATTTATATTCTAATTTTTCTAATGTGCAACCCTATATTAAAAATCGTTTACTTATTAAACATTGAATTTAACACTTGTCACTCTTCTTAAAATAAAATATAATAAATGTCTTAATCTAACCCAAATGGATAACAAGAAACATTATTTTTGTCCAAATTATGATTTTGGTCGAAACATAGTCATCCAATAGAATTATTTCATGAATTGGGGTAATTTTAAATTATTATAATATTATTTTTACCTTTAATTACCCTTTTTACCTTTAACTACGACAAATAAAATTCAAAAGTTACTATTCACAAAAAATTATTTTCATCATATTGAACCATATTTTACATACCGATGAAAACCATGTCTGTTGGCTTTTTGAAATTCAATTTACAGAATTAGTAAAATTAAATTTTATACAAATTTTCAAATGTACATAGAAGGTGGGTAAAAGACGTTAAAAAGTTTAATAAAATTTTATATATCTAATATTATTTATAGAATGACTCCAATGACATAAATTTTAATAATATAGGTATTATTTTTATATTTTTAAATTAATATAATATTTAAATAAAATAATTATTAAAATGAAAAAGTTGGTTTTTATGTACTATGCAGTATTTTTCACTATTCATCAAAAATTGAATTTTTTCAAAAAAATTCCAAAAATTCACCCTAATCTGATTTTGATATTCCAAATTCAAAAATGATGTCTATTTTACCGAATTCAATTATTATGAGTGTCGAAAATTATATTTATTATTGATCACAAATGAACATAAAAAGTAGATCTTTTAAGAAAATAGTTTTCTAAAGATATTACTAATTTAACAAAACTTATACATATCATTTTAAATATGGTTTATTTATGCGAAGACATTATAATAACATTTAAAATTTACTTATTTATTACTATTCATTTTACCATATTTAATTGATAAATAAATATATTTTTCAAACATATATAATACTAATGTGTTGTTTCACAGAAAGTCAATCCTGCGTATAATGAAAGATAAGTCAGTGTTTCATAAAATATTAGCTATTAAATTACTTTAAAGAGATAATGTAATATTATATAATTGTTTTTTACCTTCTCCCCTCCATCAATTAATTGTGCCCTCATTATTTGAAACTGATCATCGAAAATAAAATTTTAAAAATAGAAAATTTGTAGTTGGGGTTTGGCTTAGTGGTAAGAACCCCGTAATACTACATGGAAAATGGGGATTCAAAACCCATTGGGCACAGGTTACAGTAGATGTACTATGGAGGTACTATAGAAGTGGTGGCATTGTTCATCAACGGGTATTGTAGCGGTGGCGGTATTGTGCGGGTACTGTAGCAGGCGGGTTACTATTCACAGAATGTGAATTGGGCCAAATGTTTAGGCCTACGGGCTATGTAATGGGCTACAAGCCCACTGGGCCTTCGGGCTATGTAATGGGTTTCCATCTAACCAATTAAAAAGTGGTATTTTCTTTTATTTAATAATAAAAATGATGCTTTGGCCACAACCATTAAAAAAAATAAAAAATACCATTGTGGAAAATGCACAAAGAAAATAGGGTTAAATTTTTTTGGTATTAATAAGAGGAAAAGGGAAATGAAAAAGTCACAACAAAATTAGGTTTTTCAATACGATAACATTTGTGGAAATTAGAGACCTATAATTGGAGCGAAAACATAAATATTTATATGAATTGGTTGAAGTCGTCAATCATAAACATGTGAACAATAAATTGAAAAAATTGAGTGTCACGCCCCAATGATTTAATTTATTTTTATTTTTTATTTTTGGGCTCTGCATTCTAGCGCAAAAGTCCGAACTGGGTCCTGACATAAAATTTTTTGTCGTTTAATATTTTCAGTGGGTTTCAAGCCCATGTACGGTCACCGCATGGTAGGCGGTAGCTGCATGATCTCTCTAGGTGCTTGTGCGAATTCCCAAGTTGTCTGAGTTGAGGCGCCCGACATTTGCACGGTTTGTTAAGTCGTGTGACGAGCGCACGATGATTTGGTTTTTAGATTAAGGTAAATAAACGGATTAAAAATTTAAAAATAATGTTCGATAATAATAAAAATATTACGTTTATATTTTTTTTATTATTAATATTATTATTAAGAGTTTTAATTTTTTAATGATATTATTATTATTATTACTATAATTGTATTATTATTATGGTGTTATTATTTTTATTTTTATTATCACTATTCTCTATGTTACTATTTCTATTATTATTGTATTATTATCCTTATTAGTTTATCATAATTATAATAATAATTTTTATTATTTTAATAATAAGATGGGAAAAAAATAAAACTAACATAACCCAAATTCTACCCAAAGTCGGCGCCCCCTTTCCCCTCTCCTCCTACCGGCGCAGTGCCCCCCTCTTCTCTTCTGTTTCGCGCAACAGGCCCTCGGCCTTGACTCTCCATCCTCTCACCCGACAGCGGCCTGCCAGCCTCGTCCCCCCTCACGCCGCTCCACGCATTGCCCTCCAGAACCTCCAGCGGGCCTCGCCTCCAGATCCTGGCCGCCACATACACCAACCCCTCTCTGGCCTCCGCCTTGCTTCATTGCCACCCAACCCCTCTCGTTTTTACATCACCCCACACACGCTACTCCGTCGCCCATCTCCCCTGTCTACCCTTCTCCCTTGTGCCTCCATCTAGCAAGTCAAGCCCCAACCCTCATTTTACATCACCGCTCCCCCATGTTCCCTATCCCTCACGCCCAGACCCCCACCTCCCTGCACAGCCGACCTCTCCCTCACTGTCGCATCACGCCCAGCACTCCAGTGGACAAACGTCCTTCATTTGGCATCTCATTCACCCAACCTCACCCTCGACTCCTCCCCTGGCGCGCCTCTGGCCACCCGACCAGCCGGATAGCGACACACCCAGGCACCACAACTCCTCCTAGAGGTGCCCCATCTCCCCCTCATTTGCTCCGGCCGCACCACCCTCATCGGTATCCTACTCTTCCAATGTTTTTTTTTGCTTTAAAACATTTGTTGTTTCCTTAAATTTAGCAGGACCCTAAAATCCATGTTAGACGTGGGACTCGTTTTCTTGGGATTTTTGGGATTTCGAATAGTTTGTGGGGTGCTGTCCTCCATTATGGTGAGGCATCGTTGCTTTTGAACTCAACCGGTAGGTATTCCATGGCTTATTTTATTTTTTTGTTCTTAATATAATATGGAGAATCTATAAATGTGTTATTTGTTTTTATTTTGTGGTGCGTTAGATGTTTTGAAGTTGTTTTGGTGGTCATTGTTTGAAAATGGACTCCTAGTGAAGGAAATTTTGGTGTTTTTATTTGTGTAGTGATGTAATATTTCAATGAAGTGGGTTTTAAGAGTGTTTGGATGGTGTGAAATTTTCTTTACCAATGTTTTGGCATGAGTGTGTGATGAAATTGTATTTTCTATTTGAAATGGTGTGTTTTTTGTTTTGGTTAAGTTTTGGTTATTTTATAGAAGTCTTTAATCAATTTTTTATTTGGTGTCAATTTTATTTTTAAGGTGGTGAACATGTTTAAGTGTTGGGAACAAAATTTTTAATGGAAAGCGGTGATGTCTTGTGTCTTCAAAAATGTGGGTTATTTTATAAAATATTTTATGGGTTGGTTGTTAGGTGCGAGTCATGTTTTGGGGTGTTGATGTTGTGTGTTTTATTTTAAAGTGTTTTCTTCTGTGAAACTGAGTATGTTTTTTATGTGAACCATGGTTTCACCATTTGTGGATATTTTATAAATTATTCAAAATTTTTATTACTTTAATCATGAAGTGTGTATAGTGTTTGTAATGTGGTTGGTGTGTCTAAAGGTTTTGACTGGATTCTAATAAATAGATTGGTTGTGTTTTGATACGTGCTTTGATGGATATTTTCTAAACATGTTGAGCTAGTCATTTTGCATTATTTGTTCGTATGGATTGTTTTACGTCCATGTTTATGTGTTTTTAGTTGTTTGTGCGGTTGTTGTAGCGTGTCGGTGAGAAAAACCCGTGACACTACGATCATCAGCGTGCGCGTGCTTGCATGCCTTTGTGAGGCGTGTCGCGTCGTCGTGTTCGAGCGGGAAATTGAGGTAGGTCACCCAATGCGCTCGCCATTAAATTTAAAATTTATCAACTTCTTGATTTTTTATTAATTTTAATAAATGGGAAATAAATTATGATAACAAATTTTTAAATGATAATTTGGTGTAAAAAGAGCCGTTTATTTTATACACGACACTTGAAACCTTTTCTTGACGAGCAGACAACTAGTAGTGAAAGAATTACCTTTTGGACTTTAAACATAATTCACAGAATTTTAAATAGTTATTGTTTATTGATAAATGAGTTATTTTGAAGCACGAAAAAGTGTTTTGGTTCACTTGGTAAATGAGGATTTTCCTTAAAGTTGGTGAAGGCCTGTTTGGCACTTTAATAAAATAAATTATTTTGGAAAACAATATTTTGGGTTACTCAGGGGTGATATTTGGTGTACTTTGAAAACATGATTTATGTGTGATGGTTGTGCTACTTGATTGACTTTGTTGACTCCCCCTTTTTTATTTATTATATGTGTTGACATGGGAACATGACATAGTAAGTGAATCTTCTAATAACTATTTCTTCACTAGTATAGATTATGCACTGGCTAGTGGCCCCTAGTACGGATGACACTATACTTAGGGATGGGGCCGTTCGGTTAGGCAATGTAGGTCAACACCGGGAGTTATGGCATTATGATGTCATCGAGAGTAGGCATGCCTTCAATATGAGTCACATGTATGGTATGTTCTAGATTGTTCACGAGCTCCTAGGTCCGACCCATGTTTTCTTTAGTGTTTATTTTTTATGTGGCGGATGATTGAGAGGTCTAGTTCAGCTGATGGTCCATGTGTGACTCTTCTTTTTTCATTTCCCTTAGTGTGTGTTGTGTTTGGTGTTCCATTTGACTAACAACTGATATTTTAATTTCCAAATCGTTTGCAATTTTTTTTAAAATTCACTACACCAGTTCCATTAAAACATTAAACTTGTTTTTAAATTAAAAAGGGAATGGACTGTTACTTGTCATAGAAATGGAACTACGTGTGTGGAAACCCATTTTTTTCATAATTAAATTCAAACCTGGAATAGTAAATTTCTTTATTTAAAAATAGTGCATTGGAAATAGATTTTTGGGAACACCCATTGAGTTTTAATACTCACGCCTATAGTCTTTTCTGGTTTTTAGTTTTGTTGCTGGTTTGACTTGTGCTTGCTCGATGTGGGTGAGAGTTGGTTGTCTGCTGGTGAGCGACTCCCGGGGTCATGAAGAGCTTTGGGTCGTGGTCAGGTTAGTTTTTTGATATTGGTTGTTCTTCCTTTTTCATGTCATCTATTTTCCTTGCGTTATTCTACTTTTCTATTGATTTACTTGTCTCTCATTTTTGGGCTAAATTGTCCCCCTATTGTTCGCATTGATGCCCTGGCGCTTGTCGCCAGCCCAGAAGGATTGGGAACGCCTCTCGGGCCATGTCGCGGGTCGGCTCGGGTGACCGGTTTAGGGTCGTCTTGGGTTGGTTCATGAAAAAATGGTATCAAAGTAGGCCCTTGTTATTTGGGATTTCCAGTAGATGGAGATTAAGACAGTCTGGACTCTAGAGTTATGTATGGGAAGGACTTCATGAGCCCTCGCCTGTTCTGAACCTCAAGTCGCCAGGGGTAGTCCGGAAATTGAGTTGTTGTCTCTTTCTGATTTTTTTAGTTTTTAGGGATGTCAACATCGGCAAAACGATGTTACATTGTGATTTTACATGGAGTAGTGACCCATGTGGACTCTTCATACACGGTTTAAGTTATTCCTAGTCGTTAACGCTTACTTGGGGAATGACCCACTACCATGTTGCTAGGTTAAGCATGACTACTAGTCCCTCTCTTTGGTGATTTGATGCAAGTGGTGTATTGTCTTGGTTCTTGTGGGTCTTAGTGCACTTTTTAAAATGGAAAAAGGGTGTTTGAAATGAGAATGTTTCCTTTTAAATGGATTTAAATTTGTGAAAGGGATTTTTAAAACTGAAATCCCTTGGTCTAAAAATCCGGTGGTCACTTTGAACTGGAAGAGATATGGTTTTGGTGCAACCTCAGGTACTCTTTATTAACTTTTTCACATGTGAGGGAATGAATTGGAAGTGCGTGTTGGTGCGTATGGATGAAAGCAGATGAAGACATGTGCAAGATTTCATGGGATTACTAGGGTGTGCACATGGAATTAAAGGCATGACCTTATTTTTCTAAGGTGATTTTAAAAAGGGAAATGATTTTTTGAAAATTGAATTGGTTTGAAAAGTGGGTTTGGTATTTGGAAAATGGCCTTCAAAGAAGGTGGTTTTGAAATCTAAGATAAAAAGGGATATTTATGTTGTGCTAGGGTTTGTTTGGTTTTTTAGTTGGATGTTTTTTGGATGGAAGCACTATCAATGAAATTTCATTGGCTTGATATTGGTATTGGATTTTTGTTTTATATGTTTTTCATAACCTGCCACCCAGAAAAGTCCCCAGAGATTCCGACAAGTCATGCCCATTTTTTGGTCCTTCTTGGGAATTGTATGTACTTAATGATGATCGGGGACCGTTAAAGGAAGTTATGTGGTTTGGAGAGGTCGAGTGTGATTTTAGAATGTTGGGAACTCCCGAGTCTGTTAGAGTTCGAACTGTCCTGGGAACATTTGAGGGTCTGGCTTCAGATGAATAAGAGTTGTTCGCCCCGCTGTCAATAAAAGTTTGGATGATATGGGAGGCTTTAAATCCGTCTTTGTCTGATGATACGTACCTGAATGGGTGACTATGAAGAAAAAGGATAAACTCATGTGTATTCAACAAGGCTAATGGATGGTGAAGGCATATGTTGACCCTTTCAAGGATCTTGGGTCATTTTCTCTGGAAGTAGCGTCACAGGAATTGATGAAGACTCCTCTCTTCATCACTGGTCTTCATCCAGATATCAAGGAGCGTGTCCTCCATTCTAGGGACAACCATTTCACGAAGATGGTGGAAGAGGTGATTTTAGCTTAGTTGGTCTCTAAAGCACATATGGTTGGAAATCTAGCATATTCGGTTGCTTTCAAAGGTTCCCCATCTGGGGAGAAGGGCCTACCGGAGGAACCCATTTCTAATGAGTCATCTGTAGTGGTTCTGGTTTCATGTTCGTCCGACTGTTCAGTGGTGTGCCACCAGTGTGGCTGGTGTGAGCACATGAAGCCATCATTTTGCATTCCTCCAAAGACGTGTCGTCGTTGCGGCTATTTGGGTCACTTGGAGAAGTTTTGTAGAAAGCATATCCTGAAGAAGACATTGTGACAAAAGGATTCTAGTGCCTAACTGTGAGGTAGGAGATGCTTCAGCAATCGGAGCCCCAGCCACAGGTCTTGGGGTGAAGCTCGCGCGCAGTCAGGATTTGTCGGGGGTGTGAAGCCTTAGTTTGGGATTCGTTTTCAATGTTGGTGTTGGAACATTTAAAGTCATTTCATTCTTGTTTTTCTACTATTAAAGTCTTGACGTTGTTGAAAGTTCATTGTTTTTTCGTGGAGTTATGACGAACATGATCTATTGTAATCTAAACAGTTTTTTCTATCGGGTTAAGGGTATCTGCATTGTGTGTTTTTCTTAAGAGTGGGATTGGCACTTTTATGGGTCAATCATGGTTTAGCGGTGTTTGTTTGGAGACGTAAGTGCATGTGGAGGAGCCCGGGCATGCAGTTATGCTCAGGTTTACTACTTGGGTTATGTCCTGCTCAGAGGTTTTTCTCTACTGTCTGGGATTTCATTGGTCTGAGTCGAGAGTTCCAAGTTTTGGCGAAGGTGTTGCTTCACTGTTGCTATAGTGGTTAGTCTGGATCAGTTGGGAGTTTCCACGTCACCCCCCCCTCCCGGGGTGGTATGTTTGGTTGTGTGAATTTCCACTGTAGTTGAGTTCTTAGGGTGGGGAGAACCCTCTCCTGTTCTCCCATTCTATTTTGTTGTGGTTTCTTCTAGTTTTATTTGGGCATGGATTCATGTTTGACCCATCATTCAGCTAGGTGTCTTTATGTGGGAATAATGTGTTTGTGGTGGGGAAAATTGTCACACCCCGACATTTGAATTTATTTTTATTTTATTATTTTTGGGTACCACATTCTCGCGCCAAGGTCCGGGATGGGTCCCGACATAAAAATTTTGTCGTTTATTATTTTTAGCTAGTTTCCAACCCATGCGCAGGAATCACAAGGTAGGCAGTAGCCGCACTATTGCCCTTGGTGCATGTGCAAATTCCCAAGTTGTCTGAGTTGAGGCGCACAACTTGCGCGTGGTTTATTATGTCGTGCAATGAGCGCACGGTGATCTGGTTTTCATATTAAGGTAAATAAATGCGTTAAAAAATTAAAAAGAATGTTCGATAATATTAATAATAATATTACGTTGTTATTTTTATTATTATTAAGATTATTATTAAGAGTTTTAATTTTTTTAATGATATTGATATTATTATTAATATTATTGTATTATTATTATGGTGTTATTACTATTATTATTATTATCATTATTCTATATGTTACTATTTCTATTATTATTGTTTTATTATCATTATTAGTTTAATATTAATATTATTATTATTATTATTATTGTTATAACAATATGGGAAAAAAACTAAAACTAACCTGACCCTAAATCTACCCTAAAGCTGATGCCCCCTTTCCCCTCTCCTCCTACCTATGTGGCGCCCCCTTTTCCCCTCCTCCTCTTCAAATCTTGTTCACACAATAGGCCCTCAGCCTAGACTCACCATCCTCTCGCCCAGCAGCGGCCTGCCGTCCTCGTCCCCCTCACGCTGCTCCCCAGGTTTCCCTCCAGAACCTTCAGTGGGCCTCGCCTCCGGATCCCGGCCACCACATGCGCTAACCCCTCCCTGGCCTCCGCCTTGCTGCCTCACCACCCAGCCCCTCTCGTTTTTCCCCTCGCCCCACGCATGCCGCAACGTCGCCCCTTGTACCTCGCTACCGTTCTCCCTTGCACCTCCAGCCAGCAAGCCAAGCCCTAGCCCTCGTTTTTCATCACCTCTCCCCTCTGTTCCTTATGCCTCGCGCCAAGACCCCTACCTCCCTGTGCAGCCGACCTCGCCCTCACCATCGCCTCATTCCCACCACTCTAGCGGACAACAGGCCTTCGTATGGCCTCCCATGCACCCAGCCTCACCCTCGACCCCCCCTTGTCGCGCCTCCAGCCACCCGACCAGCCGGCCAGCGATGCACACGACCACCCCACCTCCTCCTAGTGGTTCCCCCTCTCCCCATTCATTTCTCTGACCACACTTCCCTCGCCAGTATCCTACTCTTCCAATGTTTTTTAAACATTTTCTGGTTTCCTTAAATTTAGTCAGACCCTAAAATCCATGTTTGACGTGTGACACATTTTCTTGGGATTTCAGGGATTTCGAATAGTTTGTGCGGGGTTTTCTTCCTTTCTGGTGAGGCTTCGTTGATTTTTCACTCAATCAGAGGGTGTTCCAGGGATTATTTTATTTGGTTTTTCTTAATATACTTGGGTGAATCTATAAATGTGTTCTTTATTTTTATTTTGGGGTGCGTTAGATGTTTTGAAGTTGTCTGGGTGCTCATTATTTGAGAATGGACTCCTAGTGAAGGAACTTGTTGTGTTTTCATGTGTGTCATGATGTAATATTTCAATGAAGTGGGTTTTAAAAGTGTTTTGAAGGTGTGAAATGCAATTTACAAATGTTATGGCATGCGTGTGTGATGAAATTGTATTTTCTATTAGAAATGTTGTGTTTTTCATTTTGATTTTGTTTTGTTTTGGTTGTTTTATAAAAGTGTTTAATCAATTTTTTCTTTGTGTGTGAATTATATTTTGAAGGTGGTGAACATGTTTAAGTGTTGGGAACATAATTTTTAATGGAATGCAGTGATGTTTTGTGTGTGCAAACGGGTGCATTATTTTATAAAATGTTTTATGGGTTGGTTGTCAGGTGCGAGTCATGATTTGGTGTGATGATATTGTGTGTTTTATTTTAAAGTTTTTTCTTATTTGAAACTGAGTATGTTTTTATGTGAACCTTGGTCTCACCATTTTTTGATGTTTTATAAATTATTCAAATGGTTTTTTACATTAATCATGTGGTGTGTATGATGTTTGTAAAGTGGTTGGTCTGTCTAAAGGTCGTGATTGGATTCTAATAAAGAGATTGGTTGTGTTTTGATACTTGTTTTGATGTGTTATTTTCAAAACATGTAGAGCTAGTAATTTGGTGTTTTTTTTGTTTGGATCATTTTAAGTCCATGTTTATGTGTTTTTAGTTGTTTGTGTGGTTGTAGCAGTGCATCGGTGAGGAAACCCGCAATACTACGATCATCGGCATGTGTGTGATTTCACGCCTTTGTGAGACGTGTCGCGTCGTCGTGTTTGATCTGAAAATTGAGCTAGGTCCCCCCCAGTGCACGTCTTTAAATTTAGAATTTATCGATTTCTTGATGTTTTATTAATTTTAAAAAATGGGAAATAATTTAAGATAATAAATTTTTAAATGATTATTTGATGTAAAAATAGTCATTTATTTTATACATGACACTTGAAACATTTTCATGATCCGCAGACACCAAGTAGTGAAGGAATGCATGCTTGGCCTTTAAACAGAATAGACAGAATGTTATATGTGGTTATGGTTCATTGATAAATGATTTATTTTGATGTGTGAACAAGTGTTTTGGTTCACTTGATAAAAGTGGATTTTCCTTAAAATTTGTGAAGGACTGTTTGAAACTTTAATAAAATAAATTATTTTGGAAAACACTATTTGGGGAGACTCAGGGGTGGTATTTGGTGTACGTTTAGTGCTTGATTTATGTGTGATGGTTGTGCTACTTGATTGACTTTGTTGACTCACCCCTTTCCTGTTTATACGTGTTGACATGGGATCATGGTATAGTATGTGAATCTTCTGAGAACGATTGCTGCACTAGTTTTGATTACGCATTGGCTAGTGGGCCCTAGTATGGATGACACTCTATAAGGGGATTGGGCCCCTCAGATATGAAATGTAGGGCAATACTGGGGGTTAGAGCGTTATGATGTCATCGAGAGTAGGCATGCCTTCCGAATGAGTCACAAGTATGGTATGTTCTGGATTGTTCTTGAGCACCTAGGTTCGACCCATGTTTTATTTAGTGTTTATTTTTATGTGGCGGATGATTGAGAGGTCTAGTTTGGTTGATGACCCCTATGTTTCACTTCTTTTCCATTTCCCTTTCTGTGTGTTGTGTGTTGTGTGTGGTTTTCCATTTGACTAACAACTGAGATTTGAATTTTTAAATCATTTGTTTAAATGATTTAAAATGCAATACACCAGTTCCTTTCAAACATTATACAGGTTTTTAAATTAAAAAGTGCAATGGGTTGTTACTTGTCTTATAAATAGAAGTGTTTGGGTGGAAATCCATATTTTATTTAATTTTGTTCAACCTTGGAATTAGTAAATTTCTTTATATAAAGTTAGTGTGTTGGGAATAATTTTTTTTGCACGCCTGCTGAGTTTTAATACTCACACATATAGTGTTTTCCTATTTTTAATTTTGTTGCAGGTTTGACTTGAGCTTGCTCTCCTTAGGTGAGAGTTGGTTGTGGGCTGGGGAGAAACTCTCATGGTCTTGAGGAGTTTTGGGTCGTGGTCAGGTCAGATTGCTGTTATTGGTTGTTCTTACTTTTTTGTGTCATTCATTTGACTTTTGTTATTATACTTTTCTGCTACTTAATTAGTCTTTCATTTATGGGCCAAATAGTTCCCCTCTTGTTCGCTATTGATACCCTGGCGCTTGTCGCTAGCATGGGAAGATCAGGAACGCCTCTCGGGCCATGTCGCGGGCCGGCTCGGGTGACCGGTTTAGGGTTGACCCATGTTGGTTCGTGACAGTGAGGGCCTCAAAGCCATAAATCAATGATGATTTAAAATATCCCAGATTCCACAAAATAGATTGTATTAGTATTAAAAAAAATTCGATAATTTTTTTAAAGAGGAGGGATTAATTTACTATTAATAAAAGTACCCAATAAAACATACTTGATTTCATTACCTTCCATAATCAAAATATCATTATTTGGTTGTGCTTTGATATATTTTCACTTCATCCCTTAAACTTGTAAATGAATGTTCAAAATGATATTTTTACACCTGAAGCACTTTTGATAAATCATAAGGTCCAAGAGTATTCCGTTAATCCTCTAAATGTTTAATAAAAACCAAAAGGTTAGATCAATGTATCCAATAAATCATATGTTATCCTCAATCAATATATTCAGTGTTCAAATTACTCCATTACAACCTTTAGACTTATCCAAAATACTTCTGTCCAAACTCTTTATAAAAGATGTATAAATATCCAAAATCAATTATAATTGTAATGTTTCTCTTATTATCCCATATTAAAAATATGATTACTTTCATCATATTAAAACGTTAATGAAAACAAAAAGTATTACTGTACAATCATAATATATATATATCTCTCTTTTTTAATATATGTATATTATAATTATTGAATCCAAAAACACAAATAAATTAATTATTCCACATCCACTATAGTAACATCATAAGCTTGACCTTGATCTATTTGATTTTTCTGAGATATATTTCCTTGACTCTTTGGATAATCATTTACATAATGTCCCATATCGTTACAATTATAGCATTGCATGACATCTTTCTTTCACATAAAATCATGAGAATGGTGACCTTTTATAAAAATTTGTAACAAAATCCCAATCATTTTAGGAATGTACCATGGTGTTACTTCCCACCATTATAACATAAGGGACAATCCTTCTTTCCATTTTCCCTTTTATATGTCTCTTGATCCACCATTCTCATCTACTCTTTCTTTACATTAATGTCATAAGACATAGGGAAATCTTTTTCAATCTTGATTGCTCACGAGAATATAACTTCGTATGATGAGAAAGTTTGTGAGACCAATTCCCTTCAGAGGAATGGTTTTAACCAATAAAATAATCGATAAATCATACTTCCTGGGTTACACCTTATGTCTATAGGATACCTTAATAAGAATGTGAATTTAGCCTCATACTTTGCTACATTCTCATCCTCCTTTTTTCTCAGGCACATTTATTTCCTTTCAATATCAGCTAACTAATCACAAAGAATGTATTTTTCTATAACAAGTTCATTAAACTCCCCCATTTCAATTTTTCAACTTGTTCATCCTCCTTCGTGTTTTGAATTAATGATCACCATTGATTCACATCTCCTAAGAGATGATAAAATACCATGAAAACATTTTATCTTTCATTAGTTCCCAAAGAAAGAAATATTTTCTCTATGGAAATTATCCATGCATATCAAAAATTGGATTTTTAGTCTCATTGAATGTTGGAGGTTGTTGTCTCATTGAGGTCAAAAATTTATCATCCACGTTGTAGATCAGGATGCTCTATATGGGTAAATTTATTATTCATAACATGAGACAACAATCCCTATATGTTTATAAGCTGTTCAGTACCAATTGTGTCACCAAAATTACTATCATTATCTTTCATAGGAGGGAAATCACTACATGGATTACATGTGTTGATATGATTGCCATTTCTTCCACTAGAAGATATTTCTAAACAATGTTATACACTAGATTATGTAGTGAATCAAAATTCATAAATCCATACTAGTAAAATATATATCATAAATTGAAATTTTTATGCATACCTTATCCATAATCATAAATATGAATCCTTTAAGACATATTTACTCATAAATCCAACATAATGATTTGTAAATCAAATAAGAATTATCGTAAGCATGTTCCCTTGGAGTAAAAAATGAGGTGTGTAGTAAGGCTCGTTTTCGTCTACCACGTTACCCCAAGACGAGCTCGGAACACCATGTTGGAGTTTTCACCCCATGGTACATGTCTTCCAAAACTACGTCCACATGTAGTATCCAGGAAGGGATGTTCTTCTTCGAATATCCATGTAATCCCTACATTACCAAAATTCTAGGGGGTTCTTCTATACTTATCCTCCAAGTCCATATTAGGGTTTAGAACCCTAATCTATGTTTTGAAAATCTATTCCAAGGTTGTTGATAAACATCACTTGGAACCAACTGTAATACCCAAGCCCCAAAATCCTGGATCCGGTGCATTATTTTAATACAATTTCATGATTCCAAGGAATAATGTCCCGAAGGACTGATCTGTTTATAATTATTGTAATTTATATTACATTAATGAATATTACATATAAATTTATAACATAAAACATAGGATAAATAATCCTTAGATAACTCCATTATTCCCCTATCATATCCCTACATAAAAATCATAATACACTTCTTGGCATCTTGGGAAAAAACATAAGTAAGGGGTGAGCTTAGATGCTCAGTAAGGGTAAATAATTCAGCAGAAGTATTAAACATTTATGGAAAGATTTGTAATAAAAACATAATCCTATTAAACAATAAACATGAACATAATATGGAAAAAATTAATAATTCACTACTATATGAACATTTATAGATATTCTACTAGTTGAATAATCACATGTAATAACCAATTTAATAGTGAGGGAATGCATAATTCCAGACGTATTAATTACTATGTCAATGCCTTGTGCCAAAAAAATTCCCAAATATTCTTTCAAAGACTTGTTCCAAGAAATTAGATTGTCTCATGAGACCTACCGATGCATCAAGGGGCTATAGTGGGCCCCGCCCGTCACTTACTAAGTCCAATGCATTCCTTTTATGAAAATTTCGAAAAAATAACATAAACATTCTTATTAAAACTATCATACGAAATGTCAATGCTTAAATCATATAATATGAATGGTATAAAAATAACATATCTATAGTCAAACATTCCATAAACCATTAAATACAATATGGAAGACCGTATTATAAAAATTCAACCTCAATCAAGAATAATATCCTGTAAATCATGTTGACATTGTTGAAAATGATTAGTAAAACACTTTGAGAAATATATCCTCTTTTGTGAAATCATTTAAAAGTCACCCATTTATTATGTATGTCATTTAAAATAGATTTTTGAGTCAAAGTGTCCCATACCACATTAAAACTTTTGAATGGAATTGACATTTTAAAACAATCATGTCCATATAAATAAATCCTTAAAATCAATTTGATAACATGGACATTAATTAAATAGATTTAGGAAATTAAATCATTAAAACATTTAAAACAATGAACGTGCTAAATATTCACTTCCACAAAACATTAAAATAATTATTTTGAAAAAACATTAATGAAATATGGACAGGGATGATAAATATGTCCCAGTAAATAGATACACATAATCAATCTCGGATAATAATGAGATTGAGTAATTAAGCCTTACCTTAGGTATGAAACTCTTCATACATATCTGAAACTCGTGTATAATGTATTTAAAAATATTATTAACTCATATCAGAATCATAATAATATTTATTATATCATATATGATTCTTTTATGACATTATATTACCCATTTATTAACAATTCCATGTTTATGCAATATTTCAGGTAATATCGCTTTGTTTATCGTACGTGTTTTGACTTGTTATTCCAAATAATATTACATAGATCATGAATTAATTACTTTAATAATGTATAATATTATATTTTTATCATTTTTAATCATAATAAAAATATATATAATATAAATATAAATATATATATAATGGAATACAATGTTTATGGAGACGGTAGGTCGTATGTACGCATGGACGATGTTTCAGTTTTCATATCACATTCAATGGAAGTAACTGAATGAAATATATGTAAATAATATATATATTTTTCAAGTATAATTATTATTTAATATAATACGTACTTACTAATAATATATATTTTTATAACCATCCTTGAATGGTGAACGTGGAAATGAATCTCATCTAGTCGTGGAGACAGTAAGTCCTACGTACGCACGAGCGACAATATCATTTCCTTAATGGGTAAAATTTATTTAATTGGATTGTATATTAATTATGAAGAAAAATTTAAAAGTTATATTTATTATTAATATAAATTATACTCATTGTTAAACCCCTATACATAATGAAGTGTGGAATAAAAAACTACACCACTACATGGAGATGGTAAGCCATACGTACACACGTATGGTGACCTTGTCATTCATAGGATGAATAAAATAATGAATATGGTTTTACCATATTTATAATAATTTATAATTATGTATATGAAAGTGTATTTATTATTTTAATATGGAAACATGAAAGAATGAGGAAGTAGAAAAAGGAAAAAACTTTGAAATAGGTGATGAAATAATTACCTCGTCTTTGGGTGCTTCCATTTGATATGAACAAAAGGCCTCCTTAGGTCTTCTTTCTGACCAATATAAGGCCTACAGGTCAATGATATGGTAGTTGGGAGTAGATTTAGGTTGTAGTTTTCCAATCCAAATGGCTCTGGAGGTTTGAATTTAAGATTAGGGGAAGTACCCTTTGATAAGAGAGGTGAGAGGCACTTTAAGAAAATCATGAAATATTAATTTATTACAAAATTATATACATTTTATAATACCTCAAAATGGATTTATTTCAAGTACAATGTGGGGATGGGTCGAAATAATATTAACCAATTAATTTTAGAAAGGTTTAGGTCATCATGTTAACCTTATCTTTTGAATTTAACTCTTAGTTAAATAGTTTAACTTTAACCATTTATTCTTGTATTTTTATACGACACGGTTAATACAGTTTTGATAAAATTCCAAGATAAAATAAAGTGTTTAATTAATGAAATATATTACATTATATATGTTTTTTTGGAAAAATCATAGATTTTTATAAATATTATATCATTTAATAAAATAATAATTTTTTTAAATACTCATTGATGTCAATTTTGAAACTATTTATTATTTGGTTTTTTTGAAAATCACAACAACTTTATTACATTGAAAAAATACATTGAATCAACCTTAAAGTGTCATATTCACCTAGAAAATTAGTTTATGGGATAAAAAGTTTAAATTTACATTTATTTTTTATTAATAATATAAATTATTTTAATCATTCATTAATAATGTAATTACTGCATCATCATTGTGTTATAAATATATATTAATATTTAAGGTCTAAAAATCATAAATAAAACACAATGATGTAAGAAATAATTTTATATTTATATTGAATATTTATAGTCGAATTTATATTATGTGTAACCCTATATTAAAAATGGTGTATTTATTAAACATTGAATTTTACACTTTTAACTATTCTTTAAATAAAATATAATAAATGTCCTAATCTAACCCAAATGGGTCAAAAAGGATCTTAATTTTTTACTAAGGTTGATTTTGGTAGAAAAATACTTATCCAATAGAATTAGAACTTTTTTGGGGGAAATTTTAAATTATTATAATATTATTTTTACCTTTGATTACCATATTTACCTATAACCGCAGTAAATGAAATTCAAAAATTTCTATTCACAAAAAATTATTTTATTTATTTTGAACCAAAATTTAGAAAATTATGACAACTGCGTCTTTTGGATTTTTGAAATTCAATTTACATAAGTTGTAAAATTACATTTTATGCAAATTTACAAATGTACCTAGAAGGTGGGTTAAAGACGTTAAAAAGATTAATAATTTTTTTATATCTAATATTATTTATAAACTGAATAAATTGACTTAAAACTGACTAATATAGGTAAGACGTATCTATTTTTAAATTAATATAAATATTAATTAAAATAAATTTTTTAAAATAAAAATTCGTTTTTTATGTACAATGTAGTATTTTTTCAGTATTTATCAAAACATGAATGTTTTTAGAAAAATACCAGAAACTCACCCTAAGCTAATTTTGATATTCCGAATTCAAAAATGAGGTCTATTTTTCCAAATTAAATTTTTATGAGTGTCTAAAATTAATTTTATTATTGTTCAAAAAAGGACATAAAATAGTTCTTTTAAGAAAATGGTTTTCCTAATATATATTACTATTTTAACAAAACATATATATTTCATTATAAATATGTTATATTTATTTGAAAAAATTATAATAAATATTATAATTTATTTATTTTAACTATTAATATTACAATATTTAGTTGATAAATAAATATATCATTTAAATAATTATAATATAAATGTGTTGTTTCACAGAAACTCAATCTTGCGTACACCAAAATCCAAGTCAGTGTTGCGTGAAATATAATCTATTAAATTACATTAACGAGGTAATGTAGTTTGAGATCATGGGGTGATACATTCTCCCCTCATTCAATAATTTTTTTCCTCTCAATTTGATAATTTTCTTCAAAAATAATAGGTTAAAAATAGAAAATACCATTGTGGAAATGCCACATTGGAAATACGTTTAATAAAACTTAGTTTTAATAATAGGGAAAGGGAAATGAAAAGGTCAACACAAAATTAGTTTTTTGAATAAGAGAAGATTGGTGGATATTAGAGATGAATAATTAGAGTGAAAATGTAAATATTCATATGGAGTGATTGAGGTCATCAATAAAAAACAAGTGAAAAATAAATATAAAAAATTGAGGGCCTCAAAGACATAAATCTATGACTATTTAAAATATCATCTATTTAACAAAACATAAGGTTTTAGGAAAACATATTTTTTGGATAATTTTATTAAAGAGTAGGGCTTAATTTACTATCAAGATAAGAAATCAATAAAACATACTTAATTTCATTACCTATCATAACCATAATATCATCATTTGGGTTTTCTTCGATATATTTTTAACATAATCCCTTACACTGGGAAATGAATGTTCAAAAAATGAATTTTTTACACATGAAGCACATTTGATAAATCATAAGGTCCACGAGTATTCTATTAATCCTATAAATGATTACTAAAAACCAAAAGGTTAGGTCAAAGTATCCAATAAATCATACATTAACTTCAAACAATGTATCAAGTGTTCAAATTACTCCATTACATTTTTTAGACTTATCCAAAATACTTCTGTCCAAACTCTCTATAAAAGGCCTCTAAATTTACAAAATTATTTATATCATTAGATTCCCCAAACAATGTAATGTTTCTATTATTATCACATGATGATAATATAATTACTATCATCATATTAAAACCATAATGAAAATAAAAAAAATTATAGTACAATACTTATATATATATATATATCAAATTCTCTTTATATGTAGAATATTATTCTTGAATCCAAAAACACAAATACATTAATTATTCCCCATCGACTATAGTAACAACATAAGATTGACCATGATCCATTTTATTTTTATGAGCTATATTTCCTTGATGCTTTAGAAAATAATTTTCTTAATGTCCCATATCAATACAATTATAACATTGCATGGCTTCTTTCTATCCCTTACAATCACGTACCCGGTGACCTTTTTCTCCACAATTCTAACAAACTCACATTCCTTTTAGGCATGTACTAGGGTGTTTATTCCCACAATTATCACACAATGGACAATACTTATTTCCATTTTACCCTTTATCTATCTCTTGATCCATAGTTATCTTCTTCTCTTGCTTTAATTTAATGTCATAAGACTACGAGAATTCATTTTTTCTTGATAGCACACAAGACTATAGCTCCGCATGATGAGAATGTGTGTGAGACCAATTCCCTTTAGAGGAATTACTTTAACCCATCAATGAATCGATCAATATTAATACATGGGTTACATATGAAGTCTATATAATGCCTTTCTAACCTTGTGAAGTTATCCAAATACATTGCAACATTCTCATCCTCATTTTGCATCAGGCTTACAAATTGACTTTTTATATCAGCTCGTTGTTCACAAGGAATGTATTTATCCAGGAAAATATCATTAATCTCCTTACATTGCATATTTTTTACTTCTTCATCATCCTTCATGTTTTGAATTAATTACCACCATTGATCTGCATCTCCTGAGGGATGATAAACTGTAATGACAACCTTTTCCCTTTCATTACATCCCAATGCAAGAATTATTTTTTCTATAGAACTTATCCATTTCTCAGCTACAAAAGCATTTTTAGTCCCATTTAATGTTTGAGGTTGTTTTCTCAATGAGTGGTCTAACATTATCCTTCGATTTATGGATCAGGATTCTCTATATGGATATGGTTATTATTCATAACCTGAGTCAGCTGTCCCAAGATAGTTATAAGTTGTTCAGTACTAGTTGTGTCACCAGCTCTACTATCATTATCTTTCATAGGAGGGAAATCCCTACATAGATTACCTAAGTTGATATGATTTCCATTTCTTCCATTAGGAACCATTTATAAACAATGGTATACACTAGATTAGGTTATGAATCATTATTCTTAAATCCAAACTAGTAAAATACTTAACATAAATTGAAAATTTTATGCATATATAATCCATAATCATAAATATGTATTCATTAAGGACATATTTACTGAAAAACCATTCTTAATGGTTTGTAACGAAAATATGAAGTATCCTAAGCATATCCCCCAGGAGTGTCAAACCAGATGTGTAGTAAGGCCCGTTTTCGTCTATCAAGTTACCCATAGGCAAGACCAGAACACCTTGTTAGAGATTTCACCCCAATGTATATCTATTCATGAACTAGGTCCATATGCAGTAGCCATGAAGGGATGTACTTCTTGGAATATCAGCGTAAGCCCTACATAAAAAAAATTCTAGGGGGTTCTTCTATAATTATACACAAAGTCTATATTAGGGTTATGAACCTTAATCAGTGTTTTTCAAATTTATTTCCAAGGTTGTTTCTAAACATCCTCTAATACCAACTGTAATGCCCTGACCATAGAATCATGAATCTAGTGCATTATTTTAATACATTTTCATGATTACAAGTCATCAATTCCCTAAGTAATGATTAGATTAATAATATTGAAAATTAGATTACATAAATTAATATTACATTACACATTATGACAAAAACACAACATAAATAATCCTTCAATAACTCCATTATTCCCCTTTCATAACCCTGTATAAAAATAATAATACACTTCTTGGAATCCTGGAAAAATAAAACATAAGAAATGGGTGAGCTCAGATTCTCAGTGAGGATAAATAATTCAGCGGAAGTAATAAACGTATATGTCAGGATTTATAATAAAAACCTCATCCTTTTAAATAATAAAATTGGACCTAATATGGAAAAAATAAATCTAACATTACCATATAAACTTGCACATTAATATTCTAATAGTTTAATAATCACATGTAATAACTAATTTCATAATGAGGGAATTCATAATGTCAGACTTAATAACTACCATTCCAAGGTCTTATGGAAAAACAATTCACAAATATTCTGTCAAAGCATTATTCCAAGACACTAGTTTGTCTCGTGATACCTACCAATGCATCGAGGGTCTATAGAGGTCCCCACCCATCACTTACTATGTCCAATTCCTTCCTTGTATGAAAATGTTGAAACATATCATAAAAATTAGTATTAAAACTAGCAAGTGAAATGTCAACACCTTTACCATAAACCATGGATGGTATAAAAATAGAACATCCACAGTCAAACATATCAAAACTCATTCAATATTATATGGAATATTTTTCTGTAATAAATCAACCTCAATCAAGAATAATATCTTGTAAAGGATTTTGACATAGTTGAAAATGATTAGTAAAACTCTTTGAGAGAAATATCCCTTTGGGGGAAATCATTTAAAATCCATCCATTTATAAAGGAATTAATTTAAAAGATATTTTTGAATCAAAGTTTCCCATACCACTATGAATCATTTTAATGGAATTAACATTTTAATACAATCATTCCCATATATTTAAATCATTAAAATCATATTGAAAACAAGTACATTAATTAAATAGATTTAGAAAATTAAATCATTAAAACATTTAAAATGATGATCTTGATAAAGAGTTACTTTCAAAAAACCTTAAAATAATCCGTTTGAAAAGCTTTTTATGAAACATGGACATGGATTATAAATATATTATAGTAAATAATTACACATAAATAATCTCAGATAATAATTAGATTGAGGAATTAACACTTACATTAGGTCTGATACTCTTCACACATGTATGAAACACTTGTATAATTTTTTAAACATATTATTAACTTATATCATAATCATACTAATACTTTTTATATCATATATGATTCCTTTGTTACTTTATATTACCCATTTATTAACAATTCTATGTTAATGAAACATTTCGGTAATATAGCTTTGTTTATCGTATGTGTTTTGACTTGTTATTCATGATCATATTACATAGATCATGACATAAATACATGATAAATTCATAATATGATTTATATATAATATATATTCATAATATAAATATATATAATAGATATATATATATATATAATGGAATACACCGTTCATGGAGACTGTAGTCCGTACATACATAAGAATGTTGTTTCCATTTTCGTATCGTATTTAATGGAAGTGAATGAAATATTTGTAAATAAATACATATATATATATATTTCCAGTAGAATTATTATGTCTTATATTAAATAATTATTAATAATATATATTTTTATAATCATCCTTTAATGGTGAACATGGAAATGAATCTCATTGCGTCGTGGTGACGGAAAGTCGTACGTACGCATGATCGACAATATCATTTTATTAATGATTAAAAGGTGTGGAATTGGATTGAATATTAATTATAAAGAAATATTAACATGTTATATTTATTGTTTAGTCCAATTATAATAATTATTTTTCTCATCCAAATAATAATGTGTTGAATAACAAACTGCACAACAACGTGGAGACAGTAAGCTGTACGTACGAACGTATGATGACTTTGTCATTCCTAGGATGAATAGAATAATGAATATGGTTCTAAAATAATTATAATAACATATTAGTATTTATTTGGTATGGTATTTATTATTTTAGTGTGAAAATATCATTGAAATAGGATGTAGTATGAGATAAGAACTTTGAAAGAGGTGGTGAAATAATTACCTCTTCTTCAGGTGCGTCCTTTTGATTTGTAAAAAAGGACTCCATAGGTTGAATTTATTATAAAATTAAGTCCTCCAGGTTTATGTTAGGGTAGTTGTAAGCGGATTTATGTAGAGTTTGGCTAATAAAAATTGATTTGGAGGTGTGAATTTAAGATAATGGGAGGTACCCTTTTATAAGAGAGGTGGGGTCACTTTAGGAAAAAATTCAAATATTTATTTATTATAAAATTATATTCATTTTCTAATAGCTTCGAATGGATTTTTTTCTAGAATAAGGTTGGGATGGGTTGAAATACTCACAAAAAATAGGTTTTATAAAAGTTTAGGTCACCATATTAACTTTATCATTTTGATTTAACTCTATGTTAAATAGTTTAAATTTTACCATGTCTTCTTGTATTTTTATTCTACATGGTTAATGTAGTTACTATAAAATTCCATGAGAAGAGAAAGTAATTAATTAATGACATATAAAATATTATCTAAGTCATTTGGCAGAATATTAGATTTTTATGAATGTTATATCATTTAATAAATTTCAATTTTTTATAAAAACTCATTTATGTCAATTTTGCAATTATTTAGTAAGTGATTTTTGTGAAAGTCATAAGAACTTTATTACATCAAAAAAACATTGAATAAACCATAAAATGACATATTCACCTATAAAATTCTTTTATGGCATAAAAAGTTTCAATTTACATTTATTTTCTTATTTATAACAAAAATTATTTGAATATTTCATTATTAAGGTAATTACTACATCATTATTTTGTCATTTATAAATTTAATAATTTAATATCTAAAAATTATAAATAAAATACCATGAATTAGATAGTATTTTTAGTTTTCTAATTAATATTTATAGCTTAATTTATCTTATGTATAACCTTATATTAAAAATGGTTTAGTTATTAATCTTTGAATTTAACTCGTTTAACTCTTCTTTAAATAAAATATAATAAATGTCATATTCTAACCCAAATGGATCAAAAAGGTTCTTAGATTTTTCATAATGTTTATTTTGTTCTAAAAAGACGTATCCAATAGAATTAGGATTTGTTTTGGGTTAATTTTAAATTATTATAACCTTATTTTTACTTTTAATTACTCTATTGACCTTTAATCGCAGTAAATAAAATTTAAAAGTAACTATGCAACAAAAATTATTTTCATCCAATTGAAAACATTTTACATACTGATGAAAATCATGTCTATAAGTTTTTTAAATTCAATTCACAAAAGTGGAAAAAATATGTTTTTTTAAAATTTGCAAATGTACTAAGAAGGTGGGTAAAATACGTTAAAAAGTTCAATAAAATCTTATATATCTAATATTATTTATAAAAGGACTCCAATGACTTGCAATGGAATAATATAGGTATTATGTATCAATTTTTACATTATGCTAAATTTTTATTAAAAATAATTGTTTAAATGAAAAACTATTTTTATGTACTATGCAGTATTTTTCACTATTCATCAAAAAATGAATGTTTTCATAAAAATATCAAAAATTATCCCTGATCTAATTTTGATATTCCGATTTCAAAATGAATTCTTTTTTACCAAATTTAATTTTATTAGATTATAAATTAATTTTATTGTTGTTCACAAAAGGACCATAATAGAAGTACTTTTATGAAAATAGTTCTTCTAAATATATTACTATTTAAAAAAACATATATATTTAATTATAAAAATTCTTTATTTATCTGATAAAATTATAATAAAATTTAAAATTAATTTTTTTACAATTCATAATAAATTATTTAATTGTTAAAAAAATATATCTTTAATATAATTATAATACTATTGTGTTTTTTCGCAGAAACTCAATCTTGCGAATAACGCAAGGAAATTTAGTGTTGCATGCAATATAAAAAATTAAATTACATTAAATATATAATATTATATGAAATCATAGGGTGTTACAACACCCCCATTGAGTTATGGGTAATCCTATGGAGAAATCCATCATGATTTCATCCCACTTCTACTCGGGGAAATCTAAGGGCTGCAACAAACAAATAGGAACACAGTGCTCAACCTTCTACTACTGGCACACTAAGAACCATTCCACAAACTCCTCTACCACCTGTTTTATCTCAGGCCACAAAAAATGCTCCCTTAATCCATGATACATCTTCAAAACTCATGGGTGAACTGCTAACAGTTTTCTATGAAACACATGGAGGAATCCCTCATACATCACCACTGGAACAAACAACCTCCCATGGAACAACATATGATTCTTACCATCCTCCGACCATCCCTCCAAAGAACAAAACTTGTCAGTGTGATCAGGAATCACTTCTACTATTGAGTTTTCCCACTGAGACACCTGCACCTACTGTATTATAGAATACTATCCCTTAATCTGAAACATGCACCCTCTTCCACCATCCATTCCTGCATCTATGTTGATGGTATCCAACTCCCCCATCATCGTCCAAGCATCTAAGCTTTCCTAAACGACCACTATCTAGGACATCCTACTTAAATAATCACCCATAATGTTACCATTTCCTATGTTATATTAGATATTGATGTCTTAATCTGGTTGAAAATCCATCCACCTTAACTATCACAAGTTTAGATCTCATTGGGAAAAGATGTGAGTCAAGCTATTGTGATCCACGAAGACCAAAAAGCACTCCTAAATGAGGTAATACCGCCACAACTTTAGTAAAAACACAACTGCTGATAATTCCAGATCATGGGTGGAATAGTTATGTTCATGGGGATATAACTTCCTAGACCCATAATAGATCATTCACCTTTGCTACATCAGCACACACCCCTATCCTTGAAGGGAAGCATCAAAAAAACACCTCTAACACCACCCTTTCTTTGGTAACTATAGCAATACTTCCCTGAATAGATTTCCATTTAGGTAGTAGAAATCTACCTAACACAGCTCATTCTACATGAAGTCCTGGTCTCTTCTAGTCAAATCCATCAATGGAGATGAAACTCATGAGAAATCAGATAAAAATTCACTATAGTAGTCTTCTATACTAATGAAAACGCAGTCCTTTACCACATTCATTGGTGATACCCAAGAATCAATTGCCTCGACCCTTGACTGGTGTAGTTATATGCCCTTTTGAGACACCACATGTCAAGGATGTGGACCTCTAATTCCAAAAACATGCACTTGGACAACATCCCATAGAGATGTTGTTGTCAAAGAACCACCAAGACCATCCTGAGATGCTTGGTATGCTCCTACTCTAACGCTGAGTAAATCAGAAAATCATTTATATATACGATGAGGAATCAGTCCAGGAACTCATAAAATACAATGTTCATGATCCCCATGAACAGAGACGGTGCATTCATAACATCGAATGGTATAAAAATAATCTATGTTCCCATAACTCATAAACCATCATATGGTGATACCAAAACCACATGTTGATAATAGAAAACCAACTTTCTCCTCTTAGCTTGTCGAAAAGATCTTCTATCCTTTGGATAGGGTAACAATTCATGACCATCACCTGATTCAACTTCCGGTAGAATATGCAAAACCTCAAAACACAATCGGCTATCTTTTCAAACAAGAATGGAGGACCCAACATGCATCCCACTTGTCGAAATAAACACCTTCTTAAAAAAGTTCATAATATGAAACTAAAACACATGAAACTATAAAGGGTCAATCCAATGAGGAGCCATAGAAATCACTGAGGCACCAAGTGGTAGGTCTTTTCCGTACTCGACATCACATTGTGGGGGTAGAGTCACAACCTCATCAGAAAAGACATCCATGAACTCCCCAACAACTATGAGGGCCTCCACCATCCCAAATTCTACCGTTATCACTGAAAACTCAAGCATCAAGGATAGAAGGGGCTCTACATGTTGGATGCCTACCTGATAACTCTGTTTGCCAATAAAAGCCACACATTGAGCATTCACATCTGAAAACACATATCATCTCCATAATCAGTAAATAATAGTAGTTATAGAAAATAAATATTCGACACCATGGTTAAAATAATAAGGTTCATTTATATTATAAATAGATTCCCATAGGACTGATGTAGTCCCACCATCAGATTACATCCCCAACACACATCAAATAGGCCGGTCTGACCTCCTACTTGCGCACTCATCACCAAGGGAACATGAATCCTATATATTTATAGCCCCAATGAATGCTACATAGTGGGTGAAACAACGTATTATGAAGAACCAAAATCATAAAAATATCATGAAATATTACATAACATGATAATCTTACTTCGAACGACCTAGAGCCCTACTGGAACTATTGCATGTATGAATTGTAACTTACCATGCACAGATCCTATAGCCCTCTCATGATAACTACCTACTCGACCATGAACTATCAAAGGTCCCTAATGAAAAAACTGAGGTCGGGCTCTAACTTATCTATATTCCTTTAGTGGAACACGAGCCTTCTGTTTCAACTACTGAAACAACATTTTCGGAAACTGGTGTTGAGGTAAGTGTTGAACCTGCCCACCTCCATCATACAGATCTCGAACAACAATTATTCACTATGTCTAAAGGTTACCATGAAATAAATCAACAAAAAAACATTCCCTAGGCCTGTATAATAGGCATAGGTACCATAAGGACTAAATGGATACTACTGAGGTTGTCTCCCTGATGTTCGAAACAACAAATTCCATGGTTCTTGAGACCTACGACTGGTAGCCTTACACTTCGAAGTACCCTGATGGATCCCCTCTCATGGTAGACATCCATGTGACTGCATTATCTCAACTACCCCACCTTCTTATTGGCCATTAGGTATATAGGACATGTGAAGGATGTTACTGTGTACTGTAGAGAATGACGAAGTGCCTCTTCTAAGAGTATCACACAAGAATCATCATCCAGAAAGAGATCCAGAGAAAAGAGAAGGGGATCCTTGAACATGATTCTAAACTCCTGTGTTGACATACTAACATACTTGAGAGAGAGTATCTCATGTTTCTTCTCGTCTTTCATGGTAGATGAAAGGAATCATTCTCATAAGTCCCTCTTGATATCGACCCACTGAACATCATCCTCCTTCCTCTACCTCAGGTAAAATTTTCACCAGTGACGTTAGGCTCCCCTTATATGACTAACCACCAACAGAACCCAGTACTCCTTTGGACCCGAGATACGGCTAATAGTGATCTAAGCTCCTTGATCCAGCTCTCCATCTCCATGTCTAAGTCAATTCCATGGTACTTTACCAAGGTTTGTTTTAGAAAATCACGTTACATTTTCTACCACTAGTCTTCCTCATCTACTATATCAACCCTACTCTGATCAACTGAATTGGAATGTCGAGCCTCAACTGCCTGATCCACTTTTGTTTGACGACCATGTCCCATAGCTTAAAATGTAAACAAGGAATTCCTAAGCCCAAATATTATGGAATTTTATTAGTGATTCATTGTAACTTATTTAATTCAATTTAACAAATGTCTAAATTTAAATAGGATCACATGTAATTACGAAGCATGTACCATTACTTGGGTCTCTACCCTATAGCCAATGTAGCCACACATGGCCATTTGATAGGATTAGAGTCATTGCATCAGAGCAGGGGGACCTAAAATCCCATTTCCATGTCGTTCTTTCTAGGCCTATGTCACACACCATGATCACCTAAAACTATTTCCCTACCAACCCATATAAATACCACTATTCCAAACTCAAAACACTGCCCTATATCTCAATAATCGCCTCTGATACCATTAGATCACAAACCCTCTCTCCAGTGATTCCCCTCCTAAGATCACAATAGAGAAAGAGAGATAATAACCCCCTCAGTCCCTCAGCGAGTAGGCCACCGGGTGGCGACCAACACCAAGGGTATTTAAATCTCCAAAAATAAGAGGAATTATCTTTTTTTAAGCAAACAAGATCGTTAGATAAGATGTATCAACTTAAAACAACTCCAATAAATAAATAAATAAATATGTATATATATTTTAGAAAACCAAAAACCACCCCACATGTATTTTATAAAATCTAACTGCTACAAAGCATGAGTCTCCAATGTAAATACCAAAATAAAATCTTACTATCGACACATCAGCATTCCCCAATTTATGAGCTAGTACAGCCTAGCAAGGTCCACGTATCCCCCAAAAAATATGAATATAGATTTATATACATTGGGTGTTCATAAAAGCATACTATTTAGGGAGAGACCAATGTATCTCATGTACAAGTGGATAAGTACACTGATTCCCCCATGAGAAAACCAGAGAAACCAAAAACACCTAACATGGTAAACTAGCCACCCCAACCTCACCAAAGACATTCTCACAAAAAAAACACAAGTCATGTAATGTAATATAGAGAACATCAATGATAGGGAACCCCAAAACACTTTTACACTAATTATCTTCTCTCTCACCCTAACGGAAGATAACATAGTGTCCCACATATCCTAAACAAACCAGACCACATCCCAAATGCACACAACTAGCCCACATGCCACACCACATCACAAAGACACCTAGGAATCACAGCATATCTAATCCCAATGACATATGGGAATCACAACCCACTACCTTCATGAAGAGTCTTGTGCTATTTCCACCTGGAAGGAGGAACATGGAGTTGACAGTGGTCATCCATCCATCCTTTTTACCGCTATATTTAGGAAATTCACCCTCCCCCATGACAATGGTGAGGTTAGACACATAATTCTCAACTAGGGTCGAGTGCATATAGATATCACAAGGAACTACAGATATATATATGTATCAAACACTGAACCCAACCTATCTGGTTTCCAAACAAGAACCATCCCACAAAACATATTTACTAGTACCTCTAAATGCACAACAACACAATAAGACACAAACACAATTTATAACCCCATCCATATAATTCAACATGTAATTATTCATTTATACTATGTCTGTTTATTGATTACATCCCAACGTGAAAAACCACCAAGGAAAACACAACCATCCTCACAACCAAGACAAAATAGAGGACCAAAACTGTGATACAACACATCTCTTTACACCTCCTCCCAACTTATTAACCAATACAACCACTTACTTTATCATTCATAAAATTAATTCCTCCCTCTACTTCCTCTCAATGAGAAAAACCCCTAACTTACTACCAAAATCCCTAACACACAACATCACAAAAAAATCGACAGCCTTGCTATATATGCACACCACACTCATCATAGCCATAAACATACGTCTCCCCCAAACACAACTATTTGAATCCCCTCTATATAAACTTACCATGCCAAAAAAACCATAACACATCCCAGATGTTGTCCAACTGCCTGAAAAGTTCATCCATTCCACAATCAACCAATCTCTCATCTTGAGATTCTATAACACCACTTGTACCAACCCATAGACATAGACACACACTCAACATCGACACCACATTATCAGTACAAGACACCAGGCTGAACAGAAACACACACAGCACACAACCACACTAAAAACTCAAACTATATTCATATTTTATATCACTTATTCTTTTAGTTCCACTTGAATTACTCAGGGGTGATCACATAACATGTTCAATCCTAGGGAACCAATTTAATTATCCCAGTATAGGTGATTAGTAAGATTTAAAAATTTAATGCAGTATTCCAAAATCCATATAGGTGAAAAAAATAGAGACCACCAACATCCATGATTTTAAGAAGGCATACATCCCTTACAAAACACAATAGGGGTCAAATATAATTGTTAAAAAAATTATCAACATAATCATCATCCCAACTCCCCATTTGTTGCTATTGGAAAAAAACATGTTACTGTAATGGGTCTGTTTATCTCCATAACATCCTTAATTAAGATTGGGAATCAGTGGAATTCAAAAATTGACATCATCTTACCCACAACACATGATACACAACTAAAAGTGGGACAAAGGAACCCCTAATGGAAAAAATAGTCAATAAGTAACTCCTATTTTGTGAAAACAATTGGGGGATCACATGCACCAGGAAGACTCCAAGGGAAAACTAGATCCGAAGGCCACATCACTACAACCAACTCCATAGACTTTTCAAAAAAAAAGACACAACTCCATAGAGAAGAAATTCACCAATCCATAAAGAGAAAACATAAAGGTTCAAGGAAAATTGGATCACGACTTCAGAAAATTCTACATCCTATATCAAAGGAAGGGAGACCGTTTCAATGTACTTAAAAGTCAGGTCATGGCCACGACCACATGGATTGGTCGTTTCAATGTATTAGGGTGTTAGGATATTAAATATATAACTAATATCCTTTAAAACTACTTCAAAACCAATTAAACATGTTTTTAAACATTATTTTCCTCAAATAAAATGTTAGAGTTCCGCAAATGAAAAAAACCTGGAATAGATAGAAATGACTCACCATTTGAAATGAATCACCAATGGGTGAGTCCCTAATGCGAGTCAGTGACATGATTCACCAACAAGAGTAAATGACTCCACCTACTAACACCCAACTCATTGACTATAATCACTGATGCTTTACGCATCGACTCCACCTACTGACACGAGAGACTGATGCGACCTACCGACAATAAGTAACTGATGCATGTCCCCAACGCCTGACTCACTAATGTCACTCACTGATGCCAATATACCAATGTTAACCTACTGACGCCAACATAACAACATCATCATACCAATTCCAACCTACAGATTCCAATCTACTAACACTGACATACTGACTCCAACCTACCGACCCCAACCTACTGGTGAAAAAATTGTATTTTTCGTAAACTCATGAAATGAGATACCGTTTCCTCCCAGAACAACCCAAGCACTATATTTTCACTAAGGAATGTACCGGAGAGGTCTGGGATATTTCAAAAATATATTTTTATTGTTGGGTATGATGATATTTCAAAACATTGATACCAAATTATGAAATTCCCCAACTATATCCCCATGACATCATTAATAAATTCTAGGACACCAATATACATGGTTAGAGGATGTTGAACTCATCTAAAACAAACTCATGGGTAGGTTCATTAATATTAATTAATGAGTTCTCCCCTTTTAGAGAAAAACAACACTAAGGTGTAACACTTTAATATTTTGTGAATTATGTTTTCTTGAACTAATTTATGATTTTCGACAATTTTCATTTCATGAGACACTAAAAAATGTTTATTTTATATTAAATAACAACGTTTGGAATGAATTATATGAAATAAAAAGTTGATCATGAACTACATAGAAATTAAATTTTAAATTTCTCTGAAAGAAACATTAAGGTTATCCTGTATTACATGCAATAAGGACTTTCCACGATGGATTTCATAACACTTAAGAACATGTTTTATAGAAAAAATATATTATTTTAATAATATATAACCTATTTTTTATATTAGTGGTAATGGATAGTATAAACTAATTTATGAATATATATGGTTTAGAAAAATATATGATGAAATCTTAGTTTACCAATTATATTGAAATGATTAAAAAAACTGATTGAATATAAAAGGAAATATTATTATTTGTATGGTCAAAGTCTATTTTACGCTAATATATTAAACTAAATATAATTAGTGAGGGATATTAATTTAATATATATTTTATTATTCAATAATATATTTTTTATATTCATTCAATATATTTTATATACATAATATAAGAACAAACCAAATTTTATGCTTAAAATCTATATTTGTATAAATATAGTTTTATAGCTTTTTAAAGGTAATACCGTTTCAAATCACAATTATGGAAAATTTATTGATTTAATAGGTCCAAAATATACATCATTTTATTAATAGAAACCTAAATATTAGGGTAGGATAATGTTTTGGTAATTTTATGCAAGGTTTCATTTTATCAAATAATGAAAAATACAATATTTTAGTTTAAAATTTATTTTTAATATAATCACTTAAATTGTTAAAATAAATTTAAAATTGGTTTATAAATTTTCATTAGATCATGTTTTTGTAAATTAATCTAACATATTTCATCAGAAGCTTTTTTTTGTGAAATTGGGTATAAAAACATTTCATGAGTTTGAATATCTTTACTTCAAAACCTGAATTGTCGTCATGTATACAAGATTAAATTTAAATTAACATCTTCCACTTATGTGAATGGAATTTGAAAAAATGGATTATATATTTGGAATCATCATAATTTATAATTTTTAAATTGTTCAATTTAGTTTTTTACTATAAATATTAGTGAATGCAGATTAAATGAATTATAATAATTGCTGTAAAATTAAGCTTACGAAACGACAAAAGGCAATTATCAAGGCCCCAAACAACCTAAAAACTTATCCAAATCCCATATTATGGCCATATTTTGAACCTATAATCGCTTTAATTGAATAAATTACATTATGGGATCCACCTTCAATAGGAAATTGTGGGTGAAATTCCCTATAACAAAATTTGTAAATGTGTGTCTCCTCCTCCACTATAAAAAGGCCTCCTATAATTCCACTTACTCGCATATATAAATCCATGTTGGATATACCAATATCTTCCTAACTAACTATAAGAAAACCATCCCTTCAAACTTGAATCATTATTTTCTACAGAAATCCTTCCATGTAATCTTTTTGGTGAAACCCATAAGGAGTTACCCGATTTAGAGGTTGCATCCTCCCTGAAGATCCTTTATTTTATTTTCATTATCCACACCCTCCACTATCCTTATTAACTTATTATAAAAAATATATACTATCCACTATATACTTATATTTCTTTATGAGATGTTTTATAACTACACCTACACACACCTCTATCTAATGGGTAACGAACAAACAATTTATGTGTATGGTGGACTACCACCTAGCAAAACGATTATTGTTCATTCTTCCTTTATCGACTCTAATTGTAGGGATTATGTCACAAAATATACTTATATATAATACAAATTACATTTATAATCTTTTTTATTTATCTATAATTATATTACAACACATAGATTTATACTTTCTATTTTTTACTAACATGATAATTTTGTTTGAGGATGTTTGGACTGCTGCCCCCTCAAAGTGATGTGATTCATTCACACACTACATGGAATATATTAAAAATTTTTTAAATAGAAATATATGATATATTGAATATGATAATTATACTATAACGACACTATATAAATATTGACATTTATTTCATTTTTATTCATTATTTTATTATGATAATTAAAACGTAAACAACGTTCATGCATACACATGGCCTACCATATCCATGAACGGTGTATTCAATATCATAATTATATATTATATAGATTATTATTATTAATATAAAATTAACATAAATTCTATTTTTCCATTTTTTATTCTAGAAATCTTGATATATGTATGCTGAAAATATATATAATGAATTTAGAAACATAAGAAAAACAAAGAAAATATTACCCAAAGTGAAAATTAACATTCAATTATTAATAAGATACTAATATAAAGTCATAATAAAACCATATATGGTATTAGAAATATTAATATGGTTCTATGAATGATGTATAATAAAATTATATTTACTATATAGGATGTTTGTAAAATTATGATGAGATTAGTGCCACAACCTAATGGAATTTCTTCTCAATTTCTATTTTTATGAGATACAAGATTTATTCCCCACTCATTCATTTTGTGTGGCCTTTATACTACACATGTATGTAATATATTATTATTATACATATAATTATGGGTATTTTATGACATTTTTATCATGTGATTTATCTTTTATAAGTTACTAAATTGGTAATGTAATTTAGTCTTAATTTTACTTCTTTAAGTCATATACCATGTTATAGATATATTTTTTTATATGACATGTATATACTACCATTGAAATGTTATATCATCAATCTACTCCTTTTAATGTTATTTTAATCTTTGTGTAATTTAATTTTCTTAAATACATAGTTTTCGTTCAAAGTTAACAGGTATAAAGATTGTATTGAAACAATCACATATATTTTTGAGAATGTTTATATTTATGATTAATTTAATGATATATTATTTTAAATCGTGTAAATTTCAAGGAAATTTGTTTCTTAATTTCTTTTGAATTTTACGTGTACGTAGTTTCTGATGGCACCTGATTCCGAGGCCCGGTGTGCCCGGAATAATTTTATGATGTTTTTTAAGCATAAATTAACGCGTGTATGATGTTTTACTGAAAAAGTGGAATAACTCTTAAGTGGATACTCAAGTCAGAAATCTGAGGGCACCGTTGTGCTCAGGATGGCGGATTTACCCTAGGGGGGACTTATGTTTAGTCGGCGCGAGACTCCTGTGAGAAATTCCAAAAATGGCACAACTGTAAATAAAATAATTAAATAAATTATTTTATATTTCAAATTGGTATAACTCAAAAACGGTAGCTTGGATTAAAAAATCTGAGACCACCGCTGAAATCGTGAGGGAATGCTTTATTTAATCAGATACTAACTTTGGCCGGCACGGGCCACCAAAATAAGTTAGTTTTTGGCCGAAAATAAAATAATTATGTGACAATTATTTTATTTTAAAATTCATAACATCTAAACGGTAACTCGGATTGAAAATCTGAGAGCATCGATGGGTTCGTTGGGGCGTGTTTTACTTAGCCAGAGCCTAACCTTGACCCGGGCGGGTCGAGGGTGACTGATAATAATTTTCCGAACTTTTTTTCAGGTACGTTCAGTAAACATAGTGCGGGATTTTATATATTTTGAACCGGTTCTCGGAATTGAAATATGAGGGCACCGATGAACTCGTTACGCCAGTAATTGCTTAAGGTAACCTTCACCGCAGTTTCGTTTTAAGCGGGTTGAGAATTAATAATTTGGAATTTAGAATTACATTAATAATATCGGTGGTACACAATTTTATTTCTATCGATGGTAGTCATACCCTACAAAGGGGAGGTAAATGTGAGACCCATAACCACCAACTACCCATGTGTGGATAAATGAGAGGTGGGGCCCACCCGAGCCCCAACCTCTCATCTTCCATAACTCTCTCCAACCCCCTTTAACACCCCTTCAATTTAATGTGACAACCCCTTGAATAAATAGACCAGCACTCTCCCTCTTTAATGGTGCCAACACTTTAATTAATTAAGTTTTTTGAATTTGAAAAGGCATGGCATGTTTATTAATAGGGGATGCCTCATTTTAATATGGGTTGGTAAATATTTTGGAGAACCTTCAAGATCCTCTGGAGGATTTAAATGAAATGTGTTTTTCTCCTGATGAAGAATGCTCTACGATACAAAGAACACGAAGTCACCGACAATGCGCCTTTTCTTCTTCTTCCTCCGCGTCATGGAAGAAGACACCGCCACGGGGGAACATCAGCAACAACAATGTTCTTTCTTCCTCCGATGTCGATGGGATCGATACCGTTCTTCTGCAACTTCGTTCTATCGCAACACTTTCCTCTTTCCGTGGCTCGACGATGGAAAACGACATGATCGAGGTAGGGAGTTTTCGTATATAGTGTATATGTTATTTATACCTCATTAATGGGTATTTTAATTGCAGGGGGTTTGTATAATTTATTTTGAATAAATTAAAGCCTTGTCGTTGAGGAATTTTGGATTGAGCCTCAAATGCGGAGGGCATGGCTAACGAACAAGCCCGAACCCTCCAATGGTTGTTATTTTGTGTGTGGATTGACGAGCGACATTGAAATAGGCCGAAACAGTGATTCGAAGCTGGTATGACACGCAGAAGGATCCCTTGGCGTGGGTCCGACAAGGGTCCCGGCAGTCCAATGCGATGGTTCAGTTGGGCGAGCAGGTGACCGTGGCTGCTGGTGCAGGCGGAAGGTAGCACGACATGGGGACCGGTGCGTGGTAGCAGGAGATGGCTTCTAGGGTAGAGGTCGCATGAGATTTCTGGAGGAGAAAGTAGATTGGAGAGAGAAAGAAGGAATAAGAGAAATTAATTAAAAAAAGAAATAAGAAATCAATAGGAAGTTATGGGCGTGAAGGCATGGAGTAAATGGAGGCGCTACTTTTGGGTGGTGCATGGATTTGGGGGTGTGGGATTTAAGGAATTAAATCAAATTAAAAATAATAATAATATAATATTTGGGGGTGTGGGATTCAAGGAATTAAATCAAATTAATAATAATAATATAATAATGTTATTATTATTTTCATTGGGAAACTGTATTTTGATGGTGTCTTCCTTGTGTGACCTCAGTTTCACGAACCGTCAGTGGGAGTGTGACCCTGACTCCGAGGTGGAATTTATTAGTCTAATATTTGATGCCTTTCTCAGGTTTTTCAATCGGGTACCCGAAGCGCTTGGAAAATAATTGATTTAATAATATTATTAAATCTTCGACTTGCCATAACTCATGCGTGCGACATCCGATTGGATTGCCGTCAGCGGCGATGTGACCCTGTCATTAAGACGGTTGATTCAAGTCTAATGTTCGATATTAAATTCTGGTTCGTGGCTCGGGTCCACAAAACACCCAATGATAATAATAATATTATTATTATTATTACGGGATCTTGTATCTAACATATCTCTCTCATTCGGTGTCGGAATGATGAACTGTCTGCGAAATTGTGACCCTGGAATTAAGACAAATGTTTCAAGACCAATTTTGGGTATTTATGTTGAGGTTGATGCGCGGGCCCCATGAGGCCCGATTCGTGCGTGTTGTGGTGAAATGAAACTTTTTCACCGGTTATCCGTTTTGGACCAATTGGTAGTCCATATCGTGTGTTTTTCGGTATAGAACGTAATGGTGTGACCAGTTTGGTTCACCAGTGTCATTTAAAGTACGGATGGGTTGGTTCGAACCTGAAACCAACCGGGCCCTCGGAGCGGAAACACTTATAACTTGAGAGCTATGGACGTCTGATTGATGTGCCATGGACTTTGTTGGATTCCTCTTGATGAGACGGTTCTTTTGGAATACTCCACTTGATGTTTGGATGCAGTTGGAGTACGGTCAGGTTGGATTAGCTTATTAACCCACCAGGCCCCTAGAACGGAAATACTATTAACTCTCAGACCAGACGTCCATTTCAAAAACCATCAGCGGCGTTGGTAATCACGTTGATAAATAGTTCCATTGATTATACCCTATGAGAGTTCGGGGTACAATTGAGATACGGTCGGGTTGGTTCGTTCACGAAACCAACCAGGCCCTCTGGACGAAAAGGCTAATAACTCACTGATCGGGCGTCCGATTGTCGCGTCGTCTGTTGTGTTGAGACCCCTTTGACGAGGCGGTCCATTGAGATACTTCTACGTGAGACTTTGTGATACTTGGAGTATCGACCAGTAGCTCGTGGTGCGGATCCTCCCAGATACGAGCGTACGGAGTATGGAGACTTTGTAGTAGGCTGAGACCTGAAGACTGCTAGTCTGATTCGAGTCAGAGTGACTTGTATAGCCCAATGGGGAGCACTACTCTGTTTGGGTGGAAGACCCACGGCGGGGAGCATGGCTGAGTTTGGGTGGAAGACCCAGGGTACTCAACAAAAGAAGTACCTATACAGGCTATTAGGGGGGTGCACTACTGTGTTTGGGTGGCAGACCCCGGCGGGGAGCACTACTGTGTTTGGGTGGCTGACCCGCAGAACTCGACAGGAGGAGTACGTTAGCAGTCTTAGGTTAGTGAGAAGCGCCTCAGAGTCGTGACAGGATCAGTGTGCTCGACAGAGAGGAATCTCTTCAGTAGTTGCGATTTCGATATCATTAATGAAAATCCTGGTTTTGAGCTGAGTCAATGAACTTTGTTTTTACCTCATGATTGAGATGAGTTACATGATAACTTAGGTATATGTATGGGAATATACCTAATTAAAGGTTATCTGTTTAGATCTTTCTTTGTGGTTTATCCTTGTTGGATTTTAGTGAGACCTTGAGGGTCTCGGGGTCCCTACTGAGTATCGTAATACTCACCCCTGCATAGGCTATGCCTGTATCTCATTGTGTTGGTTGCAGACGATGGAAAACACTGATCGTGGTTGAGGCTTTTTGATTTGGACGGTACTCGAAGGTTGATCTCACGACGAGTTGGTACCAGGAGGAGACAGACGGACGGACGGACGGATGCGGAGTGCTGAGGAGGACTTTTGTATCTACCCTTCATGTAGGATCCGTGGGGGATGATCCAAGAGCTTCTTTTCACCTTTCACATGTTGTTCTTTGAGTTGTACTTTACTTTCAGTTGTAGTTGTACCTTTCTGTTGGGCTTTTATTTCCATCCCCTTTGTATTTCCAACACACTTGTTTACTGCTTTACTTAGTGTTTGCTTCCACTTGTACTCTATTATGTTGTTTACTTTTATAAACACAATGTCTTACATTTTTATTGGGATTTACGCCTTTGGTGCTAGTCACCAGCCCCTAACCTATGGAATGCGGGTTTGGGGTTGTCACGACACGGGCCCTGAGGACGGGTCATGAAAAATTGGTATCAGAGGTAGTACCCAGCCTAAAGTGCAGTGCACTGCCTGGGTTATAGATGTAGGGTCCCCAATGAGGGCGTTGTGCTCTAAAGGGGGGAGGGGTGATTGTAACATCCTCGAATGATAAAGGGCTAAATGGATAAATTATATGAGTCATGTCAACAAGGTGCACCTTCCTTTTTGGGAGCCTGTCTGATTAGAACTCCACAGTTAAGTGTGTTTGTCCTAGAGTAGTGATAAGGATGGGTGACCTTCTGGGAAGTTTCCCAGGGTGTGTGTGAGTAAGGACAAATCACACTGGAAAGGACATGTGTTGGCCTGTGGAGACAATCATTAGTCAAATGACCTGTTCAGGCATGTGGGTGGACCTTGGGGTGGGCCCCATGTGTCTGCGGGGCAACTGGTGGGTGGGGCCCAGTTTTCACAATTGGTATTAGAGGAGTCAGTTCTAATGCAGAACTCAATACTCTGATAATTCTTTTCTGTGAAACAATAGTGTTAACGATACCAGGTGTGGTCTTCAGTTCAGGGAGTCTAGTGTTGGTGTGGCGGCCGACGTATCCCTACACCAGGACCCTGACTACTGATTTCCATCATAGTGCACGAAAACACTGATTGCGTGTGTGTTTCCTAAAGTTTTAAAGTCAGCTCAAACAAGGTCAGTTCACCAGGTTTAAATCGTTTGACCGTGTCACATCTGTTTAGGATGCCTCCACGCAGACAGTTAGTTGGAGTTCTGATAGAGTACACGATGATGGCCCACCAAGCGATGAGGCTCTGGTGCAGGGCCCTCTCTCTATGACGGCACCTTCGGGTGGCGTACCAGCATCAACACCACCTATTAGGAAGCAGATTCCACCAGCCGTACTAGAGGACGGTGCAAGCTGACATAACGCGTTGCACGAGTTCCAGTAGTAGAGGCCTCTGAGGTTATGAGGCGAGAGAGATTCCCAGGCAGCAGTGGACTGGATGTAGGTTATTGCTAGGGTTCTATACCTAGTTTAGACACTAGTAGAGCAAATGTATATCTTAGCTAATGGTGTTTCCCTGTGAGTGACCATGACGATGGTCGACATAGTGATAAGGCTTCAGTACGTGGACAGATGCCTGAGATAGTACCTTCGGGTAGTGTTCAAGCTATATCAGTACCCAATGGTTAACAGTTACAACTGGAGGTACCGGTAGATGACACATGTAGGCATATTTCCTTACACGTGTTTCAACATCAGATACCCCTCAGGTTCCGAGGTGAGCCCGACTCATAGGCGGCTGAGGATAGGCTTGAGGAGGTGGTTGAGAGTTTTCTATAGCTTATACAGCTTCGACAGGATGGCATATTGGTAGCTGAGTATTCATTGAGGCGTATCGATCATTACTAGTACTTGATGACTACGATTCGATCAGTGCTTTAGAGATCGGACCTCGGAGTGAAGAAGTGTTAAGGATAGATGAATCTACAGAGTAGCAGATGTTGAAGCAGAGCTAGGAGAGCAGCATGAGGTGGTGAACATTTCGACATGTTACAACCCCTACCTTTGTAGTCCCCGCTAGGCTTAGGGAGCTGGAGGGGAGGGGATGAGAGTAGCTGCATGCGGTCAAGGAGTGCGATCGAAAGGCTCTAGGGATGATTTGAGGTACAGTCTGTGTCTACAACTAGCTGCCGTATCAATAGACTAAGAACCAATCATTCCTTCCTTTCATGAATCTTATCCCAGACCTAGAGTTTCCGGTTAAAGCCGTTCACTTGACCCTCATGTCTGGAGATAACTTTGTGAGGACACTCGATAATAACACTTATGCCGATGGTGTGATCTGACCCTTGAGGCGAGAGTTTCCGTTGGAACCTCTTGGTGGCAGCGTCGAGGCCTTACAAAGTTGGTCTTGGTATGGATTGGATTCATAGTTCATTATCAGAATGACTGTATTAGGAAAAAAGGTTGTGGTTTATCTACAATATTGGGATGGGGTTTTTCCTTGGTTGGCTAAAAGGGATTCCCAGGCAGCACATGATAAACTCATGCATAGGAGGGTGTTTCCAATCACTCTTGAGTTGGCCAACCTTGCCCTCGTGGAAGTATGGTTTTGTGTTTTCTATTCCAAACAGGGAATGGATGCCTTTAGAGTTCGAGGCTGGTGAACACATTTTTATACGGGTCTCACCTCGATGAGGTCTATAGAGATTTGGATGAGGTGTCAAGTTAACTCCGCGTTTTATCGGACCTCTCCAGGTCCCCAGTAGAGTAGACGAGGTGGTTTACTTCTTGACCTTTCCACCATAGTTGCACTAGGTGCATGACATCTTCTACATATCTCAGCTGAGGAGATACGTGCACGACCCTTCACACATCATCGACCACAGGGTGTTGGACATCGATGATGGGGCGACATTCACAGAGGTTCCAGTGGAGATCAAGGATTTACAGGAGCTGGTCCTACGTGGACGATCACTTCCTCTTGTGCGCTTCCACTGGTAGCACAGGAACCTCTAGGAGATCACCTGGGAGTGGAAGGCTCAGATGCATGCTCAGTACCACTTTTGTTTCCCCTAGTGTGTGTTGAAGCTTTACGGGGACATAAAGACCTGAGTTGGGAGTAATTTAAAGACATAGAAAAATCAAGGAAATTTTTCTCTTAATTTCGTTGGAATTTTACGGGTACACAGTTTCTGACGGAACCTGATTCCGAGTCCCGGTGTCCCCGGAATAATTTTATGAAGTTTGGTTAGGCATAAATTAACACGCGTAAGCAGTTTTACTGAAAAAGTGGAATAACTCTTAAACAGTTACTTGGATCAGAAATTTGAGGGCACCGTTGCGCTCAGGATGGCGGGTTTACCCTAGGCGTGACTTATGTTTTGTGGGCGCGGGATACCTGTGAGAAATTTCAAAAATGTAATAACCGTAAATAAAATAATTAAATAAATTACATGATTTTTTAAATGGTTATAACTCACAAATGTTAGCTCGGATTAAAAAATCCGAGAGCACCGCTGAACACATGAGTTCATGCTTTATTAATGCAGATACTAACTTTGGCTGGCACGATCCACCAGAAAAAGTTAGTTTTTGGCCGCAAAAAAAAAGTGACAATTGTTTTACTGTAAAATTCATAACTTTTAAACAGTAACTCGAACTGAAAATCTGAGAGCATCGCTGGGTACGTTGGGGCGTTTTTTACTTAGGCAGAGCCTAACCTCGACCGGTGCAAGATGAGGTTGACTGATAATAATTTTCCAAAGTTTTTTTCGGGTACCTTCAGTAAACATACGTGTGGGTTTTTCTATCTTTTGAACCGGTGCTCGGAATTGAAATCTGAGGGCACTGATGAACTCGTTACGCCGGTAATTTATTAAGGGAACCTTCACCACAGTTGTGTTTTAAGTGGGTTGAGAATTAATAATTGGGGATTTAGAATTAAATAAATAAAATTCATGGTACACAATTTTATTTATATCTATGGTAGTCATACCCTGCAATGGTGAGTTAAGGGTGAGACCCATAACCACCAACTTCCCATGTGTGGATAAATGAGAGGTGGGTCCCACATGAGCCCCAACCTCTCTTCTTCCATAAATCTCTCTAACCCCCTTTAACACCACTGCAATTTAATGTGACAAACCCTTTAATAAAGGGACCATATCTCTCCCTCTTTAATGGTGCCAACACATTAAATTAATTAAGTGTTTTGAATTTGAAAAAGCATGGCATGCTTATTAATAGGGGAAGCCTTTTTTTAATATGGGTTGGCAAATATTTGGTGGACCTTGATGATCCTATGAAGGATTGGAACGAAATGTGCTTTTCTCCTGATGAAGAATGCTATACGATACAAAGAACTTGAATTCACCGACGACGTGCCTTTTTTTCTTCTTCCTCCACATCATGGAAGAAGAAACCGCCACGGGGGAACGTTGCCAATTACAATGTTCTTTCTTCCTCCGATGTTGACGGGATCGATACCATTCTTCCGCAACGTCGTTCTATCACAACGCTTTCCTCTTTTCGTGGCTCGACGACATGCAACGTCATGATCGAGGTAGGGAGTTTTCGTATATAGTGTATATGTGATTTATACCACGTGCATGGGTATTTTAATTGCAGATTGTTGGTATAATTTATTTTGAATAAATTAAACCCTTGTCGATGAGGAGTTTTGGATTGAGCCTCTAATGCAGAGGGGACGACTAATGGACAAGCCCAAACCCTCCTATGGTTGTTCTTTTGTGCGCGGATTGATGGGCGACATTGAAACGGGCCGCAACTACGATTCGAAGCCAGTATGATGCGCAGAATGATCCCTTGGCACGGGTCTGACGAGGGTCCCGGTGGTCCAAGTCGATGGTTCGGTAGGGCGAGCAGGGGACCGTGGCTGCTGTTGTAGGTGTAAGGTGGCACGACATGTGGACCGGTGCGTGGTAGTAGGAGATGGCTGCTAGGGTAGAGGCCGCGTGAGATTTATGGAGGAGAAAGGAGATTGGAGAGAGAAAGAAGGAATAAGAGAAATAAATTAAAAGAAGAAAAAACAAATCAATAGGAAGTGATGGGGCGTGAAGGCATGGATTAAAGGGATGCTCTAATTTTGGGTGGTGCATGGATTTGGGGGTGTATTATTTAAGGAATTAAATCAAATAAATAATAATAATAATATAATAATGTTACTATTATTTTCGTCGGGAAAACTGTATTTTCACTGTATCTTCCCCGTGTGACCTCGGTTTCACGAACCGTCAGTGGAAGTGTGACCCTGACTCCGAGGAGGAATTTATGACTCCAATATTGGATGTCTTTTTCGTGATTTTGGATCGGGTACCCGAAGCGCTCAGAAAATAATAGATTTAATTTTATTATTAAATCTTCGACCTGCTATAACTCATGCGTGCAACGTCTGATTGGCATGCCATCTGCGGCGACGTGACCCTGTCTTTAAGATGGTTGATTCAAGTCTAATCTTCGATACTAAATTCTGGTTAGTGGCTCTGGACCACGAAACACCCAATGATAATAATAATATTATTATTACGGGATCTTGTATCTGACATATCTCTCTCATTTGATGTCGGAATGACGAAACTTCTGCGAAATTGCGACCCTGGAATTAAGACGGATGTTTCAAGACCAATTTTAAATATTTAAGTCAAGGTCGAGGCATGGGCCCCATGAGGCCCGGTTCGCGCGTGTTGCAGTGAAATGAATCTTTTTCAGCGATTATCCGTTTTGGACCAATGGGTAGTCCATATCATGTGTTTTTCGGTACGGATCATAATGGTGTGACCGGTTTGGTTAACTGGTGTCATTTGAAGTACAGCTGGGTTGGTTCGACCCCGAAACCAACCGGGCCCTCAGAGCGGAAATTCATATAACTTGAGCTCCGGACGTCCGATTGATGTGTCGTCGACTTTGTTGGATTCCTCTTGATGAGACGATTCTTTTGGAATACTCCACTTGAGGTTTGGATTCGGTTGGAGTATGGTCAGGTTGGTTTAGCTTATAAATTAATCGGGCCCCTGGAAAAAGAATACTAATAACTCTCAGACCAAACGTCCGTTTGAAGAACCGTCAGCGGTGTTGGTAATCACATTGGGAAACGGTTCCATTGAGTATACTCTATGAGAGTTCGGGGTAGAGTTGAGATACAGTCGGGTTGGTTCGTTCACCAAATCAACCGGGCCCCCGGGACGAAAAGGCTAATAACTCACAGACTGGGCGTCTTATTGACGTGCCATCTGTTGTGTTGAGACCCCTGTGAAGAGGCGGTCCTTTGAGATACTTCTTTGTGGGACTTTATGATACTTGGAGTATCGAACAGTAGCTCGTGAAGCGGATCCTACCGGAGACAAGCGTACTGAGTATAGAGACCTTGTAGCTGGCTGAGACCTGAAGACTACTTGTCCGATTTGAGTCAGAGTGACTTGTATAGCCTAGTGGGGATCACGACTGTGTTTGGGTGGCAGACCCATGACGGGGAGCACTACAGTGTTTGGGTGGCAGACCCGCAGTACTCAACAGGAGTACCTCTGTAGGCTATTTGGTGGGGGGGGGGGGGGGGGTGCACTACTGTGTTTGGGTGGAAGACCCCGGAGGGGAGCACTAATGTGTTTGGGTGGCTAACTCGCGGTACTCGATAGAAGGAGTACCTTAGCAGTATTAAGTTAGTGAGAAGCGACCTAGAGTCATGACAGGATCAGTGTGCTCGACAGAGGGGGAGATCTTCAGTAGTTGCAGTTTTGATATCATTAATGAAAATCCTGGTGTTGAGCTGAGTCAATGACCTTTGTGTTTACCTCATGATTGAGATGGGTAACATGATAACATATGTATATGTATGGGCATATACCTAAGTAAAGGTTATCTGTTTAGATCTTTCTTTTTGGTTTATCCTTGTTGGATTTTAGTGAGACCTTGAGGGTCCTGGGGTCCCTACTGAGTATCGTAATACTCACCCCTGTACGGGCTATGCCCGCACCTCGTTATATTGGTTACAGAAGACGGACAACACTGATCGTGGTTAAGGCTTGTTGAGCTGGACAGTACCCGGAGGTGGATCTCATGACGAGTCGGTACCCGGAGGAGACAGACGGTCGGACGGTCGGATGCAGGGCAGTTGGTGGGCGGGACCCAGTTGTCACAATTTGTATCAGAGGTGGTACCCAGCCTTAAGTGCGGTGCACTGCCTAGGTTGAGATGTAGGGTCCACAATGAGGGTGTTGTGCTCTAAAGGGGGGGGGTGATTGTAACATCCCTGAATGATATAGGGTTAAATGGTAAATGATATGACTCATGTCAACAAGGTGAAACTTCCTTTTTGGGAGCCTGTATGATTAGAACTCCACAGTTAATCGTGTTTGGCCTGGAGTAATGATAAGGATGGGTGACCTTCTGGGAAGTTTCCCAGGGTCCACCCAAATGCCCAAACGGGTCATTTGACTAATGATTGTCCCCACAGGCCAGCACATGTCATTTCTAATGTGCTTTGTCCTTACACGCACACACCCTGGGAAACTTCCCAGAAGGTCACCCATCCTTATCACTACTCCAGGACAAGTACGATTAATTGGGGAGTTATAATCAGGCAGGCTCCTGAAAAGGAAGGTGCACCTTGTTGACATGAGTCATATCATTTATCCATTTAACCCTTTATCATTCAGGGATGTTGCAATTATGATCCATATATCATGAACATTAATGAAATTTATGATGGACTCTTGAACACCCTAAGAAGGGAGGGATGAATCAGGGTGTGAAAATATTATTTAAAATTGATGGATCTTGTTCCCACAGTGGTAGGAACCTGTTAAACTTGTCTGAAGAGGAAGTGAAGAAAACAAACAATCACATGCAACGCAATGACATAGTAATTTTACATTGTTCACCACTAAGGGATACGTTTAACACGAATACACCAACAACATGTCAGTCATACAAAACACCACTAATCATCACAAGATATTAATTATAAAAGTTTACCATTTTCAATTTATGCCAGGTGGATTTTCTTTACAATGTTTTAGGGAATGTACACTGCGTCCCTCAGATCACTTCCCATGACTCCCCCTTTCTCACTGCATTGGATGAATCTTCACTCAGTTTATCTACTTGAAGGTCACATCAATGGTATAGCATTAAATCATGCATACTCAACTGTAAATGGATGCTCTATTGAAGTATCATTTTCACCTGCATATATAATTTACATTCCCACACACTGATAGGTTATGGTAATTAATTATGAAAAATGATTTGGTCAATTTCCAAGCTTCCTTTGGTGTTCCACATAACACATTACCTCCTCTGCATACTATACAGTTGGTATCGTTTGCGGCTCAACTACTTCCCATACCACTACTACTTTCGTATACTGTCCATTCCCACCGCGTACTACCCTTATTTCTCGCGTACTACCCTGCTCCATGTACTATCTCTGCAAACTATGTTCCGCAAATGGGCTCTCCTTCACCATCTACCTCTACTCTGTGTTCAACACTGCTTTCTTCGTGTACTTCCTTGCTCCACTTCATACTACGAGATTTTCCTCTACAAACCAAGCTCTCTTTCATGAACAATTTTCCTTAAGTGGATTGTTCTCTCCAAATACCATATTCTCCTTTACTAATGACTTCAGAATTCATAGGATTTTATCCCATATTTTTAATCTCCAATCTAGGTACATAAGGAAGGAGACTACTGCTCCTTATATATGCATAAATGTATCTGAACAAACTACTAAACCAAAATTTACTAAATCATTGATTTTGGTGCATCCTCCATCATATACCTCTCTTATCCTATGAATTACAACAACCCTACAAACCTCCATCCTTCTATGTACCGTACTACCCTGTCCACATAAATTCACTACAGACCGATTTATGTTCTGTGAAATACTCTGTGTATCATTCCCGTTTCCTGGTATGAAACTGCCAACCATTACCGAAACATGGTATTTGGTCAATGTTTTGAGATATGTGCTTCCCTTATTTTACATATTTTCATTTCCATTTTGCATACCGTTCATAGATATGAGAAGAAAATTCTTTCCCAAACACTGGGAAACATCTCCACCTTCATTACTGATTTCAGCCTAAATGTTAAGGCCATATTATTTTACAAAATCCATGGTAATCCATGTGAATATGGGAAAAGGAAACAATACATAATCCATTATAAACAAAAAATAGCCTTGGTTCCGTCAATATCCCACATTTGGTTTTTTGGGAATCTATAAATAAATTCACTAAATCACCAGCCACATTCATAGACTAAAACATCAATAAACAACTCAGACATCACTCAAAGTATACGTGAGTAGTGCTCAGTGTAGAAATAATAGAGTGGAAATGAATTCAGATATCATGCTTTTATTTTTCCCCATTATTGCATGATTGAATTCCTCAATTTTCCATCAATTCCTTGTCCAGAAAATATATTTCACATTCTTGAGCCATTGAATTTATCTAATCTCCCCCATTAAAAATAAACCACAAGAACCAAATCATGACTTGAAGAACACAAAAAAATTCTCCCCCTAGATTGTATCTCCCCCATACACCTGCATCACATCCATAACCATATTAAAACAGCTAAAAAATATTGGGAGAGGAGAATTTTGTAACCTCCTTATGCACTGAGAGGTTTTTGAACTCTCAGTTTGAACCAATGTTTCTCTAATACTACCACTGACAATGGGAGTGTCAGGATATTGGCCACTTTATCATCAGTTCCAACTTGATCCATTTTAATCAATCCATGTTCAAATTTTTCCTTGGTGAAGTGATATTTGATTTCAATATGTTTCATATGGGAATGATGAACCAGGATTTTCATAAGATCAATTGTGCTCTTGTCATCACAGTGAATCACTGTTGGATGTTTCACCTCATCAACATTTTCAGTCAGTTGCATCTTCATCCAAAGTAACTGAGTTTATGCCTTTGTAGCAAATATATAATCAGCATCCGTAGTACTAAGAGAATTAATTTCTTCCTTCTTGATCACCTAGCCCACACATTGCTTCCCAATATAGATTTCTCCACCACTGGTGGACTTTATATCCACTACATCTCCAGTCCAATGAGCATAAAAATGGAAGATAGTTCACTATCTCCTCTTAAAACAATGTATATCCCATAATTGTGTAAACCTTGAATGTATCTCATGATTCTTTTCACTAACTCCATATATTCATCCAACAGATTACTCTAAAAGTGGGATGCAAGGATTGGTGAAAATACAATATCTTGTGTTGTCGCCATTAGGTATAGTATGATTCCAATCATTCTTCTTTACATTGTGGGATCCATAGTAGCCCCTTACTTATGCTTTCACAGCTTTTTTTTCAAACACAATCAGAGTCAAAATTGGTTTGGAATAACGTATATTGATTTTCATCAGAAGATCTATTGCATACATTTCTTGGGAAATGTATGTTTAATCCTTCTTCTGATTCACCTACAATCCTAAAAATTATGTGAGTTCCCCAATCTTGGGCGATTCAAATTTTGATTTCATGTGATTGGAAATTTATCAAATAATCTCTTCCAGCTCCCACCGAATGTAATATAATCCACATATATTGATACCATGAACTGATCCTTTTGATATATCTTCACGTAGGTATTGTGATCAACTGCCCTTCTTTTATACTCAATATTTATTATATAAGAGTCCAACTGAGAGTACAATGCCGGTGGTGCCTGTTTCAGACCAGAGAGAGCATCCTTTAATTTTCAGACCTTTAGTTCTTCATTTCCATGAAATAAACCCACAGGTTGTTCAATGTTGACTTATTCTTCCAATAATCCATGTAAGACTGACTTCTTGACATCCATTTAACACACTTTATAACATATTTGGATTTCCATGGCTTGAAATAACCTAATTGACTCCTATATCACTGTTGGAGAAAACAACTCCTCAAAATCAACGCCCTCAATTTTTGAATATCCTTTACAGACCATGCTTTCCTTATTTCTGATCACATTTCCATTTTGGTTAAATTTGTTCAGGAAACTTCACTTCATTCCAAATAGATTGTGACCATCATGACTTTTGACAATTCCCCATGTGTATTTTTTGTCAATCTGATCTAACGCTTCATTCGTTTCATTCAACCAATTATCATACTTTGCAGCCTCTTCAAATGAGAATGGTTCTACAACTGATAGAAATATATATTGTGCATTATTTCTCATTCTTTTTGTTTGTGTGGGTGCATTCCAATCCCTGATAATGTTGGACCGATCAATCTCTACTCTTTGATATCTACTTTGAGGTTTGACAAAATTCTCTCCAGTTATGGCATCCTATTAGAATTAATCTTCTATGTAATCATCATGATATGACTCGGAAGAGTTTTTTACCCCTTCCTATACCTTTTTATTACCATGTGTTCCATGTTCACATTCTTCATCATCTTTTATCTCATCAGCATAATAATTCCCCAAATGAATCATTTTTTTTCACATCAACGATTTTAACATCAATGCTTTCGAAAAATATTTCGAAGAACTTATTGAAACACTTGCAGGATTTGATGTTCATTGAGTATCCAAGAAATATTATTTCATATAAGTTTTCACCATACTTACCTTAAAATCCTTCTTTGTTTTGGAAGAATAAATTGCTTATGAAAACAAAAAAATATTTGAAAGACAGATTCCTTCCATTCCAAAATTCCTATGGAGAATTTGTCTAACCCATATAAAACCCTGTTCAATTTTAGAATACACAATGCATCTTGAACTACCTATTTATAGTAATGTCTTGGAATACGACTCTCTATCAAAACAATTCTTTCCATATTGTTTACCTATTTATTCATGTGCTCAACAACTCCATTTTTCTATGGAGTTCTCATAGTTTCCACCTCATGTTGTATCCCATTCTTCTCTCGATAATTTTATAATTCAATGGACTTTTATTTCCCATCATTTTCATACTGCATTACTTTTATCTTCTGCCCAGTATCATTCATAGTGATTCGTCAATAGGATTTTATAGAATCAAGAACATTTCGCTCCCTATGTATAATGATCACACATACCATTCTACTGTAATAATATATGAAATAAAAATAACGTCACCCCATGTGTTCCGGAAACATTTATTGGGACACATACGTCTGTATGGATGAGCTCAAGAAGATTTGATTCCATTATTTTCTTTGGCTGATAGGAATTGCAGACCAGATTCCCCCAAATGAAAGCATCACAAGCCTTTTCTCATTCACACATAATCTTGAGGATTTCCATGAAAATATTATTCATGGATATCTTTTCCATGTCATCATGATTAATTTGCCCCAATATCAAATGCCACATGTTTTTTCTTATTCCATAGTCATGTAGAAAATAATTTTTGTACTATCGACCTGATAGAAGTTTCTCTTTGTTAGGAATCCTTTCAGAAGAGAATTCCATGTCATTCCTATTATAGTCATCCCTTATGGATGAATTTACAAATAAGTCCTAAGACATTGAGGTGACTCACACTCAGATGATCATGACATAATCCATCCAAATAAAGAATATTAGTCTTCTTTAACTTGCTATTATCCAGTTCAGTATTTCCACTTCCATTGATATTAAAAAAACCATAATTATCGAACCTCATAGTTTTATTGTCCTTTTTCATGATATTTGTTATTATGTTTTAATTCCATGTCATATAAGATGAAGAACCACTATCAGGAATCCAAATTTTGTTGTTCTTGGTTGCATTCAGAGCTACTTCTGCCATGTTGGATTTCTTGATTTTCATCTTTTCATTCAATGAGATATTGGATTGAGTGTAGGAAACTGATGGGCTTTCAATTATCAATTACTTTTACACATGATCATCATATTCGTACTCTTCTTCTAAAGGAGAAAATCTATTCGAAACACAAACATCATCTTGTAGATGAGTATTGACTCGTCTTTGGATATTGTAAGAATTTCTCCAATCATACCTCTTCTTGCAATACACAACTTTATGGACAACGTTAGAATAGTGAAAAAAATATACATAGAAATTATTTCTTCTATAAGATGGTGGATTTTAAATCAATCCCCTTTTTTGACATCCTGAATCTTCCCTATTCAAATATCTCCTTACATATTCCCAATATGACATGTTATGGCCATATAGCCATAAAATTGACACTTCATGAAGGTAAATGTCTTCTCACATTTATTAATCCTCGTTTATCCCTCCTTATGAAAATAGTTTGTCTACCTATCATTTCTGGACACCTGAGGATCTTTTTTAGTTATTATATAAGCTTGAATTGTGGTTTTCTTTTTCATCACTTCAGAAGACTTTTTAACTTTTCTAAATTTCATCTTTCCTTTATCATGGACTATTTAATTTCCTGCATTCGATGTTTCGACATTGAAACCAATTCAACTATTAAACATGCCCATTGGTCTCTGGTCATTCAGAATCTTTTCAACTCCATCGACACATAACATAGCTCTCTCTAGGAACTAAACATCTAAGAATATTCTAAAAAGGATTTTCCTCATTGATTATTTTGAAATTGATTACCTTTTGAGTTTACTTATTAGGGTAACAAGTTCCATCTCTATTCCCTTAATAGTCAGGGATTTATCTTCCAGTATGGAGGTACGGTTATTGATGACCTTTCCCCATTCTTCAATTTTGAGTTTTACTTCCATGAAACCTTCTGTGGTTTCTTGGATTGGTGACTGCACTTTCAAAAATTCCGCCAATTGTTCATTTTCTACTTCAAGCTGATAAAAATATTATGATGACTCTTCCACAATTTCATTCAAATAATTTCATCTCTTACATTGATTATTAAGCTTACCAAAAACGTCCTTAAGTTGAAACTTGGTATTGGTGTCAATGTTCAACTGATTTTCACCAGCGTTATCTTTTGAGGGTTATAATATTTCAGTTATAGCTGTCATGGATGCAAGGTTACCATATTTTAATTCTTCTTCCTCTTCATTGAAGATTTCATTATAATCGTCTTTTTCTTCACAAATAAAACTCATTAATTGAAATTTCATTCCATATTCGAAATATCTCTTGTTGAAAAACCTTTTCTGAGTCTCTTGAATGTATCCATCTTCACTTTCATCATCATTGAACTCTCTTTGGAATCAAGAAAAAATGTGCCTAACTCTTCTTCATCTAAAAAATCCATAGGTAGATTTCATTCAAATTTCCTTGTTCCCTTCTTTAGTTTCATGGAAATGAGAGAACCAAATTCATTTTCCTCATCATCTCCATCACTAATATCTCCTGAAACATTCTATTTTTCAATGTCTTTGAATTTAATTTCCTTGATCACACAGTTCAAAAGTTATTATGGTTGGATTCTCATTTCATATAATTATAGATTAGTAAGAATATTATCCATTGCGAGTTTGGAGAGATCTCTATCCTCAAGGGATAACACATTTTCATTGTAATGGGGTGGAATTCTTCCCAAGAGTTTCATTACTATGTCAATGTCATTGATTTCTTCACCCATACCTCAGATGGATCCAACATCTAAAGTAATATGATTAAAAAAGGATTTTTCATTTTTATCAGGGCGTATCTTTAGATCATCAAACTGTTTGTGTAGAACTTGAAGTATCTCCTGTTTACTTTGATATCTCATTCATAAATATTCCCTAGTTTATCCCAAATTAACATGGTTGATGTGAAACTCTGTAAATTTAGATAAATATTATTATAAAGAGATACAATGATTGAATTCCTTGCTTTTCCATCAACATCAATAAATTTCTTGTATACATCAATCGATGATAGTCTTATAGGATTAGTGACATTTATTCCCTACGCAGTAGCAAATAAGCCTTCCATTCCAAGATATATTAGTTTAGATCTCAGCCAGTTTTTTCATATCTGAAAATCACTTCCATTGAAGAGGGTAACTCCCCTAATATCATTGGATTCTCCATGCGAGAAGAATATAGATTCTACACCATAAATCTAGCTTTGATACCACTTAAAGCACCGCAGAACACCCTGAGAGGGGAGTGATAAATCAGGGTGTCAAATTATTCTTTTAAACTGATGGATCTTGTTCCCACATTTGTAGGAACCTATTAAACCATTCTGAAGAAGAAGTGCAGAAAATAAACAACTACAAACACGGCCTTTATCAGCGCTAAAAATGGCCTTTATCAGCGTTAGAAAAAGCGCTGATAAAGCCAGCGTAGATAAAGGGGGGGGGGTCCCCTTTATCAGCGCTTCCTTTATCAGCGCTTTTGTTTTAGCACTGATAATGGACCATTTTATCAGCGCTTTTAAAAAAGTGCTGATAAATGTTAAAAAAATTTAAAAAAATTAAACAAATTTAAAAAAAAAATTAAAAAAATTTTAAAAAAAATTTAAAAATACTGCGAATCGGGGGGGCTTTTATAGCGCTTGAGCCCCCCCCCCTTTACATCACTTTTATGCCCTTGTACATCACCCCATGCACCCCCTCCACCCTTTAACAGTGCTTGCTGCTATATTCCCCCATGCGCGCGCGCCCCTGCCTCCACCAGGATTTGAACTCGAGACCTCCCCCCTGCGCGCCTAAGCCTTTACCATTACACTATTTTTATTTGTCTTCCAATTCATGATATATATATATATATTTAGTTATATTTATTCGTATACTAATATATATTTATATTAATATATATATATAGTTATATTATAATATATATATAGGTATATTATAATATATATATATAGTTATATTATAATATATATATAGTTATATTAATATATATATATATATAGTAATATTAATATATATATATATAGTGATATTAATATATATATATATATTTAGTTATATTTATTCGCATAGTAATATATATTTATATTAATATATATATATATAGTTATATTAACATATATATAGTTATACGAATATATATATATAGTTATATTAATATATATATATAGTGATATTAATATATATATTTATAGTAATACTAATATAAATATATGTAGTTATATTAATATATATATAGTTATTAGATTAATATATATATATAGTTAGATTAATATATATATAGTTAGATTAATATATATATATAGTTAGATTAATATATAGGTATATAAATATTCATATATTGGTATTTTAAATAAAATGGATCTTAGTTAATATTTAGATAAAGCTAATATTTTTTATATGTAAGTATGTTTAATTATTTATTTAAAAAATTTAATTTTTAGGTGCGAATATATAAAAAATATGTACATGTAGTTATATATTTGATTATAAATTGTAGTGCATTATAAAAAAGGATAAAATTTCAAAGACATAATATCAATATGAATGTAATACCTTGGAATAAATTCAGTCCCCACTAATAAAAGACAATAATACCCCCTTAAACGAGTTTGAAAATCCCCAAAATGTTAAAAAATCTGGGAACCCCGAAAAAAAACCTAGTTTTGGAGGCATTCTGAGCCTCGTTTGGCCTCGAAAAACGCTCTTCCGGGGTTCCCCCGGGTCACTACGACGTAGAGCTCGTCACAGGCTTTGATTTGATATGTGGTAGAGCTCAAACGGACACCTGGAACAAAAGTTATAGCCGTTTGATGTTTGAGTTGCGTTTTCAACATATTTTGGATCTTTTTTTAATTTTTTTAATTTTTTTACTCCTCAAATTGTTATTAAATGAGTATTACTCCATAATTATTATCAATGTATTAATTAAAAATATTTTTTTAGTTTTTTATGAAGCCATTTTCACTAAATATCTTATATATTAAGTATAATAAGTGTAAATGTACATTTATACATATCTAAAATATATTTAAAAATTATATATTATATTTATATAACAATATAACTATATTTATATATGAATATATTAATATATTTTTAAATTTTTTTTGAAGCCGGCCCTTTATCAGCGCTTTTTCGTTAGTGCTAATAAAGGGGGGTGGGGGGGGGGGTGCTGCGAAAAACTGTTTTTGTGGTAGTGAATCAAAGGAAAATAAATGATGTCTTATTTTTACACGGTTCACCACTAAGGGAAAAATCGAATGAGAATACACTGACAATGTGTCGGTCATACCAAAAACCAATAATCTTCACACGTTTTGGATTACAAAATATTATCACAATCACTGTATGCAAGAAGCATTTTTTACAAGTGTTTAGGGAATTCACAATGATTCCCTCAGAGAAATTCCACAGACCCCCCTTTGATCACTGCATTGGAAGAATATCCACTCAGATTATCAACTTGAGGGTCGTTACAATTGTTTAGAATTAAATCATACATCCTAAACTATAAATGGATGATATGTTGATTTCAAGTTATCACCCACAGATGTATATTTCTTTCCCGCACACTGATATGATATGGTAATTAATTATGCAATCTCATTTGGTCAATTTTCAGGCTTCCATGGGTGTTTCACGTACTATTTTTCCACCTCCACATACTGAGTAGTGGGTATGGTTTGTGGCTAACCTCCTTCGTGAACCACTACTGTTTTCTCATATCGTCCAACCCCACCACGATATTCCCTTCTCTACCTCGTACTACCCTACTCCTTATACTTCCTTCATAAACCACCATCTGCAAATAGCCCCTACATCATGAACAACATTTTCTCTACGTACAGCCATGCTTGCTCCGTGTATTTCCTTTCTCTACTGTATACTGCGAGATATTCCTTTGAAACCCACACTCTCTTTCATGATCTGTTTTCCTTATGTAGATCATTCTCTCCCTATAGCATCTTCTCCTCTACGAACCACTTCAGACTTTACATGTTTTCTTCTTTAATCTTTAATCTCCAATCCAGCTACCCTACGAAAGGGATTGCTACTCCTTATATAGGAACAAATGGATCTGAAAAATATGATAAACCAAGAGTTAATAAATCATTGATTGTGGTACAACCTCCACTGCATACCTCTCTTTTCCCATGAACCACATCAATGTTGAGAACCTCCATCCTTTCGTGCACCACTTTTCTCCGTCTTTATACCATCACCAAAAACAAATTTTGGTTATGTGAACGGAACTCTATAACATTCCTACCGCCTTTTACGTAGTCACAAACTATTCCTAGAACATGGTATGCGGTCCATATTCTATGGTATACCATTCCCTTCTTTTTCATATTTTTTTACATTTCACATATCGTTCAATCCTAAATGAAAAACCTTATTTTTCAAACACTAGGAATCAACTCTACCTTCAGTACTACTATCAACATCAATTGTAAGAACACATTCCTTACAAAACTCCCTATTCATCCACGTGCACATTGACAATTAAAAAACCAGACTCTTTTATAAACAAAAAATATCCTAGGATCCAAAAATTTCATCAACTCATGTTATTAATGATTTATTCTTTTATTGGTACCTTTTTTCTACTCTTTGTTACATAATATTGTTAAGAATGTGTTTTCATGGAATCCTAACATTAACATCCTTTCTATCAGAAAATTGAATTCCCTAACAACAATGTTTTCTATGAAGGGTTTCCAAAAATATTATATTATTCCCCAATATAAATTAAAACATAATTTATACCTTTTTGTCTTTTAACAATTTTTTATATTAATCCACTTTTCTCTTTCCGAACAAGGAATATTTTTAACATGTTACCATGAAAAAGTAATACACTTATTTCCTCAGAAGGCATGTACAGATTTACCTATCATTATTTCTTTGATGCTTCCTATACATGCATAGAAGGATAGATTTCATGAAAATGTTTTTAAAAATAATTATATTTAATGAAATTATTTTTCAAATCTTTACAATATTTCATCATAAGTATCCAAAATATTTTTCAACAAATGTTTTTTTCAAATAGGGTTCATGATTCTTTTATATGTTTATAAGTAAAATTGATTAATTTTTTTTTTCAAAAATAACCTTAATTGTTTTGAAGGAGAATTGTTTTAAAAATATTTTGAAGCATTGTTTTCAATGATGTTTTTTCAAATTGTTCTCATGATTCATTAATATTTTTTCAAAAAATTATTTATATATTCGAAATGTATTTTCAAAGAAATGATTTTCAAAACATTTTTATGCGATTTTTATATGTTTTCACTGAAAATGGATTCCAAAATATTTTGAAATATTTCTTTATAATATTTCAATATTATTTTCATGAAAATTGGGTTCAAAAGGAATTGATGTTTTAAAAATAATTTTTCTTAGTAGAAAGGATATTTTCCTCGTGAATTGTTTTAAAATTATCATTACAAGTTATACTCCATCTGTGTTGACAATTGATGATTTTACTCATTAACTTCTATGAAATTATCCAAAGGTTTCATTCAAATTCTTTCCTCTAGGTTCTATGATTTAATGGAATGATTCTTATGATTTCTAATTATCTTCCACGGTTTATTCATTTGATGAAATTATTATGAAACGTAACATTTTAGAAATGTTATGATATGGTTAAATGTTTATTACAACAATTTAATTTCATGGGTTTTGATATGATTATTTATGAATCAGTGGGACATGTATGTATAATTTCAATATGAGATGTGTGGGCCTATATCTCCCTGCAATGCATTATGTAATGATTTATATCTCATGATAAAGATATATCTCGAAAGGGAAATGAACATGTTTTACTTTTATGGAGTAGGAATGATAAATCAAATCGTCTCAATATCACATGGCTTGAATGAGGACTGATCTCGGTTCAGTAATACATACTGGGAATGGGCTGTGAACCCAGTTAATTAATGTAAAATTTCCACTATGATGGCCATTGTAGTCATGCCTTGACTATGATGTAAATAATTATATATTCGTAATTATTTTCCAAAATTCCATGTATTAATCTTATATAATTATTTCATGTATTACATTATTTATTTCCTTATGATTCATGTCTTGTGAAATGCCTATCTTTATACCATTAATCATGTATATGATCATTGATATGTATGGTATAATCTTCTATTTTCATGATCATGTTCTCATACCACTGTGTCTATGTTTATTCATATATATCTCTTTTGTTTACCTTTACTGAGTATCTAAGATCCCCCCTTTTTATCTTTGGTCCCTAGGTTAAGATTACATATTTCATGTTTGATATGTCTAAGAGGGATTATAGTATAGGAGAACCTAGTGGGTGATAATATGGCTCTCTCACATACCTGTGTTTATGTTTCCCTGATTCCAAAGGCACTAAACTAATACAGTCATTGGGAGTACAGTTTTACAAGGATTTGTGTATTATTAAAAAGTGATTAAGTGTTAATTTATAAAAAGGGAGGGTCACTATGGGTTGTATTAGAAAAATGTCTAGTTAAACATTAGAAACTAAGCTGAGAGATCAATAATGAGAAATCTATGGAAATTTTTAACGATAACTATGAGGATAATGAAATATATAGGATAATGTACATGAATATTGGTAAAGGGTAGAGTGAGTGGTTTCCTTGAAAAAAAATATATGTTTAGATACTACAACTGGATGAGGCTTTAGAACAGATTTACCTATGGCTAAAACTCAAAAAAGATATATCAAGCATAACTCAGGGTAATTTGGTACTTGAAAATGGTCCATGTTGTACATGTGGTTTCACATTGTCTGGAGATATTCTTTGGGAATTAATAAACTCTTAATTAACCAGCAGGAAATATTTAAATAAATGTTGATTATGAAAAATAAATGGTAATCAAGTGGAGTTATATTTTATGAAAGGTGACATAATTTTTACATCCTATGTGTTGTTTTCATGATTATGTGATTCCTCACAATGATAATAAATTATTACTAAATTTTGTATAGTTTAAGATAATTGTGGGAACCTAAAAGAACTAGATTAACATTGAGTAAGACAAAAAATTGACGATGAGAATTTAAATTGTATGATCACTAGGGTGAAGTATTTTGTGGTCATCATTAGTCAATTTTTAAATAAAATTATCGACTATGTATAATTTAACAAACTCCTAGACTCACCAAGGAATATATGTTATGTTTTCACATAGAGATTGGGTAATGGAGACCATAGAAGAAATAATATTCAGTTTCCTTTGTGACAGGAATGTGGAATGAATAACATAAGAGAATGTATTAGAGGAATGAAATTGTGTTTTGACTATGGAATAGAAGGAAAAAAAGCATGTAACTACAAAGGAAAAATGAAGATCTCAGTTAATGAAATAGATGAGAATATTGGACTCCCTAAGACATCATTATTTATAATGTGTATTAAGTTTTGAATAAATTGTCATTATGCAAATCAATGTCTTTAGTGGAATACTCTTGAAGAGTATCATCAATTTGGTACAAGTAATGGTTAAATTGTTTATGATAAAGAGATTACCAATGAAATGTGAAAGGAAAGAATGTATTATGTAATAGAATGAGGTAGACTTGTTAATGGTATAAAAATTAAGTGGAATAATAAATGTTTTTATGTATTTCGATTCAATAATTATGTTAAATGAATTGAGAAATATATAAGGATCATTCTATTTATTTTCTTCACTGTGGATTTACAATAACACGTGGAATGGTTCTAGTGGAATATAAATAAAATATTATAGAAACTCTATGTACATAGAAACTAAATTATTAAGGGAATTAAAACCCTTAATATGTTACTTATGATATGATAATATTTTTTTGGATAAAGATATACTGGATAAGAATAAATAAATTAGATGGTACTGATTACATAAGAACTAATTATGCAAATGTTGATTGGTAGTTTATGTTATCATTGATGAAGCTTAATATATTTTATTTATTTGTGGAATATATCCAATATACAATGAATAAGTAAAAATGTATGTTTTCAATTATTATTTATGTTATTTCTATTCATTACCCGATTTCATGAGAATACCTGAAGAAGGAATTCACATGTTTGGAATTTGAACAACTAAAGCTACATTGTGTTATATTGGGAATCAATGTTAAGCTGATTTCATGACATTATATATAATTTTATGGATATAAATATTTACCCTTGGAGATACAGTAATTCACTAATGGAAATTTTATGTTAAACATTAGAGGAAGTATTTTTTACATTGAGATTGTATTGAAAACCCTTGTTGAAATTCTATTTATTGATTAACGATATTTTAAGGATGTCTAAGAGATTTATTCAGAATATTATATTAGCATGGTTTTAGAAAAGGAAATAATGTATTTAGGATGACAACCAATAATTTTTTGAAAGGTCACGGGTATTGAACCCATTACCGAATCATGATAAGGGTTTCACGAACACAATATGCCTATGTGATGTATTGGATAATGTGTAAGTATTTTTGTTGAATAAATATTAATATTGAACCAATAGAGTAGCTTTTTATGTTTACATATTTACATATCAACCATATAGATTTTGTAGAATAGTTAGAAACAAATAGTTATAATATTAAATCTTTTAAACGACAAAAGATATGATAAAAGTGTATTTTAGTACTTCCGACATTAATGTTAATTTCCAAACATCCAATTATTAATGTAATAGATGAATTTAAATTAGATAAAAACACAACTGAAGTGTGGAATTTTAATTATATAAATATATAATGTATGTAAACTAACATATTTTTTTCTATAAAATAATTACTCAACATTTGGATTATGATAAAAAATGTGATGTCATAATACCTTATATTTTGTTCAACCGATATATATATTCAAATCATCACAGATTTATGTCATTGAGTACCTCAACGTTTCCTTGATCATTCAATTATTAGTGAATTCTGACCTCAATCTGTCCCTATAAATATTTTGGTTTTTCCTCCATGCCCGAGCACCATTCCCATCCAATGTTACCCTACGCGGAACCATCGTTTTTATTTTAATTTGGGTAACCATTATGGTTCTACCATTGCCTTTGGAATATCTTTTTTTGTATTTATTTTTACGATGTGGGTTTCTATAAAACATTGAAGTATTAATCCTTTGTTAACCATTAAGAATTTCTCAAGAGAAATTAATTTTCTGGGGGGTAGAATTTAACACCCTGTTATTTTGTTAATTATTATTATTTTATTAATTTAACCTTTTTTATATTTTTCATTTCACGCTACAGAAATTTTTTTTATATGAAATAACTTCGTTTTGCCTAATTTATACACCTCACTAAGTACATCACGCCCTACAATAAAAATAAATTTTAGCAAACTCTACATGGATCACCAAGGAAATATAGCATCACACGCATCAATGACTTTCCACAATGGCTTTCATAAAACACAAGATCGAGTTTTAAAAAACTATAATATACTATTATAATAAGATATAACCTAGCTATTAAATTGGAGGTGTATAATTTTATTATCTAATTTTTGAAAATATTTTTTTTACACAAATAAAAGATGAATTAATTTGTTACCAATTAATTAGAAATGAAGATGACAAATAATTGAATATAAAAAGAAAATATTATTATTTTTATGGTCAGAATGATTTTTTACAATAATAAATTAAATTAAATACAATTATTATTTGATATTAATGTAATAAATTTGTTATATATTTAATAAAATGATTTTTTAATTCAATATATTTTACAGACATAATATTAGAAAAAACCCAATTTAATGCTTAGAACCAATATATTTATAAATGTAGTTTTACCGCCTTTTAACAGTGAACCCATTTTAAATAAAATTTTTGGAACATTAATAGATTTAATATCTAAAAATAAATTTTATATTTCAAATGAAAACATAAATATTATCTTAGATTAATTTTATTTATTTTTATGTATGATTTTATTTTATAATGAATAATGAAAAATAATGTATTTTAGTTCAAAACAACTTTTTTATCTAATTTATTTATAAGTTTAAATTAAATTTAAAACTGGTTTCCAAGTTTTTATTAGATAATATTTTATAAATTAATACAATGTAGGACATTATAACTAATTTCACTTTGAATCAGGATATAAAAACGTAGAATTTTTTTGAAAGATTTTACAATAAATAATTGCATTGTCGTCCCATTTACACGAATAAATGTAACATGAAATTTTCCATATCATTAATTGCAATTCATAAAAATGGATCCCATATTTTGAATCAAAATAATTTTTAATTCAAAATAAGGTGAAATTATTTTTAAACCTACGATATTAATTAATGTAGTTAAATATAACTACAACAATTAGGGTAAATTTAAGCATAATAAGGGACTAAACCCTAATATTAATGGCCCAAAAAAACTGTAAATATATTCAATACTAATTTTAAGGACATATTTCGATGATATAATCACAATTCATGCCATTTGTTCTTTATGGGAGCCAAATTCCATGGAAAAAACGTGGTTTGATTTCCCTTTCAGAAAATTTATAGGAGTACCACTCCACATCTACTATAAAATGCCTCCTCTCCTCCCACATCCTCACACCTATCGAGACACTTTGGCCTGACAAATATATTCCCAATTAACTTACCAAAAACCCTCACTTCCTCCTTAATCCCCCTTTTTCATAAATACTTCTAAATAATAACTTTGGGCAAACCAAATGGTTTGACCGGATTAAGATGCAACATCCTCCCTTAAACTCTTTTATATTATTTTTAGTCTCCACCCCTACACTATTCTTATTAAATTAATATAAAAAAAACCATTATACTATATATTCTTTGTATTTTTTAATGATAAGGGATCAACCTACACATACCCAGTGCTCCATCTAATAGTCAATGGACATATTGTATATGTGTACGGTGAACTACCGCTTAACAAAATGATGATTATTCATTCTTCTCCTACAACCTATCATGGTAGAAATTATGATGGAACCTATATTAATTTATAATATATATTATACTCATAATTTATTTTAATCTTATTTAATTCTTTTTATACACATATGATTATAACATCCATTTTTTCTTACATCATAATTTCATTTGAGGAATTGGGGATTACCGCCCCTCAAAGCGATGTGATTCATTCACATACAACATGGAATGTATTAAGGATGTGTGTAGTAAACATATATGGTATATATAGAATTATAATAAAATTTTAATGATATTATATGAATATATAATTATATTTCATTTTCTGTAATTATTTTAATACGATAATAAAAAATGAATCATCGTTCATGCATATGTGTGGCATACCTTCTCCATAACCAATTTATTCCAGTTCATAATTCAATATTATATATATTATAATAATAAAAATATAATGAAGATATTTGATATTTATAACATCGTTTAAATTATTTAAACCATTATATATGTTTATAGACCAAAGGTATAACAAATTAATACACCTGTGAAAAACAAAGAAAATATTACCCAAAATGAATCCTTAAAATATAATTGTTAATAATCGTGTAATATAATGTCTTCATCAAAACATATGTGCTATTAGATATAATAATATGGTCGTATGATATATTTATAATAAAAATATATTTATTATATATGTAGTTTTTTTAGTATGATGAGATTAAAGACACATGGTAAGGGAATTTCATCTCACTTTTTATTTTTATAAGATATATACATTACTCACCACCCATTTCTTATGTGTGGTGGGTATAAGGATCATGGATGTATTCTATTATTATTATAAATAAAATTACGTGTATTAAAAAATCCAATTTATTATATTTCTATCATGGGATTTATGTTTCAAAATTTACTAAATCAGAAAAGTAAATTTTCTATCAATTTTTCTTATTTAAGATATATACCATGTTATGCAACTTTATTTTTTCATGAAGTGTGTATACTACCATTGATATTTATATCATTAATATCGATCTTTTCATGATATTTTATTTTTTATGTAATTTCATTTTATTACATTGGGAGTATGGTTAAAAGTTTCCAAGTGGTAATTGTTTATTGAATCTACATCATTTCTTTTCATGAATATTTATGTTTATGTGTCCTTTGAAAAATATTATGATCAATCACTCAAGAAAATGTACTTATTTTTTATCATTTGGTTATTAATGAATTAATCATGTATTGGTACATTTTTTCATCCTTTTTTATAATATATATTTAAGAAATTGTTTTTAAGAGAACCTTATTCTAACCTCTCTTTAGTCAGAAATCTCTATTCCTTAAAAATCATATTTTATGAAAAGAGATTCCATGAATATTCTACTATTATCGTACAATAATTAAATTGAATATTTTTCGTTTATTAATATTTCCAATGTATTTAAATTAATATTCTTTTCTTTTTGTGAAAAAGTATGTTTTCCATCCTTTTAATGTGAAAAAGGAATGTTCTTCTTGCATCCTTTTTCATGTAGGGACTTATATCCATTCATTTCTATGAAGATTCATTTGCATGTTTAAAAGGATAATTTTTTATGAAAATGTTTTTTATAAAAATAATTTGTGAAAAAAATTGAAATCATTTTCATGATTTCATTAGATGTTTTCAATGTATTTTTTAAGGAATGTTTTTTTTTCAAATGGTTTTTATGATTGTTTTATAATTTTTCAATGAAATTTGTTTTGAAAAATGTTTTCAAAATTCCTTTATAAATTTTTAAGGAAAATTGTTTTCAAATGGTTTTGAATATTATATTATTAGTTTTAATGGATTTTTTTTCAAAACGTTTTCAATCTTCTTTTATATTTTTTCAATGAAAATGGATTTCAAATGATTTTCAAGCCTTATTTTTTAGTTCAGAAATTATTTTCAACGAATTGGGTTCAAAATTTTTTCACTCTCTCATTATATGTTTTCAAATATAAATTATTCCAAATGTCTTTCAATGTTTTTTTCATAAGCATTCATTTTTAGTTTCAATAAAATGGTTTTTCAAATGTATGTAGGTTTTAAAGTGTTTTTTCAATGAAGAAATGATATTTACCTCAAGAGTTGTTTTTAAAATATCCTTCCATGTCATTTTCCATATATGATGACATATGTTGATGATACTCAATCCATTAAAAAGAATGAATCAAAGGTTCCATTTGTTTTCCTTTTTAAATGGTCTATGTTTTTATGTAATGATACTTGAAACACCTATTTATATTAAACAATTTATATGCCTTTCAGACCCACTTATTCTCATGGGTTATGATTTTGATGAAAGGATTATGAAACCTGTCTTTTTCCTAAGGTTAAAATAGGAGTACATGTTTATGACCCAAATATAAATTTATGGTTTATGATATGATTGTATTTGAATTGTTGGAACATGTATATATGATTTAATTATTAGATGGGTGGGACCTATATCTACTTCAATTGAATATTGTAAGGATTTATATCTTATGAGATAGACGTGGATGGAATACTAAATGAAGTCAGTTTAATATTGCATGGCTTGGATTATAAATGAACACAGTTAAGTATTACCGGGTTGTAACAATGATTGAACTCCATTCAGTAATATAGGGTTCAAACGAGGCATGAACCTAGTTCAGTAATGGACTTTTTCCACTAAGATTGTCTGGGAAAAAATGCCCTGACTACTAAGGAAACTATTATATATTCTTATTTGTATGAAACAATTACATATATTATTTCTATGTTATGATTTCCCAGATTATTTTCCGTCTTTCCTTATTATTCATATCTTATAATCTCCAATGCAATTTTCCAGGATTCAGGTATATGATCTTTGATATAAAGGGTATGATATTCTATTTTCATGATCATGTTCTCATACTAATAGGCTCATGTTTATGCTAACTTGTGTCCCTTGTTTACCCTTACTGATCATATGAGCTCACCCCTTTTCTTGTTTCCATAACCATTTTATGAATACATGTTTCTTTTATTTTATATTTAAGACGGTTTCTTGTATTGGAGAACCTAGTGAGAGATAATATTGATCTCTCATTTACTAGAGAATATGTTTCCAGGTTTCAAAAGGAACTAAACTAATGATTGATTTGGCTGTCCATTTTTATTAAGTTTTATGTATTCCTCCAATGTTATTTAATATTGACGTAAGAAAGGATAGGTTTTCTATATAAGGTGTGTCTGATTTTACATAATATTTTTGATGAACCATTTTAGTTTATTAATCTTTTTTAGAAGGGGTTTGTGTAATATATAAAATAATCCCCTTATATGTATGTATATTGAGACAAATATGTTCCTTATAGGTTAGATGAATTGTTATTTGTTATGGATAATTACATAGACCACTCATGTGTTTATGAATGAAATTTTTTTATGGTTTGAGCACCTAATGTTATTTTAAAATCAGATAATAATGTTTCCATTACAATTTATGAATAGAATTATCAAAGGGAATTCTAAATGAATGGAATTATAACTAGGAATATTTAATAACATTTCCAAATTGTTTTCTTATAAATAAATTATTAAATGGTTTGATACAAAGTTTTATGTTCTGATGGATAATATAATGGCCTACATAACACCATTTTTCATGATGACTAATGATTGGGACCCTACAAAACTCTAAAATTGTTTGGATTTTCTTTAAAAAATGTCACGGAATGAACACTAAAATTGAATTAGAATTCATTTCATATTAAACATGAGTGTGGCATCCCTTATTACTAATGAGACTTGGTAATAAAGTCCCTCACACTAATGATTATCCAGAATGGAGTCCCTTAATAATCTTGATACTCAAGACTATATTCCCTCATTAATTAGGATACTTTATCATGGAATCCCTTATTAGTCTTGACACATGTATATAATGGACTTTATTACTCATGATAGTCATAAATTCACTCCCTTATTACTCATGATACATAGGAATGACATCCCTTATTACTCATTATACACGAGTGTCGAATCCCATTAATTTCATGATAATCGAGCATGTCAACCATTATTACTCATGATACTTGAGCACAGTTTCCATCATTATCATATGAGACATATAGACATGACGAACCGTAAAAAAAATTAGACTTCTATTATATTATTATTATTAGGAATAGATGCCTTTGTCTTTGAAATTAGATCCCTTATAGGGTATGTATATTTCTATTTATTTCCATTTTAATATATTAATATATATATATATATATATGCAGGATTATATATATTCAAGCATTGGTCAAAGAAGGAATTATTAACCGAGAAACCATGTAGAACATGATGCCAACTTGTTAACAGTTATTCATTGGGTAATTTATTATTATTCCTTTGCACTAATATATATTTGAATCATAGACATGATATAATTAAAACCATTTTTGGTTGAATACTGAGTATATTTCACTCCATATTCATGCCATAATTCATTAATAAGATATACCTCATAGTTTTAGAATGTGGTTTTGGAATTTTCATTCTTATTGTTATTAATTTTGTGATGTTTTTCTAAGACTTGGTAGCATTGGAGCACAAGTATTAGTTAGAGCTCCATATTCACTTAGAGATAGACTATGGTTTTTTTTCAATTCACTGTGTAGTTTTTATTTTATCACATTATTTTTTCTACTACATTGTATATTATAGCATCCCATGGACATGCATAGTTATATTATTTCATATTTCACATTTATCTGATTTATATATACTACCATTCATTTAAACTACACCGTCCATTAATTTCTGTATGATATACTGTTATTCTAATTTGATCGTGATGGTATATTTGACCCTCTATCCATTATTGGTTCCTCATGGATATTAATCAGCATCCATCATACAAAGAGGCATGATTGAGGTAATGTGGCGACCAGTCTGATAAATACTTATAAATTCAGATGGGACATGACATTACACTTTGTAGGCTATATCCAATAAAGATCATTTGAAATGACAGGGTTACCTAGATTATACTGGGCCTTCAAATAGATATTTCCTTATAGAGGTAATTCTTATCATCATAGTGAAAAATGGAGGAAGTTATCTTTTAAAGGAGGAAACCCTAATGTGTATGCCCCTATTTAGAAAAATAACAAATGTTTCTGGCTGAGAAAATAACATCTTTAATCATATACGACCAAACAGATTGTACCGCTCTCCAACAAAAAATGAATTATTTCCATCATCACTATAAAATCCAACTATCCTCTAGTATAATTTAATAACTACATGTGAATAATACCTCCATTCCATATCATGAATGAAATTATATAAATTATTCTAAAGAATAATGAAATACCAAAATTACTTCTACTTCCCCGTTATCAGCTCACAACCATGGGACACATCATGATTACACATCTAACATCGAAATAGAAGAGTAAACAAAATGGGAACATTAAGAGTCAGGAAATTGAGTCCCATTGAATTAACCAAGGTGGGTATAATTATGGTATATGAATCTATGAAATGAATTAAATCATTAACCAATATTAAAGAAAAGTTGAAATCACTATAGATTATGTCGATTCCCACAATGATTATCATGATTATGGTATGAATATATATGTTTATGGATATCTTTCATTCCCTTTAATGAACGCCTCTAAAAATATGCTAAAACTTATCTACCTTGGGGTGAGTGTCGACATAAGTTTATTTCATAGAATATACCACTCATATCAGTGATACTTAATCATACTATCAATATAGCTAGTCTAACGTTTTAGGATATCACTGTACCTTTGTGTGAAATAAAAAATTTAACATGGAACATGTATATCTTTGAGGGTTTATGGGAACATAGAAACAAATAATATATATAACACCTAGAAACATAAAACACCACTGCAGACCCTTTGATGTGAATAAGTAACTGATTGAACCAAAGTAACTAGAGGATTAATTATGTGGTTGACTCTTTTCATGAAAAAAATTAATTATTTAAATATTATAGATCCTCCACTAATCCTCTAGTCCTTTTAGAGAACTGATATCCCCCTCCTATGATGATCCCAAATGGTTATGCATATTGTGAATTAATTTATCTTTCTTATGAAACATATAGTATGCAGGATATATAAATGGATTGACTACATAGAAATTCATTGAACAAACTGACTCCTCCATATTTCAAGATATTATCCCCTCATAAAAAAATATATCATTGGAGAAGGAAAGGAGGTCATTAATATTGATCCTAAGATCACACATTCCATGAATCCCACTACAAGGAGAAACAATAATACATCAATTTCACTATCCTAATCATCAATGCTAAAAAATCATCAGAAATCTTATTTTTTTAAATCGTTATAAGAATCACCAAGCTATTTTCTATTTCTTTGATACAAGATCTTATGTTATAGAATTTCTCCCCATATCATATTGGAATAAAATGAAACCCAAAACACTATAATAACAAAGATTACTAAAAATATTATTTCAAGACTTTACATCCAAAGATAAATATGATAAGTAGATATGATTCCCACGTATATATATATATTCGTACTCTGATGCTCAATCTCACAGAGTATATACTATTATAGATGATTCTCCCATTTCATGTGAACCCACCTATGATATGCGAGGTTAACCTAACCAACATTAATATCATATAGATTAGGAAAAACAGATATTTTCAAAATTAATAACCAATAACATATTCATGTAATAATTGTATTTTATTTAGTAATTATAGTTTTAATTTTATTCATTTAATTTCCATAAACACACCTATTCGAATCACAATAACAATCACTCATTATACATGTATAAATACAATTTATGAACCATTCATGTGGTACCATTTCACTTGAATTATTATAATAATCGGTTCCAAGAATTATATCAAAAGTGACCATATAATATTGCTTCTTTGACAGTTTACCTGGATTATGTCATGAAACATGCCAAGATAGTTTTATTACCCTACCTACACATGTAATCCTCACAATTACTATACATAAATACCATCCTAAATATCAAACAATAGATCTAATAGAAATCATTCTTGACCATCCCTAACTAATAACCCCTCCTAGTTTTTTAGTGCTTATGGGAGTGAGCCTTGATGAACAATGACAATAATACCAAGGTTATAGGCTAGTATATATTAATAAAACATGTAAATGAGAGGAATTAAGCTCACATAATCAATGATATTATATATAAACAACCAATAAACTCAATGGAATTAATAAAATATAAATATATAATATTATAAAAATTCATGATTAATTAGAAAAGTGTTCAAAAACTACATAAATGGTCAAACCAAATATTATGATGTGACATCGATAGAAATCATGAAATCCAAGATAGTATGATCTTGATTAGTCTTCAATCTCACCATATTGTCCGGGAAAACATATTATAAATGCTTTTAGTGGAAAAATAGATAACCTGGTGGAATTATAGTCATGATATATCTTGAATATTATAAACCCCACTACTAATAAACCATTTAATAAATAAAAGAACAAAAAATAACCAACATTGACATCTACCACCAAGACTCAAAAATAATCACTTATCAAATATCAGATCTAAACAAAGTAAAATAGTAGGAAAATGTATAATATCCTTGATCCAAATAACCACTTCACCAATGATTTTATCTTCCTTTACTATAAATTATTCACCATGAGCTAAAAATTTACTATATCTATTCTATGGAACACCATGAGTCATGTTAGTATTGTAGTTTTTCTCAATCCTGGAGGACATAAACCTAATTTAAACCTCATACCATGAAATAAAAAGTCAATTTCATAAAATATAAACAATATTACCTCAAGAAATCATTCAATATGAACACAAAATTTTGGTACTATACTAACAAATCATCATCATCCCATTGGGTCTTTCAAAATAATAAAACCTAGAGGTCCTTCTATGTACTTCACGTATATCAAGATTCATGAATACCTCATTGGACCTTCAAGTATATCATGTACCACTAAAATATTCACTACCTAAATTATATATCATAGGAGGTCATGTATGATTTAGACTACAACAATTTTTCCCTTAAAATCCTCAGTGTTAGGATTAATCCCCTGAAACCTTACATTAGTGTGGGTGTTGGAAAGTGTATCCAACTTAGATTGCGTTCTTATTTAGAATATACTGAAATTAAATCTACATAAATCCACACACAATATCATAATTAAGGTTTCATAATGAAAAAAAAACTATATCCCATCAACATTAACACTCTTCACTAATCTTATTCCACATTCACTACTATATATAACAGTACATATTAGAAACATTACCACACAATAATATTCCCAAAAAAAATATCCACAAAAACCGAGTTTCCATTTCCATTAATCTATTTACAGATTTCCAATTACCATGAAAATTATCTTTGTGAAACCATTTTATTCCATTTTTAATGAAAAAACACTCTCTGTTCTATTCACACATTCCTTTGTGTATTATTATTTCATTTGGATCAATCTACATATTAAATTATTGTCATCCTTATTATGATTTTTTTTCATTAACAAATATATTCCATTATTACCAGGAAATAAAAAATGATTTCAAAATAACCTCTATATCAATTTCTCATACAATTCTATCATATGATATTTCTAAACGTAGAATGTATACTATATCATCGCTACACAAACCACAATCTCAACCGAGACCCACTATGTTATAGTGAGAATCTTCTACAACACACACTACACATCCCCCCAAACCACTAACCACATGAAAATTCCATTATTAGGGATCAAACCATATAATCCCATAAATAACCACAAAACCAAAACAACCAAAATCATATAATTTAATTTCATCAAAAATAGAAATAACATCACCAAATTCCTAATTAAACCTTTTAATAGTGAAGCATATTCAAACATTCATTTTCAACAATTTCCAATATCCACCAAACCGATGAATTTAATTCACTATGTTATTATACTTTTATTAATTTATGTTTTACAACTGACAAATGAAAATGAAAAAAAACATATATTAATTTTAACACTAATAATGATCAGTCACTAAGTTCAAAATGAAAACCATCAGTGCTTTCAAACACCGTAGTAAATAATTTTCCCATTCCATTTAATTTTGGTATGGTTCAGTATCATTATTAGTTCAATATATATTAAACATAAAATGAAATAAAAAACATGATAATACCAATATTTATAATGGATAATGTAGTTTTATTGAATCCCTTACTACAATAAGATATTTATGAATCACTATGAATGAACAATGAAAGCGAGGGAAGGTCAATGTTTGAAAATGAACATGAAGTCAATAAAAAATATTTCATATCATGACTTGTATCAATATATTGTTCAAAATACATTAAAACCAATTCCAATAACCAACATCAATAACCTACCTAGAACGAATAATATAATTATATCCCATAATTTAATTTATTTACTCACCATAGTTAACTAATTTCCAAGCAATAAAATAAAAATTTCAATGACTTGGATAAGGTAATGAATGATCCTTTAAAACCATCCATGATTCACTTAAAATTTTTGATAAATGAATTAGGATTGATTAAAAACAGAAGGGAAATATATTTTATACTTTTGATGGAGAACACCAATTCATAACATCACATGGGAATTTCTTCCACATAATCATCGAGTAAAATTATGACTAACCACATTTATCTATATACCCTAATGATGTAATCTATTGATATAGTTAATGGGGATAGTAAAATTTTGAAACATGCTAAAAATATATCTAAAAAATATGGTGTTCTAGGTGTAAAAATGTGAACTATGATTGATTCCATGATCTGTACATCATGCATTGAAGAGAACCTTATACAATGATTGATATTATACTCTATGCACCAGGATCCACCACCTAAACCACATTCACCTCATGAACTAAAAAAATAAAAACAAACTCAGAATAGATACATTTATTCCTTGTTACATGTTTCCCACAATGAATAGTTATATCAACTAAATTTTCATTACAAAACCACTCATCCTTTCTCAATCCTCTTCTAGAAACCCTCATTACACAAAATGGAAAAATCAATATTTTAGAAAAATATAGACCAATTTGAAAATTTTTGAAGTGATTCTATATTTTTAAACCAATTTTTATATTTACACATCCCCATTTATTGGAGGAATATGATCATAAAATTCATGAAACATTATTTTTTGCCATCAATATTGGTATTTGGCCATCCTTTCACTTTTGGTTTTTCTAAAATTTGACATTGTGTTGACCAACTTATTATTTATTCAATACTCAATGATAAAAAATAGTGACAATATATTCATCATATAAATTGTACATTACACATCAATATAATAGTTTCTCAAGATCACAAGATCATAAAATAACAAATGAACAGGCTATTGTAATCAATATATTAAAAATATAAAATATTAAACATGAGATTATTTGAATCTTTGATAATGAATAATATTATTTTAATACTTTATAAAAAATTCAGAGTCTTTGAAAGTGAAGAATGTTAATATAATTTCATATTGAAATATGATAAATTATAGACAATAGAAAATAAGTGTTTCTACAAGATTGATTATTCAAACTCATGCATTATATAAATAATAGGGATAATAAATAAAAATGTAAGAACTTATAGTGGGGATCAATATCTATACTAAGAAATACAAAATCATTTCATGATTTGTTCATGGGTTTAGAAATATTTTATAACAATATCATGTTCACTACATACGTGTTTCATAATAATATCTACATAGAAAACAAAGAGATATAATTTATAGTTTTTGAAACATCTTTATTATTTTTTCCTCTATTTAATACACCCCTTATAACATAAATAATTCTAATTAATCCATTCCCCAACATTCATATGATTTTTTTGATTATTGTGTTATTAAAGGAATTTTTTATCGAGCATAACTAAATCCATCCATGAATAGATGAAAAAAAGATGCACTACGCGAAATATGGTATTCTGTATATTAACTTTTCATTTGATGATTTTACATATATTCATTCAATACACAAATATTATATTAGTCTGAGAGAAAATGACTTGTAAGAGATGATTTGATCCCTCATCACCATTTCTGTTGAGTATTTTAATATTATGATTTTTATTTCCATAATATACTTAATGCTTATATGGAATCAATTATTATGATGATTAGTTCTTAAAACCTCTTGACTAATATGGGATTTATATTCACGGACACTTGATTGTTGAATAATTAAGCAATATCTTGAGAAGTGAAATGTTTGTATTAACCAATCAATAATTAGAGGACCATCAATAATTTTGATAATTTTATTCACCCAATATGAAATAAAAAATACCACATGTATTTATTATTGTCCTCTACAGATACATAGATTTGATTGATAGATCATTAAAATTAATCAATATAGAATATGTAATATTCCAACTGCGCATCATTTTTTTAGGGTTGATGGAAAATCTCAACCATTGAAGGATTATAAAATTCTTTGAATTATAATTTCTCTATTAACTATTGAATATATTATATTTATTAATTATTTTCTATGACTTAAAATTAATATTTTTTACCAATTATGTTTTTAATATATTTTAACACATTCTATTCAACACTTCTACTGTGGGAAATTATTTCACATCATGTTCTAAATATATGTGGATTATTTAATTATTCAAATATTCTACCATAGAGAGGCTCAGTTATGATGGTCTCTCTGATTCTCTTGTAGAGATGATATTCTCTATTGAATCATGAATTGTCTTCCAGTTCAACCCTCTATTCCCCATGTTCATGATTATATAGAATGGGATATGTATATTTCATTAAATGGAATATATGATAGTTTGTTAAACCAAAATGATAATACCATTCATTAAATACACCCCTAAAGTCCATAAGAGGAATATAGATTCGAGGTTTAACTTATAGTCACTCCAAATACTAATATATTTCCAGCACTAGCTCACTCATGAAAATGACACATTCACCATTTCATAATCTTACAAACATTATAATATCTCCACCATATGTTATCTATCGTAGTTGATGTGTTATGATGTATGATTCATCAAATTTTCCCTCCAACGTTTCAATGTAACTACATCTATCTATGTGAAAGGTATATTCAATACATGAAACACACATATATATATATATATTATTTAATAAAATATTTTTTTAAACTTCATGCTATATTGGGTATCTTACAAACAACTCAATATAATTATACAAGCAATATAACATAAAAAAACCCAAAAATTACATCCCACGAAAATAGCTAGTTACTAAAACATTGAGAAAAATTCAATATAATGTTGAAACTGCAACCATATAAAAATAATCCAAGGACTATATGATAACACATCAAAAATAATTATCAAAAAGTAATGAAGAAATTATAGAACAAACAAATCCCCTAGACATGTTATAAATATATGACATTACAACTATACCAATACTTACATGTTAAATCATTGATGTAAACTTTGTGATAGAATTGAATGATTTCCTCTCAAATAGTATATAATAATTGTAAAACATGAAAAATTATACAGCATGTGGCAGCATGGGGATAACTCTTAGTGAAATGATATATAATTGAATGTATAACCATATAAAAGTTTCTATTATTAGGAGATACTTAATAGTAGTCATTACTCTTTTTTATAATCTTCAATTGGTAGATGTAATATAATGAATTTACATGTATATAATTCATTAGGAGAGTCCATACCAAAATTATAATAGAATAATTTAATATTTTCATTAAAATTATTTCAAAAGAATAATTGGTATAAATTAGACACAGAATCGTCACATTTATTGTGAACCAGATTGGATCCTCATATATCTCAAATGTATTAAAACACCGGATGAGTACATTAGATGTTTCTTAAAAAATATGTATAACAATCTTAGTCATAGGTGAATAACCTTCCATGAATCCTTCTATAATTTTGGAACATTTAAAATGATCATGGTCATACTAAATAAACAAATGGTGAACAATGTTCCTTTGTTTACATACCATATCAATATTTATTGGAATATGAAATTTAGAATATTCATTAAAATAACCATTACTTCTTCCATGAGACCAGTGAGCAGGCTCACACATCAGTAATGGACTTCTTACCTTTTTTTAAACCATAATAAAAAAATTCATCATTTGGAACATCATAATTATAGTAAAAATAATATGAGAATCACTATAAAAGCTATATGTTTTTATAATAAATTTCTATCATCTACTTATATGATAATTATTACGCCCCTCATCATCTTCATGGTCTTATTATAACTAATAAAACCTATTCGTGTTTTAAAATTTTGAATTGCAGTATTGCACTGGATTCCTCTTATTGGTTAAACCAACTCACTTTAGGAGGACATTCCTACTACATATAGTGGAGATAATAACGTCTTATATTCTATATTACATGAATTATATGAATCTAAATAATTCCTTGTGTTTGGATTCATAACAATACTATAGGATTATAATTCAAAAGTATTATCCCACATATTTATCATATGGTTTTGGGAATTATTTATTCCCCTGGAATAATGTTCATGATTTTTATACTAGGGTCGTTCCCTGTGTAGATGGGATTATCCATCAACTAGTTTTGATTAGTTGAAATGTAGTGACAATTTAATAGGATAATATAAATTCATTTACATAATTAATCCATCAATTTCCCATTAATGGGAACATTTTACGTCCATGAAATACAATTGAGGGGTTTGTTCTCAAAAATAACCATGAGTACTGGAAGAGGTATCCAACTAAAATGTGTATGGGAACCCAAAATAACCTTGATATATTTGGATCAAGATTTATCATCTAGAACACCCGAGAGACACATGAAACACTTATAAAGTTAGTACCATCACCTTCAAAAATTTAAACATATAGAAGTAAAAAATTCAAATTAAATCTATTGAAAATATATATGTTCTCCCTCAACTATGACCAATAAAACATTTGGCGAATTATAAAAGGTACCCATTTCATAAAGAATTTATGATATTATAAAGTGTTTCATAGATATAGTCATATAATCAACTTATATAAAATGTCATTATATAGTTACCTATAGAATGAAGAAGATAAGGATTCAAGAAGGGAAATAGTGGTCCATGATTATAATACCAAAGTACTATTGAGGATAGGTCCTCATTCATATGAATATTAAAAGACCAACATTATAGATTAATTTGGAATCCCTATATATATTATACATACCTAAAATAATTCCATGAATGATCTTACATTGTAGTGAAATTAATTTTGATTTTATATGACCTTAGAAGGATGATTATTTAATAATAGTTTGAATATAATTGTATATTCACTAACATGTAAAAATGTTAAATTGGTGGAATATAATTTTAAAAAATAACTAACGTAATGGTAATAAGTAGAAAGTAAGACTCATGGAACTCTTAAGTCGATATTGGAACCATTGGTAGTCATTGAAGTCTACTGGTGACCTTGGAAAAAAATGGATGTTGGGGAATGCCAAGAACCTCTACAATATAAGAACATAGAAAAAACCAAAACATCACTTTGAGAGAAAAATATCAGTTCATATAAGATAGGAGAGTCGCCTTACTCACTATATAGGGAGGGGACATTGATTAATCCATCAACAATTACTGTATTTCCTGACTGGATCCATCTTCATGCCCTATATAATATTATGAATGATTAATAAATATGTAATGGAAATCATTTGATGTAAATATAGTGTTTCATGCCTATAAAAAAATTCTAATATATAAATTGGTTATAATGTTTTTAAATTAATTTAAATAAATATGAAACCTCTTCTTCAACCACCATGGTTATATGTTCTTCACTGTTGTCATTATATATTACCGAACTAGGGTGACTCCAATTGGTTCCATTACCTCTTAATTTATTATAGAATTCTTCATATCTTGTTCTAATGTTTTAGCACCAGATTGTAGAACAAAAATTAATCCATGTATTTAACCTTTTATCGAATCTCTGATAGTCATATCCAGACTGAAGGGAACCATACCGTATTTGGAATCAATAGAATAACTCACCACTTTATGTTTTTACATTCATTCTGTGATCCCATGAATTGATTCTCGTATATGAAATTTTTATTTACAATCAAAATTGGGAAAATGGTCAAGTAATGATGGAGACATACCTTAAAACAAAGAAGCAAGAATTTCACATTTGTATATATCTGGATGGTCAAAAAATATTCCAATACTTATCATAAATATTCTCAATGATTCTACGAATGGTGATGCATTGCCCGCCCCATTAAACTAATTTCATTGTTTGAATACCTCATATAGTACATTGCACAATACATTATTTCATGTTCCACCATAATGTTTGAGGGTCATTTTCTCTTAAGAAATATATTCTCCATTTCAAAAAAGGATTATAAATCAATATAGGAGAAAATTTATAGCATGAATATTTATCATAAAAAAACATTAATGGTAAGATATGAGATATACTTGTGATTCATTAGAAAATAAATATTTTATAGATATCGAGCTTCTCATAAATTATTCACTATGGGGATTCACTAAAAATGGGATTTAGAATGAAACAACTGGACTAGGGTCAATATTCATAAGATATTTAATATTAGGGGGGATGATTATTCATAAACCCAACAGTTCATGTCATTTTTTAGCCTAACCCTTATTCCACCATATGATTATTTTAGGTACAGGATGGGTGATACATAATATCCAAATTCCAAAGAAGTATCGATAAAATTTTATATAATTAATATTATATAATAATGACTGAAATATTTATAAATAATAAATTATATGAATATTAAAGTCATATTTTATTTTGATTATCCACGATATCCCTTTATTGAAGGTTTTACCATCCTTATTATCATTTCTTTAATTTCTATCATTTACCATAATGATTTCAATCAATTTGAGTGCCCGAGTGGAATAAAAATCCGTATAACTAATGATATGAAACTGGGGATTCATGTTCTTAAACATAAGAAAAAACTATTTTGCTTAACTCTTGAAATTCATGTATAGGGTATTTATGATTTATCCATGATCAAGCATGATTATTTCCTACACTAGTAGTGAAACGTGATTCTCTAATGCTTCCTAGTTCTATTTGAGTTATCATTTTACCAGTACATACCTCATTTTGTGTCAAATAATTTATTATAAGGTAATTACTAATTAACATCAAAAGGATTGCAACCGATAAAAATTATGGGTCTATAATAATCATGCCAAACACCGTGTCATTATATTTTCCATGTTTATACTATTATAAAGTATCACATTTGACCACAAAGGTATTTTGAGTTCTTCATTATTGTTACTACATCATATGTTGTTCTTGGATAAAAAGATAGATAATTTATTGGTCACATGATGATAAGGTCATTTTAGATTATCAAAATAGATCCTTACTTGAAAACCCCATCAAAAATTAAAAAACATTATTCTCTTGTGATCAATTTCACTATATATCAATGCATACAATGTTCAGTAAATTCCTCATTAAGAACTACCAAAAAAATTTTGTACTAAAAATGTTCATGTTGCATTAGATAGTCCCAACATCTCAATTTATTAGATGGAATGTGAAATAATGAATACATCAACTAATAATCGTCACAATTAATATATTTTTTCTAGTGGAAAAATTACATTGAAATATAATGAATATCATATATTCAAATAGCTTTGAATTTACTCTAAAACCCTCAAATAGTATGACAGACCTAATAATGATATTCCTAATCCATTTCTAAAAGGCCCCAATAGGTAATATCAAAATCAGAATTTCACCATTACAGATGGTTAGTGATAACCATACGTTAGAATGTTATGAAATTATAGTTTACAATGTCGTTAATATTTGGATAATCATTCATAAGCACATGAATATTGCCACAACACCACCCCCAAAGGTGTACCCCTCCTAGTCCATAAATGTGAGAAAGGATATAGGGACCCCCGAGTATCGCATCCAGTAGGCCCCATGATGGCGACTAGAACTTACGGTATAGTGAACACACAAATGGGAGGCATTAAGCTATCAGAGAACTTATGTGAAAGGGATATATAAGATAGATAAAAACCCAATCTAACTCAATCTGTAATATAAAATAAATCCCAAGTACACATATATAATGTCATTCAGAAACTACAACAACTGAAATGTAAAACATTAAGCACAAAAAGAAAGTAAAAACAACAGCAATTGTGAAGCCCGAACATCTCCTCTAACCCCAATCTTGTAGTAACCTGCCTAATATCCAATCTAATCTAAGGGATATAAAGAATATTTTATATATACATAGGGTGAGTATAAAGGTATACTCAGTAGGATCCTGCTCGTAGCCTCTCATTCAAAAATAAAGAAAGCCTCCTAAAGCACAGTGAACAACAAGTGAAACTAACTCATCACCTAAATAGGTATACCAAGGTCCTTGCCTCACCATGGATACTCTAACCAAGTATCTTATACAATATTTTATAATATAATAATGAAAATTAAGGGCACCCCACTAATAATTCCCCAATGGTTTGCCTCTTTTCTACAACGTTGCACGTCCAATCCATCACACTCCAAAAATGCTTTCCCGCAGACTCTTGGGAAACGCACCATAACATGAAAATTGTGCCTCAAAACCATGATTTCCATCTAACCAATGTAACCAGGTAGTTTTATAGAGCCACCACATCTCACATACCATGTATCATATGTCAGGTGTTAAACCTCAAACCATTATAGCACATACACTATGTAAGAATCCTCAATCCATCAAAGCTTATACACGTGACACCTATAGTATTCCATAGGAGGAAATATCCAAAATATTTGTGTGTGAATAAAAAAAATCCACTACAGACCTCTACAAACATATATGGGGAAAACTAACTGTTGTTCCTACCATCACAAGTTACTACCAAGAGAATATTGTAGGGCCAAAGGGGGTATTCAACCATCCATCCTCCCATCGGAATGTTGGAGAAAACACCCCCCTGTCCTCAAAATCTCATGTGTGTTAGTTTCCCTAACTTATATGGTGGAGTAACATATAGAAACACAAAAAAACTAATCCTCAAAACCATAGAATGGTAATAACCTACTCTTAGACTCAACTACAACTAACGTCTCTCGAACTCCCAGCTACAACTCGTAAGACTATGTATCCCATTAGAAGAAAACCATTTAATGAGATTTATTAGATTACTTCATTCCCTTTATATCAATATCAATCTAAATTAATTTATTCTTTAAACATTAATTAACCATTAAAAATTCCACATTATATTTCATTAACATCCCAGAAAAATTTTCATGCCCTCTAGGCATAACCGAACCATGTCCACAACTTCTTAGAAAATATTACCGCAACATTACATCAAAACAAGATCCAATACCATGGGTTAACATAAATTGTTATGTAATTTATTAAAAACATTATTACTTTCCCTTATTCCCCATATTTCTAGAAAAACATTTCACGTTTCTAAACACAATGTTGCTCAACATGGGGGGTAGTTTAACTATCTGTCAAGTCTTCACAACCTATAGCAAGGGCATATATCTATCCTCCCTCAAGGAGCTAAACACATTAATAATGTGTAATACATCATGTGTCCTCACCCCTTTTGTTAGGAGGGTATGAAAAACCAGGTTCCTTGAGCAGTGGGGAATGTAATGTAGATAAACAACCACCAAGATTCATCAAGCATCCAAACATTCTCATCAAACCCGTTTCATCATCGCTGGTGTCCTCCCATAAACCCACGTGCATAAACTGATGAATCTTTCCACTCTATGAATCAAATTCTACCACAACCAATGGCCTCCCTACCCCCACATATCACAACATCCATCTAGGATCACATTGTAGTACAATAAGAAGGAAACAAAAATCCTATCAACTGGGATCTTGGACCTTACAGAAGGAACTCTTCATTCCCATGAAATAAGCTATCACAGCTCTAAGAATAAGGCTCGTGTACTTTAAAAGAAAGAGGGTAACTCAGAAACAAACAAAGAATTATCTTATATCAAACAAACAGTTCATTAATCTATCCTGAATTAACCAGTTCATTAATAGTAGGTTCCAAATATAGTCAACCTAAATAGAAAGCTATCATATGTATAAAAAATTTAAACATGCTTACTACACCGATTTGATTAAAATTAAATTACAACAACATCAACCATAATCATTTTCATGCCTCTTTATCATTATAAAATAATTACAATTAATCTGAGTTTACGCTCTTTACCAATTTCTTTCAAAATGACAAGCTAAAAAATGAAAACATAGATATAAAACTATCTAGAAAAACCAGAGGCAATAACATACGATCGATAACAATTGATTTATCCATTTCAAATAGATATTATGTCAATTCCATTATAGTGCAGTTTCAAAATCATCCTAGCTCTATGAATTCTTGTAAAAGAATATATATGCAACGAATCCCCTAACTCCAAAGAATCTGGATGTTCTTTATTTCAGAACGATCCACACAATGCATTACGATTGCCTCCCCAGTGACAAATTCATCCACCTGAGGGCTCCGTGGAATGACCGCACCAACTGACAGGAAAGAAAATGCAATTAGAAGCATAGATATCACCTTCCAAAACATGGAAAAAAATTTGTAGAATAAGGATCAAAGAAAACACATGAAATATTGTACACCTAGCGATGTGGGAAACACTGTTCACCTACCGATGCTAGAAACACTATACACCTACCAATGCTGGAAATATTGTACACCTACCGATGCTAGAGACATTGTACTCCTACTGATACTGGAAACACTTATCATTTAATGAATTACCGATATCGATGGTAATCTTCACAAAATGACTCACTGATGGCACCGTTCACATCAGTCACACTGATGGAACTATTCAAATCAGTCTCACTAAGGCCACCCTTCACTTCAGTCTCATTGATGGAACTATCCATATTAGTCTCACCAATGTCACTATTCACATAATTTCACTAATGATACTTTTCACATCAGTCTCACCGAGGCCACTGTGCACATCAGTCTCACCGATGACACTTTTCACATCAGTCTCACAGATTACATTGTTCAGAATGGTTTCACAAATGATATTGTTCACATTGGTCTGCCTGATGGCACTGTTCACATTAATCTCACCAATGTCATTGTTCACATTGGTCTTACTGATGATATTGCTCACATCTGTTTCACCGAAGACACTGATCACATCTGTTTTACCAATGAAACAGTTCATAAAACTAGAAACGATGTTCATAGAACTGGAAATTTTTAAAAGTGTTGGGGATAAGTCACCTTGACCTCCTAGAACACCAAAAACAACATATTTATGTAGAGGAATGGACAAGAGAGGTACACACCATTACATCAGATACCTCTCAAAACTTTCTCATCATCGATAATTCAAAACCAACATAAAATGAAATAGAAAAGGGGTACAAACAACCACAAATTGAGATACCTATCAAAAGAGAGAAAGCCACAATAAGAAATAAAAGAAATCCATATCATAATCATGAAATGTCTAAATCCACAAATCAACAATCGTTATATGAAATGATTTTATCATAAAACAACTCTATATACTAATAATTTATATTCCATTCACGTTACCAGGTACTATCCTCCATGCCAACATGTCACCACAACACACTAACTGAGGGGATATCACGCACACGCAACACCTTCCACTTGCAGTCCTAGATCCCCAAAGGCCCTCCTCGAAGGTCACATCATCGTCAAGATCAATATCTCCCCAATAGATAATGTGAGAGTCATCATGAAGATAACGATAGAGCTGTTACACATGAAAAACATCATGTATCTGGATCACATTGGGGGAAGTGCTACTTGATATGCCATGACCCCAACTTGTGATCACACCTCGAAAGGCCCAAGACACCGGGGAGATAACTTACTACCATGAAAAAACTTTCACTTCCCTTGATAGGGACACGTATTCAAAAAAATTTTATCCCTGAAATCAATCTCCCAAGGTCTCCAACTTTGATTGGAATATGATTTCAGATGATCCTGTGATGTCTTCATCCTCACACGAATCACCTGAACCATATCTGTTGTTTTATACACTAGTTCTGGTCTGAGAATTTTTGACTCCGAGACCCTACTCTAGATCAATGTAGAATAATAAGGATGACCATACAAGGCTTAAAATGGTACCAAACCAATGGTTGAGGGAAAATAATTTTGTATGAAGACTCCACTAATGGTAAGTTCCTCATACACAAACCTACGAAATATATGACTTAACAGCGCAACATGCCTTCAAGAGTCTAGATGGTCCTTTTATGTCTTACCATCCATTTATGGATGAAAATAAGTGATAAGGCATAGATGAGAACCATCATCATGCTGGAGACCACTCCACACCCTAAAGGTAAAACAAGGATCTTTATTGGACATTATATTCCTCGGGACTCCATGGAGTCTCACCACCACATCCAGATACTGCCTTGACAAAACATCCACTAAGATCGACTCCTTGATCTCTATAAAGTGGGATGATTTTGTTAAATGATCCACTACCACACAAAAAGATTCATTTACTCCCGGATCTCGATGTAAACAAGAAAAAAAGTCCATTGTGATGTCCTCCCACTTCCATTGAGGAATATCTAATGGCTGAAGAAAACCACTGGGAAAACGGTGCTCGGTCTTCTCCTTCTAACAAACCAAACATCAAGACACAAACTCCACAACTTCATTCTTCTTACCAAGACACCAAAACTGACCCCTCAAATCTTATTACATCATTTTCATTCGATAATTTACCACTAAAGGAAATCAATGGAACCCTTTAAGAACCATATCACACATCACAAAAGAAAAAAAATCCTTCCCAGATACAACACTCTATGTTTTTCATCCTCAGCCCAACAATTAGGGGCCTCACACCAAACAAATCAGTTTATCTAAACCTCCACCTATAGATCCCCCAAATAGGACTCTTCCACCTAAAACACTTGAGATGCCTACACCGCCTACAAAAAAAGACAACCTCTACCCCCCAACATTTCCCATATTGATATATAATGATGAATGTTATTCCATCACTCTCAAGGAATCACCATATCCACAAACTACATCACTACTTGACTTCATGCTTAGTGCATCAACTAAAACATTCCACATTCCATGTGTTTATGAGATTTCGAAGTCGTATTCCAGTAACAACTCAATCCACCGACATTTCCACAAGTTCAAGTAATGCTTAGAGAAATCATACCTCAGGATCATATGATAAGTGAAAACAAAAAAACATTATCTCTTGTGATAATGTCTTTACAATGTCAGAGAAAATTCCATGACTACTAACTCATGATCCTGGGTGGAATAGTTACGTTCATGGGGACGCAAATACCGATACCCATTTGAAACAACTGATCTCTGCTGCCTCAAAATATAGCCTAACCCCAGATGCGAAGGATCTTAGAAAACATCAAAATAAACTCAATAAATAGGAATAAAAAGAACTAGAGAACATACCATAATCTCCTAAAAATACTTGAAAGCTTCCTGACACCGATCAGTCCACACGAACACCTGATCTATCATGGTCAATGTGGTTAGATGAGTCATAACCCAAGAGAAATTGGCTATGAACCTCCTTTAGTAACCTACGAGACCAAGGAAACATCACACCTATACCACTATCTTGGGGGTTAACTAGGACAAAACTTCTTCTATCATCATTTGATCAATATCAACTTCCTACTGGGACACCACATGCCCAAGGAAACGATCTTCTTGAGCCCAAAAGTGACACTTTGACAATTTTCCATATTGCTGTTGTTGACGAAGAACTCACAAACCGGTGTGATGATTATCTGCATGCTCCTCCTCATATGTGGATTACATAAGGATCTCATCGATGAAGACCACCATGAACTTATACAATAACTCAAAGAACACAAATTTCATCAATACCATGAACACAACTAGAGCATTAGTCACACCAAACAACATTACAACGAACATGTAATGCCCATGATGACAATGGAAAGCAGTATTCAGGATATCCTCATCCTTCTCACATATATGATGATATCCAAATTTCAAGTAGATCTTCTACAACCATATTTCACAATTTAGTTGATCGAATAAATCATTAATCTGTAGATGAAGATAGTGATTCATCACATTCACTTTGTTTATGTAACGATAATCGATACACAACCACAAACTTCTATCATCCTTATTAATGAAGGAAAATGGTGAGCCACCATGGTGAAACATTTGTCATAAAAAAACCACATTTTAAGAGACCATAGAGTTGTTTATGAATGTCCTATAACTCATAAGGGTCCATCCTATATGAAGACATTGATATAGGAGACACTCATGGTTGTAGCTTGATCCTAAACTCGATCTCTCGTCGAGGGGGTAATGCTACAACCTCTTTTGGAAAGACATCACGGTACTCTTCAATGACCCTAAGAAATTTCAACTACTAAACCTCCAAATAACATAGCATCAGCTCAGCTATCATGGATGATAAAGGTATAACATGCCTTTGACCCATATGAGGGTCTCTCTCACCATCAAACACCACCGGCTCTCCATCAACATCAAAGAACACCACCTACCTCCTGAAGAAATCTATGATCTCCTGCAATAAATAAAAACAATCCATGTCAAGGATGAAATAATATTTTGGTATCTGTAAACATAGGAAATCTCCCCAAGAGTGGTGTTTCCACAATACAAGCTCACAAACATTACATACTTCAAAAAAGTCAGCTTGACCTCCTACTGGCATAGTCAACGCCAAGGGAACCAAAAGGCTCTATACCTCAAGTCCCAAATCATGGATAAGGGAATGTGATATGAGGGAGTTCATTTCTCCTAAATCAAAAAATTCATACACCAAAGTAGAAAATAAGAAAAGGGTACCTCGAACGACATCTGGCTTGCCGGACGCTGGAAATGCTAAATTGTCCAGCTGACCATGACCTCCTCCACGAACTCTCTGACCATGATGATGACCAAAACCACTATCATGATATGCTATCATAGGATGGGGATCATCACGGGGTTTTCCGCTTCCTACCCTATATTATATTTGTTGATCCAAAGATGGTGCAACATGCTGCTGTTGCCTCGGTCGGAACTACCTCAATTGAGGAACTTGGAGCAGAACACCTAGTGCACGATGAATTCAAGGTAAGGTTGGGCCCTCTATCAACTAATGAAATTGACCTCCACAAGAAAAAAAAGTTTTTGATCACTTGGTATAGTCCTAAGAGTCACCTCCCCCTGGAGAAATGAGACGCTGAGGGAAGGGGCCTACCCCCGGCCAAACAGAAACTCTAATTCCCTAAAATTCAGGACCCCTAGACCACAACTCTGCTTTGTGAGGATTCATGAAGACTCCCCTTTCATGACGATATGGTTTAGGCCAATGTCCTCTCGATGACCTTTTCCCTTTCTAGTACCGCAAGATACGTCATCATCTTAAATATGGTGACCTAGCGCTGGATATCTAGATGGAAAGCCTCCTTAAAATGCCTCACCCTCGAATCCTCATCTGGAAATAGGTTTAAAGATTATTGTAAAAGGTTTTGGAAATGTATTCCAAACTCTCGCACACTGGAGCTCTACTATAGAAGTGTAATATGATCATGGAGATCGGTTTCCTTCATGATCGAAGAAATGAAATGGACTCTGAACATGTCTCAAAACTCATCTTATGAGATCACTAACTCATCACAATCCCTGACGAAGAAGAACCACCACTGCCTTGCTGCTCTATGCAGCATCGTCGCAATCCAAAGACACCTAGTGCTCCTTTGTGCATGGATTGAACTACATCCTATCTCAACCTCCTATAACCATTTTTTTGTGACAATGTCTGAAAGAGAGCCCTAATACTTCTATATACTATTGAAATGAATCTCATGGGGTGTCCTCATCTATGTGTCGTCTTCGTCAACCTCTACCATGCGGCTATCTGTAGGCATAGCCTGCTGGATATCCTCTGTGCGAACATGACGATGATGTTGACCTGGAGCCATACCTATAAAGTAAAAAATAGTTAGAGCTCCTCAACATGGAATATGGAAGACTCAAAATTAATTAATTAATTGTTTTCTTTTATTCATTTTAGGTTAACCTATCCCAAGGTATACCCATTCAAACACATGCATAAAAAAGAATGATGCATGTTACGTTCCTATGTATCTACCTTGCAACCAATATCACCTCATTTTGTAGCCACAATACACATAAAAGTCCATGAATCAGATTATAGGGTTCCCTAAATGCATATGTATTAGGACAGTCTCTAGTGTTGAAATCACTTACTAAACTTACCTGACATTGTTTCCATACTAACCGATGCAACCTCACATGTTTCTAACACCATCAGTCATCCTATCCCTAAACCAGAGCTCTAATACAACTCTGTCACGACCCCCTCCCCATTAGGTGTACCCCTCCTAGGTTGTTATGTGAGAAGGGAGTTAGTGACCCCCCCGAGTCATGCCTCTAGTAGGCCCCGGGTTAGCGACTTGCATTGAGGGTATATTACACACACAAATGGTAGGCAGTTCCCTATAAGAGAACACATGTGAAAGAGAGATATAAGAAAACACCAAAAAACTCCAACTGAAAATACAATACAAAATAAATCCCTTGTACTCATATGTAATGTCATTGAAAAATTACTTCATCTTAAAGGGAGAACTAAAAGTACCAAATGAAATGAAAAATACCAGCAAACACGAAGCATGAACATATCATACAAACCCAATCTAGTTGTAACCAGCCTAATTTACAACCTTCTCCAAGTGACATGAAAAAAATTTATATAGATGTAGGGTTATTATAATAGTATACACAGTAGCATCCTTCCTAGAGACTCTCGTGAAAATGAAAAGAAAGCATACTAAAGCAAAATGAACAAAAAGTGAAAATAACTCGACACCTAAATAGGTATACAAAGTTCCCAGCCTCAGCATGGATACTCTCACCAAGAATCACATACAAGAGTGTATAATATTATAATGAAAATAAGTTGTACCCCGCCACTGCTTTACCACAGGTCTTCCGATTTTCCCCAACGCTGCACATCCTATTCCATCTCTCTTCAAAAAGGCTTGCCTGCAGATACCTGTGCAAAGCACCCCAACATGAAACTCATGGAGGAAAACCACCCCCATCCACAAAACAAACATTACAAGTTAGTTTTTGGGAGCCACCATAGCTTGTATAATGTGTGCTATAAATTGCGTATTAAACCTCAATCCATTATAACCCATTCACTGAGTAAGGATCCTTAAGCCATCAAATCCTACACACGTTACCCCTATAGTAATCCATAGGAAACTATATCTATAATATATGTGTGTGAATAACCTAAATCCATTACAGCCCTCTACACACATATATGGGGAAAACTAACCATTTTTTCTACTATCACTAGTAACTATCAAGAGAAGAGATTGGTGACAAAGGGGGTAGTTAGCAGTCCATCCTTCCACTAGAATGTGGCGGAAACACCCCCATGTCTAAGAATCCCAGGTGTGTCAGTTTCCCTAACTGACAGGGAGGAGTTGCATATAGAAACCAAAAAAAGTATAAAAATATACTATAGCTCACAACCACACAATGGGAATAACCTAGAATTAGACTCAACTACAGCTAATGTCTATCGGACTCTTAAATTCCACTCCTAAGATTAGGTATCCAATATGCACACAACCATTTAAAAATATTTATTACATTACTTCATTCCATTTTTTACATTCATAGATTAGTTTAATTAATTTTATAATCATTAATTCCCCATTAACAATTCCTCATTATATTTCATTAGCATCACACCCAAACTTTTGTTCCCTATAGACATAACCAAACCAAGTCCACAGCTTCTCAAAAAATATTACCCCAGCATTGCATCCCAACAAGATCCAATACCATGGGTCAATATCCTTTATTCAAACATTTATTAGTAGCATTAATACTTTCCCATATTCCCAAACATTCTAGAAAAACATTCTATGCTACTAACCACAAGGGGCATCAACTTGGTGGGTAGTTAAACTACCCGTCAATTCATTTCCACCTATAAAAAGAGAGTGGAAACATCCTCCCTCGATGAGCTAAACCTGGAAAGCCTTTGGCATACCCCAGACATCATCGTCCCTTTTGGAAGGAGGGGAAGAAAAACCACCTTCCATGAGAAGTGGGTAATGTAATCTTGATAAAAAACCAACAAGATTCAACAAGAAACCAAACATTTGTATCCAACCCGTTTCATTATCTCTGGTGTCCTCCACGACACCCACATTCATAAACAGATGCATCTTGCCATTCTAGGTGTCATCTTCTACCACAACCAATTGGCATCCCGACCCCCGCATATCACAACAGTTTTTTAGGATCACATCACAACACAAAAGCAGGAAACAAACATCATATCTTCTAGGATCAGGGCCATTAAACAAGGAATTCTTCCTCCACATGCAATTAGCTCTCCCAGCTCCAGGCATAAGGCTCTTGGCCTTAACAAGAAAATGGGTAACTCAGAACTCTATGAGGAATTATCTTTTATCAAACAACCAGTTCGTTAATCCATATTGAATTAAATAGTTTATTAATAGCAGGTTCCAACTATGGGCATCATAAATAGAAATCTATCATAGCTATCACAAATTTAAACATTCTTACTACACTAATTTTATTAACATAAAATTACAACAACAACAAAAATATTCATTAACATTCCAATTTATCATTGAAAAATAATTACAATTAATATAATATTACTTTTTTCCCAAATTTCATTCAATAATGAGATCCTAAACAAGGAAAGTACAGATATCACACTATCTAGAAAAACAATAGGCAGTAACATACGATCAAAACCAATTGATTTATCCATTTCAAATATTTATTATATCAATTCCATTGTTGTCTAGTGGCTAAATCATGCTAAATCTGCGAATGTATGTAAAAGAAGAGTGAATCAATGAATCCCCTACCTCAAAAGGATATTCATGTTATTTATATGAGAACGTTCCACACAACAGATTATGATCACCTCCCTCGTGACAACTGCATCCACATAAGGATGTTGCGGCACGACCGCCCCAACCGACAACCAAGAAAACACCATTAAAATCAGGGATATCACATGCCATAACATGGAAAAAAGAAATTGGAGTATAATTATCGAAGAAAAAACTATAATGGAGGCAGATCATACCTTCTATCGACTAGCGATCAACACTTGCTACTTCCACCAAAATAGGGGGTGCACTTGTATTAGGAAGAAACCTCAAGGGGAAGCGATACAAGGGTTAAGGTCCAATCACACCACTCCTATGGGAAGAAAGAAAGGTTCAATAATCTTTAATTAGGGATCAAGAAGGTATAACATGGGAGGAATATATCTTGTCCCTTTAGATGATTTAATGGTACAACAGTTTATGATATGCTGGATTTTCCATTAAAAGAGTTTCACATTAAATCACACTGTTGGAACAAGTAAAGGAATCCTGAGCCACGGGAAAATTAATATAGGAGTTATGGGATTTGAATTAGACATAAATCCCATAAAACAAGGCCTTTAATGTATTAAACATTAATGAAAACGTGAAAGGGGTGAGACTATAGGAAGTGGGAAACAGTGTACACCTACCGATGCTAGAAACTATGTACACCTATCAACGCTGTAAATAGTGTTAAACTACTGATTATAAACTCACTATACAACTACCGATGCTAGATACACTATAAACCTACTGATGCTAGAAACATTGTACACCTACTGATTCTTGAAACAATGTTCATATAATGACCCACTGATACTCATGGCACTATTTAAAAAATGAATCACTCATGGCATTGTTCACATCACACTAGTGAAAAAACTAGATTTAACATCGTTTTTTTATTTTTGATGAAATTTTTTAACCTACTATTATTAAGGTGACCTAAAAAATATCATTTTTGGTTTAGGGTTTTGTAATACAGTTGCCGAAAATTATATTGGTTTAGTGTTATGACGTCTGTTTTTAAAAACCCGATGCCTAAAGATAAATTTTATATTTATAAAATAGAAAATATTACATTTCAAAAATAATCAAAACCCTTATAATAAAAACACAATATACAACAATCAAAAAATATTTATCATTGACTAAAATTCTATAAATTACATGCTTTTATCTAATTAAACCAAAAATATATACACATTTGTATTATAAAGTAGAATTAAAATACACATACCTGAAATTTACATCATAGTCATTGCAGGTTATTTATGAAGTATTCATTTGATTATTAGAATGTTCCAAAACCTATTATATCAAAAGAGTTAGTTTTTTGAACCCATATGTAATATTATTCAAAAATATTAGGATATGTATACATCAAATACTAATCAAACATAATAAATAGTTTTCAAAAATAGATTGAATATGGGTATGATCATATTGAGAATAGGACTCGAAGTCAATGAATGTATATAATAACATTTAATTATATGTGAAAAATATAGAATAATATGGAAGAAAATATAAAAAAATCAATACAACTAACCTTATAAAATTCATTAGTTTCCCCTGTTGTAATTATATCATCCATGAATCATAAAATATAATAACCACAATAAACATGTCATTATTTGTTATGACACTACAGTTATAAAACATTATACTGGTAATAAATATAAATATATTATAAAAAATCCGAATAAAATATAATTTAAAAACTAATTACATGTACTTCCACTCTTTTATTTTATTTGGTGTCATCATCGACATGGATTCCTTGTTAAATTTTTTACATGAGGGACATTTTCATATATTTGAACTAATAATACAGGTCTAAACAATGATAATTAAATATTATGAGCTTAAAAATAATTCCTGTCTAATAAGGTCGAAAATCGTTTATGAACATTACTTAATAAAGAGAAAAACCATTATAAGGTTCATTCACTTGGGCACAATACAGCTAACATCCAATGAACCCTACTATACAAAAAGATCACAATTAATGACATTATAATGACCATTAGATCATAATTATGTTTCTATTCTAACTTATCATAGAATGGAAAAAAACAAACACTCAATCTTTGTATGTGATAATCTCTCACATATATATATGTAACTATATCAAGATTCATAATATGTTGCACTTCCATGGAAATCAATTCTAGATCTATAAAACTATAAATTCATGTACTTTAATTTTATAGAAGAAGCATGTGTAGATACCTAATTAAAAAATAAAATATAGTTAATCAATTTAAAACCATCTTCTATTAAGGAAATATAAATTTAAATGTCAATTTACATACATGGAAAGCAACTACAAGACATTTAGACTGGGCACATCAAAATCAAATAGATGCATGATATCTTATTTGAGTAATCTCAATGGTTATTCTCTTCTGCATATATCATCTCTCATCTAAAACGCATAGATATAATTCAATGAAGAAGAATCCTAAGATAATCATTGTATCCCATAAGAAATATAGAAGTATCTACAGTCGATTGTTCCTGAACATTTTGTTTCATTTATGGAGACTAATTTGCTTTCAGATAATCCTATATAAGTTTAATGTCAAAAATCATTATAATAAATTTTGAATAATTTTAATTAATATTTAAAAAAACACATACCTCGTAAAAAGTATTACAAAGAAAACCAGTTGGCCAAAGTACAAAATGGCCCAGACAATCCCCAACTCTGGTGATATCCTCAGTAGGAAATTGTAGTAGAGCATTAGGATCTATAATATCGAGTATAAATACTCTAACATGTCCCATATGCATAGTCTGGTGATCTACACAATCCCACAAAAAATACAAGAGTCCAAACAGAACAATATATATATATATATATAAGAGGATCTCCTGCAAAAAAACTCAGAATATATGTTTTGGTCTGAGCGAGGTGGTGGAGGATCAATGTAAAAAGATGGGGTAGGTTAGTCTATGTGAGGTGGCTGGGAAGGCTGAAAAACGAAAAAATTATATTACTATTTATAATTTATATAGTAGAATAATTGATTAAAAAAATAATATACCTCGGAAGGCGGCTCATATGGGGAAGGGTAGGCAGATTGGGATGGGTAATCTGGGTGAGTAGGCTGGGAAGGATGAAAAATGAAAAATTTATATTAGTTTTTATTATTTATAAAATAGAAAAATTTATGATAAATAAATAATATAACTAGGAATGTTGCTGATATAGGGTAGGGTAGGTAGATGGGGTAGGGTAGTTTGGGTGAGTAGGCTTAGAAGGCTGAAAAATGAAAAAGTTTTATTAGTGTTTCAAATTTAAAAAATAGGAAAATTGATGAAAATTAAATAATATACCTGGGAAGGATGCTCATACTAGGAAAGGTAGGCTGATGGGGCACAAATTTCTGGGTGAGCAGGCTCGGATGGATGAAAAAAGAAAATGTTGTATTAGTGTTTATAGTTTATAAAATAGAAAATTTTATGACAAATAAATAATATACCTTGGAAGTTTGCACAGACTGTGACTATCTTTACAAGTGTTCTACCGAACACTTATTCACTTCTTCTTGAATTTGATCACCTATAGACTGTTTCATATTTTTCAGATCATCCTTTAATAATTCTATTTCTGGGACTCTTGATTGCTAACTCAGACCAAAAACCATTTGAATACTAACACCTACTTGATATCCTCTAACACACTCGGGGTATTCTACCTTTCCTAAAGCCCTAGCTAGGATATCTATCCTACCCTTAGGGATAAAAGTTCCCTATGCATCTTTCTCCTAATGTTTATCCTGAAATTAAAATTAAAAGGTCATATTAGTTTTTAAAATTTGTAAAATATAAAAATTGATTAAACATAAATAGTTTTTACTTACAATTTTATCATATACTTTCTTAGCTTCCTCTGAAATATAATGTTCATTTTTCATCTTCTTACTGATTTTCATTTTTCATGGTGAGTGGTAGGAGATGGACGACCATGTTGAACCTCCTCTAAACCACTACTAGATCGATCTATTAATGTTTAAAATTTTTCATCAATCATTTTCTGCTACAAATACAGATACCCTCCACGTGATAATGTATAACGGTATACAATTCTCAACTAAATCTCTTGATGCGATCTCCTGGAGACCTATTATAAAAAAATCAACTACTAAGTAATTAGGAAAATATATGTTAAGTTTTACAATAAAAAATAATTATCATGCATGAAATATTTCTTCATGATGACTGTCAACAAATCACTTCCATGTATCTTCATCTATAAACTGATACTTGAGGCATCAGTTTTAAAACCATCTCTTTCCAAAAACATAATCTTTTTCGGTTTTGTTTTTAAATCTATCCATTGAATTTATACTAAATAGAGATGTCTTTTCTTAATATCTTCAGTTTCCTAATAATTTAATGTCATCTATAATTGAATAAATTAAATATGCCTTTTTAAATATTTAATATTTAAAAACTGAGTTAAATGAAATAAATTAAAATATTTTACCATCAGAGACTCCCAAAGTTGATGTTTCGCCATCCATTCCACCTACTTCAAATAAGGATAGAAAATACTAATACTGTAACGGCTCTAAATTCCTATATAACTAAAAAACTGAAATGTATTTTGGCCAGTTCCATTATTATCATCATTAAAATGGATGCATAATCTATAGTCATCATGATCAAGTGATGGTTTTTGTAAAAGAGCAATACAGTGTTTAACAACATGTGAAATGATTTTTTTAGTAGTAACATGAGATTTATTATAATGTCTCGGTTCCAGGTGCCATACAATGGGTGCCCCGAAGCTGGTTTATCATGTGACCTCAAGCGCATTTCCCCAAACGCCAGAGGCTACCGACTAGCAGTGAGGCCCCAGGTCTGATAGTGGGAAAACAATGCCCTCATTTGTCAAAGTGTAGCGCAGTGGAATACGAAATAAAACATACATCAGCGGTTGCAAATAACCATACATAACTTGAATAAACAATTGAAGTAGATATAACCAACCAGTATATAAATAATGATTCAACATGGCACAAGTTCTAAGAAAACAGCTTGAACATGTTACACAGAAGTGCAATACAATACAATACAGAGTATAGAAAAACAAAACAAAACAGCTGGCTGCATTGCGAGCCTTATCTCGGTACCATGCTCTCCTACTCCTCAGCAGCAATCAAGTACATGTATATGGACTCTTTCCCCTATCCACACCTGCATCAACGTAATCTGTTTGGGCCGAAAATCATTACGCAAACAGGGTGTGAGAAATAAATCCCAGTAGGCACCCACCAATGGCTTGTTCTCAACTATGTGTAAATCATGCAACAATAGTGTGCAGTAGTAAAATGCAATTTAGTAAGCTGAACTAAAAAGTAACTATCTTAACCAATTATATTTCCATTTTAATATCCATTTAATCATATAATTTAAAATATCACCATAGTAAATATTATAAGTAAATAGCTAATGTCCTCAGACACATAAACCCCGACCCTCAGGTAATGAGTATCCAACACAAGAATCTGCCCTCAAGCATACGGATATTTTCCCACACGGGTAAGAATTGTCTCCCACATGAACATAATCAACTACCCATAGGCACAGAAGAAGTTTCCATCATGCTAGGATAACAACTGCCCAAGGGATAAGCAAAACAACGCCCATAGGCTAAGTAAAACACTACGCTCAGGCGCAAGTAACCAGACCATGCCCAACATGTAAATAAACATTCAAAAGAAATTCCTCTCAAGGAAATTCTAAAATCATTACTTTAAAGGCATACCCTCTGGTAACCTGACCAAACGACTAAACAGTGGAACGCACCCCATGGGAGGTCCTAGATCCAAGAAATCATCCCAACCAGCATTTTATTATCACAATTATTTACCTATGAAAATCTAGGTATTTAAAATAGATATTCCCTCAGCCACACGACACCCCAACATGGGTTCGTGGCACTAAAAACCCAAGAAACGCACAACATTCAGAAAATAAACATCAAGCCACCTACCTTATACGCCCCTGATCAGTATACTCGAATGATGGTCCACGAATCATCCTAGAACGGGGTAGATCCGAGGTAAAATAATTCTCGCATAAATGAAAACAACTCCCTTTCGGGGAAGAATTGGCAATAACGATCCCAGAAGTGTGTAGGGCTTACTCGTGCATTCAAAACGAGATCGTCCGAGGCCGAAAGAGATTCCCAGTATGTGATCGACGGATCTCTGAACCTCCGGCCTTCCTCTCCCATGCTCCCATCCGGTTCTATGCTTTCCCTGTGAACAGGGGAAGCTACTGCCCATTTTAAGCGAAAAAAACAAATTACACGACATGTACTTTTGACTACACGATGTGTACTTTCATTATTTAGTTGTTCCTCTAGCGGCACCGCTAAATTGTTCATCCGTCGACATGAGTACATGGAGTGTATTCCTGACTACACTGCATGTACTGTCGCCCAGCTGGTGGATGCTTCTACCGCCTTACTATTTTGCCTGCCGATTAACTACATGGCATGTAAAGGACCACTACACGGTGTGTAGTAGTTTTTTACAACCCTCGTCGCCGGCATGGACACATGCCCTGTGTACTCATCCCACATGGCCAAAATTACACGACGTGTGGCAAAGTACATGGCATGTAGTTCCAAAATTTTGGGATTTTCCCCATTTTCTTAATTTTCTCAAAAAATGTTTAGGAAAAGAAAAAATAAGAAGCAAGTACCTCAAAATAAGAACCGGGTTCATACAAACTTCCCCCTTTATAGAAATTTTTCCCCGAATTTCCATTCCCAGGGTGGCGAAGTTAACGCTCAGAATATCACTGGAGACTGAGCACATACGTCGGTCTCCCCCTCCCAGGTTTCATCCTGCACTCGGCCATGCTGCCATAACACCCGTACGAGAGGGACTGACCTGGTTCAGGGAACCTTCGTGCTCCTATCAATGATACGAATCAGATGATCATCAAAGGACCCATCCATCAGAAGCTCAACCTCCTCTAGCTGAAAGATGTGAGACGAGCCTGAATGATAGAGGCGCAACTGAGATACATGGAAGATGTCGTGAATGGCTCGGTACTGCGGTGCTAACTACAACCGATAGGCAACCAGTCCGACTCTCTCTAAAATCTCAAATGGACCCACATAATTCGGTGAAAGATTACCCTGTCTCCTGATCCGCCTATGTCCCAGTCTCAGAGAAACACGCAAGAAAACCTAATCCCTGACCACAAACTCCAAAGGTCGTCTACGGCGATCCTCATATGACTTCTGACGAGACTATGCGGTAGCCATCTACTTCTGAATCAACTGGACATGCTCAAAAGTCTCCTGCATGATATGTGGTCCCAGTAATGCTGCCTCACCTGCCTCTAACCAGCACAAAGGTGATCAGCATGGCCAACCATATAAAGCTTCGTAAGGTGAAATCTTGATAGTTTCCTAGAAACTATTGTTATAGGAAAACTCAGCCAGGGGTATATGCTTCTCCAAAGAGACCCCAATGTCAAGGACTCATGCACGTAACATGTCCTCAAGCACCTCTATCATACGCTTTGACTGGCCATCGGTCTGAGGGTGGTAAGATTTTCTCAAAACCACTCGTGTACCCAGTTCCCTTTAAAAACATTACCTGAAACGAGACGTAAAGCAGGCATCCCTATCAGAAACAATAGAACAAGGAACCCCAGGAAGACGTACAATCTCTCGGAGATACAAACATCCAAGCTCATCAACACCGAAGGTCTCCTTGATCAGAATGAAGTGAGCTACCTTCATGAGTCTGTCCACCACAACCCACACGGAATCATTGCCTCGAGGGGACCTCGACAGCCCCGTCACGAAGTCCATCGTGACATCATCCCGTTTCCACTCCGAAATGGGTAACTACCGCAACAGCCCGACTGGTCTCTGATGCTCTGCCTTCACTTGCTGACAGGTGGAACATCTCGTAACAAAGCCGGCTACATATCTCTTCTTACCCGGCCACCAGTACTGACATATCAAGTCACGGTACATCTTGGTAACCACAGGATGAACCGACTAGGTTGAAGCATGAAACTCCTACATCAGCTCCTCGGGTATATCCCCTGGAATCGATACTCGTTCATGGAAAAAAAAACCTCGTCACCACATATCGTCCAACCAGTAGGAGGGTCCTCACTTTCCACAGACTCCTGTAGAACTAGGCCATCTGGATCTAATAGCTATCTCATCCTCACTATGTCCAGGAGGGTAGAAGTCACAGCTAAAGATGAAATACAGGTATGCTCCTGACTGTCATGAACCTCTAGATGCATCTCAGGGAACAAATCCATAAGCTTCCACTCACCACTGGCCTCTTGCAATGCCTGTATCTGAGTCTTCCTGTTCAGTGCATCAACAACAACATTACCTTTTTAAGGTGTATAGGAAAGCTCAAAATCGAATGACTGTAGGTACTCAACCCACCTCCTCTGCCTCAGATTCAGGTCACACTGAGTAAAGATATACTTGAGGATTTTGTGGTCAGTGGAAACCACAAAATGATCTCCAAATAGATAATTCCTCCGACAACGCAACCTATGAACAACTGCAGCTATCTCGAGATCATGCGCCGGGTACATCCTCTCATGTGGCCTCATTGTCCGAGACCCGTACGCAACAACCCTATCACCCTACATCAAAAATGCTCCCAAAACAATACCTGATGTGTCACAGTATACTGTATAGCTATTCCCCTGCTCTGGGAGTATCAGTATAGGTGCTGATTTCATCCATCCTTTCAGGTTCAGAATGGTTGTCTGATAAGCTTCTGACCAAACGAATGCCAAACCCTTCTTAGTCAGACACGTCAATGGTGCTGCTAAGCGTGAGAAGCCCTATATGAAGCGTCTGTAGTAACCATCCATCCCTAAAAAAATCATTTCTCAAACACGTTATTAGGCTTCTCCCAGGAAACTAATGCTCTCACCTTCTCTAGGTCTACAACAACTCCATCCTCTGAGATGATATGACCCAAGAAGTGAATCAGGTACTTATAAAAGTGGCTCTTTGAGAGCTTAGTATATATCCAATTCTCTCTCAGTGTACTCAATAAAATCTCAAGATGGGTGGCATGGTCGTGTCGAGTGTGAGAGCAGACAAAGATGTCTTCCAAGAATACTACCCCAAAAGAATCTAGATACAGATGGAACACACGATTCATCAAATCCATGAAAACTGTTGGCATGTTTGTGAGTCCAAACGGCATAACCAAGTACTCATATAGACCATATATTCTCTAAAAAGATGTATGCGGTATATCTGATTGTCTCACACACAGCTGATGATATCCTAATCTCAAGTCAATCTTCTAGAACACTCGTGATCCATGAAGCTGATCAAAAAGATCATCTATCCTCGACAAGGGATATCAGTTATTAACCGTCAATTGGTTCGGCTTCCGATAATCCAGGCAATGTCTGCGGGTACCATCCTCATTCTTCTCAAAAAGGACCAGAGAACCCCAAGGAGAGGTACTGGGTCAGATGAAACCCTTTGCCTGTAACACCTCTAACTGCCTCTTGAGCTCCTGTAACTCGGGCGTGGAAATCCGATAAGGAGGAATGGACACTGGTGCTGCCCCTGGACCAAGCTCAATAGAGAAATCCACTCTCACTCAGGATGTAGACCTGAAAATTTGTCTGGGAAGACATCCCTGAAATGATCAACAACTAGAGGGAAATCGGTCTGACAAGTCCCCTGATCATCCAAATATAACCTTGAAATCTGGGCTGTGACTCCACTAGCCCATGATGCTCTAGTCCATCTCGCCTCACCTGAACATCCCATTGGACCTTTTATAGAAACTCTCCGCCCTCTGGTGATTTGAAACTCACCCTGCGACGATAGCAGTCTACAAAGGCTTGAAAAGGGAACCAACCAGTCCATCCCTATAATGACATCGTAGCCCGTCATCTCTATGACATAGACGTCCCATTGAAAGTGACACCCACCAACCTCAAGGGGGAACTCCTTGCACTGATGCACACTAGCCGTTCTGGTCCCCAACAGTGTGTCTAGCATCATAATATCAGAAGAAGAAGAAGAAGCACTGATCCCAAGGCTCTCTACAATGGGTACAGATATGAAACTATGTGTAGCACCTATATCGAAAAGTATTGATGATAAAACAGAAGCTACTAGAATACTACCTATGATGGTAGAAGGACTGGGATCCTGCTCATGTTGGGTCTGCAGTACTGCATATGCCTGCCCAGTGTCGCGGCCCCGTGACACAGCTTGGCTACCCTAAGCTGTCCCGCCCTGCTACCTCTACGATCCTGGTGTCTGGCTACCATGGCCATGACCACCATCTCTGCCTACATGCCCTGACGTATTCCAGTTTCCTAATTGGTAAGATGCTACTGGTCATGCTCTTGCATACAGAGTCTACACAGAACCCCTCTAACTAGCCACTAGTGTAAACGCCCTGTAAAAGCACTGCAGATGACCCATCTTGCTGCATGCTCGGCACTACCCTGGGTCTCATGGACACTATGGCCTCTTGTGCTCCTCTATACCACACTAGTATCACATGACCTAGCCACATGAAGCATTCATCGGAATGGAACTGTCACCCTGAGAGAATTCCATCTATCTCTTCCTCTTTCAAGAAGAAATAATACCAGTAACTGGTGATGAACCGCCCTGGGCCACACCACTAGATTCCCGCAGGTTCCTCTTTGTAATCAGTGGCTGGTTCACAATAGAATATACAGAAGGCAACCTGAAAACATTCAACAACGCTCAGATTTCATAATGATGACCATCCTCAAAACGTCTAGCTCTCAATGACTCATCACCCACCGGCACGGGTGCAAAGCGCTGAAGCTCGGTAAAGCGAGCATAATAGTCCATCACTGACATAGTGCCATGCTGCAAATTCACGAACTCTCGAGCTCTATCTGCCCTCAGCATCCCAGGAAAGAAGAAGTCATAGAAGACTGCCTGAAAATCTTCCCATGCCATGTCTCTGTGATGCTCTGACTGGGTGGTAACATCCCACCACCTCTTGGCGGAATCACGCAGCATATATGTCGCAAGTTTGATCCTTCGCCCGGGAGGCGTCTCAAGATGGTTGAAAATAGTTTTCGTCGATCCCAGCCAAGACTTCGTAGCCTGTGGTACGCTATCCCCTGAGATCGTAGGCGAATTCTGCTGCTGGAAGATACGAGTCAACTCAGCCATAGATGTAGCATCCTGTGGTGCTCCCTTAAAGGTCTGCATGAATCGCATGAAGCCTTCACGGAACTGCGCATCTACTCCTGTGTCTGGTATAAGTGCTGGCACTTCATTTGGATCTTCTAGATGATCAATTGGTATCCCATGGCCCACCATCGCTGGAGTATAGTCATCGCCGCTCTCTGGGAAAACAATGCGCGGTCGTCTAGGCGGCATGACACTACAAGGTCAAAATCACGCCTTAGATTCAAGATTATTTAGACTAAAAGAAAAGGAACCACAAAGGAATCAAGAGGAAGAATGCATTTCAAGATTTGAAAAACAAGTCTAGAAGGTGTGTACAATGACTACACAGCCTGTACTTGACTTCCCTTCCCCTGCCCGGGTCCTTCTACACGGCTAAGACACATGTCTCCTGTTGAAGAAAACTACACGACGTGTATGTAATCTACACAATGTGTATGGTGTAATTTTCCAACTGTCTATGTCGTCTGTGACACGGCCGACTACTCTGCTTGAAACTACATGGCGTGTTACACCCGCACACGGCGTGTACATCACCCCATTTCCCTAGCCACATGGCAAAGTCCACATGTTCTGTCCTCAGACAAGACTACACGGAGTGTCCCACATGTACACGACGTGTTTGAGGAGAGGTGACACCGGCCAGTGTTGTTGGTTACACGGCCGAGTCCCCAGGAAACACTACACGGCGTGTTCATCATTCAAACAACGTGTTCTGTAAAGGAGTTCACCGACCGGTGTTGTTAGTTACACGGCCGGACTCCAGGTCAACACTACAAGGCGTGTATAAAAAGTACACGACATGTTTTACCCAAGCTCTTCCCTTCCCCGTGTTACCCCCCACACGATTAGTGACACAGGAAGAGACTACACAGCTTGTACTCAAAAAGTTTATTTTTTCCTTCCCGAATAGAAGAACATACACAGTGTGTTTAAAGAGCTAAACGACATGTATACTGGGTTTTCCGGATAGTATGCCTCAATAACTTCCCCGGAACCCAGCAAATACTGAAAAACAACACCTAAGTTTCAAATTCCGACCTGTGGGGGCCCATACTACCCACAAATCAGAGTTTGACATCTTATCTATGTTATAACTAAATAAACAGATAATGATCCACCAAATTCCGTTCAATGGGTGTCCATACTGCCCAAAAACCAAAGTTTGGCATCCGTTTTATAACCAGGATCACACAAGAAAATACCGAATCCCAAAGCAGGTATTTATCAAGAAGCTATGAGAACAGTATGCTTTTCTAGCACAACATCTATAACATCAACATGCAAATTTCTAATGCACCTACATGGCATGGAAACTATGCATGGCATGTGATTTCTAGCATGTGCCAATATGATGCATGAGATGGCATACCATCATCTCATCGGGTTTCAACTAAATAGAACCCATAGATAAACTATTAACTGCATAATCCCATGTGCATCACCCAACAGTGAAAATCAAATCAACTGTAAATTGAAAAATTAGTAAAATTGCAACACGGGGTAAATTGGCTTTTCCATGTACACAGGTTAGCTATGCCTGAGAATAGCTTATTACCAACTATCATTCGTCCTATCCCTGACTATGGCTCCAAAATAGTAAGTCAAACTAAAGAACTCCTCTGACACCACTTTGTAACATCCCGTTTCAGGGTTCCATGCAACGGGTGCCCCAAAGCCGGTTCGTCACGTGACCTCAAGTGCATTTCCACAAATGCCAGAGGCTGCTGACTAGTAGCGAGGGCCCAGGTCTGATAGTGGGAAAACTATGCACTCATTTGTCAAAGTATAGGGCATCAGAATATGAAATAAAACGTACAACATCAGAAAAAACTAACCATACATAACTGGAATAAACAATTGCAGTAGATATAACCAAACAGTATATAAATGACGATGCAACATGCCACCAGTTCTAAGAAAAAATCTAGAACATGTTACACATCAGTGCAATACAACACAATAGAGAGTACAACAAAGCAAAACAAAACAGCTGGCAGCATTGTGATCCTAATCTCGGTCCCATGCTCCCATACTCCTCAACATCAATCAAGTACATGTATAGGGACTCTTACCCCTATTCACACCTATAGAAACATAATCAGTTTGGGTCGAAAAACATGACCCAAACAAGGTGTGAGAAATAAATCCCAGTAGGCACCCACCAATGGCTTGTGCTCAGCTGTGTGTAAATCATGCAACAGTAGTGTGCAGTAGTAAAATTCAATAAAGTAAGAAGCACTAAAAACTAACTAACTTAACCGATTATATTTCCATTTCAATATCCATTTAATCATTTAATTTAAAATATCACCACAGTAAATATTCTAAGTAAACATCTAATTTCCTCAGACACGTAAACACCTACCCTCAGGTAAAGAGTATCCAACACAAGAATCTGCTCTCAGGCATACAGATATTTTCCCACGGGCATAAGAAGTGTTTCCCATAGGCACCAAATCATCTGCCCACACGCATGGAAGAAGTTTCTCTCAGGCTGGGATAACAACTGCCCTCAGGCTAAGCAAAACAACGCCAACAGGCTAAGTAAAACACTACCCTCAGGCGCAAGTAACCGGGCCATGAGCAACATGTAAATAATCATTCACAAGCAATTCTTATCATGGAAATTCTAAAATCATTACTTTAAAGGCATACCCTCGGGTATCCTGGCCAAACTGCTAAACAGTGGAACACACCCCAGGGGTGGTCCTGGATCCTTGTGAAGATCCCAACCATCATTTTATTATCACAATTAGTTACCTATTAAATTCTAGGTATTTGAAATAGCTATGGCCTTAGCCACTCGACACCCCAACATGGGATAGTGGCACTAAAAAGGCACAAAATGCACAATAGTCAGAAAATAAACACCAAGCCACCAACCTTATATGCCCCTGATCTGTATACTCGAATGACGTTCCACGAATTGTCCTAGAATGAGGTAGATCTGTGGTAAAATAATTCTCGCTTAAATGAAAATAACTACCTTTCAGGGAATAATTTCCCAGAACATTCACAAAAGAGTGGAGGGCTTACCCATGCGGTTCAAACGAGATCATCCAAGGCGGAAACGGATTCCCGGTTCGCGATCGACGGATCTCCGAATCTTCGAACTTCCTCTCCCGAACTCTCGTTCGATTCTAAGAATTACCTATGAATAGGGGAAGCTACTGCCCATTTTAAGCGAAAAAAATAAAGTACACGGTGTGTACTTTTGACTACATGGTGTGTACTTCCTTCATTTAACTGTTCCTCTAGAGGCACTGCCAAATTGTTCTTCTGTCGACATGAGTACACGGCGTGTATTCCCGACTACAGGGTGTGTACTGTCACCCAGCTGGAGGCTACTTCCATCGCCTTACTCTTTCGCATCCCGACTAACTACACGACGTGTAAAGGACCACTAAATGGCATTTAGTCAGTTTTTACACCACTCGTCACCGGCATGGACACACGCCCCGTGTACTAATCCCACATGGCCAAAAGTACACGGCGTGTGGAAAAATACACGGCGTGTAGTTCCAAAATTTTGGGATTTTCCCAATTTTCTTTATTATCTAAAAAACACTTAAGGAAAAGAGAGAATAAGAATCCCGTACCACAAAAATAAGAACCGGGTTCTTACAATTATCCTCTACCGGGGACACATCAGTAGTCCTGGAATCTTTTTTAAATAAACTTTTTTCATTCATTAATAAAGTATATTTCTGAATATTTAATAATATGAAAAATTATATATACCTTGATAAATTCTCACCTCTATTATTAGATTACATTTATACTAGAAAGTGTAATGAAATTTATTGTGCCTTCATATCCCTAGAAAATTGAATATTTGGAAACAATAAAGAAAAAAATAAGTACGTAAAAATAACACATTAATATTTATATTTCAAACAAAGAAACAAAATAAAATTTTTTACAAGAAAATGTATGAGACTAATGTAGTGTTTTTTAACATGCATTCATCATGATCATTATGTATTGAACACATTCTGCCTATCTTATAATCATTTTAATCATCTATAAATTGTGTAATAGATGAATAAGGCTCATGTAAATCTATAACATCATCAGCATCCTCCTCCTAATCACCAAAATTGTATATTTTTCGTTCAAAACGAAAGACCACTAACCATTTGATGGATCAATGACATAAATTACTTGTTTTTCTTATGTCACTATGATAAATGGTTCCACATTGTAAATAAATCTTTTAAAAACAACCAATTTGAACCCACATTCATCATGTTTCACACCACTCTTACTATCAAACAATTTACACTTGAAAATAGTGACTCGGAAATTAATATAATTAATTTCCCATATGTTTTCAAGAATTTGAAAATATGGTGTTGATGTAGAAATTGGTTTTTTATCATTGGAACTCGAAAAATTTCCCTTCTTTAGTGAAAACCATCACACCACTATTCAGAACAGTACTCTGGTCAACTATATTTTTTTTGTAAAATGTTTAACCATTAATATCAATTCCAAACCATGTGATCACATTAAAATATTGTCCCCCTGCTATGCACTTAAATGTTTCTGATGTAGATATATATGTGGTGAATTTATCTTTGAACCTTGAAACAAATGTCTTCTTATGCTCAATCATCATCCACATTTCGTTTTTTTCCAAATATCATAACTTTAATTCTGTAATATTTGAGGATATATATGATTGTACCTCATTTGTGTTGTTCAAAATACATAAATATGCATGCATCACTTCATCACATGGATTTAACTTTAACTTTAATACTTAAACCTCTATACCTTCACAATCAACTATTATATGTTGAGATATGGGGAAACCAATATTCTACACCTCATAAAAATAATCCATACAAAACTGGATGACCTCTTATGATACATATTTTTGAACAATAGAGGCCTATGGATGATAATGATTTTTAACACATTCCTTCAAAATTTTCATAAATCTTTCAAAAGTATATGACCATCGTAAATAAACAGACCCACATATACTTATCTCGCACGTCAAATAAATCAATAGATGAACCATTATATAAAAAAATGTAGGTGGGAAATACATTTCTAGTTATCAAAGAATGCGATTTTCTACATTATCCAAAACATCTATCAAATTTGGATCAATGACTTTGCTACAAATGGATTTGAAAAAATTACATAACCATATCATAGTCTTTCTAACAGATTTCAACAATATACCACACACTCCAATTGGTAGATGTTGTTGCATAAATACACGGGAAATCATGATATTTCATAAATATTAAATTACTATCCTTCAATGACACCAAATTATTCACATTTTAAGAAAAACCCCTGGGTAATCTAATACCATGAACGCATTGAATTTTTTTATCATTTCAATATTGAATAATGTGCAACAAGATAGAGGTAAATATGTTTTATTTCCTTTCAAAGTGGGAGCTAACTCCAAAGGTATTCTCATTAATATTAAGTCAAATCTAGAATGTAATACATCGTCTTTATTTCCCTTTTTGTATAACAAATTTATAATCAAATTGTTACATATGTTTTTCTCATCATGCATAACATCGATGTTATGTTTTATCTCTAAAGATATGCAACAAGGCAGTTCAAAAAATAGATATATTCTTCCAAATATTTCATTGAGGTCCATAACTTCTTTTCGTTCCAAATGTCGAATAAACATTTTTCACCCCGTCATAGTAATCTTTAGTTGGAAGTGGTTGATAGGTAAGGTTGTATTTTTGTAAACCATTAATTTTTTTATCAATCTATGATAAGAATGATCAATGCAGAAATATCTTATTTGTCCCATGTACACTATATTTCTTCCATTATGTAATTGATAATATGAAGTCCGTTCTTCACAAATTGGACATGATTTATTTCCCATAACACTATATCCAACAATGTTTTCATATACATGAAAGTTTTTTATAGTGAACATTATCATATAACGCTAAAGGAAATTTTCATTCTTGTATGAATCTATAAATTTAAAACCATTATCCCATAGTAGTTTCAAATAATCAATCAATGGTGAAATATGCACATCAATATCATTTCCCAGTTGTTTTTCTCCAAAAATCATCAAGCTCAACCTATCATATTTATTCTTCAGACATTTATGCAGGGACAAATTGTAAACCACTAGAAAAACAAGCCATGACTTGTATTGGCTAATAAGGCACTGATATGGATTCATTCCACCAGGACACAATACCATTATGATATTTCTAACTTCACTTCCAAAATCATGAATTTTTTTATCAAAACTCATCAACTGTGGTGAATCGGATGGGGGACATATGTTACCAAGAAATATGTGCTCATCTGAATGTCATCTTGATCTTTTTTGCTTCAATTGAACATGCATGTAGATGCTTAAAATGGAGAATTATTAGAAGGAACCAGATTTCTTTAGCATGAGTTTTGATTATGGTACCTAGGAATGAATCACATCTGAATTATCAGAATTGTATGAAAAGCAATATTGGTTGATATCATTATAAATTAGAAAATTGATTTTTCATGACATTAGATAACAATACCTAAGAATGAATCTGAGTATACTTTCCCATCTATCGTATACCATGATGTCCCACATTTAAGACAACTTGAAAAAATTCATATTCATTCCTATACATTACACAATCATTGGGGAAATCCTATATCATTTTAAACACCAATACCATTGAGAATAATATTTTCTTCCCCTCATAATTGGAATATGGAAGCCCGTTGGCTTCTAGAGGTAGCTCTTTTAAAATCTCAAGTGAGATGGGGAAACTTTTATCACTCCAACCATTTTTTCTTTTAGGTTAACTAATCTCCAAAATACTAATAGAACTGTATATTTACTAAAACCTGGGAATAATGGTTTCTCACAATATCCATAAAACCATTAAACAGTTTCTATTTTTAATGGTTTCAACGACTAAATCATGAATTAATTCTTTAATATGATACTATTCTTCAATATGAATGTTTTCAGCAACATTGGATGTTGAAATTTCAGTTCGTTCACCATGCTAGATCCAAAATGTATATGTAAGGATAAAACCATAACAAATGAGATGATCCTTGATTTATCTAGATTTTAACATTCTTATATTTATACACTTTACACATGGAAAAAAATAAAATCAATTTATTGAAGATGTCATTTAGAAAATACAATGAATTTAACAACTCCTTTTTCATATTCATTAGTGGTTCTTAATAAATGTATCCAATTAAAATCCATTCAATACCCGATAACAGAATATAATTGGTGAATTTATTAAAACAAATAAACATTTTAATATATATATATATAAATAAATTGTAAATAGAAACATATTTAAAAAAAACTATTCATAATCAGATAGAAAACATCAGATATTTAACACATTTACAAATATTAATTTTTTTTCATATTATATACTTGTGTCATATTGATAATAAAATTTAATTATAATATCAATCTTATAAAATTTATTAGTTAATTTTACAAAGTTGTTTCATTATTTCGATGTTTCATGTGTCAAAAGCATTGAAAATTACATTATTTTAATGGGAAAAAATTACTTATTATGAGGAATATGAAATAATAATTACATTAAATGTTCACATTAGAAGTTAAATCAATCATAATAGACCAAAAATTATGACATATAAATCAAAATACATTACAAAATTTGTATATCTGAGAGAATGTTCATTTTTCGGTACTGTGAGGTTGAGAGATTTGAATTTTGTGTAACGTTGAGTCTTCATGATATTCTCTAGATCCAAAATGGTAGAGTTCCATTAAATCCTGTTGGAATGAAGGAGTAGAAACTGTCATGTAAAAAATATGTGTTTATCAAACTAGTTTATCTTCATGATGAACTGAGTTATGTGAAAAAATTCAGAAATTCAATATTCCAATGAATACTCACTGGTTTATGGGATGATGTTTTTATAAACTGTAAATCAGTGAAAATTTTCCCTATGTGTTGTAATGAGAATTAAAAATAGAGAACGAAATATTTGTACAATGGTTTTTATAGTGAGTATATTATTGTGCAATGAATGGTGATTATCTTCTTGTGAAGGGAGATTGTTTTAATTACGTGCATGTATTATGAGTCCAAGAGGATGTGTGAGACTCTATCACAAAAAGGAAGAACACACAGTTACATTGTTTCTTGAGTGATATAATATTGCATGAAGTGGTCTGTATGAAGCAATAAGTGGATAATTTTATGCATTCATAAATGAGTAATCATTCAAGATTATTTTCAGAAGATCATGCAAGTAAAAAAAATGTGAAATCCCTTGTCAAATATGCATAAAATCATGATGTATACAGTATGAATTCATAATGTTTATGTGAATATTTCACATTGGTGAGCATTTCCCAAAAGAAATTATATGTGATTGGGTTTGCATGAGAGATTCATGGATAGTGAGTGTGTGCTTCAAAAAGTGTATGTGATGTTTAGAAACTTTTATGTGTTTGCATGCATCATACAACAATACAGAGATCACATTTTTGGAAGTGACCATCTTCTGTATTCAAGGAAGAAGAATAGTGTGAATTCATCCCATTGATTGAGTACACTATTTATAATTTCAGTTGTGTTAAGATACACAAAAAACATTGAAGATATGGTATGTGATATAGGTGCATGAAGGTAGTACAATGAAAAAAATATGATTTTCATTTATACACTTGATATTTTGCATAAAAATAAACCGTCCATGAATTTGATTTTTCATGCATGAAATACGTGCCATATAAATTTAATGAAAGTGTTAATTTATATTTTGATTGTTAAGATGAAGCATTATATTCGAAGTCAATTTGTAGAGCATTGATATATCAGCCTACGAATGAGTCACATGAACTCACAAAGTCCTCCAGTTATTACAAGTTGTGACAAAGAGCATAAAAAAATATTAAGACTAAAGGAAATTAAACAGAAATAAAATAAATTTATATGTAATTATTACTTTTAGGGATAACTATTACCCTTGTTCAAAACGTTTATAATAAATGATAAAATAATATTTGATGAATATAAAAAACTCAATTAAATGATAAATAATTTATCTTAAAAATTTAAAAAAACATACAAAATTTAGAGTTCAACAAGAATATAGATCAAATCTTAAATATTCACCATAGAATGGTTTTAAAGATTAAATGCTCCATGAACTATACAAAAAATAACTATAAAAATGAAAAATAAAGATGTAAAAAAAGATAATATCAAACCATGATTGAATGTCACCTGAAATAATTTTTCAAATAATAACAACATATTGTTAAAGAAAAAAAAGATATAATCAGGAAATCAGACCATAGATCGTGAAAATAGAATAAAATCGGAAAAAATAATTGTTCGAGACCACAAATATGCCTTCAGGGTCATCCAAAGTCAAGAGGAGTCACCGTGGATTAGCTTTCAAAGATACATAAACATAATCGGTTCTTGATCCTGACTAATTTGAAAATAATTTCAGTGTCGGTTTTTACCAAAACCAACACCGAAGAGTCTAAAAACTATTTTGGGTGTCGGTTTTCTGAAAACCCGATGCTGAAAATATTTTTTTTAATATATGGTGTTAGTTTTCTGAAAAACCAATGCCATAAATTTTTTAATATATCACATGAGTTTTTATAGGAACCAATGCTAAAAGAACCCACATTTTGGATTAATTGAATCAGTTTTTCAAAAAAACAAGGCCAAAACTTTTTTAGTTTTTCCAGCATCAGTTTTTTTGAAAAACAGATGCCACATATCGTACCAGTCATGGTTTTGGCATTGGTTCTATTAATAATCGATGCCAAAAAACCTCTTAAAAATAGTTTCCATCAGTATTTAGTAAAACTAACGCCATAACTTTCTCCCATGTAATATTCACATTCATTTAGAAAAAATAGATGTCATTACTTCGAGGTTCAATCCACTATTTACACTAGTGTTGATGTTACTGATGGAAGTGTTCACATATGTCTCACCCATGTCATTGTTCACATCGGTCTCACTAATGGAACTGTTCACATCGATTTCACCTATGGAATTGTTCACATATGTATTAACGATGACACTCATCACATTAGTCTCAGTGATGCCACTGTTCACATCAGTCTCATCGATGCCACTCTTCACATCATTCTCACCAATGACACTCTACACATCAATCTAACTGATGACACTATTCACATCGGTCGCACTGATTCCACTATTCACATCGGTCTCACCGATGTCTTTTTTCACATCGGTATCACTGATGCCACTGTTCACATCGGACACACTGATGCCACTGTTCACATCTGTCTCATTGAAGATACTGTTCATACCTGTCTCCCCAATGACACTGTTCACATGTGTCTCACTGATGACACTGTTCAAAAAACTGGAAACACTATTCACAGAACTAGAAATTTGGAAATGTGTTGGGGATAACTCACATTGACCTCTAAAAACACCTCAGACACCAGATTTTAGCAAAGGAATGGACCAGATTGGTCTCGACCATTACAAATTTACGAAAGAACATAACCAACCACAACTATATCCTATTTTTTAAAATTCATGACTACATATATGATGCAGGAGTTTTATAAGAAATTCAATTTGATATAGTTTCCTTAGTGAATTTCAATTTCAAATTTACAATTAATTATTTTCTCCTATAATAAAAATATTTCGTGAAGATGTAGTCAGTTTCATAAAGGGGTCCTCTTCAAGATTTCTCACATCAACACAAAAATAATTTGATAATTTTTTATGATATGTTTATGTTGGGTATATTAAAATATTCATTCCATATAAATCAATATTGTCTTTCACGATCAAATTTCACTTTTAGAATACAATTATAAAATAAAATATTCAATGAAATTTTAATGAAAATAAAATTCATTAAAAGGATATTAATGATTGAAATATATATAAAATTTTCTATGTATCAATGTTTTCATTGGATTTTTGTGAGGGAGATATCACATATACTTTATGGGGGTAAGATAGAATTACATGAATTCAGTACCAATGATATAGTTATCTATTGTGTCACTTGGTTTCATTTTTTTTTGACAGTTTATATGATTGAAAATTTCTGTTTAGGGACACAATACTTTGTATAAGGATACATTTCTACGTGAAAAGAGATAATTTACACAAATTTTCTAACACCACTATTGGATAATGATATGGACAAAACCATGTTTTGGTAGTATCTAATTTAGTTTTAATTATGTAATAAAATATCTATTTTCACAAGACATGTGTATGAGATTTATAGTAATAAAATGTTTTTTTCATCCGTTATGTGTTCAAAAAAAATCAAATATTGAATAGTGGTGATGATTAATAAGAAATGGAAAATGTTTTAGAATTTTGGAATTATAGATGTTCGGTAATTAGATATGTTATAAATGTGAATAATCATTATGATGTGGATAAAGAAAAATCATAAAAATAATATATATGAAATTTTTGTATCATGATCTATTCAATATCACTCAAAAAGAAAATAAGATGGACTTTCCTAGTATATGTAACATTATGTTGGTTATTTCTTAATAGTTTTCTTAGTATATGTATTGTATTAATTAATATTAATCTAGGGATATAAAAGAGTAAATTTATGTAAATAAAATATACATAGTATTGAAAACAAAAATATATATCATAATCTCTGAACATTCAATGGATATGTAAGATCTATTTTGGTGATAAGTAGTATCTAGTCTAGTTTTAGAATATATAAATAAGTTGTTGTGATAAAAAAATAATTTATTGTCCAATTCCATATGTTTTTTTGGATGAATATGATAGAAATTTATAAATGATGGATATCCTAATATTTATCAAATTATTGTAGATGATTAATGATTATAATAAATGTTATGATGGGTACTTTTATTTGATTATATAAAATCCTATACTGGAAAATTAATTTATGGAGATATACATTTCTATAAACATATAGTTAATCCCAGTGTGCAACAGAAGAGTGTAGTGTGAAAAAATGTAAAATTACCAGAAAATAAATATAATTTAATAAAATATAGATATAAGTGGATTAGTGACCAAAAATAATTTATATTCATTCCTTTGGTAAATAAAAATAAATTATTACATTAATAATCCTTAAATATTATATTGTAATGTGAAGGTAGATTAATTGCTTTGTTCAAATCATAATTAAAAATTTTAATCATATGGAAATAACTACGTGAAAATATACACTTGTTTCTATAAGTAAATTCTTATATTGTTCCGATATTTTCCTACATTCTAAAATATTTTCCATTCATGGTCTTTTATCAATGAGATAGGTAATTATGGAGTGACCATAGGAAGGTAGTGGAGTTTACTAAAATCTATAAAGGGGATGTAACCTCCAGTTTACGTAGGATTTTCTTAAACCCGCAATTAAAAAATTTATTTAATAGAATTATGTATATTTGGATATAAAATTACTGTTATATCAATAAACTATATTCTTACATTACTATTAAATTATTAATATGATGAATAATATAATAATAACACATTCATGAATTGAAAGGCTTATTATGTTGTGAAAATCATAATCAAACATCAAATCAAATTAATAGAATATTAAAATTATTTAATTAATACTAAATTGTCCAACTAAAAGAAAAAAATTTATATTTATTACATATATTATATATACGATATCCTTAAATGAAATATAGAGACAAAATTCTCATAAGTGATGGAATAATAAGGATGGAATAAAAGACTTGAATTGATAGTTAATACGTATACATAATCATAAAAATAATCATATCATAATAAAATCTCATCAATATATGAATGATGGAGTAATTTTTAAATGTTATGGAATCATTTAAAAGAATAATGTATATCTTGTGAAAAAGTCGGAAACATGTTCACACATGGCATATGTGGATAAATCATAACATCATATGTATGAACAATGTAATACAACAAGAATTTGAAATTTTATTCTTTTATAAAAAATATTATTTTTTTGTTAGCATTATTTATACACAATTTTATTCTCACTCTACACAAAACACTATGTTAGTTTGTGTTACATGCAAAACCGAGTTTTACATTCATTTTTTGTTCACCTATTATAAAACCATATTTTGACAATTTGATAAATTTTATTTATCAACATAAATATCATATTTGTATTTTCAATTTAAAAATTTTTCTTACGCTGAATGTTTTGTATTTTTTAAAGAAGGTTCATTTTTTGATGAATTGTTAAAAATATTGCATTTTAGTAAAAAAACACCAATTTTTTTAAATAATTTATAATAAAAATTATATTATAAAACAATTTTAATGTCAAAATAGATCCATTATTTATATATTATACCTATTTAGGTCATTATAATCTTTTGTATATTGAAATTAGATATAAAAACTTATTGAAATTTTGAACATTTTTACTTTAAAACCCCACTTTCTCTTCACATTTGTGGCATTAGTGTTAACCATAATTTCCCCACTTTTGGGATTTTAATTTTAAATAAATAATATTCATGGTTGTAATAAGTACAAAAATTTTTCCTAATAATATCAACAAAACTTTTAAAAAAAATTATTAGTGAAATTGATTAAAAATAATTATTTTGAATATTGTAAAATTAAGCTTAATAAGGGAAAACCCTTAATCATAAAGACCAAAATGACATGGGAACTTGTCAAAATGTAATTTTATTTCCATATTTTAACCCTATAATCCCATTTTTCATCCTCAGACCATTATTGGAGCCACATTAAACATAAAAAATGTGTAAGGAATCACTTTGTGAAAATATTACAAAAATGCCACTCCTCCTATATTATAAAAAATCCTCCACTACACCCACTTACTCAATCATTTGAATCAACTTTTTTTGACCAAAATCTTTTTAAATAGTTCTTTAACATCCCTATACTCATCATATAAGCATCTCTTTAGGAAGAAAACCATCCTAGTAATCCTTTTTTAACAATTAAAAAGAAGTTATGCGATTGAGAGAAAACATCCTTTTTTAAGATCATTAGTTTTATTTAAATTCTGCAACCCATATAATATTCATTTTCAATGATTGTATAATAAAACCAGTATAATAAATATAATAGGATATTTTAATGCTAAGGTTTATATCTGAACTGACACACACATATATCTACCGGGTAACTGACCTATTTTTTCTATGTATGGAGAAGTACTTCCTCACTAAACAATGATTTTATAATTTTCCTTTACCACATATCATGGTGTACATTATGGTGGGAACTCTTTTTATATATTTTATATATAATATTTATTATGTATTTATTCTTAGCTAATTATTTTATAACACCTAACATTATACTTTCAATTTTTTATAAATATGATAGAATTGTTTCTTGAAGTGTGGACTACTGTCTCATCAAAGTAACATGAATAATTCATGCTATACATGGAAAACACTAAAGATTATTTTTAAAAACCTATGTAAAATATATAACATTGATATGATAATTTATATATAATACAAATTTTAATGATTTAATTTTCATTCTTTTAATACGGTCAATAAATTGAAGTAGCATTCATGCATACGTAATCCTACCATCTATATGAGTATAGTTACGGTAGAATTTAGTAACATATTTTAAACCAATATACATGAGGATAAATATAACACAGAAATAAAGATTATGTTATGAAATATCATCTCAATATACATTCTATTATTGATTAATTGTTATTGTGCACCAATTCACTTTTATTTCATGTATTTACTTGCCTATAACATGTTTTATCATGGATATCCTCGCTCTGATGATATTATAAGTTTAGTTTAAAATTATTAATTCATGGTTTGTATGAATTAAATGTTTCATGGTTGTTTGGGTAACATTATAATTTTTGAAATTTCATTTACCTCAAGATTTTTTATGATCTTTAAATGGTATTTTTATCCTTTAATGTCATTAACCCTTATCGTTACATAGCCACCACTGTGGAACTATTGATAAATCCGCATCCATTATTCAATATATAGATTTTGATGAGCCATATATTTCATGAATATGAGAACTACTTTGGACTTGTACTACATGAGTGAGGCCCAGTTTTATATAGACCCTTGATGCATTGGTATTATGATGAGAGGAATAATTTGGCCAAATCAGATGGAGTCTTAACCTATATGTTTTAAACCCGTTTGTGAACGATCTAGATAGTAAAGGTACCATGTTCCTATGAAATATGAAATCCAATAAATAACGATTTTCACCATTTATATTAAGTTATTATTTATCCATGATGTTTTTTCATAAACATATATATTGATACATTTCATTCTCAGTTAATTGATTTAGATGACATTTGTTTTAGTTTCTTACCTTTTCATGTTGATATTTCTTTATCTAGTTATTACAATGGAATGTTTTACTAGTTATTTACCATTACAGGTTAATTTATTCATATTTATTCATTATTTCTTCCATTTTAATTACCCTTACAGAGTATTTAAGATCACCCATATTATATTTCCTTTACCTAGCTTATGAAGAAGAAATCATTGAATAAGAATTCAAAGATTTAGTTTATTATTTTTATTATGTATCAGGTTTATATTTTTCTATTTCCCAATGTATTATGGGTATCATGCATGTAATATGGTTTTCCAAGATTTCTAAACTGATTATCCCTATTGGAATTGATACCTTTTCATCTTGAAAATATAATAAAATAGTTACATATCTTTGGGTTTATAGTGTTCGTGTGTAACGGTTGGTATAAAACGAAGTTTAACAACAACCATGGAATCTAGATTTAGAAAATGATGATTATAGAATGTAACCCCATGGTAAAATTCAAGGATGAGTATAGAGTAACATCCTCAAATTTTGGTAAGGATGATATTATTTTTTTATTACTAAAAATACATCACGATATGGATTCAAAAAGTGTAATATGTTCTAGCAACGATGTACCTAGGAGTAGTAATGATGATAAAGAATTTTGGGCATGACACATGGTAAACAGGTACATGAAAATGGTCCTTATTACAGACATGTAATGAAACTCCCAAGGGATTCACATAGGATAGTTCATATTTTCATTACATTCTATTATGATGGATTTGAAAGTGAATATTTCCCCAAAGAAACCATATTTATGATTATGAGGCCAACTAAAAATATATTTGTCAACATATGTTAACTATTTATCTATTTTTGTGATTATAAATTATGATATGATCTATCCTAGTGCTTGTATTCATTTAGAAATGGTTCCAAGTAGAAGGATTTTGATCTACAACAATGAAAATGATCCAAAGAGTAAGAAGGATCAAATAATTCGTGGTCTTAAGACCATATATAAAATGGAATTAGTCCCCCAGAACTTCATATCACATAAATACATGGTATCATGTAACAACGATATGTGTAAATTATTATCCAAGTCTAATATTTCCGAAGGATACCAATACAAGAAGAGGTTATATAAGAATCATGAAAAGGGTAACGAGATAAATTAGATGGTGGGAAAGAATAATTTTCCCAATTGTGAAAATTGTACCATGAAATACCCTAGTACTTTCTTGATGGGAATGTGAGTTTTCTACCAATGTGGTAATAATGTTCACCATGTTTGTGAGTGCAAGGATAAGAAAAAGTGTTCCAATGTACAATTCTCTAACTACAAAGATATGGAACACTATAAAAATCAATGTCTCAAGAAACAAATGAATATATCCCAATTGATGCTATTGGATAATGGAAATGTTATGTTACTGTCGTAGATGAAGAAGAATGGTTAATATTACAATTCAATAAATATATCATATGAATATTTTATTATCAATGTACTAGTTATAATGATTCTAGAATATATGAGGATGGGTCTACAATACCTTTTTCATTGAGGATTTGATATTATATATTGAATGGTACCAAGAAAAATTATTCAGTGGAATGTAAAACATTTTGGAAAACAAATGGTTGACGAAAATATAACACTTAATATGTTCCCAATGTAAAGAACATCATTTTTGGATTAATAAATAATCATTTTGGATAACATTAATAAAATAAGTTCTGACTAACGTGGAAATGAATAATGATTTCTTGAAAAATTGGTTTATGATATCATTGTTTGAGTTTTCAAATTATTAGGATTTATCTAATATATTCTACAACATGTGTATTTCTTAAGTAATAAGGAGGAATTATTTTCTCTAATAAAGTATTATAGTGATTTGAATTATTATCATATTTCATGAGAATACATGGTGATGTTATTCAAATTTTGAGAATATAAAAATTTAGACCTACTTTATGTTAACTATAGGCTAATGATAAGTTCATTTTGGAAATTTAGCAACCATCCTTAAAAAGTGATGAATGAAAATATTCTGGAAATGATAATCATTTATAAAATGGTTTATGATGAACATTGTATTTTGTTTTAGATATTAATATATCACATCTCTATATGATGAATCTTTTTCTGATAGATGAACTAGAAATAGTTCAAGGCACAACCAAATGATAAGATTGTTCATATAGAAACATACCATGTAACTATATTTTCTTATATTCATAGAGTTTCAAAGAATTTATCAACTCTAGGGAAAAGGGTGAAAAAAATTCTCCCTTATTATTATCATATTTGATGATATAAATGAACATTATTTACACATATATATTATGATTTTCTGGTCTACAATTTTCGACTGAACATGTTCTCTATCACTCTCTATCAGAACTTGATAGTTAGATATCTCTTCAAAATACATATTTTCACATATTTTATCTAATTATAAAGAATATTTTTTGGTTGAAAATTTAAATTTGTTTTACCTATTATTAATAATATGTGTTATTAAAAATATTTATGATTTTTTTTCAACAATACTATTTTCAAATATCAATTCCTTGATTATAGAGATCATGTTATAATTTCATAGATGCAATTAATTTAATGTGTGGAGAATGCTAAAACTACATGAATTTAAAATATTTTCCTATTATAGAGTATAATTTTTTTTGTTATTTTGATTTATATAAAATGTTAATCTTACTCTATCCACATCACAAATTTAGTTTTTGTTACATGCAAAACTGAGTTTAACACTTAATTGAACACATATTAAAAAAAAATATTTTTTACAATTTTATGAATCTTAATTGTAAAATTAAACATCATTTTTGTATTATTACTGTAAAAATTATCTTAGGAACTGTTTTTTTTCTTTGAAGTTTCAATTTTTGATGAATAGTGAGAAATAATGAATTTTATTAAAAAACGACTTGTTATTTAAATAATTATTAATGAAAATTATTTATTAAGAAGTATTTAAATTATAAATTAATTCAATTATTTATATAATTAACAATTTTTTTTCATTGTAATATTTTTATGTTCAAATTATATATAATAACATATTTAACTTTTGATCATTTCATCTTTGAAAACATGTTTTCTGGTCACATATGTAGGATTATTGATAATCTTAATATTCCCACTTCTGTGATTTGAATTTTTAAAATTGATAATAAATGGTTTTAATAAATGCAATAATTTTGTTCTAATATGATAAAATTATATTTTTACATGAATATTTTTGAATGTGATTAAAATTAATTTTGGTGATTAAGGTAAAATGAAGCATAATATTGGACTAATCCTTAATAATATGGACCAAAATGATGTGGAAAATAGTCCAAAATAAATTTTATGGACATATTCCAACACTATAATCCCTTTTATCAACTTAGGTCTATTATTATATCTACTTTCACTATTAAAAACATGTATTAAATTCCTAGTGAAAATATCATTGGAGTGTCACTCCTCTTCCACTATAAAAAAGAATCCTACCCTCTGAATTCCTCATTACTTCAAAGGCACTTTGGATCGACAAATAAAATTCAAAGCAGCTCCTCAAAATACCTCCAATCTTTGTATAATCCTCCCCATGTGTAGAAATCCATCCTTGGAATGATTTTGGTACAACCCAAAAGAAGTTACCCGATTAAGAGGTAGCATCCTTCCATATGCCCTTTTTTTATTTCCATTCTTCAAACCCTATACTATTATTATTATATTATTGTATAAAAATAGTATATTAAATATACTATGATGTTTTTATTCTATTTTTTCTTCCTACACATACTCACACATCAAACTAATGGGCAATAAACATATTTCCCATATGTACAGAAACATGATGCCTCACGAAATGATAATTTTTCATTTTGTTTCATTACCACCCTGCAGGGTGTCCATTATGATGGTCACACTATATATATATTTTAGGTTTGGTATTTTTATATTTCATTATCCTTAATTCATTAGTTTTTTAACAAATAACCTTAAACATCCAATTTTGTATTAATCCGAAAACATCATTTTTGGATGTGTGGACTCCCGCCTCCTCAAAGTGATATGGATCGTTCAAGATATACATGGAATGTATTAACGATTATTTTAATAAAACTATGTAAAATTTATAGCATTTATATGATAATCAAATTATAATTTACATATGTATCAATTAATTTTTATTCCATTATTATTAAAAATAAATGAAAGTAGCGTTCATGCGTACATGTGGCCTACCGTCTCCAGGAATTATGCATTTCATTTATTATCTCCATACTGTAGAGATTATCTGTAATACATATGTAATGAATATATAAGATAATTAAGTCATTATTTACATTCAGGAGATGATGAAATAATAGTCTATGTAATAGGACATGGAAATAATAAGTCAAAATATACATGATTAGACATGGAAATTAACACCTAAAATAATGAAAATAATAAATGGTTTTTAACGAACGAGGAATATGATGTTTTAAGAAGACGATATAGAATATTATAAAAAAGGTTATTGTTCCAGTATAAATTAGTAAAAAAAATTAAACCACTATACAATAGGATTAATACCACCAAAAAGAAAGGTTAATGTAAGGTATTTTGTATCAATTTACAATCCATTGAGACGTATTAGTTTTTACATCACAATTCACATTTATTTAGAATATTTAATGACTTCTAACAGGTTATATCATGATTATCCTTACTATATTAATATTATATGTTTCATTTAATATTATTCCTTCATGATATTTATGATATTAATTTTTCATATAGGTATAGGACACATTGGAGTTTTTGAAGTTTCATTTCCCTCGAGATTGTTGTTAGGATAACTCAATTGTATTTCAATACATTAATGTTAAGAACCCTTATTGTTACTTCACCTGCACTGGGTAACTATTTATAAATATTTATTCTCTATTCAATATTGATATTTTTATAAGGCATTGTTTTCTTGAATATGAGGTATGCTTTGGACTGGTACGACGCTGTTGGGGCCCAGTTATAGATAACCCCCCAATGCATTGGTAGTACCATGAGATGAATCATGTGGCCAAATAAAACAGGTGTTTACTCTATATATTTTAATCTGTGTTTTGAATTGTGTTATGAGAATGGTACCATATACCTTGGAAACATGGAATCTAATAATTTATCATTTCCCTCATATAGTTTTAGTTTTTATTTATCCACGTGATTTTTCATCAATATATCTATGGGTACATTTCATTCTTAGTTTATCGATTTAGATTTCATGAGATCCATTTTTTTAACTTTCCATGTTGATATATCCATATCTAGTTATTTTAATAGAATGTTTTATGAGTTTTTTACCTTCACATGTTAATTTATTATAAATAATTCATTATTTCGTTTGTTTTACTTACCGTTACTAAGAATTTGAGCTCACGTTTATTATGTTCCCTTTACCGATGTTATAAAGAATATTTATTTTAATAAGCATTAAAGGATTTAGTTTATTTCGTTTTATTATGTATGATGTAATTATTTTTTATTTCCCAATTTATTCAGGGTATTATTTATGGAATATTGCTTTCCAAGACTGCAAAAACTCATAAGTCCCATTGGATTCGATTCCTTGTAAACGTGCTGATGTAAAACAAATTTCACCACATCTAGGCTTCTGTGGATGGGGAGTAACAAACAAATCTAATATATGGTTCAGAAAAAATAAAAAAATTAAGATATAAATAATAATAAAAAATTAATTATTGGGAAATATAATTCACGGTATACCCATTACATCAAATTATTCTTATTAACATGCTTTCTACACTGAAAATAAAAATATTACAAACTTGGTTATGAAATAAACTCATTGAGGGGATGGGTTTCATAAATATTTAATATATCATAATTTAATGGATATAATTTTTTGTTCTCAAATGAATAATGGAAATAATTATTTGGAATAAAAAAATTTATTTTAGAGAATAAAAACACCTAAGAATTGTCAATTAGATGTTTTGTAAGATATTACTTTTCGATAAATTAAATATTAGTTTCATTGAAATAATCAACTAGAGTTAGAGGGTTTTATAACACCAATAAATATATAGAATGAATAGTTGTCATAAATATAGAAGAAATTTGAGATGAATTGAAATTTAAAATAAATAGAAAGAAGAATTACACTAAGAGGAATGTGTTTTTTTCATGATTCCCCTAACCATAGATCTCGGTTTATGTTAGCATGTATTTTATCCAAATATAATAAAGCCATGTTAATCAAAAAAAGAAACCAGATGTATATTATATTTAATTTTTACACATTGATGAAACTTAATCAATGGATTCAAATTTATCTTTTTCATTGAAAACATGTTTTTTTATTGTGATATGTTTATCTAAAATATCCCAAATTTTATCAATTTCATGATTTTTATTAATACTTATAAATTTTTGAAATAGGCTTTATAAGAGTATTTGTAAATTTATTCATAAATTTATGTAATAAAAAACTTCCACAGAAAAACTTATAAAGGTAGTGATGTGTGAAGATCCACCGAAATCATCATTATCATTTTTCAACTGTTAACACTCCATGTTAAAAAAGGGAAAGAGAGATATGAATAATATAGAAACATTCTATAGATGAAATAACTAATTTAATTTATGAATTTTGCTAAATTTATAAAATTTTATTCAATTAATTTTAAAGGGATATTCAATAAAAGGTGATATTTTTTTGTGGGAATAAGTGGAATATGATAGGAAAATATGAAATAGATTTACCTCTTTATTTTTGATGTTCATTTTACACATGCTTCAAATACAAACAATTTTGGGTTTTTGGAATATAGATCATCCCAAAGGACTCTACGGTGATTAAGAGAGGAAACTGGAGGAGAGTATATGCTTTGATAATAGTTTGAGATGAGTTTTTTCAAGTGGTTCAAGAGGGTGTATATATACTAGAGAAGAGGGGTGTTTCAGAATTAAATATTTTATAAAATATAATCTCAAATGTTACCATTATAATTCTGTTATTTATGATAATTGGAAATATATTATATAATAAACACAAATTTTAATTAATTTAAAATATTATATTAACAGAAAACAATAATTTACATAAATGGATTGAGGGAAATTTTAAAATTGTTATTTAGTCAAAAATATTTATACATTGATATTTGGAATAAAATTTTGAGGTTTAGAATCTTAATTTAATAAATTAATTAACATATTAAACATGTTTCTAGTCAGGTGTAAAATAGATTAATTATTTATGAAATTATTTTATTAAGAATTTTGAAATTAAAATAATGAGTTTCAAAAAAATATATGTATACTATAAACATAAAAATTGAGGTTATTTGAAAAATTTCAAAATAATCACAATTGTAAATTTTAGACATGTAGACTCTATAAAAACATTAATTTTGTATCATAATATTCTAATGAAAATAATTTTATTTATCCACATAAAAATTATTTTTTATGAAATAAATTATAAAACATTTATATAAAAAATACATATGATGTCATTACATTGTCAATGTTGAGATTTGTTTTATGGTATGAAATTAGTTATATTAGTCAAGATAAATTTTATGTATCGAAAATTTTCTATTTTCATGTTGGAATACAATTCCAATGGTATGGTATATATACATGATAGCCAGGTTATTGTTCATAACAGTTATATAAATATTCAAAACCTCATATTATGTTATGTATGTACCCATTAGTTCATTTTATTATCGTTCACCACAATCCATCTAAAGGTAATATATTTATTGTTTCTATAATACAAATTGGATTACTAAGCATGTGCCACATTTTACAAGTTCAATTCATGATTGTGGTTATTCATTGTGATCAAAACGATCCATACTTTATAGTTGTACATGTTTTTTTGTTTATTTCACAATTATAAAAATTTCATTTATTATAGATATGTTAATTTAGTAAATATAATATTGATAATTAATAAAATAATGAAATATGTATTTCATGTTTCAATAATATATTATATTCAAAATTATGAAAAACAATTTATTTATATATATGATTATATATATATATATATTGGTTTTTGTTGATAGATTATTCCCCCTATTGAAAATAACACCCTCTAAATCTCAACTCATATCATTGTTTGCGAATTGATTAGGGCTGTTTTATATTATATCCTCCTCACTGTCCTATGTTTTTTTATCATAATGGTCATTCCTCTAAATCACTATATCAATGCGAGTTATCATGCTTCATATAGAAATACCTCTATTGTCTAATATCATCGTCAAATTATATTGATAAGATACACCATGTTCAATTTCTACCACCTCAGATTTAGTATATGTGAGTGATCATGTATGAACATCCTCAAGAGTGATACATGTAACACATCAGGATAATGATCCATGTATGATGGGTTTTATTGATTAAAAATCACAAATCCTAACTTATGAAGGATTCCAAAGGGTCAAATGTACCAATGTATTGAAATTATTTTCAATTTAAACTGCATGAATCTCTTTCAAAGTGATATTTTTTGGAATACTTTCACCACAATTAAAATCCATGTCCCTGCAATGATTATTAGAATATTTATTTTTATCAATTCGGGTAGTTTTAATGATTTTATGAATGGATCAAAAATTATTAATAATTACATGTACAAGATTAGTCCCCATTATCCTCTACTGAAAATCTTCAACCCAAAATCATGGATTTATACATCACAAGTGAGTCGTATAGGTATATTTAAATACATGAGTAGAAGATTTTGATATATGAAAAAATATTCCATTGAGATATATTGATGTAAACCATATTTAAATTCCCTTACAAATTATCATATCCAGTCTGCATGTCTCCCAATAGTTGATTCATGTTTTCAATTGGTTTGGGTTGATTGGGAATATTAATGTAAAATTTTGTATTACAATCTTGATGATGGATTCTCTAAAATCTATACGTGATCTATTATCATAATTAGAAATAATGGAATGTGTTCCCCCATAAAACCTCACCACAAAAATTATATAAATCTAGGAATCATGTTAATGTTCTAGATATTCTTGAATATTGAAGAAGTGTGTGTTTTGGGTTAGCTGCTCCATTATAACCCATATCAAATTACATCCTTTTCATGTATTTGGGTGACCAATGATCTCCAATGTACATGTTGATTTGGGAATATGAGGTATAATATGAATATAATTTATTTTTTTTTCTACATTATAATGATTTAATACCATTCACTTTAGTTTTACTATAAAAATTTATTTCATCATGTTGTCCATATAAAATATCCATAGAACATCTTGGAATTTTTTTTACTTCTGGGATGGATGTAGAATGATTAGATACAATCATTATCAAATGGATTATTCATTATCAAATTTGAGGGTGAAAAAAATATTTTTCTAATGAAATTGAAACCATCCATTTCAATGATGAATTCATGGAACATCCTTAACGTTTTTGTTATCATCTTGTTTTGAATCCCAAAATCAAACCATTTTGTGTCCATGGTTTTCTCTTTGATAGTAGTTCTAGTAATAGTTTTGTAATGTTATGATATATTCCTCATGATTATGATATCTAGAAAAATCCATTTAATATTATCTAATATAAGGTCTCTATTAATCTAAATTATAGATAAAGTAGAAGGTTATCTTCAACAAAGAGAAATAAATTCCTTGTTTTCCACTCCAGGAAGGAAGTGAATAGAGAAATCATAGTTATTGATTAACTATAACCATATTCATTGATTAATGAGGAAATATTTCTATAAAAAATTATATTTTAGAAATGAGGATCTATAAATATGTCACACATTTCATCATATATGTGGTGCTTCTAAATTATCAATTAATAGATTATTGTAGTCTAATTGATGTGATTCTTCATGTAGTTATAATCATATATTCTCAATAATAATGATGAATAACTTATTACTTTTTTGTTTTTCATGACTACAAATCCTAAAATGTTATTTCAATCATCATAGAATTTCTCAAACCCTTATACACTTAAGGGTAGTATGATTATATATGCTGTGATTAGTTCTTTCTTGATTCCGTAAATCATACCTCATAATCTTTCATCCTTACATAATTTACCCCTTTACTTGTTATCATAGTTATTCTGATTTAATAAAATTATTAGCTTCTCACAAACTATCAAAATATATAGATAATCCCTGAAAACTAAAAATTCCCATGACACAAGACTGTTTAGAATATTTTTCAATTGTCATTTTAGGGGTCCATATATATTATATATATCTTTTTTTACATCCCCCAAAAATGTGTCTTGATAGATAAAAAACTAAAACATGATAAATATTTGAATATATATTCCAATTTTATTGATTATACATCATATTAAAAGGATAAAATTGAGGCTCTTTATTTTTAATGGATTAAAAGAAAATTACATCAATAAAGTTAACAAATAATTTTGTAAGATAGTCTACAAGGTCTCTATTAGTCAAGTTCACTATGATTGTAGTGGAATTTGTATTTATAAATGTAGTCACTTTAAAATCATATTTCTCAACCCTTGAATCGAAAAATATATGCAAACTAATATTCCTACATTACCATTAACTGAAAATATGCATAATAAAGATCAACTATTTTGAATTAGTGATCTTCTAGATGTTTATCGAATACATCATTTATCCATAAAATGGAAATCCTTGCAATTATAGCGACCCGTTTTGGCTCTTTGTAATTATTTCATATCACTATTACCCGAAATTATATTTGATAATATACATTGATGCACCCTAATATGGTACCCTAGGGTGTATTAAATATATTTTCCATATTCTTATAAAACTAATTGTTTAAAACCACCATTTTAGTTGGGGATTCCATAAAGGGTAATTCGAGGAAATGTGTGGATATATTAAATGATATATTAATACCACTACCTCGTGATTGGGGTGGGGGTAGTCTAGGAAGAACAACATGTTAAACATAAATATACTCCCTTGGTATCATAATTTCTCCATGATGATTATTTCCATTAACAGTCATTTGGTCTATATATCCTTCTTTATTATGTAACAACACCCTAACCATTGAAGAATTTTCAAAATGAGACACATGATCATTCATGTATTTTAATATGATAATATGATGGTTTAGAAAATATAATGATATGCACAATTATCATAATATTTTGTGAATTCTATATAATATGTACCAATACATGCCACATATAATTTTGAATTCCTCTATAGGACAGATTATGATATTGATTAGAGGAATGTTCCAATATATTCTAAGAGATAAGTGTTTAACACCTGGTTGATAATGACCACACCACTATGTATTTTATTTGATTTCAAGAAATCATGGTATATGAGAAGTGTTTAAATTGTTCTAGAAACAGTAATGAAATAATAGAATATATAAATTCAAGAAAACAAATATATATATTCTTCCATTATTGACTTAATTATTAGTTTATCATAGCTGACATAATTTTAATGTAGTACAATAGTGTTGGTAATGGTGTAAGCATCCAATTTTTCCTTCTACATTTGGTTTTGATGAAATTAGTTAACATGAATAACAATTTATTTTAAGTTATGGGTTGTATAGAAACCTTTATCATTATAATAGATGTATTAATAACGGGACTAAGGATGGATCAAAACATTGTTTTCCTCTATCACATTAGTGGGATTCATTAATTACTTATGGAATTTATTATATTTATTCCCATCATGTATACAAATGAATCACATCATTTTCACCAAGTGAAACAATTTTGGATTCCTTTTCCCACATTTATGGAATGTGTATAGTTTGAACCCCTTTTATCTATGAGGATTATCTTATGTTCCTATAAATATAGACTCTATTTTCTAATTTTCTATCTCCATTCCCATGGTAAATCTAAGAATCACGGATATTAATTTTGACTATAGAGACCCGATCATTTTACAGGAATCATTACATGATTTATAACATAATTGAATATAAAATAGCAATCCAATGATTGTAATGTCTAGTGTCTCAGAAGGCTATATACATAAAAATGAAGAAATGGGACTAAATAAAATATTTATTTATTAATAATACATTATGAGATCCTAGCTTCCTTTTAGCCCTTAAAAATTCATAGGATATCCTGGGGATAACATGAACAAAGGATGAGATAAAAATCCCAGAATGGGAATAAACATCTGTATAAAGCTTAGAACATGTGTTAGTGGGAATAACATAAGAAAATAAAATGGAAAGAATAATGATTAAAAAAAGGATTCATAAAATATAGAACATGAGATCATATATTCAAGTAATCCTAAAAATATTTCAGAAACATAAAAGATGATATTAACACAAGTCAATGCTCATTAAACATAGAGGAGCACGAGCCAAGGCTTACCACCAAGACCGTTGTACATGATGTATCTTGTGAATAAACATTACCAAATGAATTAGAGTTCAATTTGGGAGAACCAATCATTATATGTTCATGGATATTTGTGCCACATGAATAATCATACATATATAATCCATCATAAACTTAAGGGTTACCCATGGAAGGAATTGGGTATCAAAATTCTATCATAAAGCATAATAAATGGGCATATCATAAAATTTCAATTGAATGAAAGGAATTAAATCATACATGGACATTGATAAAGTAAATTAGGCATATATCATGATTATTTATGTCAAACTAAAGTGATAACATGTAAAAATTGTATTTAAGAAACATTAAAATTAAATCATTTTAGTGTGGTGTAAGAAAAATATTAAAGAAAGATTGATGAAGAGAAGAGTATAATATTATATATAAAAATGTATGTGAACCGAAAATGTTTTCATAATAAAAATGATTGATTTTATAAAAAAATTGTCTGAAAAAATATAATATACTTCACTTGAAATTGGTTACGAATTCTGGAAATTCCCTTTAATCGAGTGTGATTATCGAAAAGAATTGAGTAGGGATCCCTCTATAAATAAGTGTATCCCCAAAATATAAGGATAAAGAGATAATGATAAATGATTTTGGAAAATATATACAAAATTTATTAAATGAATATAGAAATAAAATTTCATTTCATTTTTGTAAAAAGAGTGAATGAATAACCTGAAGGAGTTATGGAGGTTTGGGTATAATCCCTTACCTTAAGTCTGAAGGTGTACATCACCTGATCATAATGTCATGGATAAAAATTCTGATGAATTAATTAGTAATTAAATAATCATTTCTACATTTAATTTATTTTTTATAACATAATTATTTTCATTTTTGGTCTTCTTTATGTGTTATGTAATTTAATTTCAATGTTTGGGAGTGCCCATTTCCTTGGTTTTCATGATCAGTTTACTTGTGTACATGTATAAAAGTTCATGTGAAGTGGTGGTAATTAACCACAATCTAACATATAAATTATTAATTATTTTTTATATGTCATATTGGTACTATATATAATTCTTTATGGAATTATTATGAATCATAAGTTAAATATTGAATGATAATCATGTGGGTTTATTTTGGTGGTTTTTGATCACAACAAAATAATGTTGTTTTATAAATTATTATAATTTCTACAAAAATGATTATAGAACACTAAATATGATATAATAAACATATAATAATCTGGTTCAAGATTAAAAATGGGTTTATGACCATCTTTGAAGGTGATAAAAGAAATTGATAACTTCATCATCCTCGAAGGTGATAAATTAACAGATCACATATGATGTATTATTATTTTTAGTATAAAAGTATGGTAAAAGAGATATGATAACGAATAATACCATTATAAAAAAATATTATATGTATATTACTAGATTACTCATACCATTTGGATGAGGGAGGTGAAATGAAATAAAGGTATATGAAAAGAAATTAAAAGAAAAGGAAGAGGGTTTCACCTATTGATTCCTTCTTCTTGAGAACCTCCATAGGGGATTGGTTTTGGTATTTTGTTAAGAACAAAAGATATTATATGTGGGGAAGGGAAATGGAAGTAGATTTTAGATGAACATGGACAAGGCTCAAGGCTGGATTGTTGTGAAGAGAATAAGTGGTGAGGGGTGGTATTTATAGTGTAGGAGAGGGGTGATTATTCATTATTTATTTTATTTGTTTATTTATTTTCTCTATACTATCAATAGTTCTGAATCCGGGGACTAAATTTAGTAATTTGACCATTTTAATTTGAACCAATGGGGATTTCATTAGCTATAAGTCATCTATAATTCCATATTTCATGTATTTTGGTTTTTTTGTAAATTATCGTATATTACTATTCACAAAAAAATCATGTATTTTAGAAAAATGCTAAAAAATCACCCAAACAATTTTTTGATTCCTAGAATAAAAAAATCAACTTCATATTTAAAAATAATTTTCTAAATATTAGATATTTTATTTTTAGATAAAATCATAATTTACTTGAAGCATTAAAATTTAAAAATAATAAGATATCTTATATCACATGAAACAATTTACTAAGATCTCATAAAATTATCTAATAATCAAATGAAAAATAAATAATTAATGAATTAAATTTATAAAAATAAATTTTATTCTAAATTATTAAATTAATGATAAAATTGTAATTAAATATTTATGAAATTCGAAAATTCCAATTCCAAATTCATATTTTTTTAAATATTTAGTTACATACACTATCATATAACTATAACTTATTATCACTTATAACATGAATATATTTTATTCAAACATTCATTAGTCTGGTTACTATTGATTTTTTCAGTTTACTATTCATAAGTGTCATGTTACTATTCCAAAGGTCATTTTATTATTCCTTAGCTATATGTTCCTTAACATCTATAAATGGATATTATTTCATTAATTTATAATTTGTAATGGTTGTATTGTGTTATTAATGTGCTTTTTCTGATAATACTATATGCCAAAATTATTAGAAGGAAATTTTTATTGATAAAACTTGGGGTCATTACATTGTTCCCCCCTTATGAAATTTCATCCTTGAAATTTCTATTTACATTTTAAGATAAAAATAGGCATGGGTAATTTTACTTTATCACTTCTTATAGTTACCTTGTTGCATCTTCATACTTTTGGTTCCTCCATAGTACTTTTACTACGTTGGTAGTAATTTTTTGTAGAAAATTATCCTTAAAATATTATATCATCACTTGCTGCTCCTCATAAGGCATATCATTCTATAATTGTACCACCTATGATGTCATTACATGTGAAGGATCTTGAATGCACTGAGTAAAGTGGGATTCATGGAATACATCATTTACATGAGGCGTTTAGGTGGAATTTCTATTTGATAGGCAATATCTCCTAAATGATCAAGAATCTAGAAAGGGATGATGTACCAGGGACTTATCATTCCATTCTTCATAAATCCTATGATCCCCTTCAATGGAGATATGTACTGTAATACCATGTCTACAACCTTAAACTCAAGGTATCATCGACAATTGTATGCATATCTATTTTGTAGAATTTTGGATACCATGATATTCTATTGAATGGTTTTCACCCTTTCTACCATTTCTTAAACCATTTTAGATCCCATTATCATACGTTCACCAAGTTCATCCCAACATTCTTGTGTTCTGAATATTTTCCCATACATGGATTTATATGGTTCTTTTGGATACTCGAGTGGAAACGATTATTTTACGAGAACTCAAATAGAGGTAGATGTTTGTCCTATCCTCCATTTAAGTATATAGAACACGCTCTAATCATGACATATAGTTTTTGAATAGTTCCATTAGATTGGCCATCATTTTGAGGATGATAGGCTGTTCTAATGTTCAGATCTGTTCTTAGAGCATGTTTGAGACTTTTCAAAAAACATTAAGGATAATCTTGGATCTTGATAAAATAATATATTTAGTGATACTTCATTAAGCCTCACCACCTCTTTGATATATATCTATACATTTTGATCAAATTATAATTCCACTAAAATTGTGATCAACTGAGTTGTCTTTGTAAGGCGATCCACAATAACCCTTATAGAATTGTTTCCTCTAGATGTATTTGGAAGTCCAGTGTCAATGTACATGGTGATGTTTTCCCATTTCCATGTTGGTATGTGTAATGGTTGAATCCTACCTTTTTAATTTTTTCCAGTCATCCTTCACTTGTTGACATACCAGGAACATTGATATTCATCAACAATCTCCTTCTTCATATTGTCCCACCAATAGTTCTCTCAGAGATATCAATACACCATTGTGATCCCTAGTCCAATAGAAAAGTTTGAGCTATGTTCTCCATTCAAAATCTCATTATTTATCCCTATATTGGATGGTAAACATAATCATGAACCAATTATTATGAATCCATCCATATAAATCTTGAACGCAGAGGATTTATCATTACTGATATCTTCCAACCTTTCTGGATTTTCCACTTCATTTCTTTGAGAATCCATTATTTTATCCTTAAGGGATGGTTGGGAAGTAATTTGGAAAAGGATTGATGATTTTTACCCATTAATGATTTCCATTTATATCCATTGTATGTCTAATATGTATTTATACTTATCAATTTTTATCATCGATAAATATGCATGATCCTTTCTACATAGAGCACATGCTGCCTCATTTACTTTACCAGGATGGTAGTTGATTGAGCATTCATATTATTTGATAAGATATAACCAAATTTTATGGTGCATATTAAGATCTATCTTTTTGAATATATATTTCAGAATAATACGATCAGTATATAAGTCACACTTATCCCCATAATGATAATTCCACCATATTCTCAATGCAAATATCACAGTTGGAAACTCTAGATCGTAAAGACACTATTCATTAAATACATGAAAATTGATATATAATTAGTGATTCGGAAGGTAATAAATTTTAACTCATAGTGTACAAACCTCATTTGAAAGGTAGTCATTGGAATATCATCCTTCCTCACCTTTAATTGTTTATATCCTAACTGAATTTCCACGTAGAGAAATTACTTTCCCAACATTGCTGATCAAACAATTCTACTATATGAGGCCAGGGAAGCATTTTATTTATCGTGATTTTATTGAACTCACAATAATCAATTAATAGGTGTATTGCTCCATCATCATTCTTAATCAAGAGGACTGGTGTACCCCTTGTTTGATCAATCTAACATACAAAACCCTTGTCTAGACTCTCTTATAAATGCTTCTTCAGCTATTCCAGCTCTAAAGTGTCCATTCTAGAAGGTGTATTTCATATAGGTATATATCCAATAATATCATAAATTGAGAACTCAACCTCTCAGTCAAGAAGAATACCATGAAACTTTTTGGGGAACAGATCTGTGTAGTTCCATACACTAGAAATGTCTTCGAGCATGATTTTCTCTGTTGTCTCAATAATTTTAGCATGATATGATTTTTGATTTGGAAATAATTTACACCATTTAGATGATGATTCTAAAGGAGATTAATCTTCCCCCTTACACTTTTACATGATTTGAAGATGCTCTGGGATGTAGAGATTGATATCCCTTTCCTGATAGATGATTTTTTCTTTATATACAGAGTGAAAATTAATGACCAAAATAGAATCAAACTCTACCAAATGGATTTTGAAAATATTTTATAGGAGGTTAAATCCACAAAAACATACTAGGGAGGTGTTATATATTTTAGATGTTATAACGTTTTGGACCCAGGTGCCCCAAAAATAGTGCCCTGAGGTGGCTTGTCACATGACCTCAAGCACTCCTCACCATTCGCCACATGTTTCAAACTAGCAACCGGGGTCTAAAATTCATGTAGGGAGATTATACCCTATTTATGAGAGTAATAGACATAAAAAAACATATTCAATAGAAGATTTAACATAGACACACTTATACACATGCATAAATAACCATCACCCAAACCAGGTACAAACCGCAACCAATAGTAAATATTTCATGTCATACAAAATCACCAAGTGGATAAACAAAAAATAAAGAGAAAGATAGGAATCCCCAAAATGGTCCTAAATTCACATCTAGAAACTCTTCCACGTCCATCCCGACTATGACACAACTCCCGAGCATCAGGAATTTTCCCATTACCTAACCTGCAACCATGAAATCTGTCGGGGCCCCAATAGTATCCCAAACACGGTGTTAGTAAAACTCAATAGGTCACCCCAAATATTCTCTATAAAATATCAACTCTAAATAGATTGTGCATGAAAATAATTTTTAATGACAGGTAAATAAAAGAGAGTTCATGTATCCATTAGTAATAAGATTTCACCTAATTTAATCCACCATTAAACATAGATTCAATGCTTAAAACATCTTAGTACATAATTCAACTTTTTTATGTTTTCAATGGATTAGAAATATTCAATAATCCCAATGAAAATGGAAATAAATCATCTCCTATATCACAAGGGAAACACAACACTACAACCACATTATCCTATCCCCAAAGACTCAGTTTAGGTGGAATGAAACCATTAGGGGAGTATAGCTATGTCCCCTTTCATAACAAATGAATTGAGGTTCATAGTTTAGAGCCTCGGTCCAAATTGATAGTGGGTGTATAACCTCATTTCTTTACCCCACTCTACCAATATATATGCCCATGCTTACTGATTTTTTCATACGTAGAACCATGTTACAACAAAACATACCCAATATCATTAGCAACATCGCAACAACATCAACAAAAATGGTAGTCAATTTTATGCCATAATCCATTAACACATTTACCATTTATATAAAATAACTATGTTTCCCAATTCCCATTTCCCATGCCTAAAAGATTAAGCTAATCCAATCATTCCCTTGTTTTAAACCACTTATAAATTTCAAGTGAAAAACAAAATTCATTTACTAAATTCCCATTTTACTACATTTAGCACATTTATCAAGATAAACCAATCAAAACCTTAAACATTATCTTCATCTGTAATCAAGTACTCATAATCCTATATTAATCATTTTATTAACCAATATACACATTCACCATGATCTCTCCTCTATCACAATTAAATTTTAGACTTTACATTTGCGTTAACCACATTTGGGAGGATCGACACACCATAAGGGTGGACCTAAATTTGTCAAGTAAACCCACATGCATCCCATATGGAACATTAGAAGTGAAAATGGATAGGAAGACACCCATTATATAACATATTTGAAATGAAACCATGAAAAAATATTGGAGTGAACAAAAAACAACCCGCGTGAAAACTTCTATGTAAAAACAAAGGGATTTAACTTGTAGACCACCTACCTGAAATATGTTAATGAACGCAATCCTAACTGAATCATTATATTTGGATTAAATCACACATTGAAGCCTAAAAATAGATCTCACTAGAAAATAATGGATTTAGAGATTCAGATGGAGATAAAAAAATGATGTGTATCCTAAACAAAAAAAATAGAAGAAATAAAGGGATTAGACTTTAATGGATATTTGACCCCCACCCAATGGTTCTCCAACTGGATTAGGATCAAAGGCGAATCACCTCTTGTGGTCTTGGTCAGCTAGGGTTCTTCACTATGTCATAGAGGAGGAGAAATTCTAATGAAATTGGGTGAGGTTATTAAATCCTATAATGTTATTTTTGTAAATTTTCCAAACATTACAGGGGTCCACTATTTACAAACATGGTTTGAAAAACCATGTGCAAACCGTGCATGAGCCACTCTCCAGGGGAAGTTGGTTCCCATGGTTACATGGGTAGGTTAAATGTTTTTCTTATACATGATCCATCCATGAATTAATCCTTTTCTCGTGGCTTCATGGTAACTTGAGAATTTAGCCTGGATTTCATAACCATGCTCTAACCATGTTCCTAACTCAGATTGGCCCAGTTTCCCCTTTTTCTCATGTCCTGAACCCTTGAAACACCCCTAAGGCCCCACATAATTCTGAGAACCAATTCACTAAAATATGTGAGAGAAACCTAAATTTAAATAGGGAAATACATCCATGATGTCTGGGATCTTACAACCTCCACACCTTATAATGGGTAATCCTCGAACCAGTCCTCTCAAGCATTACTGAGTTTTTGAAGAAAAAATATTGGTCTGTTGACCTTAATATCAGATTCTCGCTCCCATGATTCTTCTAGAACACTCCCATGCAACTATAAAAATTGAACTAAGGGAACAATATTTCCATGCAAGGCGTTCTCACTATGGAAAACAATACAAACCAGATGCTCCTCAAAGGATTCATTTTCCCCCAACTCTAAGTCCTCAATGATTACAATGTGATATCGATCTGGGTGATACTATTAGTTTTGAGAGACATGAAAAACTTCATGTATTATCATATACCAATATGGGTGAGCCAATTGGTAGTCCACTGATCTGATCCTCTCCATGGTCTCAAACGGTCCCACATACCTAGGTGCCAACTTGCACTCTTTCGAAATTCTATGGTGAACCATCCTTGGTGACACCAGAACAAACATATTATCCACTGCCACAAATTCAAGTGGACTTCGACTCTAATCTTTATATGAATTTTTCCTACTCATCCATCATCAAGCACTTATGAATCAAACGAACATTCATCGACATCTATAGAACATGACTCAGTCCCAACATCCCAAGATCCCCAGCTTCTAACCAGCTCAACGAAGATCTAAATAGTTTTCCATAGAGTAATTCAAAAGGATCCATCTATATCATATCTCAAAAACTATTATTTTAGGAAAAAATTACAACCAATCAGTTTTTTACATGAAACACTGAAATCTGGAACACAATCTTGGGATATATCTTCTAATATTATAATTTTACACTCTGACAGCCCATCCATATGTGGGTGATAAGTCTTACTTAAAAACACATGTGTTCCATTCTCCTTCTTTTTCCATTTAAATATCCATGGTGTGAAATAATGATCAAGATCCAAAACTATATTTCTCGGCACACCATGTAACCACACTATCTCTCAAACATACAAAAACCTGATTGATCTACATTGTATGTCTTTAGGATTGATAAGAAATAGGCCACCATAGTCAATCAATCCACAACTACCCAAATGATATCATTATTCCAAGGTATCCTTGGAAGAATCACTATAAATTCCATTGTTACATCATTCTTCTTCTACTTCAGGATGAGAAATGACTATAATAGACCACCTAGGAACTGATGTTTAGCCTTCACCTGCTGGAAGGTATGGAATAGTTCCATGAAACCCAAAACCTCATTCATCATTCCCAGCCACCAATTTTACCTACGAAGGTCATGAAACCTCTAAGAAAAACTGAGATACACTGTCTAGGTCAATTTATGAAACCTTGTATCAACTCTTCCCCCATACACACTGTTACAACCACACAACCACAAACATTTACAATTCCATCATCCCCAATACCCAATTACAAGGTGACTCCACGCCTTTATGATTTTCATTCATAGCCAAACACTCTGGATCATATAGTTGAGTCTCCCTAACCCAAATCAAAATAATGGAATACATTTCTATAGACGTTAGGGTCATTTTCCTAATCCCATCATGCACTTTGAGGTATATCTCAGAAAATAAGGCCGTCTTTTTGCATATAGAGTTGGATTCCAAAACCACATGATTCTAAGTCTTCCATATCATGGAATCCACCACACTATTACCTTTTCCTGGTGAGTAAATCATCTCAAAATCGATGGTTTTTAGGAACTCAACCCACCTTCTCTATCGAATATTTAAATCATGCTGAGAGAAACTGTGCTGATTACTTTTATGGACTATAAACACCATGAATCATTCTACCCAAAAGTAATGATTTCAACACATTATGGCATGAACCATGTAGCTGGATTAATGTCATGATTAGGGTAATTTATTCAAGATTAATCACTTATCAAAACCCATTAAATATGTCCTGACATTCTTGCATCAACACTACCCCATGTCCAAGACTAAATGCATCATAGAACAATGTGTACCACTTAACTAGTTTGGGTAAGAGCATTATTAGTGTAGTTGTTAAAAACTTCCTCAAATCGTTGAAATCATCCTCACCTAACTGAAACCATTAAAACATTAATCCCTTATTGGTTATTCATGAGTGTGGTATTTCCAAATGGTTGACATCCCTATTGATCCGTCAGTAATAACCTGCCAAATTAAGAAAAATATGAACCTATGAAACATTTTTTGGATGTTTCCAAGACACCACATCCTGCACATTCTCTGGGTCTATCTAAACTCCAAAGTCAAACATGATGTGCCCCATGAAATTCAATTTATCAATCCACAACTGACATTTTGTTAGCATTTCATAATGCATATGATCTCTGACTGTACTCAGTATGATGTCAAGATATTTTTCATGATCGTCAAGAGTTCTAGAGTACACAATTATTTCATCAATGATGATATCTATGGATTAATCTCGATATGGGTGAAATATCTAATTCATCAAATCTATAAACATGTATGGTTCATTGGTCAACCCGAATGGAATCTACACAAACTCGTATGTCCTGCACCTACATTGGAATGATATCCATTGTATGTAAGATGGCCTCACTCTAAGATGGTGATAAGGTGATATGTAATCAATCATGTAAAAAATTGGCTCACATCTAATCTCGTCAAACATGTCATAAATTCTATGATGTGGGTACGATTTCTTAACTGTGATTTAATACAACTTTCTATAATAAACACATAGCCTCAAAGATTCATCTTCGTGGAAAATAGTACAAGAGATCCCCAAGGTGATGTTCTAGGATGGATAAACCCTTTACACTCCAAATAATCTAGCTTATCATTATGTGCAAGGAGTTCTTATGACTCCATTCAATTTAGAGGAAAGAAAAATGGATCTTCCCCCAGAAAAAATTCAATCGTTAACTCAACATCACTCTTGGGTGGTAGACCTAATAAATCATTAGGAAACACATCCTGAAATCGAACCATAATGCGAGGAAATACAGACTACTCTATTCTTGTATCGTCGAGCACAAGATAGTCTACTATAACTGTATGTTCTCAAAACAACTAGAAAAGTAGGTATGTGTGTCCTGATCGAACATCCCACTCATGTCAATGGACAAAAGCTTCTCCAGTAAGATGTGTGAATGTCACCCGACGTAGATAATAGTAGATATGGGTTTGATACAATACCATCAAATCCATACCGAATATCTATTCAAAACCTAACATCTCTAGGAAGAACATGTTTCACAGAAAATGATATCAACCAACCTCCATTGCCTAACCCTTACATTATGTGATATCCTAAACCCGTAATCCTAGTCGAGTTTCAAGTGACATAAATCCACATAAACATTACATATTTAAACCCAAAACCATTATGAACATTGAATAAATAAAATATTACATAACACTCGTTTAAAATAAAGAACTAGCGAGCACAGAATCTATAAGAATATTACATCAAACAATAGACGATCATGCCTCACCACCATCAAGTGTAGACTGAACTATATGAGGACTACCTACCCTTCTACCATGGGCTCCAAACTAAGTACGCTACACCGCACTGCCTAGTGGTTGTGGATGTCCTTTCGCTGGACTTTCACATCCTCCACCACTAAAGGTACAACTCGTGGAGCTCTATCTTCCTACTTGATATGGGGAAACTAACCCCCAACCTACACTTGGCATCTTCCGCTGACCCCTCTCATTTTCTGACTGATTTGGGTTCTATAATAACCTCTACACATGGCCCAGTATGATGCACACTCGGCACTCGAATGGTTTTTGGGGACACTGTTTTCACATGTGCCCCAACATTTCCCACTGATAATAGACCAGCTAGTCACCACCCTGAGATGTTGGCCCCATATTATAACATCACTATGCACATCATCCCAGATGGGGATTTCCTAAAATGCTATTCCATCTCTCAAGAAGTTTCACCACTTGTCCACCTAGATGGCAGTAAAAGCTCATAACTAAAGATCCCTTCTAATTACCTTAAAATAAAAGGGCATGATCCACTTCCTAGGAAAACCACTTCAAATATATGACTTTCACCTATGAAATTATCTCATGTCTAAGAAAATCAGGAAATTTTTTTCAGAGAAGCCTCATCTCCTACAATGTCATAATTAAGAAACATTGATTAGAGAAAAAACTGGCATAATGAATCACTGAATTTTCTCCTTGGGTCAAAATCATAAAATCTACAGCCTTATCTGATCAAGGAAATCATTCCACATCATTCCTTCATTTTTCTCCATTTGAACAATGATTTCCTACCAACTCATTTCTAGAACTGTCAACATGTAATCCTATAACATGTTTCACTTCTAATGAAGATTCTCTAGATGATCAAGACTAATCTGGATAGACTCTATCCATATATATGCTTTCTCTTTCCCACCCTCTTTGGTAGTGGACAGAGGGTGATGCAAATAAAACTCTTTGTTTAACTAGAACATGCTTAGTGCAACCTTCCATGGGTCCCATTCCATCATCAACATAAAACAAGAAAAGTTATCTTGGAAGTAATCTACTCTCTTTTTTTGAATCATCAGATTCTCCATCATCACTACTGGAGGCTCTTTCTCAGCAACATTCTCATATCGCCTGACCGACACACATCTTTGTGGTTTTATTTCTCAACAATTATAAATAATAACTTTATAACAATAACCATAAATAAGTAAAAAAATATAATGAAGGGATCACCACAGGCCATAAAAAATCATTCTTCTTACGCTCCCCAAATATGCCTTATAATGACTTAAAGACTACCCTCGACCACAACATTTCGAATTTTAGGGATGATATGAGGTAACTAACTAAAATAGTTAAAAATCATACCTCATAAACCATTTGAAAACAATCTATATTTTACAACCTAATCCATCAACAATTTAATTAATTTACAATCCATTAGAAGGAACACTTATTTATCTATTATTTACATTTTAATTCACTTATTACCCATTCACATTATCTCATTAGACACCATTGTCATTAATTTCATGAAAATCAAATGCATCCTACCCGTTATGTCCCACACACATGTTTGGTGTGTGCCTACCGTGATGTATGTCTCTTATATTCCTGTAATGATGCATGAATTCACAACCTCATATCACTATGGCCTTTTGAAAAATATGGAAAAATAGTCACACAACTATAAATGTACATTAAAAATTTGTTAAATATCATCAATTTAAAAATTGTATAACAATAACAACAATTCTAACTAGAGGTGACTTGGTTTTTCTCACATACATGGGTTATCTACTATCAAGATCAAGCTCATTTCCATGGCCCAAAACATTCCTAATATCCCACCTACCATTTCTAAATAGTATGAAATATAGAACAACTCCTTTGATACCACATTATCATATCCCTGCCCTGGGTTCCACTAAATTGGTGCCCTGATCCGGGTCGTCACATGACCTCATGCATGCATTCTTGTATGCTAGAGGATGCTGACTACCAGTAAGGGTCTAAATTTCATGTGGTGAGACTATACCGTTTTTATCCGGGTAATCCAAAGCAAAAAAATAGGAAATACTATAAGTAACATAGATACACTAATGCACATGCATAAATAACCATCACCCAAACTCAGTTTCAACCATGAACAATAGATAATATGTTATGTAATGTTATAACATCAATTTGATCAACCCAAAATAAATATATATAGAGGAATCAAAAAAATAGTTCTCATTCCCAAGTTCAAAACCTCATCCATGCACATCCCGACATTAGCTCAACTCCCATGCAGTAGGCCTTTCCCTTTACCTAAATTATATCCATGAAATCTACATGGGTACCCAACATTTTCCCAAGAATGGTGTGAGTACAACACAACAAGCCTCCAAAAATAGTTTACACAAAATATCTACTCCAAACAAATAGTGCATGAAAATAATAATTAATGGAAGGTAAATAAATTAATGTTCAATTAGAAATTAGTAATAATGTTTCACTTAAGAAAATCCACCATTAAATTCACATTCAATAATTACAACATTTTGTTACATAGTTAACAATTTTTATGAGTTCAAAGGGTTATATATACCAACCCTGGCCTTTTACATATAGCATTACATGGTTTTAGGCATAATTGTATATCAGACTACAAGGGAACAATCATAACTTCTAGTGTCTTGCAAGACAAGGTACATAATAAAAAATTATAAAAACAATTTTTTATTTAAACTTCATAATAAGATCCTATCATCCATTGTGCCCAAACATATGCATAGGAATACTTGGGGATAACATGGAAAAAGGGATGAGAAAAAATCCAAGTAAGGGAATAACCATATAAACAAACCATTATTACATGGGATAGAAAGAATGAAATGATGTAATAAAAAAGGCATCTAACATATGGAATTATAACATATAGACATGGAATCATAAATAAATGGAGTCATAGTAATGTGGCGAAAACATAAAACATGACATTAGTATGAGTCAATCCAATCTCCAAAGACTATTTCCCATAGTATCACAATGCAAGGCTAACCTCCAAGACTGTTGCACATAGTAGCACAAGCCATGGCTAATAGCCAAGACCATCTCATATAACGTCTCATGATACTCAACATTACCCAATGCATTGCAGCACTATCTGGTAGCACCCATCCTAAAATTGAATGAATATGTTTTCCACATAATGAATCATACATAATCAATCATATATAATTATAAGGGTTACCCATAGAAAGGATTGGGTACTATAATCATGACATAAAGCCTAACAGATGAGTGTATCATAAAAGTTTCCATGAAGGAACTAAATATATATAGAAATTGAAAAGTGAAAATTTCACAAATCATGGTATTTGATTTCATGTAGAACTGACAACATGTAAGAATGGTTTTTAAGAAATTTTAGAATGAAAACATTTTTGAGAGGTCTTAAAGAAAACACTATAGATCATTTAGAATAGAAACGGGAAAAATAATTTTTTAAAAAACCTAAAGGGAACAAAGAAATATTCCATAATAAATATTAATTATTTTATAAAGATAGTGATGTTTTAAAATAGAAGATATATTTCCCTTAAAATGGGTTTTCTTATCAGGAAGTATCGAGGAGGGAATATATTCAAACAAGTATAACCCAAAAAGAGAATGATAGAAGGGTATTGATAAATGGATTTTATACACTTACACAAAAGTAATAAAATTCACATAATTAGATAAGATAACTACATTTTGATAGAAATAAAGATAAGGAAACCTAATGGAATAAAGGAGATTCAGGTAGAATTTCATACGGATTGTCGGCTTGGTATTAGGTGTACATAAGAGGGATTCATGAGAGATAAAGGGGTTTATATTCACTATAAATCATCAGGTTGGTATGGGATATGTTCTAAATCATACCCTATCCTTAGGTATTACACATAAATTCATATAACATATAGTACATTCTTGATTAAAACTGAAATGGAGAGGGCCAATTACCTTAAGTCTGATGGTGTTTTCCACTTGATATTACCAACTTGAATAATCAAATTAGGTTCATTAACTACATATTAAATAACTTATTTTAGGTTTAAATTATTTATTATTAAATTTCTAAGTTCATTCATAACCATTTTGAGTTCATTTATAACCATTTTTATTGGTTATGAGGTTCAATTTCATTGTTTGGATCTATTTGCTTGCTTGGTTTTGATGACTGGTTCATGTTCAGATAAACAAGTATGATGATGTTTGTTGTCCAGAATTGAAGTTATATTTTATTATTAAATATACATATTTTCACATGGTTTAATATTTATTATGGTAATTTTTATTGATGTTGAATCATTATATAAAACTTTAGAGCCAGCCTTTTGGGTTGATTGGTAGTTTTAGACTACAAGAACACATTTTTCTTTATAAAACAAAACCAAGAGTTCAAAAGGATTCTAGAACCATAGATGAGGAATAATACATATATTATGGTCTGTTTAAACCATGAAAATTGTTTCATGACCTGAAGTGAATACATTAATAGAAATATAGAACCCATCGTCCTTAAATGTGGAAATTTAACTCATCTAGAATAGTGTCATTTCTTCTAAAATAAAAAGAGAGTAAAAAGAGATGATTAAAATTACACTACAAGTAAGGTATTGGGGATTTATATCATTTTTATGAGGATAGGGAATGATAGAAATGAAAAAAATGAATGTGAAAAGAAAAATAAAGAAAAGAAAAAGAGGAATTTACCTCTTGATTCAATCGTCCTTGAGAGACACTTATGGGGAGAGGATTTGGTATTTTGAAGAGACTAAGGGCTGTTGGAAATGGGGGAGGAACTTGGGGAGTAATTTGAGCAGAATATAGGCAAGGAATAGGGCTTGAGAGGTGGGAAGGGAAGTGGTATGGATGGGAGATATTTATTGTGGAGGAGAGGAGGATTCTCATAATATTATAATCATCAGTTTATTATTATTCCATAAGAAAATATAATATGATGATTACATGACCAAGAATATTAGTAAGTGCATGTGAGTTCTAAATTTGGGTTCTTACATCATTTATGATGTCAAGAATAGTGGATTTAAATTATAAAGTATTTATACGGTAAATTAATGTATTTTAATATTCACCAAAAATTCATGCGTATCAGAAAAATCCAAAAAAATCACCCTAACCATTTATCGATATATAGAATACAAAAAAGTACTCCTTTTTTCAAAAATAATTTTCTATATTTGATTAACTTAATATATATTTAAAATCATAAATTTCTTGAAAATGAATTTTTTTTAAAAAATTATTTTCTTATTCCTATATATTGGTATATCGTACTTCTACTTGAATCTTATTTTTATAATATCATAGTTATGGTTACTATTCATTAGTGTATGTCATTATTCATTAGTGTAACATTACTATTCATAAGGTTATGTCACTAATCTCTTAAAATTATGTTTTTCATATTAATCTCCAAATACCATAATGATCAAAGCTGTGTATGTTAGATATTAGAAATTCAAAACAAAAAAGTGAATAACATAAGTTTAAAGTTCACATAGTACTTATTAGTTCATTATTTGGTTATTTCATAGGATTATATGAAGTACATTTTTATTGAAAACATTGGGTTGTTACATTATTTCCCCCTTTTGAAATTTCTCACTCATAATTTTGTTTTACATTCGAAGCTATAAACAAGTGCATGTACTTTTCCTTAATTGCTTCATGCAGTCCCATGTTGCCTCTTCATAATTATGGTTCTACCACAGCAATTTGACCAGCTGAGTAGTCTTGTTATGTATAACTTTTTCTCTATGATCCAATATTTTTACTGGCTTCTCCTCATAAGAAAGATGATCCTACAACTCTACCACATATGAGGAGAGTAAATGTGATGTATCATGTATATACTTCATTAAGAGGGATACATGAAAAACATCATTTACATTGTTCATAGTAGGGGGATGTTCTATTTGATAGTCCATAGCCTTGATATTATCAATAATCTTGATGGGACCAATGTACCTTGGACTTAGCTTCCCATTCAACCTAAATATAATTATCTTCTTCCATAGAGATATACAGAGAAATAACATGTCTCAGATATTGACCTCAAGTTCTCATAAACTTTTGTCTACATAACTCTTTTGTCGACTTTGGGCTGCCTTGATGTGCTGCTAAATGGTTTTCACCTTCTCCATCATTTATTTGACCATTTTCGGTCATAATGGCTTATTCTCAATGAATTCATCCCAATACGTCGGTGTTCTGTACATTTTCCCATAATGGGCTTCATATGGTGTCATTCAGATGATCTAGTGGAAACTATTGTTGTAAGAGAATTAAACCAGTGGATGATGTTGGTACCATCTTTTTTTTGATTTACATAGAATATTCTCTGAACATATATTCTAGTGTATGAATATTCTTCATAGATTGGCCATCAATTTGAGGATGGCAGTCCGTACTGGAGTTCAGTTGAATACTTAGAGTTTCTTGAAGACTTTTCCTGAGTATCAAGGTGAACCTTGGATATCGATCAAATACAATAGATAGTATTACTCCTTACATAATTTCCACCTCTTTGACATATATCAATGCAAGCTGATCTAATGAGAATTCATCTCAAATCACAATAAAGAGAACTATCTTCTTATGACGATCTACAATGAACCATATAGAATTGTTTCCTCTGGATGTCCTTGGATTTTATCTGACAAAGTCTACAGTGATGTTCTCCCACTTATATGTTGGTATGGTTAGTGGTTGCATCATACCTTTATAAATTTTCCTCTCTGCATTCAGTTGCTGACATATCAGGCACTTTGATGTATATCCATCAATCCCCATTTTCCTATTTTCCCACCAAATATTTTCTCTAAGATCTTGGTACATCTTTGTGCTCCTTGGGTGAATAGAGAAGGTCGAGGTATGTGTATAATTTAAAATCCCCTTCTTTATTTCCGGATCATATGTTACACAAAATCAAAACCCAAATCTTAAAAATCCATCATTTTCAATCAATATCTCAATCGATTTCCCATTTTTAATGGCTTCCACCCAGTTCTGAAGTTCCGTATCTTTTCTTTAGGGATCTTTTATTTTCTCAATGAGGGATAGTTGAAAATATTTTGATAAAGGATTTATGATGTTCTTCTATCAATGATTCACATGTCCATTCATGGAAAATCAAAAAAGATCGAATCCTTCTCAATTTTCATCATTGATAATGACACATGATCTTTTCTACATAGAGAATTTTCCAACTTATTTGACCTACCAGGATGGAAGTTGAATGATCAGTCATAGTCATTGATAATCTCTATCCATATTTTCTGGAGCATATTAAGATATTTTTGTGTCAATATATATTTGAGACTCTTGTGGTTAGTATATATCTCACACTAATCCCCACAGAGATAATGCATCATGATTTTTAATTAAAAGGTCACATCCACAAACTCTAGATCATGTGTACCATAGTTTCTCTAATTTATTTTTAACTACCTTGAGGCGTAAGCTATCACATTATCATTTTTCATCAACACACAACTTGTTACCTTCATTGAAGTATCATTATACACCACAAAGAGATCTCCACTTGGTGGGAGTGTGAGTACTAGCACAATGTAAAGCCTATTATTCAACTCCTTAAAATAGTCTTATCATTCTTGAGTCCAGACAAACTTCACTCTTTTTTTTTGTTATCTTGGTCGTTGGGTTTGAAAATCATGAAGTGTTCTTAAAAAATCATTGATATTACCTAGATAGACCTTGAAAACAGTGGATCTCCATTAAAGATGTTGGCATATTCCACTCATCAATTGCCTATGTCTTGGAAGGGTCCACAGATATCACTTAGCTGGTGATAACATTCCCCATGAATGATACTTCCTCCACCCAGAACTCACATTTACTTTACATTTCATACAACTTCTCCCTTCAAAAATTCTTTAACACAATATTCAAATGATCCCCACGTTCCTCCTAGCTCATATAGTATATCATAACATCATCAATAATGACTACCAAAAATATATTTAGGTAATTCCTAAAGACTATATTCATTAGATCCATGAAAATTTCTGGAGCATTAGTGAGTCCGAAATGGCATCTATATAAACTCATAGTTTCCATACCTCGTTTGAAAGGCAGTCTTAGGAATATCTTCCTTCCTCACATTTAATTGGTGATATCCTAAATGAAGGTCCTACTTAGAGAAATATCTGGCCCCACAAATCTGTTTGAACAAGTCATCTATCCGTGGAAGTGGATACTGTTCTTTATTGTGGTTTTATTTTTCTCACAATAATCAATGCTGAGGTGGATTAATCCATCGATCATTGTGATGATGAGGTATGGTGCACCCCACGGTGAAGCACTTAGTCATATAAAACCCTTCTCTATATTCTCTTATAATAGCTTCTTCAGCTCCACCAGCTCTATGGTGTCCATTCTAGAATGTGTTTTTGATAAAAGTAGAGATCCAAAAATATGTTCTTATTGAGAACTCAACCTTTTGATCAGGAGGAATTCCAGGAAACTCTATGGGGAGTACATCAGTGTAGTCCCTCACGATGGGAATGTATTCGAGCATGATCCTTTCCTTTTTCTTAATCATTTGAGATAAGTATGGTTTCCTATATGGAATTATTATCCGCACATTATCCACTCTTTCTAAAGGAGATTCATCTTCCTCCTTACAATTGTAAATAATTGGAGGATGATTCGGAATGTGAAGAGTGATTTACCATTCTTGATTGTTGATGTTGGATTTGTATTAGGATATCCAATCCATGGCCAATATAGTGTCAAACTCCACTAAATAATGTATGACATGATTTACTGGGTGGTTCAGTGCACAAACATTAACTGGGAATATTTATAAACCATGGACCCAATAATTTTCCCATTTTATTTTCTCATAGATAACGTTTCATCTAAATTTTGAGGTGGTTCTTGAATAATTCTACGAAACATGCATGATATAAAAGAATGTGTAGAACTAGAAACAAATATTACATTATCCATTCTTGAAGGAATAACTTGAATACCTGTCACCACATTATTTTCTAGCTCCACCTCAGCAGTAGTGATAGCATAATCACTTCCTTGTTTCCCTGAATGTTGTTGTTGATTTCCTCCAACAAACCTTGGCTTTTGGAAATTTTTTGTATAATTACCATGCTCTTTGAAGTTTTAACACTGCACTATAGGCTGATTTTTATCTGATCCTTCCTTTTTCTTCCATATTTGAGTCATTTTTCATATTACTCCTACATTTCTTGGACTAATGTCCCATTCATCCACATTTGAATCATTTCTTGCTTCCCTTTATTCAATTCCCAAGATTCTTCATCCCACAATGTTTACAAGTTGGATATTCCGGATTCTTTAAATCATAGTAATTTTTTGTTGAACCACCCATGTTGTTCTTTATTTTCTTCTTCTTGTCACTGGGACAACGAGACCATTGAGAGTCTCCAATATCCATTTCAACCTTGAGGGAACAAAAAATAATCTCTTCATTACGGTAAAAGTCTTGAATTGACAATGATTTTGGTAGAATCGGATTTTGTCATCGAAAGAAGCAATCCACCTTGATTTTGGTGTTCATGATAATGCCATAGGCCTACCTTGGAATCCTTGTAATGTTTCCTTCATACGCCTCAACTGAATCATCTTCCTTCTTATTGAGTCTGAGGAACTCTCTCTCCATCTTGAGATGGAGGTTTCGAGAAATATTATTTGAAAAACATTCTCTTGAATTCCTACCATACCACAGAATAAATTTCCTTTTGGTGTTTTGTATTTTTTATTAGTGTCCACCAATGACCAGCTTCCCCCATCAAAATGATAGCCCTCCAGCACAACTTTCTCTTATTCTGAGAAATGGAGGACAGAGAATGTCTTTTTCAATGGAGTTAATCCATTTTTTCAAGAGGATGGGATCGTAAGATCCTCTAAACATGGGAGGCCTTTGTTGCATGAACGATTCTACTGATACCTTCTCTTTCAATGGAGGATAAGGTAATTCCACATGATTCAAGTTATTATTAATAACTCGAGCCAACTAAGAAATCACAGCCATTAACACTACTATAAAATTACCTTATACCAACGATTAAAAACCATTGGTAAAATATGCCAAACTATTGGGATACTATATCCCAACGGTTCACTGAACCGTTTGTCTGTTAGGTGTAGGGATATACATATCATAATGGTTCAAACATGAACCGTTGGGATTGTTTCCAAGATTTTCAAAATAACAATAGGTAATGAAACTGTTGGTAATTTTTTCCAAATGGTTAATAACCGTGGGTTTATAGGGATTATACAACTAGACCAATAGTTCAGTGAACCATTGGTATACACCTATTGCGACGGTTTAGTGAACCGTTTCTATAGGTCTAGTGTTATGGGTATGCACCGAATGTTTATGAATCGTTGGTATACCGCCTATAGTACAGTCCTATCAAATGGGTTTTTGAAACCATTGGGATATAGGTATACCATAGGTTCTCAAACCATTGGCATACACTTCTCAATATGCATACCAATTGTTTATAGATCCATAGGTATTTTCAGTTCTTTGTAAAAAAATAGTCACCACCTCTATTCCAACCATCCATAACCTGTAAAAATAGCGATTCAAGGATTCAACATACAATCAAAAACCATAGAAACATGTGGGAAACCTGAAATCTTTAATCACATAGAAAAATCACTGAAAACATAAAAAACTCAAAAAAAAACTCACTGCAAACACCCAGAAAACACACAAAAACTGCAACCTTCAATCACATAAAAACTCACTGCAACTAGAAATCACAATAGAAATGCAATCCGTAATCACAAAGAAAACACACAGTAAACAGAAAACATGTAGGAAACCTGAAATGACACAAAAACACATCAAATACACCAAAAACGCTCATGAAACCTACAATCACAAAGAAAACACACTTAATCTCCGCAAAACATACAAAACTCACTATAAACCCAAAAAAATTCACAAAAACTCACTACAATCACCTACAATCACACAAAAAACACACACAAACTCACTGCAATCAAAGAAAAAAACTCACTACAATCAAAGATAGAAACTCTTGGGATGCATGGATTCAACCTTTATCCTGATGAGTGTGGAATTATTAGGATTCATAGATTCAACCTTGATCATGATGAGTATGTAATTCTTTGGATACTGGGATTCATCATTCATGTCTATGGAATTCCTTCTGTAATCCCCTTCATTTTGATGATGTGACTATAGATGTGGGAATTCCCAAGAAGCCTTGGAATCTACCCTATGGACATTGCATCTCTATTTCCCTAGGAGCATGAAAATTGGCTGATACTAGATTATGTTTCACTTCCTAGGATGTTTAGTAATTTACCATTGTGCCTGATAGTATATGATTTATTAAGGAGAATTGGTTTTGGTCTTGCTGGAATTATATTTCCTTTGGCCATTAACCTAGGAAACAGTGCCTGAACATAATACTTTGATATTGGATTTCCCCAATAGGATAGGATTTTGTTTTAAATGATATACTAGTTTGAACTATTTCATGAAATTCTCACAGACACATTAGCACAAGATGAGGTGGGTGTGGTCAATCACAAGATGCACATTGGAGCCCAAGGACCAATAGTGATTTATTTATTTACATTAAATAGTTATAAATTTTATTTACATAAAAATATCACATGGACAGACAAATATTTACTAGTTATGTATCAAACTATATTATTCTCGGGACTCCATGACACTTTGGTCCCCGAGAAGAATTATTTCCTAAATATATGATCAAATTGGGTAATGGATTATTGCTACATGATAGTGATGTAGTAGTTTATATGGTTTGGTGATTGAGATGATGTGATACTCAAGGATGGAATGAAGTCTATTTTTCATTTTATATTGAATTTTTTATATGAAGCCAATCTAGTGGGAGACCAGTGTGTGTTAGTTTTTATGTATTTAATTTTAATTCAGTTATTTTTTATCATTTGTACACTAATGTTAATTTCATAAATGTTGATTGGTTTATTTTCATCTATTGTATTACACTCTGATATGAGGTATAGTCTTCTGATGGTACGACCCTAGAACCTCATTGTTAACCGATATCCTCTAATTCATGGGAAGACGTGCCTAAGGTCCAGCGGTAACTCCTTGATTCAAGCACCACCCAATGGATATGGACCAGGGAAGGATTTTACAAGGGAGAAGTTGTTTATGAAATATAAGTACTCTAAGGGTTACACCTTCAATAATGTGGATAGGATATAAAAAAATTGGATCTAGGTATGATTCATTGGTTTGATGAAGGGTGATCAAAAATCAGCTTAGTTTTTAGTCTCATAACATTAACGAAAGGGGATAACCCTTTAGGTCATATAGCCAAGAGTGTAGGGTTGTAATTTTTATGGTCTTGATGCAAGTTACAAGGGGATATCTAGAAAATAAATAAATCGGGGAAATGAACATAGCATGTTTTTATAGCCTATGGAATATTAGGAACACCTCAGGTATGAGTGAATAGCTATTGGTTGGAGTGGACACTCAAGAGGGGGGTTAATTGAGTTCCAATTAAAATTTCTAATAAAAATATTTCTCTTAAAAACCCCAAATTAAAAACAAAGTTAAACTGTAGTGAATTTATATAGAGTGTAAATGTTCAATCAGTTTCTCAAAGATTGATTAGGTCTCAGTTATCTTAATTTGATGATTAAATTAGCTTTTGAAAATAACTTAATGGTTTACAATAAGTATAGACACTTGCAAATTTAACTATTAATGTTGATATAAAATAGTTTATTATTTCAAATTAATAGCAGTGGAATATGAAATATATATAGTGTACTTAAGACATAAACTAAAAAGCATAGCAGAGGTAACCAAGAGGATCAGTCTCAAGATGAGACTTAGTCCTCTCAACAATGTATATAAATTGATCCAAACCCTGGATCGGGGTTGACAACAGTGCAATACTGTCCAGGTCCAAATACCTCTACCACAGTTCTTCGTGGGAATACAAAAAACAGCTCACAACTGTCCAGGTCTTACTCGACCACTACCACTATCCTCTGTGGGAAACATGAGAGTTAAAGAGTTTGAATGAGGAATTAATAATTCTCCAGTTTAGCACAGTATCCAGTGTGTGTAAAATAAATAGGTTACACACACTGCTTGAAATGTAAATAGAAGAATCACAAAAGTAAGTGAGAATGATTTTAGAAGAGCTTTAGTGATTGGAAGTGCAACTCTGGACTCGTTTGATTGGTCAGAAAAGATTCCGAGTCCTTCTCTGGTTTCTGTTTGAAAAACAGAGTGTCGTTTTCTTCCTGTTCCAGGTTCAGCATGTCATCCTAAGTGCATGAAGTGTTTGTTGTAGTTCTTCATTCAAGATGCATCTTTGTGTTTTCCTCTAACAAATAATTGCTTCATGTATGTTCAGAGTTATTTTAGTATGGATGTAGCCTTGGGTGAATGGTCCAGGTTTGAATGATTGATGGGACTTTTTCTTTTTCACCTTCGTGTCCCTTCTTAGTTCCTTAGTTCTCTCTGTTTTATTCCATCAATACACACACTTTCAGCTAGGTCTTTATCTTCCCTTTGATAGCTTTAAGCTCTGGCAAAAGGAATGATTACTTTTTCCATGGTTACTAGGTGTGGTTCCCTGACATGGCAACAGAATTCATTAAATAACATTAACTGCATTAAAACCATCAAATGTAACCGTTATCTTAATAAATAAAGAGTATTGAGAGTATAGAGTTTGACTGGTTGGTAAATCATTATTAGCTCTTTTGTACGGTGGACTTTTTGTAGCAACGATCTTCCATCGGTAGCTCTTTTGAACTTGTATCGGTAGCTATTTTCATCGGTAACTCTTGGTTTCGGTAACTTCATTCTATCGGTAGACTTACTCTATCGGTAGCTCGATATAATTGTTCTATCGGTGACTTCATTCTATCGGTGACTCTATACTTGTATTAGTATAATTTATTGGAAGACTTATATCGGTAGCTTGATACCTCTATCAGTAGCTTCATTCTGTATCAGTAACTCTGTATGTCGGTAGACTTGTTCTATGCTTACCGGTGGACTTATGCATATCGGTAATCTGCTTATCAGTGATCTTATCTTATCGGTGACTCTGTCTATCGGTAGACTAAGTATATCGGTATATTAAGTACTCGTAGCTTTATATCAGTAGCTATACGCAGACCAGTGACTTAATACATGTCTGTTTTATGCAATACATATCCGAATGGGTTAGAAGTACTTCAAAACTTATATAAACATAGGATTAACATATTTCAAGGATTATTTTAATATTATTATCATCATGAAAATAGAATATCATATATTGAAAGAATTAATATATAGATAATCATTGATTGGGATTATCAAAGTATATGAAATCATAATTGGTATTATCATAACAGCTGAGGTCAACAATATCCCCCTTTTTGATAATCACAACTTATGATATTATAGTTTTAAAAAAGTGTGAAATTCTATTAGAGGATATATTATAAAATGAAATTATCTCAAAGGAAACAGTATGTTATAGAACATAATATATCAGAGGTATAATTAAATGTGATAGTATCAGAGATAAAATTAAATGAAATGATATTAGAAGTAAATTTCCGTGGTATCAGGGAGTTAAATGAAATGGTATCAGAGAAAAAATGTAATGGTATCAGAGGGGAAAAATCATGATAGCTCTTCCTTAGATGAAATTTCTCCCCCATTGATACTTTCTCCCCATTATTTATTCTCCCTCTTTGATACTTATAGAATATTTCACCCCTTTGTAGAATCTTGGTAAAATATTTCTCCCCCTTTGTGATAATCAAAAAGTGGGAAACAATAATGAAAAATAGGAATAAAATGAGAAATAATATAATTCCACTTGCATTAAATTTATTAAAAAAACAAGGAATTACTAAAAGACATCCTAGACACTTGTTCAATCCACATTCTCAATGTGAGAATTTCCCTTTGGATCAGTAGAGGATTCAGGTGATGTGGATTCAGGTGAAGGCTTAGGAACACCAGAGATGATCACATGAGGCTAAGCCATAGAAACTGTTCCTAGTCTGTACTGAGTAGTTCTTTGAGTTATCATAGGTGTGAGGATTTGAATGGGTTGAGCAGGATACATCAGAACAGTAGAAGCAATAGAGGCAGAGGCAGGTAAGGTTGGAGGTACAATCACTGGCCTAGCATCAACATGCAGGAAAGGCAACAAAAGATTTCTGAAATCCATAATTATTTCTTCTCCTCTCTCCATAGCAGATATGAATTCATCCTTGTTCTCCATGAATTTGTCCAACACTGGAGTAAATTCCCTTAGCTTGCTAACTTGTTCTCTAAAGGCTTGATTTACAGGAGGCAGCTTCATATTCTCTATCAGAAGATTGAAGTGGTTGGTCATTTGGTTATTCATGTAAATCTTTTGGAAATCGGAGTCCACTTTTTCTTTCACCTCTTTCTGAGAGGCAAAAGCTTCTATCATAAAGTCTTGGACTATTTTCATTATTTCTCTAGATGAATCTCTAGTAGATAGCACAACGTTGCGCAGATCGGATGAGTCCAAAGAGCCACTGGTTGAAACTGAACAAAGCTCCTCCTTCATCATATCTCGAATATGTTCCAAATCTACTGAGGGTCTGGAAGCAACAGAACCAACAGAGAAAGATAAGATTTCCTAGAAGTATTTGTTCAACCCACTAATTATATTTTGAACATGGGAATCTTGGGTTTTATCATGATATTTCCTGGAGGTTTTAAAACCTTCGAACATTGAAACAATCTGGCTTACCACACTCTTGACATAGGCTATGTCCTTGTCAGATTAGGATTTTGAACTCATGTAAGAGTCCAAAGAGACAAAAAATTTCTTTAGAGCATCAAGATCTGATTCCATTCTAGAAACTTTAGTCTGGAAATCTATAATATCTTCAAATATTTCGGACATAAAGGATGTCAAATTAAAACCGAGAGAGAGTTCAGAATATCATTCCAACATACTCATCTCTTCAACAAAATAGTGCTTCATCTCAGCAAAGGAAGCACTAAAAGGCTCTTTCATCTCATTCTTTAAGAATTCCAGATCAGACGTGGTAATCATATCAATAGGTGAAACTGCAACTGGTACTCTTTCAAATGCTAAATAGACCACTGAGCTAGTCATAATCGATTGAATTGAAGATACAAAAGAAACTTCCATCTTCTTTACCTCTTCCACCAAACTGTCCATAAGATTTTTCTTCAAAGTATCCAGGTCATGCATTCTGACCACATCTTCAGGTAGCAATTCATTCTCTACATCATAAATAATCTTTGGTCTATTTAGAGATTCCTCATTCTCAGAATCAGGATAGTCTAAACCACAGACTACAAAACCTGGGTCTTCTTCCCAGTCCTCAATAAAAAGATCTACTAAAGCACTTCCAAACATGGATTGATGCTCCCCCTCAATGGGTACATCCTCAATAATAACAACAACATTCTTAGTAGTATTATCAGGAGGTCTTCCTTTATCAGGAGATTTTTCTACTATTAATCATTTCTCTGCAACAGCTGGAGGGTCCTCCAGATTATGCACAACCTCTTCCATTTCTCCTTCCACATTATTAACAGGCACAACTGAGCTTCCAATTAATGGACTCAGGCTTAAACAAACAGAATCAGATGCTTCAGAGACATTCTCTCTTTCTTCTTCATGGTCAGGTGCTGGCTAGTCTTGCTCATCAGAAGGAGTCGCTTCTTATACTAAGACTTCTTTTTCTAAAGATATAATTTCAGAAGAAATACTTAGAGGTACGTCCGGATCACTTCCATCATCCATAAAAGTCTCTTCTTCTTCATTATCATCACTGTACTCAGGTTCTTCTTCATCAGGTCCTAGACCTGGATCCCTCACATCCTTAGGTCTTGAAGGATCATCCATAGGATTAAATTTATCATAGACCTTCTGGTCATCATTTACCCATTCTCCTATCCAAGGGTTCCATTTAATCTTCATGTATTTTCAAACTTTAGAAGTAATAAAAAAATTATTCCTTACCAACACTGTCTCATCTTGAGACTCAGCTGCCCCTTTTACATTGATCATCACAGAGATCAACTTGGCAAAGAATAGGGAATTGGTATTTGATTTCGGCCTTGTCATTTATTCCATTTGAAACATCGCCAATCTACATAGATTTACATTCACACAATGTCTCTAGAGATGCAGGAGATGGATATCTTGATATCTTAAATTTGCAATGTCTCTTCTCCTCGGTATTAAGACATGATGAAAAAATTTGAACAGTAATCTGTTCTCTCCATCCATTTCTGAAGCTACTACATATCTTTGATTTTTATCACCAGTAAGCTCTCCCAATGCAGTCTAATAATTGAAAATATTACTTGTAGGAGGCATATCTTTCGAGAAAAATCCAGATACACCTTCATGCCGAACCTTCATGCATTCATCCCATTCAACAAATGAGAAAGATATCTCCTTTCCATTTACATAATAAGTCACTCAGTTCTCATTTTCAAATTTCTCAAAGCTTAAAAAATCATAAAATTGATTCATAGGATTCAGATAGTAGGGGAATTGATTGTTCGAAAAACAATCTACCCATTTTTGATATTCAAGCACTTCGAGCACTAACGACTTGCTAGGCAGCAACCATTCAATGCAGAGTTCCTTTTCAATCACAATAACGCTATTCTACAAATGATGATTCACTGGTCGCCTACCTGACCTAGTTCTGTCAACACTACCACTTGCTTCTGGCTTGGACATCTGCATCTTTGCCTTAGGCTCATCAGCAACATCTCTAACAGAAGGAAGTTTGGGTTTTTCCATCACTGGTTCGAGGGATTTAGGGTTCTCGAAGGATTCAGGAGATAAGGTTTGAGGGCAAAGGGTTTGAGACTCGGTGGATTGAGAAGTAGGTAGGACATTGTTTTTATCATTTAGTAATCATAAAATAAATAAATGAAATGAAATAAAGTAAAAACGATTCAGATTCTGGTGGAAGACAGAAGATTAAAACAGTGCACTCATCAGTAGAGTTTATTGTTGAGAATTTCTATCAGTGAGGTTTCATCGGTGAGAATGTATTGGTGAGGATTTATCGGTGAGGTTTTATCGGTGAGGATTTATTGGTGAGGATTTATCGGTGAGGATTGATCGGTGAGGTAGCTACCGATCATGGTTAATCATACCTAACTCAGGCCAAATGTATCTTAACCTATCCGAACTGAAAAGTTTGGAGAAAATGTTAGCTAACTGATGTTCAGTACCTATAAACCCAAGAATAATATAACCCTTTTGGTAATGATCTCCTAATAATTGGGGCCTTACAACAATGTGTTTGGTCTTAGAGTGAGACACAAGGTTCTTTGAAATTTTTATTGCACTATTGTTATCACAGTTGATAGAAACATGATTAAAATCATATCCATAGTCCAAAAGAGTGTGTTTCATCCATAGAATTTGTGCACAACAACTACCAGAAGCTATGTACTTTGCTTCGTCGGTGGACAAAGCTACAAAATTCTGCTTCTTACTACACCAAGAAACTAAGGATTTTCCCAATAAATGACATTTTCTTGATGTGCTTTATCTATCCATCTTGCAACCAGCAAAGTCAACATCTGAATAACTCATTAACTCAAAGGATTGTCCTTTTGGGAAAAAAACCCTAAGTTTACAGTCTGTTTATGATACTTAAAAATTCTTTTAACAGAAAGAAAATTAGATTCTTTTGGATTATCTTGAAATCTTGCACACATACTATAGCATCCCGAATTTTTATCACATAAACTTTCATTACATTTTACAAATTCGAGGATCTTTAAGGTTTAGTGTCTTGGAAAACAGGAACTTTAATCATGAAAACATAAAACATTCTTCTAAAAAACTTTAAAGGCTTCTCCTCATGTTCATCCTAGGTTCATTACTGCATCACATAACCTAGGGACATACATCAAAAGAAAGGGTGAGAAAAAAGCCCAATAAGGGAAACAAGAGAAACATTTTACATTTGAACTTGAGATACTTCAATAAGGTCATGAAAAGAACTTTAATGCATGAGAATGAAATCATGAGGCATATCATAATAAAAATAACATTTTCATAACATGAATACGTGGCTACATCATTTAACATAGACAATCATGAACATATCACCAAGGTCCATCCCCAAGGTGTCATTTGAAAATTACCAAAGTTATTCACCAAGGTATCATGAAAATTGTAATCTCTAGTGGTTACATCATTACCCAATGCATTGGAGCGCTATCAGGGCGAACCCTTAAATATTCATTTATTTTCATGTGAGCCAAATATATCATCATCAAAAATATCATAAATAACCCATATAGCATAAAATAAATGGGGTTCATTTCATAATCACAACGTTTTAAAAACTGCTTTAAAGACATGATCTTTACGTCACTTTAAAACCCACATAAATGGAAGGTGGGTCTCATGTATGTAAATCCCATAATTTAAAATAGAACATTTTGGTATATATGTGAATACCCCTTTAGAAGAAAGAGCTTTGAGTATTCACTTAATAATATAAAATAACTTTATAAAAAGAGAGACATTTTGAGACCGAAATTCTGCAGCATAACGGCTATGTTACGAGGTTTTAAGAAAACATTAAAAGAGAGGGAAAATGGGTCAAACATTCGTAAATTACCCATAAAACAGTACATGGACAGAATAAGATGGATACATGATCATGGTAACGAAATTTCAAGGACATACCATTTGAAATGAAAAACATGGAAGGAAGAAAAAAATTAGATTTCTCTTATGAAAGTTCGGCAGCCTAACGGCGTTACTTAAACTTCAACAAAAATGATTTGAAAAGATCAAATAGGGTCTCTCATCATGTAAACATAATATTTCAGTATGATAGATATAGAGATAATGCCCCAACATAATTAAAAAGAAACTTGAAAGACTTGACATGAAAGTAGAACTTTGAAAAGAATGAGAAGGGTGAAAGAATCCCCTAAAAATTCGGCAGCCTAACGGCGCCACTTAAAACATCAAAATACTGAATTGAAGAGATCAAATGGGGTCTCTCATCATATGAAAATAAGAGTCCAGTATGATATATATAGATATCATACCCAAACATAACAAAAAGTAACTTGAAAGAATTGACATGAAAGTAGAACTTCAAAACGAGAAGGGTGAAGAACCACTTAAAAATTCGGCAGCCTAACGGCGCCACATAAAACTTCAAAATACTGAATTGAAGAGATCAAATGGGGTCTCTCATCATATGATCATAATAGATCAGTATGATAAATTTAGAGATCATACCCCAACATAATAAAAAATAACTTGAAATACTTTACATGAAAATAGATCTTAAAAAAATGAGAAGTGAGAAAGAATCTGTTATAAAAAATTTGGCAGCCTAACGGCGCCACATAAAACATCATAAATGAAATAATGAGAGTAAAAGGGGATATCTCATTATATGAACAGGAAAATGCCAGTAACAGGAGTATAAAATAACATCTTCTAACATTAGAACATGGAGCATAAAATAAATGACATAAAAGAGATTTCTTGAAAAGAAAGAGAGAGATCAGATCCTTTACCTTAAAACGTAACTATTAAAACTCAACGGTTGGGACCATGAGGTCTTGGGGGCACCATTGGAGGACTCCATGGGAGGTAATGAGACTATAACATCGTTGGGGGAGAGTGGGGAGTCGAATGGATGAGAGGATGGCTTGGTATTTATAGGGAAAGTGAGGGGACAAGGCATTAATGGCCAAGGGACACCTCATTAGTGGTTTTGGCAAAACCATGGGATTGCCCATGGTATTTGACCATGGTATTGGCCACTTGGGACACCTCATACCTTATTTTACTATTCATAAGTCGAACCTAATGATTAAAAACTTAATACATCATTTAATGATGTCATAAACACCCGTAACATAAAAACTGTATTTTCACTATTCATCGAAAATTCAACTTTCTCAGAATAATCCCAAAATTTCACCTTAACCAAATATCCATGATCTGATTTCAAAAATGAACTCCATTTTATAAAAACAATTTTCTAAATATTTTTAATTTATTTTTTAAATAAATACACTATTCACCGAAAATTAATTTTTTCAGAAAAAACCCCAAAAATTACCATAACATAATATAGGTGCTCTGAGTTCAAAAATGAAATCCATTTTATAAAAAATATTTTTTTAAATATTTTTAATTTAATTTTTAATTAAAAAACACTATTCACTCGAAAAAATTAATACTTGAATAATAATTTATGAAACCGTTATTTAACCATTTTATTGAATCACATTACTTAATCAAGGTGCCTAGATTATATTAATACTTTCATTAAGTGAGATTACTAATCCATTTGGACAGATTACTAATCCTAATCATAAAATCACTATTCATAATTTACTATTCATCAAAATCATGTTGATCTTATTAGACTCTAAATTTCGTACTGAACATAATTGTAGAAGACCATTTTTTGAAAATCATTACACATTTTTAATTATTTATTGTTTACATAAACATTTTTAAAATATCCTTTTTCTAAAATTCATCAAAAATATGCATACTATATTTATCCGGTCATTTAAAAATTCATAAACTTCATCATAAGAAGAAATCCCAATTTTTATTTAAAACAATGGATTACACAAGGCAGTTACGGTCTCCTTACATAGCCCCTTATCACACCAGCATAGGACCTAAGTGTAAGGTGTGCTAAGGTGAGAGAATCTGAGTGAGGCTCGGCTAACATCGCACGAGTAGTAATTTCTATCATTTTGAACTTCTCGCAAAGGCGATTCCGTTCTAGCTTCACATGATGATGTTCGGCTTTGGTTTGGTCCAGAGAAAAGCCCAGTGTGCTACCTCCTTCCCAAGTTCTGTTAGATGGGCTTCGATCGGTCAAAGACTACTGGGTGAGGCCATCGAATCTTCATTATATAATAATTAACCAAGATTACTTGTATTTAGAGACAATAATCAAATCTTTTAGTTTCCAGCGGTCATATAACCGTTTAAACCCAATGGTATCATTTTAATAATAATCATGTTATCAAATAAAACATTTTTCTTGAGTATAAAAATAAAATAAAATAACACATAAAATTAGCAAACAAGATTTATTCAAAATTTTGGGTCATTACATTCTTCCCCCCTTAAGAAATTGCATCCTCGCAATTTTTAAAATTGGGTTTTGAAATTTCATTGAAAGTCCCACATCGGAAAATAAGTCAGTAAAATTATTACTTTAAAAGAATGAAAGGGAAGTGCAAAGGTCACCCGAGTTAACCCACACTAGGATTCCATGTAGGAAAACATGGACATGGAAGAAAAATAAAGGGTCAAGTTCTGGGGGAGAGTGATAGAGAACACGATTAGGAGAACATTAACCATAAGAAAATACCAAACATATGATGTGTGTAAACGGTCTTTGATTACCTAGTAGGAAACGTAAACCAACAACGTTTTTGTTTTACGTTCCTCTTCATAATATTGAGGAATTCATTTACAACATAAAACAAAAACATAAGAAAATATACCTATCTTCATGTAGAGTTTCATCCTTTAATAAGTTTCTACCCAAAACTAATCTTTTCTCCAAACAATGAGCATTCAAAACTACTTGGTCTCATCAAAACACAAGAATCATCTTCATAATCCACAAAAGATTAACTATCTATTTCTTCTATCTTTAATCATTATCCCAAAAACAGAAGGGGTAAGGTAAAACACCTCTTCAAAAAGAAAGAATTCCATAGGAATGGAAACTACTTTTAAATCATCAAAGTTCCATGGTACTACCCATAGTTCATCATTGACCATTCCATAAATAACAGTTATTAATATTCCTCAAAATAAACCAAGCAAATATTGAAACCCAAATACAAGAAGGATTTGATAACATAGTCTTCCAAAATAAACTTCATTGTTTATCTCCAAACAACATCAAGCACTCCTAACATCTTATAACAATAGTAGCTAACCTAAACATATTTTACCCAAGATAGGTTAATCATTTCCATAAGTAACCTAAATTACTATAAGTCCACCTTAAATTCATCGATTCTTCAAAATATAAGTCAACGTTACCCCTTAATGAAAATACCGTAGTAATCTATTTACCTCGATTATATAGGGTCCCCAAAATAGTGAACGTCTTCCAAAATAATAATCATATTTTAATCCCCCAGTCATCCCTGTCATATTAATACGACAATCATCTCATTTCCTATCACATTTTTTGTTGGGACATGTTCTTCCATTTCCCGCCATTAACTAAAAAAAACCATAATTAGGGGATTAAATACATAGCCAATAATCATGAAAAGGAACATAAAGCATATAAGGATAACTTGTAGAAGAAAAGTATACCCTAACTTGTGATCCCCTAGGTTCCCATATAGGTTATCCATGATCATATATTCTTATGTGAATCTTTATTTTATTTTATCTTTGTTCTTTTAACAATGGATCATTCTAAGATTATGAATTTACCAAAGCAAATCACCCAGGAGTGTCGTAACCAAGAGTGCAGCAAGGCCCGTTATCGTGTACCAGTTCCCATTTGAGTCTAGCTCAAAGCGGTGTTTTCGGGTTTTACCCCTATGTACATCTATGCCAGAGCCACCTCTACCTGCTCGTATCCAGACAGGGATGTATTTTCTTGGCAACCCCTTACTCAATACTCACCGAAATACCAGGAAGATTTCCTATTTTTTTAACTTTTCTATAGGTTTCTTCCTAATGTTTTCAAATCCTAATATCCACAAATAACTAAACCATCCTTTGATACCAACTATAGAATCCCACCTTTTTATCACATAAACATTCATTACATTTTACAAATCCGAGGATCTTTAAGGTTTAGTGTCTTGGAAAACAGGAACTTTAAACATGAAAACATAAAACATTCTTCTAAAACATTTGAAAGGCTTCTCCTAATTTTCATCCTAGGTTCATTACTGCATCACATAACCTAGGGACATACATCAAAAGAAAGGGTGAGCAAAAAGCCCAGTAAGGGAAACAAGAGAAACATTTTACATGTGAACTTGAGATACTTCAATAAGGTCATGAAAAGAACTTTAAGGCATGAGAATGAAATCATGAGGCATATCATAAGAAAAATAAATTTTTCATAACATGAAGATGTGGCTACATCATTTAACATAGACAATCATGAACATATCACCATGGTCCATCCCCAAGGTGTCATTTGAAAATTACCAAGGTTATTCACCAAGGTATCGTGAAAATTGTAATCTCTAGTGGTTACATCATTACCCAATGCATTGGAGTGCTATCAGGGCGCACCCTTAAATTTGCCTTTATTATCATGTGATAACATATATCATCATCAAAAATTTCATAAATAACCCATATAGCATAAAATAAATGGGTTTCATTTCATAATCACAATGTTTTAAAAAATGCTTTAAAGACATGATATTTACGTCACTTTAAAACCCACAGAAAAGGAAGGTGGGTCTCATGTATGTAAATCCCTGAATTTAAAATAGAACATTTTGGTATATATGTGAATACCCCTTTATATGAAAGATCTTTGAGTATTCACTTAATAATATAAAAGAACTTTAGAAAAATAGAGAGTCATTTTGAGACAGAAATTATGCAGCATAACGGCTATGTTACAAGGTTTTAGAAGACATTAAAAGAGAGGGAAAATGGGTCAAACATTCATAAATGACCCATAAAACAGTATATGGACAGAATAAGAAGGATACATGATCATGGTAACTAAATTTCAAGGACATACCATTTGAAATGAAAAACATGGAAGGAAGACAAAAATTAGATTTCTCTTATGAAGGTTCGGTAGCCTAACGACGTTACTTAAACTTCAACAAAAATGATTTGAAAAGAACAAATAGGGTCTCTCATCATGTGAACATAAGAATTCAGTATGATAGATATAGAGATAATTCCCCAACATAATTAAAAAGGAACTTGAATGACTTGACATGAAATTATAACTTTGAAAAGAATGAGAAGGGTGAAAGAATCCCCTAAAAATTCGGCAGCCTAACGGCACCACTTAAAACTTCAAAATACTGAATTGAAGAGATCAAATAGGGTCTCTCATAATATAAAAATAAGAGTCCCATATGATAGATATAGAGATCATAACACAACATAACAAAAAGGAACTTGAAAGAATTGACATGAAAGTAGAACTTCAAAACGAGAAGGGTGAAGAACCACTTAAAAATTCGGCAGCCTAACGGCGCCACTTAAAACTTCAAAATACTGAATTGAAGAGATCAAATGGGGTCTCTCATCATATGATCATAAAAGATCAGTATGATAAATTTAGAGATCATACCCCAACACAATAAAAAGTAACTTGAAATACTTTACATGAAAATAGATCTTAAAAAAATGAGAAGGGAGAAAGAATCCGTTATAAAAATTTCGACAGCCTAACGACGCCACTTAAAACATCATAAACGAAATAATGAGAGTAAAAGGGGATCTCTCATTATATGAACATGAAAAGGGAAGTAAGAGGTGTATAAAAGAACATCCTATAACATAAGAATATGGAGCATAAAAGAAATGACATAAAAGATATTTCTTGAAAAGAAAGAGAGAGATCAGATCCCTTACCTTAAAACGTAACTCTTAAAACTCAAAGGTTGGGACCTTGAGGGCTGTGGGTCACCTTGGGAGGAATACGTGGGAGGTAATGAGACTAGAACGTCGTTGGGGGAGAGTGGGGAGTCGAATGGATGAGAGGATGGCTTGGTATTTATAGGGAAAGTGAGGGGACAAGGCATTAATGGCCAGGGGACACCTCATTAGTGGTTTTGGCAAAACCATGGGCTTGCCCATTTTATTTTCCCATGGTATTGGCCACATGGGACACCTCATACCTTATCATACGATTCAAAAGTAGAACCTATTTATTAAAAACATAATACATCATTTAATGAAGTCATTAAACACCCGTAACTTAAAAACTGTATTTTCATTATTCATCGGAAATTCAACTTTCTCAGAATAATCCCAAAATTTCACCTTAACCAAGTATCAATGCTCTAAGTTCAAAAATGAACTCCATTTTATAAAAATAATTTTCAATATATTTTTAATTTATTTTTTAAATAAATACACTATTCATCGAAGATTCATTTTTTTAGAAAAACCCCAAAATTACCATAACATAATATCGGTGCTCTGAGTTAAAAAATGAAATCCATTTTATAAAAATAATTTTTTTAAATATTTTTAATTTAATTTTTAATTAAAAAACACTATTCACTCGAATAAACTAATACTTGAATAATAATTTATGAAACTGTTATTTAACCATTTTATTGAATCACATTACTTAATCAAGTTGCCTAGATTATATTAATACTTTCTTTAAGTGAGATTACTAATCCATTTGGATAGATTATTAATCCTAATCATAAAATCACTATTCATAATTTACTATTCATCAAAAATCAAGTTGATCTTATTAGACTTTAAATTTCGTACTGAACATAATTGTAGAAGGACATTTTTTGAAAATCATTACACATTTTTAATTATTTATGGCTTACATACACATTTTTAAAATATCCTTTTTCTAAAATTCATCAAAAATATGCATACTATATTTATCCGGTCATTTAAAAATTCATAAACTTCATTATAAGAAGAAATCCCAATTTTTATTTAAAACAAAGGATTACACAAGGTAGTTACGGTCTCCTTACATAGCCCTTTATCACGCCAGCATAGGAACTAAGTGTAAGGTGTGCTAAGGTGAGCGAATCTGAGGGAGGCTCGGCTAACATTGCACGAGTAGTAATTTCTATCAGTTTGAACTTCTCGCAAAGGCGATTCTGTTCTAACTTCACACGATGAAGTTCGGCATGGGTTTGGTCCAGAGAAAATCCTAGTGGTGCTAACTCCTTCCAATGTTCTATTAGATGGGCTTCGATTGGTCCAAGACTACTTGGTGAGGCCATCGAATCTTCTTTCTATAATAATTAACCAAGATTACTTGTATTTAGAGATAATAATCAAAACGTTTAGTTTCCAGCAGTCATATTGACCAATGGTCATATAACCGTCTAAACCCAACTGTCTCATTTTAATTATAATCATGTTATCAAATGAAACATTTTTCTTGAGTATAAAAATAAAATAAAATAACACATAAAATTCGGAAACAGGATTTATTCAAAATTTTGGGTCGTTACACATATACACACTAAACATAATATCTGGTTGACTAGTTGTAAGGAAATGTAAGCTTCCAATCATACCTCTACAATTGGTTTGATTCACTAGTTTCCCAGTTTCATCTACATACAATTTAAAAACAGTACTCATAGGAGTATCATTGTCCTTAATACTATCCAAACCAAAACTTTTTAAAAGATCCTTATTATATTTACTTTGATTCAAAATAATACCATTTTCATTTTAAAAAACTTGAAATCGATGAAAATATTTATGTTCTCCCATTAAACTCATTTCAAATTCATTTTGCATACTCTTTAAAAAATAAGTACATAAAGAATGTTTAGAATATCCAAAAAAAATATCATCAACATAGATTTGAACTATTAATACATCTTTAGAAATTATTTTAATAAATATAGTTGGATCATAAATCCCTTTAGTAAAACATTTTGAAATAAGAAAATTACTAAGTCTATCAAACCAAGCTCTTGGAGCTTGTTTTAAACCATATAAATATTTAGAAAGTTTAAAAAAATGATTTGGAAATGGAGGATTTTTAAATCTAGGTGTTTGTTCCACAAAAACATCATCAATTATAAAACCATTTAGAAAAGAACTTTTGACATCCATTTGATATAACTTGAAACTAAAATGAGTAGCATAGGCAAGTAAGATCCTAATGTCTTCTAATCTGGCTACATGTGCAAAGGTCTCTTCATAGTCAATAACTTCCTCTTGTCTATATCCTTGGGCAACTAGTCTAGATTTCTTTCTAACTATGTATCCTGACTCATCAAATTTGTTTCTAAAAACCCATTTAGTGCCTATTGTTACAGTGTCCTTGAGTCTGTCAACTAATTCCCAGACTTTGTTTCTTTCAAACTGATATAACTCTTCTTGCATAGCCATTTCCCAAAAATTCATCATTGATAGCATCATTGACACTTTTAGGTTCCAGCTATGAAATAAAAGTTTGATGTTCAACCTAGTTTCTTATAGAAGCTCTAGTATGTGTCACTCTATCAATATTACCAACAAAAACATCCAAAGGATGATTCTTTAGAATCCTAGTTGATCTAGTAAAGGTAGGACTATAAATTTCAGGTTCATCTATAAGTTCGGGTTCAACAGAAGCAGATTCGGGAATATGACCAGAATAGGATGTTTTTATAGAAGCTTGTTTTGTTTTATCATTCTGGTCTAGAACAATAACATCTTCTTCAAGATTCTCAAGTGAGGTTTTAGGCTCATGTGGATCTGTTTCATCAAACTTGATGTAAATAGATTCTTCCACACATTTGGTTCTTTTATTAAAAACGCTATAGGCTTTTCTAGTTAAGGAATAACCAAGAAAAATTCCTTCATCACTTTTAGAAGAAAACATTTCTAGATTATCCATTGTATTTAGAATAAAAACATTGCATACACAGACTCTAAAGTAACTAACTTTTGGTTTTTATTATTCCATAGTTCATATGGGGTCTTTTTGAGAACAGGTCTAATTAAGGCACTATTAATAATATAATGAGTTGTATTCACTGCTTTAGCCCAGAAATAAATAGGTAGGTCATACTCATTAATCATGGTTCTTGAAATTTCTTGAAGTATTCTATTCCTTCTTTCTACTACACCATTTTTCTAAGGTGTCCTAGGAGCAGAAAAGTTATGACTATAGCCATTGTGTGAGCAATATGATTCAAACTCATGATTTTTAAACTCAAGGCCATGGTCACTTCTCAGAGTTTAAATCTTAAGTCCACTAAGGTTTTCTACAGATTTGTGGTATTTAAAAAAGTAAGAACAAGCTTCAATTTTGTGAGCTAAGAAGAATACCCAAATATATCTTGAAAATTCATCTATTAAGACATAGACATAGTGCCTCAAATTTAAACTAGAAACTCTAGAAGGTCCAAATAATTCCATGTGAACCAACTCAAGAGGATGAAGAGTTGAGACTTCATTCATTGATTTATAAGATACTTTATGTTTCTTTCCCTTTTGACAGGGATTACAAACTTTGCCATTTGGGAATTAAAGTTTAGGTAGGTCTCTAACTACGTTTTCCCTTGTTAATTTTCAAAGTGAGTGGATTTTGCAGTGTCCTAATCTTCTGTTCCAAAGCCAAGATTCTTTATGAAAATCATTTAAACATGTAACATTTTATTTGGCTAAAGAATTTAAATCAACAGCATAAACACTTTCATTTCTTAAGGAAAAAAATACTAAAACATTTTTAGAGTTAAAAACATTGCAAGAATAATTTTCAAATTTCACATTAAAGCCATCATCACATAACTGAGAAATACTTAAGAGATTGTATTAAAGTCCATCAACAAATAAAACTTTAGAAATTAAAACTGAATCAATGTTACCAATCTGTCCTAGGCCGATGATTTTTCCTTTAGATTTATCACCAAAGGTGACATGGCCTCCATCATCCTTTTTTATGATTTTGATGAATGAATAATATCCAGACATGTGTCATGAACATCCACTGTTTATGTATGTGAGAAATATTCATGCAGGTATCCTACAAAATAGATTTAGACAGAAAGGGACTTTGGTACCCAGATCATCTTGGGTCCAGAATGGTTAGAAATCAGAGCTTTAGGTACCCATATTTGTCTTATGGGTCTCATATAATTTATAGAATCAATAAAATTTTAACGATAAACATTATTTGATCTATAAACACCTATATACCTAGTTTAAGCATATGAATTTCCAAAACTGGAATAAGTAGAATTTTGTCTAGACTTATGTATAAATTGAGTTTTAGTGAACTGTCTCTGTCCAGGTTGGTATCCCGAACCAGTAGTGTATTTAGGTGCAACTTTTTTACCAAACGTCTGAGTAAGTGTATCTTTTCCCTTTCTAAAATTTTCTATGTCCCTTCTAATTTAAACATTAGACATTTTTAGTTCATCATTTTTCTTTAATTGTTGAGCATTCTTTTCCTTTTCTATATCAAAGGCAGATTTGACATTGGCAGTGAGAGCATATTGTTTCTTTAATGACTTATATTTTTCCTTGAGTTCATTACATGTTTCATCTAGCATATTACAGTATTCAAATAGTTCAGCCTTAGAAGTATTTTCATCATTATCTAAATCACTGTTATTTTCAGAATAATAATAATTTTGAAGAGGGGAAATAGGCACCTCAGATGTGTTGGTCATGAATCACATATTTTCACGATTCTTCTCCGAATCAGAAACATTAGATTCACTTGTGTTGTCCTCTGAATCACTCCAATTAGCTTTCATAGCTTTCTTGTACTTATTGTCCTTATAATCATATTTCTTTTTGAATTTTTATTTTGGACATTCAGCCTTGACATGTCCTTTCCTCTTGCATTCATAGAATACTATATCATCCTCCTTGTCAGGATTTTTGCAATCCTTTTTCCAATGTCCTTTGTTGTCATACATTCCTTTGTAGTTTGATTTTGTTAATAATTTATTCTTCCTATAAAACATCTTAAATCCCATGGATATTTGAGCCTTCTCAGCATCACTGTCAGAGTCTGAATCTTCATTGGTTAAACTTTCAGTATGTATTTGCATTTTCTCCCTGTATTTTCTCTTAGAAGCAGTAGACTTAAATGCTACGGATTTTCTTTTGGGTTCATCATATTCCTCCTTATTCAACATGAGTTGTTCCTAATACATCATTAATTTACCAATAAGCTCTTTCACAGGAAGATCTCCAATGTTACATGATTCTCTGATTGAAATAGAAGTGCCCCTCCATCGGTCTGGCAGCCATCTCATGATTCTCACAATTTTTTCCGTTAATGGAACAACCTGTCCAAATGAACTCATTGTATTGACTATCTCATTGAACCTGAGATACATATCATAAATAGGTTCATCAGTTTAATATTAAAATTATCATATTTAATAATATATTTATTTATTCTCATTTATTTTACATTGGTTGCTCCTTTATGAGAGACACCCAAAGTATCCCATATTGCATAAGCAGTTTTGTAAGCAGATATTCTATTGAATTCCCCATCTCTTAAATCACAATACAGGGAATTCATATATTTACAATTATTATTGTAAGAAGTCTTTGTAGGTTCATCCCATGTTGTTCTTTCAGTTTATGGAATTTTATATTGAGACTCTATAGCAGTCCAGATATCAAAACTCATACTCTCTAAATGAATTTTCATTTTCATTTTCCACTGAGCATAGTTTCTACCATTAAAGAAAGGTGTCCTATTAGTAGGAGCACCCTCTAGTCTACTATATATAACTATATGTTAGAAAATATGTTTAATGAGATAAAATTTAGAACTAATAGAAATTTATGATTTTTAAATATGTAACTAAATTCACAGTTGAAAAACAGAATGTTTTGAAAATTTGTAATAATAAAAACAACCCTCTGATGCCAAATGTTGGTCGGAATGGACACTCAAGAGAGGGGGGGGGGATTGAGCTCCAATTAAAATTTCTGTTAAAAATATTTCTCTTAAAAATCCCAATTTAAAAACAAAGTTAAAGTGTAGTGAATTTATAAAGAGTGTAAATGTTCAATCAGTTTCTAAAAGAATGATTAGGTCTCAGTTAACTTAATTTGATGATTAAATTAACATTTGAAACTAACTTACTAGTTTACAATAAGTATTAACACTTTCTAATTTGACTATCAAAGTATCTTTAAAATAGTATTTTATTTCAAAGTAATAGTAGCGGAATATGAAATATATATAGTGTACTTAAGACTTAAACTAAAAAGCACACCAGAGGTAACCAAGTGGTTCAGTCTCAAGTCGATACTTAGTCCTCTCAAAAATTTATATAAATTGATCCACACCCTAGATCGGGTTTAATAACAGTGCAATAATGTCTAGGACCAAAGACATCTACCACAGTTCTTCATGGGAAAACAAACAACAGCTCACAGCTGTGCAGGTCTTGCTCGACCTCTACCACTATCCTTAGCGGTAAACAAGAGAGTTAAAGAGTTTGACTGAGGATTTAAGAATTATTCAATTTAGCTCAGGAGACAGTGTGTGTGTAAAATAAATAGGGTACACACACTGCTCGAAATGTAAATAGAATAATCACTAAAGTAAGTCAGAATGAGTTTATAAGAGCTTCAGTGATTGGTAGTGCAGCTCTGGACTTGTTTGATTGGTTAGAAAAGCTTCTGAGTCATTCTCTGGTTTCTGTCTGAAAAACAGAGTGTCGTTTTGTTCCTCTTCCAGGTTCCCCTTGTCGGCCTAAGTGCATGAAGTGTTTTTTGTATTTCTTCACTCAAGATGAATCTTTGTGTCTTCCTCTACCAATGAATTGCTTAATGTATGTTCAGAGTTATTGGAGTATTTATTGTAGCCTTGTGTGAATGGTCCATCTTTGAATGCTTGTTGGGACTTTTTCTTTTTCACCTTCATGTGCCTTATTAGTTCCTTAGTTCTCTCTATTTAATTCCATCGACACACACACTTTCAGCTAGGTCTTTATCTTCCCTTTTATATCTTTCACCTCTGGAAAAAAGGAATGATTAATTTTTTCCTGGGTACTAGGTACGGTTCCATAACATGGCAACAGAATTCATTAAATAACATTAACTACATTAAAACCATAAAATGTAACCGTTATATTAATTAATAAATAGTATTAAAAGTATAGAGTTTGACTGGTTGGTCAATCATTAGAAGCTCTTTTGTACGGTGGACTTTTTGTAGCAACGATCTTCCATCGGTAGCTCTTTTGAACTTGTTTCGGTAGATCTTTGCGTTGGTAGCTCTTGGTATCGGTAACATCATTCTATCAGTAGAATTACTTTATCTGTAGCTCGATATACTTGTTCTATCGGTGAATTTATTCCATCGGTGACTCTATTGTATTGGTAGACTTTATCGATAGAATTCTATCAGTGACTCAATACTTCTATCGATAGCTTCATTCTGTATCAGTAACTTTGTTTGTCGGTAGACTTTTTCTTTGCATACCGGTGGACTTATGCATATCAGTAATATGCTTATGAGGGATATCATCTTATCAGTGACTCTTTCTATCAGTAGACTAAGTCTATCGGTAGATTAAGTACCGGTAGAATTATATCAGTAGATATACGCAGACCAGTGACTTAATATTGGTATGTTTTATGCAATACATATCCTAATGGGTTAGAAGTACTTTAGAACTTATATAAACATATGATTAAACTATTTCATGGATTATTTTAATATTATTATCATCTTGATAATAGAATATCATAGATTGAAAGAATTAATATATATAGGTAATAATTGATTGGGATTATCAAAGTATATGAAAGAATAGTTGGGATTATCAAAATAGGTGGGGTCAACAATAGCATTTGAGGTCATGATGTCTAGACTAGTGTGTTTCTATAAAGATTGTGATCATATACATAAAGATGGGAAATGATATGGTGGGAAATAATTAATTATATAAATTTAGTATGTCCTTATCACCCATGAAAAACCAAGTGAACCTTTCACAATTATTTAGCTCATACTCGGAGGAAGGGGCAACATCTATGAATTAGGTTATGCAGGGGCTTCACTTGAGTCTGTCACAATCCCTAAGATCTAGGATGGAATGAAAATTGTGATTGTAGCTGGGTCCAGAACATGATGTCTAGAAATCATTAGGTATCATGTACAGTGGAAATGAAGCCATAAATCTTCCCATAGGCTAGTGTGAGGTAGTCTTCTAAGAAGACTCGCCCAATGTCATCAAGTAAGTAGTGTCTTTTCTAACATTAGCAATCAAATTCTTAAGTATCTCTTCCAAACCTGCTTAACAGTGTCAATTCTCATCATGTTACTTAAGAGGTAATAAGTTTATATATCCATGAAAGATACACATTACATCCCTTCAGCATGCCCCTGGCATGGACATGGTCCAAGGAGAGTATAAAACGATCAAGGCCCATGAAGGGTTGAACCTAATGTCAGATGTGGGTGCAATATTCCTCATAAATTTTGATATGACAAAACTGTGAACACTCGTAGAATCTCCTGATATGGTTAACTATTCTCTGACAGACCTATCATGGATGGATGCATCACTGGGAGGTGGTACACATTTATCCTAAAATTGTATATACCATCGGGTATGTATCTAATTTTCCGTCCATTTTTTATGCTTACACCCCTTTAAGTTGGCGGTGTCCCTAGAATCATCCATGAACATATTGTGTCAGTGGAAGGGGAATCATCTATGCATAAATGATACGTGGCATAGGGACACATTTCTATCATTCCTTAGGTCAAGGATGAGGTGTAATAACTTGATACTCTATTAACTAAAATAGGTAAATCATCAACAGTTAACATAATTTTTTTTCATTTGAAAATATTTTCTTTGTATATTGACTAATTGGCCTTATGTGATTAATTATGGAAATTCAACCTCAAGGATCAGAGATCCCAGATCCTTTGGCCCCAGTTTCTCTTCCCATTGAATCCATCTATACACCATGCTCACCATGGATTTGAGTACGAGTCCCTCACTCACCACCTTGTTAGTGAATACATATATGTTCCTTGACTAGTCCTAGGATAAGGTTTAGGAAACTATATGTTTCAATAAAAAATTAAATGAAAAAGTGTGGGGAGAGATATAAAGAATGATCTTAGAGAGGCCCTTTGATTATCTGTAGGGCCATTTGGACCACATCGGGTGCATGTTCAAAACCCTCATCTCAAGAGGTTTTGAATGTCAAGTGCTACATGATAGGATGAAGGAGGTGGTAACCATTAGGGAAGATAATAGGGACTTTGAATTCATTCTTTCAGTAGTGGATGTTTCATGTTTGGTTCTACAATATCAATATAATGCCCTAGAAAATTTATGTCAACTTGAAATGGAATTAGTGACTCACCAAATTTCATTCAATGCGGAGAGTGTTGAAATTGATAGTATTCAATAGGATTTTTCCCACTTATGATAAATGTTGAATATTGAAAATAAGATAGTAGGAGAACAATATAGGCTCCATGATCTGGTAGAACTATCCGGGCATAATATTTCTACCATGGTAGAGGCACTATGATAGACTACAGAGGAGGGAACTACATCAATTGATTAATTACACAATTTTTTATCTTCTCTAGGGTAAAAGATAGAAGATCTCATGGAGTCTTATGGGAACATACATTCAATATTTTGTATTTATTGGAAACCACTTTTACATAGGGAATCATGGGAAACATTACATGATGTGGAGATTCCTCCCTTATATTGAATTATAATCATTGAAAATCATTTGAATTCCATGCGTATAAAGAATTTATTAAGGGCCCCTGTAGACACTTAAACACTAACATGATTACTCAGTCATAGATTTCCAAAGGATTTATTATAACTAAGTTCCATGGGATTCATGGACTCTATGGAAGGTAAGTGAAAGGAAATAGATTATCATAGTAGACCTATAGATATGGTCTTCACAAGATGCCTAGGATTAGAGAAGGTTCTTTAGTGATTTCATGGAAATGAAATTACCCTATCACTAGGTCTCCGTGTAGAAAATATATCGATTGGGATATTATTTTTCAATCATATGTCTTATAATTGGGATGATATGTGAATGGACTACCTTTAGTAGTATGTTAGTTGTTGAGAGTTGAGTGATGGCCTATATTGAGTGATAAGTATTAGTCTAGGGCATGGATACATGACATTATCCTACACAGTAAGAACAGGTTGTGTATTGGATCGGGATGGAGTATCTCAATAGGAATTTAAGGTGATGATATTAGGTGGTGATCGATGATGGAAATACCACATAATGTGTACTATTTTTATTTTTTTTATTTGGGTCATATTGGGGGTAAATTAGTTGATTTTTGACTGTATGCATCCAAATGGATTATTATTTAAAAATCATGTTATTTTCAGAGGAGAATACCACTAAAAGAGAGATATATATATATATATATGAGTGTGTGGGTAGATTCTTCCCTTCAATGAGGAAAGCGGCTTTCGAGCCGGTCCCTCCTCCCCCGCCAGGGGAGGGACCTCCGTAGTATTTCACAGGGGTGGTTTCTTCCTTCACCCGTTTCCTGAACGCCGATTTCCTCCCCCCATTACCTCAGACCTCTATTATCCCTAATTTCCTGAATTTGGTTCGTGACCTTCCGAATCTTCCGATCTTGGCCTCAGATTTCAACGAGGCTTTGGGTCTTCTAAATCGCTCCCTTGTTGCACTTTTCAAGCAAAGGCGTCCTTCAGTGGGTTCTTTTTGTAATACCCCACCCCAATTACCCAGATTCAGTGCATTATTACATAACATTGTCATGATCACAAGGGATCAAACCCTAAAAGGCCAATCAGTTTAGAATCAATGGAAGTAATAGATACATACCTAAATTTTACATTACATTATAAAATGAAAAACAAAAACAAACTTTTCTCCTTTGGCCACATTCATTTCCCTTAGACTATCCCTTCAGGTCAGTCATAATATACATTATCACATCCAGAGAAATATAAAACATAGAAAGGGGTGAGCTTAGATTTTCAGTAAGGTTAACAATATAGTGGAAACTCTCACAAATAAGCATAAATATTTAAGGCAATGTATAAACCAAAACAAAATACTTTTAAAATTAAGCTTCAGCATAATAAGGAAAATATAAATCAAATAATATCAGTTACTTATTCGAATAGATATTATACTAGTCGAATAATAACATGTAATATCAATAGCTAATTTCTTAACGATGGAATGCATAATTCCTGACATCATATCCACATTGTCAAGGCATCATGGAAAGACTACAAATACGATTTTCTCATGGCCTTGTGCAAAGAAACTAGTTTGTCTCGTGAGACCTACCGATGCATCGAGGAGCTATAGTGGGCTCCACCCATCACATACTTAGCCCAATAAATTCCTCATATGAAAATATTGAAACATACCATAAACATTCGTATTAAAACTATCATACGAAATGTTAATACATTAACCATAAACAATGACTAGTTTAAAAATAACACATGAACAGTCAAACATATAACAAAACTTTTAATACAATATGGAAGGTTGAATCATAACAAATCAATTTCAAACAAGTGTAAAATCCATCAAAGGATGTTGACATAGTTTAAATACAAACTATTTGAGAGAAATATATTTTTCTATTTTGATGTCTTTTAAAAGTCACATAATTATAAAAGAAAACATTTATTTTGGAAATATTCTTATAATCTTGTAAGGGAATATTTAATGATGATATAATGGAAGAAAATAACTGCACTCACCGTATATGTTAAAAAAATATTATATCCTTAGTTTTTCTGAAAAGGTCATAAAGGGATTTGTTAGGAAAATGACAGAACGATTCCATTAAAAACATTCTATAAAAAGTAAAAAAAATGTATAAATGAATTTATGCCATAGTCTTGGAAATAGTAAAATTTTTTTGAAATAAATTTTTAAGAAACATGGATGAGGATGATAAAGAGGTCCCAGTAGATACTCCCATAAAAACAACCTCGAATAATAAAGAGATTGTGAAATTAACCCTTAAATTGTACTTTTCCATGGTCGAGGGTAGTTTAACCTCCTGTATAATGGTGAAATCATTTTAATTAAATTATAAAAGAAAAATATACATTAATATGACAACATATATGAACTTATAATATTTCTTTGTTAATGACATTTCAGTAGTATCACTGTTTCGGGTGTTAAATGATTCGTTTTTGTTTATATGATTTGTTCTGCAAGTCAGGTTTGTTATGGATAGGATATATCTTATTCATATAAAGAATTATATAAAGTATTTAAACATTATTTTTAATTATCATATGAATATTAGACTTGAATGTTTATAATGGGGAATGACATCGCATCACGTCGTGGAGACGGTAAGCAGTACGTACACACGTGCGCCAATATCATTCTTTTGATGGTGAATTTTTATATAATTGAATGGTATATCATATATAATGAATAAATAACTTGTTATAATTTTTTTTAAATCATTTATAATCATTATTATAGCCATGAAAATAATTTAGTGTTTGAATAACATACTACACCATGACATGGATACGGTAATCCGTACGTACACACGTATGGTGACTTTGTCATTTATAGGATGGATAGAAAAATGAATATGGTCGTAGAATATTTATAATGACATAATAGTTTGTAAGAGGTACTAGAGATATTATTTTGGTATGAAACAAAAAATAAATAGGAAGTGTAAGAAGAAAAGAACTTGGAAGAGGGTGGTGATATTATTACCTCTTCTTCGGGTATTTCTTTTTGAGTTGATCAAAAGGGATCCTTAGGTTGGATTTCAGATCAAACTAAGGACTCTAGGTTGATGTGATTCAAGTTGGGAGGAAATTTGGGAAGGGTTTTGCTGATCCAAATGGTTTTGGACGTGTGATTTTGAGATAAGGGGAAGTTACCTTTTATAAGATGGGTGAGGGGCACCTTATGAAATATTGAAATATTATTTTATTGTAAAATAATTTTCAGTTTCTAATGGATAAAAATTAATTAATTTATAAGATAAGGTGGTTATGGGTAGAAATACTCTCATACAATAGGTTTTAGAGAAGTTTATGTCACCATATTAACCTTATCTTTTAGATTTAACTATGAGTTAAATTGTTTACCTTTTGTCGTGTCTTCTTGTATTTTTATAATAAATTGTAAATAAACATACTATAAACATCCGAGGGAACATCAATTTGTCCATTAGTGAAGAATATAATATTATTTAAGCCATTTGGAGGAACCTTATATTTTTAGGAAAATTATATCAACTAAAAATATAACACTGCTTTTAAAAACTCATTTATGTCAATTTTGACACTATTTAGTATTTGGTTTTTGTGAAAATCATAACTGCATGATTACATCAATCAAAAATTATTTAATCAACCCTAAAATGTAATATTAACCTTAAAAAATTATTGTAATTCATCAAAAGTATCAATTTTCATTTATTTGGATATTTATAATATCAATTATTTTAATATTTAATTAACAAGGTAATTACTGCATCGTCATTGTATCATAAATAAATTTAATTATATAATGTATAATAATTATGAATAAAATACTTATATTTATGAAATATTTATAGATTTCTAATTAATATTTACAGTCTAATTTTATATTATGTATAACCCTATATTAAAAATAGTTTTTCTATTAAACATTGAATTTAACACTTTTCACTCTTCTTTAAATAAAATAATAATAAATGTACTAATCTAATCCAAGCAGACCAAAAGGATCATATTTTATTCATAAGGGTTTTTTGGATGAATTACACATATCCAATAGAATTAGGATATGTGGTCGGGTAATTATAATATCATTTTTACCTTTAATTACCCTATTTAATTTCAATCGTGGTAAAGAAAAGTCAGAAGTTACTATTCACCAAAAAATATTTTCATCTTATTGAACCACATTTTACCTACTGATATCAGCTGTGTCTCTCAGATTTTTGAAATTAAACTCAATGAAATGGTAAAATTACGTTTTTATGCAAATTTGAAAATGCTTCAGAAAATGTGGCTAAAAGACGCTAAAAAAGTTCAATAAAATTTTATACATCTATTTTTATTATAAAAATGACACCAATGAATTACATTGAAAAAATATAGGTATTATGTATCTATTTTGACTAAAAATTAATAAAATAAATAATTATTTAATTAAAAATTCGTGTTTTAAAAAATAACGCAATGTTTTTCACTATTCATCAAAAATTGAATGTTTTCGGAAATATATCAAAAAACCACCCTAAGATAATTATGATATTCCATATTCAAAAATGATTTCTATTTTATCAAATTCAAAAAATAGATGTATAATTACTAATTTAAAATCAATTCCCGTTGTGAAAACCAAAAAAACTGGTTTTTAAGAAGTAAATACTATCAAAAGATTGACATGTGTTTATCTCATATTAAAATTTGAAATTACTTATAATGACCTAAATTGTATTAAATGATAAAAATATAATCTGATTATACATCCAAACAATTAAAATTCATAATTTAACACTGTGAATTATCTCCATTAAAACTGTTGCTTTCAATAAAAATTTAGTATTTTTCACTATTCATCAAAATATAAAAGTTATCAGGAAAGTTCTAAAAATTTATCCAAAATAAATTTTTATGTCCCGATTGTAAAGAAGAATTTAATATCATTAAATTGAATATATAAATGATTAAAATACTGGTCATAAATACTGATCTTCATTAAAAGCTGAAAAAATTATATTTTTTGAAAAATACATCTTTTATCTGAAAAAAAATTTATTTGTTCTTATATTATGTTTAAGAAATACATAATATGGATTCTAAAATTATATGGAGTATATAAAATTCAAAAGTCAGTTAATACTATTCATAATCTCTTTTTGAACGACTAGTTTGGTAAGTCATTGTGCACTCGATCTCGGTGTTGCGTGTAACGCAAGTTATTGAATTACATTAAAGAAATAACATACAATGAAATCTTAGGGTGTCACATTCTCCCCTCCTTCAATAAAGTGTGTAATCACATTTTGAAATTGATATTTGAAAATCAATGGATAAAAATATAAAAATACCATTGTGGAAAACCCCCATTGGAAATTGGGTTAATAGAATTTAGTCTTAATAAGAGGGAAAGGGAAATAAAATAGTCACCACCAAATTATGATCTCTATTTGGAGAATATTGGTGGAAATTAGAGACACAAAATTAGAAGAAAAACATAAAAATTTATCGGGAGTGATTGAGGTCATGAATCATTAAAAAATGTAAAATTGAGGTCTTTAATGCCATCAATCTATGATGAATTAAAATATCATCGGTTCAACAAAACATCAGGTATTAAGATAACATAGTTTTGGTTTTAAGATCCATTACATAAAGTTTAAGAATTAATTTTTTCATAGAATATGAGGAAAAAATATACTTGATAAATAGAGTTTTATCCTTCATCTAATTTCTACCACTAACTCATTTTTTACTCCAAAAGATAATAGAATATAAAAATATTTTATTTACTTTAATTGTATTGGTTTCAAAAAATAAATAAATCATAATTCATTTTTTATACTATTTAAAAAACTATATTACGCAAACAAGGACATCACGTAGGCCAGTGGTAGGTGATGCACCCTTATCACCCTTTGGTTGTGGGTTCTAGTCTCACGGCCTTGCCAGATGTGATGGGTTGTCGCTCGACCTCCAGGATGTCCTTTTTATAACAATACAAAAATAATCTTAATATGTGAATTAACCTTAAGAATAATATACTAGGTAAAAATTAATCCATTCATACATTTATACTTATCCATTATACATCTGTCCAAACTCATATTACAAAATTTATAAGGAATGTAAACATAATGAAGACATTTGTTTCCTCATAATAACATGTCAATACCTTCATCTTGTATTATTTTTAAACACGGTAACACCCTGAATTACCATAAAACCTTATTGATTACATTCTTGATCAATTATTATTTATATAATAACATATATACTTTTTATATCCCAAAATGTTGTATACTGCAACAAAACGAAATAAACAAAAAAATAATTATTTTCAATGTATTCAAGAATATCGAATATATTTTTTCCAAATAAATCTTATGTTATTCCAAAATCAATCCCTCGGTATCAGAACCATATTAAAGTTTATCTTCCCTTCAATAATGTATTTTCCAAAAAGATTAACTTTCTATTGAGTAACTTTTTTTTGAACCATATAATCTCAAATCCACATTGAAATATTACTGCAGTACAATCCTTATTTATCTCTATAATTCATATAACCAGTACATCATTGATACAAAACTCAAATGAAATAATTCATTATTAACAACATTAGAACACTAGTCATTCCTCTTCATCTATGGTAGTATCATAAAATTATTATTATACAATAGAATCATTTGGGGAATACTCTGATGATTTTTACATTGATTCGTGTAGTGTCCCAACTCCTTGAAGATGAAGCATTATACCTTTGAAGCCTTTTTCTTACCCTTGAAATCACATACATGGTGTCCTTTTTCTCGATACTTATAAAAAAATATCAACCCATTAAAGAATTTACCCAGTTGATTATTTCAACATTTATCACATATTGGAAAATCCTTCTTTCCCCTCTTCCCTTTATCTATCTTTCTCTATACCACCCTTTTCTTCTCTTGCTTCCCTTCAAAGCCAAGGGACTCCGTGAATTCTTTACTTATTTTATTAACACATGATACTTTTTTTCATATAATGAGGATACGAGGGAGAATATTTCAATTCAAAACATTTTCTTAATACCCAAAAATATATGATCCTTCTTACTATTTGGATCATGCATATTGATGGAGTTTTCATTCTTTCTATTGGGTGTGATTTCTAAACAATGGCATACACTAGGTTAGTTTATGAATCACAATGCTTAATTCCAAAATTGTAAAATACCAAATGTAAATTGAAACGATTATGCATATAATCTATATTCATAAAACATGTTTTCTTTAAAGAATTGTTTACTCATAAATCCTTCATAATGGCTTGTAATGAAATTGTGAATTATCCTAAGCATATCCCCCCATAGTTTCGTAACCAAGAGCGCACCAAGGACCGTTTTCGTGTACCAGGATACCCCAGGTCAAGCCCGAAACTCCTTTTCAGTGCTTTCACTCCTAGGTACATATATTCCAGAGCCGCCTTTACTTGCTCGTATTTAGACATGGATGTATTTCTTGGAAAACAGAAAAAATCACTAAATTACTATAATTCAAGGAAGTTCTTCTATAATAATCCTAAAAATCTTTCTTAGGGTAGTGTTCTATATTTAGAGTTCTTTTAAATCTAGTTTCCAAGGTTTGGGATAATATTTCTCTGATAACAACTATAACGCCCCAACCCCAGTTACCCAGAGTCGGTGCATTATTAAATATCATTGGAAAGATCACAAGGGACCAAACTCTGAGAGACCGACATGTTTAGTAGCCTGGGAAGTACTAGATACATTCATATGTTTTACATTACAATATAAAACAAAAAAAAACAAAAAAACTTTCTCCTTTGAAAACATTCATTTCCCTTAGACTATCCTTGTAGGCAATCATAATATACCTTTTCACATCCTGGGAAAAATTAAACATAGAAAGTGGTGAGATTAGATGCTCAGTAAGGATAACAATATAACATAAACATTCAAAAATATGCATAAAAATTTAAGGCAATGTATAAAACTCAAACAAAAGCCTTTTAAACTTAAACATAAGCATAATATGTAAAATATAAATTAAATAATCCCTTTTACTTATTCGTATGGATATTATACTAGTCTAATAATCAAATAAAATATCAATATCTAATTTTATAATGATGGATGCATAATTGCAGACATCATAACCACATATTCAAGGCCTCATGTCAAGAATAAAAAAACGATTTTCTCATGGTTTTGTTCCAAGACACTAGTTTGTCTCGTGAGACCTATCGATGCATCGATGAGCTATAGCAGGTTCCACCTGTCACTTACTAAGCCTAATGAATTCCTCATGTGAAAATGTTGAAACATAACAAAAACATTCATATTAAAACTAGCATATGAAATGTTAAAAAAATTAGCCATAAACCATGAATGGTATAAAAATAACACATCCATAGTCAAAAATGACACAAAAACATTAATACAATGTTTAAGATTTTATCATAATAAATAATCTTCACACATGTTTAAAATCAATCGAAGGATCTTGACATAGATGAAATCAAAACAATTTGAGAGAAATATCCCTTTCTATTTTGAATCATTTAAAAGACACATAATTATAAAATAAAACATTTGTTTGGAAAATATTATTATAATCTTTTAAGGGAAAATTTTATGATGTTATAATGGGGGAAAATAACCTAACTCGCCATTTATGTTAAAAAAACATTTGTTCCATAATTTGGTCGAAAATGTCGTAAAGAATGTTGTTTGGAAAACGACAGAAAGAATCCTTTAAAAAAATCTATAAAAAGTAAAACAAGGGTATAAATTACTTTAACCCATAGTATAGGAAATATACAAATGTTTGTAAATACATTTTTATGAAACACGGATCTGGATGATAAAGAGGTCCCAGTAGATACTCACATAAAAACAACCATGGATAATAAAAAGATTATGAAATTAACCCTTACTTTGTACTTTTATTAGGTTGAGGGCAGGTTAACGTCATGTATAACGGTGAAATAATTGTTATTAAATTAAAAAATAACCATATAAATTAATATTATATCATATATGATCTTCTAATTTTATTTTGGTAATGACATTTCAGTAGTATCATCGTTTTGAGTGTTAACTGATTCGTTTCACTTTATATGATTTGTTACGCAAGTCATGTTTGTGATGGATAGGATGCATCTTATTCAAATAAAGAATGATATAAAGTATTTAAAAATTATTTTTAATTATCAAATTAAAATTATTCTTGAATGGTTATAATGGGGAATTACATCTCATCGCGTCTTGGAGTTGGTAAGTCGTACGTACACACGGACGCCAATATCATCCTTTTGATGATGAAATCATATATAATTGTCTGTTATATCATATATACAGAATCATTAACATGTTATATTTATTATTTACATCATTTATACTCATTATTATACCTATCCAAATATTTATGTTTTTCAATAACAAACTACACCACAACGTGGAGACAGTAAGCAGTACGTACGCACGTATGGTGAATTTCTTATTTATAGGATGGATAGAATAACGAATAAGGTTGTAACATATTTTTAATAACATCACAGAATTTACTAGGTACTATAGATATTATTTTGGTATGGAAACAACAAATAAAGTGGAAGTGGAATAAGAAAAGAACTTGAAAGATGATGGTGAAATTATTACCTCTACTTCGGGTGTTTCATTTTTAGTTGATCAAAAGGGCTCTGTAGGTTGGCATTATGATCAAAGTAAAAAAATATAGGTTGAAGTGAGTGAATTTGGGAGGATATTTGGTTTCAGGATGGCCGATAAAAATGACTCTCGAGGAGTGATTTTGAGATAAGGGGATGTTCCCTTTTAAAAGAGGGGTGAGGGGCACCTTAGGAAAATCTTGAAATATTATTTTATAATTAAATATTTTTCTATTTTTAATGGATAAAAACTGATTTATTTCAATGATAAGGTTGTTATGGGTCCAAATCCTCTGAACCAATAGGTTTTAGACATGTTTGGGTCACCATATTGACCTTAACTTTTAGATTTAACTATTAGTTAAATATATTATCTTTTACCGTGTCTTCTTGTATTCTTACATTTTATGGTTTATAAACATACACTAAAATTACAAGAGAACCTAAAGTGGTTCATTAATGACATATATAATATTATTTATGCCCATTGGATGAACCTTATAATTTTAGGAATATTATATCAACCATAAATGTTTTTTTTGTTTTAAAAACTCATTTATGTCAATTTTGACAGTATTTAATATTTGGTTTTTGTGAAAATCATAAAAGCATGATTAATTCGAAAAAAAATTATTCAAAAAACCATAAAATGTCATATTAACCTAGAAAATTAGTGTAATAAATCAAAAGTCTGAATATAATTTTATTTGGATATTTATAATATCAATTATTTTATTCTTTCATTAATAAGGTAATTACTGCATCATCATTGTGTCATAAATAAATTTAATTCTATCCAGTCTAAAAATTATAAATAAAATACCATTATGTAGTAAATAGTCTTATAATTCAAATAAATAATTATGGTTGACTTTATCTTATGTATAACCTTATATTAAAAAAAAATTTGTTATAAAACATTTAATTTAACACTTTTTACTATTTTTAAATAAAATAATAATAAATGCCCAAATCTAATCCAAGTGGACAAAAAGAATCATATTTTATTCCTAAGGTTTTCTTGGTTGAGTTACACTTATCCAATAGAATTAGGACATGTGGTAGCGTAATTATAATATCATTTTTTTTCCTTTAATTACCCTATTTACGTTTAACCGTGGTAAATAAACGGCAACAGTTATTATTCCCCAAAAATTATTTTCATCTTATTGAACCACATTTTACTTAATGAGGTCAATTGTGCCTCTCGGATTTTTGAAATTCAACTCAAAGAAGTAGAAAAAATATATTTTATGCAATTTTGAAAATGATCCTAGAATGTGGGTAACAGGTGGTAAAAAAGATAAATAAAATTTTATACGTCTAATTTTATTATAAAAATGACTCCAATGAATTACATTGAACTAATATAGGTATTATGTATCTATATTTACTTAAAATGAATTAAATAAATAATTAAATAAATAAAAAGATGGGTTTTAAACAATAACACAATGTTTTTTACTATTCATCAAAAATTGAATATTTTTAGATAAATAAAAAAACTCACCCTAAAGTAATTTTGATATTCTGAATTCAAAAATGAATTCTATTTTACCATATTCAAAACATATAAGTAGTATTAATTAATTTAAAATTAATTCCTGTTGTCAAAACCAAAATGCATGTTTTTAAGAAGTAAAAACTATCAAAAGATTGTCATGTGTTTATATCAAATTTAAATGCGAAATTAATTAAAATGACCTAAATTTTATTTAATGATAAAAATATAATTTGATAAAACCTCAGAACCATTCAAATTTATAATTAAACTATATAAATTATTTCAATGAAAAAATTTGTTTTCAATTAAAATTTAGTATTTTTCTCTATTAATCAAATTTAAAAAGTTGTCAGAAAAGTACAGAAAAATTATCCATAATAAATTTTATGCCTCAATTCTAAAGAAGAATTTAATTTCATTAAATTGAATATATAAAAGTGTCAAATATTGGTTTTAAAAACGGTTCTCCATTAAAGGGTGGTAAAATTGCATTTTTTTTCAAAATACTACTTTTTTTCTAAAAAAATGAATTTGTTCATATATTATGACTACGAAACACATAATATGGATTATAAAATTATATTGAGTATATAAAATTCCAAATTCAGTTAATAATATTCATAACTGCCTTTTGAACTGCTAGTTTGGTACGTCGTGATGTGCTAATACTCGGGGATGCGTGTAGCGCAAGTAATTGAATTATTTAAAGAAATAACATAATATGAAATCTTTAGGTGTAACACTTTTGATAGGTACATCATTGGGTCTTGTGTTTTATAATATAGACCAACGACATGTTTACATGATTCCAGACATATTTGGATTTGGTTCGCTTTAGTGGATTATCTTGTTAAAGCGTGTTCCAGTGCTCCATGCAGCTGTAATGGTATGTGGTTCTACCTCTTCCGCTATTCGTATGATTTCAACATGTAGCGTGACTCCCCTATAGTTGTGGTTTGGGTGAGTCTCACAGATCTTCCTTTACCATTTCAGAATCCTGTGATTTTGAGTATGTTAGGGTACCTTGTTAGAATATTTTTGTCGGCTGATTCGAGAACTAAGGCGCTATTTCATCCAATTAATCCTCACATATTTTCGGAGATTTATTTCTCCAAAATTCCTCCTCAGTTCGTTTGGATTACAGTGGAGGGTGAGTTTCGACACAAACAGGCCATGGTCTATGGAACATGGTTCAACTTCTGTTTGTCCTATAAGAAACTGGGGCACCCAGTGGCCGCCTGTAGACATGGGAAGAAGGAACCCGCTTGTTATGTGTAATCAAGTGGTCATGGAATGTGATTGGTTATGGGGAATGGAAGACGAAATGTGGTTGATGTAGAGACATGGAACGCATCGGAGGCTGTCCTGCAACAGGTGAAGCTGACGACAGGGTCTAGCTCTGGTCCTGCAGCTCAAGACACGTTGATGAAAATACGGTTTCCCTATTCAAATCCGAGTGTGGATGTTGTTCTTGGAAGACGGAAGTGGGATTTTGGGTGATGATAAATAGTATAGTGAACATTGGTGTTGGTAGGGATGGCGCGATGGAACCCAAAGATGTGGCAGAACCAGTTTTCAATGAAGAGTTGGGGGAAGAATCATGCATGTTGTTGGAAGGGGGCTCAAATTAAGGTAGTATCAACCAACATGAGACTACAATTTAATTGAATCTAGATCCTCCAATAGTCAAACAATTTGCGGTGACCAAGGGAGTCTACGAGGACCTTGACTCTGGTGATGATTCTCAGAGCCCAGTTTGGGAGGACACCTCAAATAATTTCCAATATATTGGTCGAGGTTTTCATTAGGAAGGAGCCTTAGCCATGAAAAAGTTGAACATGCATTCTAGACATTCTTATGCTTGGAAGGTTAATCCAAAGGATTGAAATTGAACACCCAAAACCAGTTTGAAGTGTTAGGTTTAAAGGATGGCCATGATACTAGGGAGATGAATGGGATAGAGTTTACCCACGGAGATTACCCTATGGTGGATGAGGATGTGTATCAAAAGGACATGGATGGAATTTCATACTCCCCTACTGAGTCCAAGGAAGTGGACATTGAGGAGGAATATCTAATATCATCTTCATGGAAAGGTAAACATGTTACTATAGATTCTAATGATTTTATTATGAAAAACTGAAGACCACAACATAGGAAGGTGTACTCTAACCTACCCAGCCATCCTATTACTAGTTCTACAAGTAAGGGGAATTTTCCTTCGCTAGCTCCTATTATAGAAGTAATCACCCCCATGAGCATGTACATAGGTTATGTCAAGAATACATCGGCCGACAGCTCCAATGCCCTGGCGTCTGCTGGATGTGAGGATGTTGTCCATCACACTTTATCGAGTGGTATGTTGATAGACCATGGTTTTCAGTGTAAGATAAGGCCCACTAAAGACCCTCCGGGATAGATAACCTCAGTACTTAAACACATGGATATTTTTCTGAACTCATATGAAGAAATAGAGGAGGAAGTTGTAGAGTTGAAAACGTCGAAGAAAATGGGAAGACCTCTTTGTGTGAACAACACTAAGGAGTAAGGTGAGTTGTTTAATAAGTAGAATCACATTTTTCTAAGGGGATTCAATATGGATAAAATTAACAAGGAGGAATATTGGAGAGTTTAGGTAAACATGGAACATCAATATGATAAAAACATAAGGGACCACCCCGACTCTCAGGTAAATTTTATCCCTGGGATATTGTTTTGGGAGATTGACTCAGATTGGATCAAACTATTTTTCAACAAATCTGTTGTTTTTTATGTTTAATTAGAATGTTTTGAGGGTTCTCACTTTCCCGGTAAAAGTGTTTTGAAAATTAAAAAATTTACATAGGAATATATGTGTGTGATGGTTATTTTAATGAACAACTATGAATGGTATCGATCACACCAGGTTTCAATATCAATATAAAAGAACTAGATGTTGCAATGTTGTGTAGGTATCTCCCCAAAACATGATACAAATAACCATCACTATTCAATGGATTAGAAGGAAGAGCACCTCAGTTGGAGTGTTTTTATTATAAATTCATGGCATTGAATTATCACACATTTCATTTAATTATATTTAAAAATTATTCTCAAACTCATTTAGCAAAAATCAAATGAAAAACGTTAAGAAACTATATCAACATAACTATCACTGTGTTTTTTCATAGAGAGCGCACCTCCATTGGAGGGGTTTATCAAAAAACATGACTTTATTTATCGAATGAATCAATTATATAATAGAACAATTATTCATGATATGAAATTCAATATAATTAAGTATAATTAAGAAAGAATCTAAATTTAATATAAAGTCTTCTTGAATTAAAGAGGCTATGAGAGGGGCCCTACCTCACGTTGGAACCAAGCCGTCCACTTAGGCTCTTGCTGATTTCTAACTAAAAGATCATTCTCCCCCACTGATTATATTCACCTTCACACACATGCAAGGATAACTAATCCCCATGCACACACCCACATGGCCATGAGCATGGGAAGGAGATCCTTGCACATATGCTTATATACATATAACAATCCCCACTCACCTGTGTATGAATATATATATATATATATATATATATGGGAAATCCTAGACCAAGACATGCATAATACCTACCATGGGTGACTATACACATAACAGGGTAACCCACATACATATACATACTTACCTATGCACACGTATATGAGTCACCCTTGACTTGGGGACTTGAAACCAACGACCAGGGATCAACGCACTACACAAAGTATATTAGTAACCTTAAAACACATAAAGGACACTGCATAACTGGTGAGAAACCAACCAACAGTATTAAAACTTTACTTAGACTGGTAGTGGAGAAACAAATCCAATCGAACCAACAAGAAATGATCCAAAACCCTACCGAATAATAATATGGAGTAGAAACCACTAAAATCCTCAAATACATGAGGTGAGAGACAAGTATTAACCATAGAATATTACCACTAAAATCCCCAACATTAGTTATTACACAAAAAATGACATATAATAGATGACATTTTGAATAAAAGTGAAATGGAGAGGATCCTTTACCTTATGTCTGATGTTGTTTTCTGCTTGATATTAATAGTCTGCATAATCAAATTATGTTAATGAATTTATAAATAAAAAAAAAATTTATTTTTAAATGATTTATTATAACATTTTTTAGTTCATTCTTAACCTTTTTTTGTTCATTTATAACCATTTTGATTGGTTATGAGGTTCAATTTCATTGTTCAGGTCTGTTTTCTTGCTTGGTTGTAACGATCAGTTCATGTTCGGATAAACATGTATGATGGATGTGGTTGTCCATAATTGAAGTTATATATTATTATTTAACATACATAAGGTTAAATGGTTTAAAATTTAATTTTGTTACTTGGAGTGAAGTCGAATCATTATATAAAACTTTAGTGAAATCCTTTTGGGTTAATTGGCAGTTTTTGACCACAAGATCACGTTTTTCTTTATAAACCAAAACCATGTTTACAAATATATTGTTGAACCATATATGAATCATAATAAATATAATATGGTCTATTTAAACTAATAAAATGGTTTCCTAATTGGAATTGAATATGATAATGGAAATTGAAAACCCATCGTCCTTGAATGTTGAAAATTAACACATCTCAAATGGTGTCTTTTCTACTAAAATAAAAGACGAGTAAATGATAGATGATAATAACATATTACATTATCATAAAAACATTCCTTTTTTATGTATGTTAATTTATATTTCATATCATTTTGATGAGGAGAGGTAATGGTATAATTGAAAAGAAACAATCTTGAAAAGAAAAAGAAAGAAAAGAATTTAGGAATTGACTAATTGATTCAATATTCCTTGAGAGCCTCTTAAGGGGAGATGATTTGGTCTATTGATGAGAATAAAGGCTATTGGACGTTGGGGAAGATATTTGGTAGTGAATTTGGTAGAATATAGGCATGGATCAAGGCTTGAGAAGAGTGAATATTACAAGTAAGGAGCAGTGGTATTTATAGTGCAGGAGAGGAGGGTTTTCATAATATTATAATCATTAGATTATTAATTTTCAATAAGACAAGAAATAGTGATGATTCGATGAACCAGAATAGTAATAAGTAAATGTGATTTCGGTATTTTGGAGCTTTAATCTATTATGATGTCAAGAATAATTGTTATAAATATAATGTACTTATATGGTAAATTAATGTAATCTACTATTCACCAAAAAATCAGGTATTTCAGAAAAATCCCAAAAATTCACACTAATCATTTATCAAAATTTAGAGTCAATAAATAAACTACATTTTTCAAAAATAATTTTCTATGTATGATTAATTTAATTGTTATTCAAATTCTCAATTTACTCAAAAAACAATAATTTTAAAACATTTATTTTCTTTCTCCCAGATATAGGTATATCGTACTTCCACTTTTATCTTATTTGTATAAAATCATAGATAATATTACTATTAATTAGGTTATGTACCTATTCATAAGAGTAAAATTACGATTCATAAGGATATGTTACTATTCACAAAAAATTATGTTATTAATATTATACTACAAATAACTTTCTGATCCTAACCATGTATGTCAGATTATTGACATTCAAATCATAGATGTGGAAAACATATGTTTAAAGGTCACTTAGTACTTAGTAGTTCATTTTGTTGAGATTTCATGTGATCATATGACATAATTATAATAAGTAATTTTATATTTAAAACTTTTTGTCTTTACATTAGGAGTTTTCAATAATCAAAAGGAATATGGGAATAAATAAAGTCATATCTCACTAGGGAAACACATCACAATGACCACATTATCCACATCATAAAGCCTTAGTTCGAGTGGAATGCAATTGTTAGGGGAATAGAACTTTGTCCCCTTTCCAGACCTGTGCATTGACGGGTAGAGTTTAGAGTCTCGGTCTAACTCAAACAATGGGTTTTGAACCTCATGTCTATACCCCAAACTACCAATCAACGTGCACATTCTTATTTATTCATTTACACACCTAACAAAATTACATCCAAACACCACCAATATTATTAGAAAATATCATAACATTAATAAGTAAAATGAGAATCTATATTACAAAATATTTTGTTAACACTTTTATCATTTTTATCACATAACCACTTAGACTAATTACCATTTCCCATTACTAACACATTAATCCTATGAAATAATTCCCATGTATTAACCCACTAATAAATTTTAAATGAAAAAACAATTTATTTGGTATCATTCATTTTTCTCTTATTTAGAAAATTTCTCATGATAAACCAAACAACCCCCTAACCATTATCCACATCAAAACACAACTACAGATAATAATTTCCTAATTGGTGTATTAAATATCTTATCCAATCACCATGGTTTGTACTTAATCACAAGTCTGTTTTACATAATAAATTTTTGGTAAAAACATTCGGGATGATTAGAGCAATCCATGGGTGGGTCTAAATTGGTTACGTCATCCCCGAAGCATACCACATGTATCAGGAGAGGATAACATGGTTAATTAGACACCCATTATATCAAATCTTTTAAACAACACAAATAACACATCTAGGAGGGAACAAGAACATAAACCCACATTAAAAAAAACTATGTAAAAACAAAGGGATATAACATTTAGATCACCTACCTCATATCTATTGATCAACACACTCCAGACCAAAGCCATAGATCCTGATTCAACCACCCAATGAAGCCTCAAACTATATCTCTCTGTAAAAGAACGGTTTTAGAGCTTCAGATAGAGATAATAGAAGGATGGAAACCCTTAACCAAAAACTCAATCTAGAGAGTGATTAGACTTAAATGGATCTTCTATCTTCACCCAAAGGAACTCAAACCGAATTAGGATATAAATAAAAGCACCTATTGGAAGGTAGGTCTTCTAGGTTTATTCAATAGGTAATAGATGTGAAAAAATGGTAGAGATATCAGGTGTGGTTCAAAAATTCTGTAATGGATTTTTTGTAATTTTTTGAAACATTAATGGGGTAAATGGTTTACCCGCATGGTTTCCCAAATCATGTGTGAGTCATGAATGATCCAATATCTAATGGATTTTTGTTCAAATGGTTACCTGGGGCGGCCACGATTTTTTCTAACTATGCACCAATGTATCATTAATCATCAATTTTAGGCATCCTGGTAACCTATGAATTCCACATGGATTTCTTAACTGTGGACCGACCATCCCCTTTTTCATATTGGGTCGGTTTTCCATTTTTATCATGTATAGAACCCATGGAACTCCCCCAAAACCCCACATACCTATAGTAATCATTTCATAAACAAAAAAAATTGATTGAAAAGAAAATTTCAATAGGTAAATACCTCCTTGATGTCCGGGATATTAAAGATACAATAATTGTCTCATTTGATGTACTCATAGATCACTAAACCTCCAAATTTTGAGGAAGTGATTTAATAGTTAAACTAAACATTAATGAAATGAAATGAATGAAAAGAACCAAAATAAAATTGTATGTTAGGTATTATTGAATGAATAAATACCGTACCTATCACAATGTCATTCTCAACTCCAACACTGTAAGAACCCGAATCTTCATATCAGGTATGTTTTTTTCTGGAGTTTTTGAGAAAAGGAGATTTTCTGATATTTTTTGAAGTACGCGCCGTGTATATTATGAGTACACAGCGTGTACTTTTTTACCACAGGTATCCATGTGCGGAATGTGTAGCTACCTTGCACATGACCCTGTGGGGTGACCTGGAGGCCTCCTAAAGCGGAGTACTGAAAATTCAAGTACACGCCGTGTAATTCAAAAGTACACGTTGTGTATTTTATTTTTTTTCATTAAACATACCGGGGTCGCGTCTGACTGACAGAACTGTCTCATTCTCAACCTAGTTCATCTGAGAGCGTTGAGCGGTTGAGACTCTTTAATGGGCCCCTAACCGATCATTCGTCCTCTGAATCAAACACCGTCGGTTGCGTTGGAATTGCATCAGTGAGTTATCTCTTCTCCTAGAACACCATCGATTATTTTCTCTTATTTTTCATGTTATCATGGGTTGAAAGTTTTATACCTTTTTGTATATCTATGGAATTCTTAAGGTGATTCAAGCATCATGGTTCATGTATATTGATCTCCCAAAGTCGAGGTAGGTTGTTTATGCCTTTATGTAGAAAGTCTTTGAGTGTTATGTGACACTTTTTCCCAATACCCAGGAACGGTATATTGGGATTTTGTTGTTTTATCACTATTGTTTTCCTACATAGCTTCAATGATTTTTTATTGGATATTGATTATGAATAGGGTGATTTTGATGTGCTTTGGTTGTGTTTCCCATGCATGTTTTTCCTGTTTTGACATTTGGGTCTAGTTTTTCAGTTAGGCTGCTGTTTACATTCACATGAAATGTATTGTAAGATGGTGTGATTATTATCCTGATATATTGTTATGATGTACAATGCTAGCCAAGTAGTTCTTGAGGTATACCATGGCTGATACACGATTTTGTACCTGGTGATAAACACAGGGTCATGAGAACCATGTGTAGTAGAGCATAGGGAGAATTGACAAAAGGGATTCTCTAAAGTGTCTTTTATAATTTACGATGAGAGAACACAAGGGGAATTGACGTTGAGTGCTTCCTCAGAGATTCTGTAGTTCCTCGACGTGGGCTACAGGGGGAATGAGACGTTGAGTGCTTCCCCTGAGCACCTTTAGTAAGGATACAAGACTATAGGAGGAATTGATGGTGAGTGATTCCTCAGAGAGTATATACGTTAGCTAAACCAGAGGGGTGAGACTGTGTGTTCTTCCCATAGGGTTTCCTGTATCTGTTTGGTAGGACTATAGGGGATAGGCTACGAGTACTTCCCAGAGTGTTACCTGTTGTGTTATATACTTTGATTAGCTGTTGTTTGATATTTGAAACTGTGGATTATTACTATGGAGTACTTCCTTATTTACTATTTTCTGTACTTTTACCTACCATATACTCACTGGCTGTTAGGTATAGATCATGTGGTGGTTGCCGACTTGGATTCGTCTCACACCATGTTTGGGCCATGCTTTTAGACCTAAACAACTTATATTTTTGCAGGTATATTAAAGGGCAAGCACCCTTCTAAATCAGGTACTTGATTGGCTGTGGAGCTAGAGGGAATGGGACCAAGCTATGACTTGTGATGCTAAGGATTTTATCTTATTATTTTGCACTTTATTTTAGCACAATTGTATTCCAGCATTGTTACTTGTTTGGCTATTTTCCTAGACATATGTTTCATGCATCTTTGTATATATGTTATCCATTTTGTACATTCAGTTTTCTGTTGTTACTGTTGTATGTCATTATTTTTTATTCTGCTACTATAAAATTGATTCTCTTCTACTGTGTTACTCTTCCAATGAGGGTGTAGTTTTCCCCACTATCACACTTAAGGCCCACACTGCTAGTCGGTAGCCTCTGGAATTCGGGGAAATGTGCTTGAGGCCATGTGACCAACAGGGTACGGGGAACCTCTGGGTGGCTTCCGGAACCGGGACGTTACAAGTAGTATCAGAGTCAATTCTTCTCTCTTACTCTTTGGAGATTTTAGCCAGGTAGAGGATGGAATAGGTACTTGGTAATAAGCTGTGCCCGGGAGTAGCTAACCCATGTACAAGGAAAATCCAATCTACCTTGTTGATGGAAATTTTTCTGGTTTTCAGTTTCACAGTTGATTGATTTTCATCATTGGGTGACTCACATGTATTGGGCTGTTATCATTGATGTTATTGAGGTTCTATTTCTGTCTTAACCTGATGAGATGAGTGTATTCCATCTCATGCATTATATAGGCACTTTCTAGAAATCACATGTGATTCATTTTTTCCATGCCATCTATGATGCATTAGAAACTGCATGTTGTTGTAATAGATGTTGTGTAAAATATTCATGATGTTGTGATAGATTCCATGATAAAAATACCTGCTGTTTGATAGGGTATTTTTTGTGTATGTTTTTTTCTGAATTAATTCCAAAATTTGGTTCGTCAGTTGTTATGGGCCCACATGGACCGGAACATAGTCGATCATTGACTAGTTTACCTTGTTTATAACATGTATAAGATTCCAATCATTGATTCACAGGGTTTATGGGCCCCCATTGATCGGAATTTGGCACTTCAAATGTTCGTTTAAGTGTTTTTATGGGTTCCATAGTAGTTTCTAAGGCTTACTGTCCCAAAAAACTAGAATACACGCCGTGTAGTTTTGACTACATGCCATGTGTTCTTCCATTATGGAAGAAACAATTTTTCATAAGTACACACGGTGTACTTTATTTACATGTCATTTGGTCTCTAACCATGTTGTAGGCCATGTGGGAAGAGACACAAGATTGGGAAAATCTTGTGTGAATACGTCGTGTACCGCTTGTGAACGTCATGTAGTGTGATCCTAGGAACCCGACCGTGTAGCTATCAACATGGTTCAGTGGATTCCCTTCTTATAAACGCTATTTCAACCTTGAAAACATCGTGTAGTCTGACCTAGGCACCCAGTAGTGTCACTAAAAACACAGTACAGTGTTATCCTTTTAGGTTCATGTCGTGTCCTTCTTGAACACGCCCTGTAGAGTGAGCCGTTTGTCGGGCCATGTCACTAACAACATGACCAGGGTAAAGCTTGTCTAGTACATGCCGTGTCTACTAAGAACACACCGTGCCTACTGAGAACATGCATTGTAGTAATCTCTTAGGAGAGCTGTCTGGCTTAGTAGTGTAAGAGGACTCGGGTAGGCGAAGAGGATTCAAGTACTTGCTGTGTGTTAGGGAAAAACGTCGTGTGGTTTGGGTGTTACACGACCAGTTTTGAAAGAAGTACATTCCCATGTAAATGACTTAAGGTAAAATGTCATGTAGGGTTTATAAATTCCATGTATTCATGTTTTGTAAAGCATGAATGCTTTCTTTATAATGTTCCCTTCTTACACTTCTAGTTTTCAGTCCTTGATAATGTTGATCAAAGGTGTGCATTTGACCTTGCAGAGTCATGCCACCGAGACTTCGTCCGGTTTTCTTCCAGTTACGTGGCTGTTAATAGACGCCGGATATGGCTGATCAGGGACTTCCTGTAGACCCTCATATTGTTCTACTCTTGGAACCAGTAGTTATACTTGATACCAGTGCTGATGCATAGGTCATATAACGCTTCAGGAGGATGATGGAGACGTTTCAAGAAGCATTGCCTCCTTCTCCGTCGATGTCATAATTGATGAGGGGTTTTCAGCAGCAACACCCTCCCTCCTTCATAGGGGAAGGGGGACCCCAGGCAGTAGAGTCATGGATGGAATCCATGCTAATGATCTTCGACCATCTGGAGACGCCTCCAAAGAGGAGGGTGAAACTTTCCACTTATATGCTATGGGATTCTACCAAGAGATGGTGGGATGTGATCTCACCGGCATGACATCAGCATGTTATGGATTGGGAGGAGTTTTATCAAATCCTCTAGGACTACATATATCTGGAGACCCTTAGGGACGACTGGGCCTGGGAGTTTATGAGTTTGGAGTGGGGAACATTTCCATCATGGTGTATTCCTGACTCTTCACCAAGCTTCAGCACTTTACACCCTTACTGGGGTAATATGGGGTGTCCTGAGTGAGGAAGTTTGAGGATGGTCTTAGGAAAGACATTCATTCCCATGTTAAAATCTTTTGGTTGACTTCCATCACTTGTATCATCAACTAGGCGCAGATCACAGATCGCAATCTGAGGGATTCTGGGGTTGTGATCCAGGGCGGCTCGACATCTGGAGTTAGAATCCCTCCTACTGACAGAATAAATCACCACAGGGAGTCTTAGTGTGGTGATCTAAGGAGGAGAGACACATCTTCTAGTAGCCAAGTGGCATGCTACCAGTTGGGAAAGTGTGGGCATACGAGGCTAAAGTGCCAGAGAGACCCAGTGGAGTGCCGATATTTCGGCAGGATGGGTCATCATCAGTGATTCTGTCAGATATAGTGACCAGCAGCTGGTGACAGGTGTTCTTCTATGACTCCACATTCAGGAGAAGCACCGCTAGCTTCTCACTAGTCTATAAACTATTGTTCTTTATTCTTTTCAGGCCGAGTTTGAGGTCTTGGTCGTGGTGGTTAGTTGCCAATATTTCAGCGATAATAAAGTGGATAAACTTAGATTGGTTGATGTGGTAATGTTTTTACACTCTTTTCCACATCCTTTTTGTATTTTTATTGACTTTTTTATACCAAAATGTTTGTTTTTGTAAGTATTTGATATTTTTTGTGTTTTCGTACTTTCATTGTAGAATAATCAGTTTTTAGTTTGAAACATGATTTTTAATGTGAATTAGTGTCATTTTAAATAAATCTTATATGAATTTAGTCTTGAGAATTATACTTTTATTTATTTATTCTATTATTTTTTTAATTTTTCATTCCATATAGTTTATTATTTTATTTATTAAATTTATTTATTCTTTATTTTTAAATTATAAATAAATAACTCATTTTAGTTGTCAGTCTATTATTAAGTTAATTAGTTTTAAAAATTTAATTTAATCCAATTAATATTTCTTATTCATTAATTTACGTTATAAATTGGTTAATTTATTGGTTAAATAATCAAAGCAAGTAATATTATTATTTTAATGTGTTTTAAATTATTAAACCTAAAGCAATTCATCCTTTTAAATAAATAATTATTAATTTTATTATTTACCTCTGTATTATTTATTTATTTTTCATTTCCAACAAATTTAATTTAATTTATTAATTTATTAATATAATTTTAGTTTTATTAAATTATTTATTTATTTATTTTGTTGTTTGTTTTGCAGGTGTAGCTGCATGTCATGATTTTTTTCATGGTCACGGTGCCACCGTATGGCCTCCAACCTGTTGAACTGTTCCACTGTTACTACCCCAGACATAGTATTTCCTTCATGTCCAACACTCACGGTCATAGTGAGACCGTGAGACACACTTATGTTGACACCGTTTAATTCACAATGCCATTACCACCGCTTCCACTGCTTTTGTTCTTCATGGTGGCACCGCCCCTCATCCACAGCTGCTTCATGGTGCCATAGTCTCTCAAATCTCATGGCTCCATTTTTTTGAAAACCAGCCATCATCTCACAGTCCTCCACATCCACTCCCCTTCTTCCGTCTTTTCCACCACCATAGCTGCTCTTCTCCCATCCCAGCAACACAACAACATACCAGCGCAAAAACCAACAACAATCAAAATAAAGAATCCAGCATAAAAAAATTGAAAAAGTAGTATCTTTGAATTAATTTAGTGAAATTTTTGGGGCAGTTGTTGGGGAGGCTAGGTGTGTCTAAAAAAACCAAACAAAAATTCACATAAATAAGAAAATCAAAAAAAAATTCACAAAAAAATTACTAAAAATTATGCAAAAAGTTTAAAAAAATTGAAAAAAATAATTGTGAACCTACAGTATGAAAACCAGGTCTATGTCTTAACACTTAGTACCTTGTAACCCTGAAATTGATAAGTACCTCAATGAAGTGAATATGAACAAAGTCAAAGTTGAAATGGAAGATAATAGAAATGAAAACTTGAACAACCCACTTCCTTAGAATTTGAACCAACCTGGAATGATGAACCCACCTGGGAATGAGATAGCTGAGAGGCACAGTTTGAGAGAGTTCTTTCTACCTTGAGTATCTAGAGACCTTTCGTGCATTAGAATATCTCCTATGTCCAATAATTATGAGATCAATAAATCTATGCTTAGTCACCTACCCACCTTCAATGGAATTCCTAGTGAAGACTCTCTTGACTTCATAGAGCCTTCTAGTATAGTGTCCAACAGCTACCACTCAGGGGTATCACTGAGGAAGAGCTTAAACTAAGAGTGTTCCCCTTCTACATCAAGGGAAATTCTAGGTCATGGTTCCAATAGTTAGAAGAAGAAATCATTGTCACTTGGGATCATGTTTTCAATTCCTTCACAATGAAATTTTATCCAAGGAGGTTGGCATATGAAATTAGGCAAAAAATAACTGGATTCCTTCAGGATGAAGGAGAACTATTTCATGAAGCCTGGGATAGGTTTAGAGGTTTTCATAGGCAGTGTCCAAACCATTAATGTATACCTCAATTCCTTATTGACACCTTCAATATTAGTCTCACCCCTTACCTCCAATCCTTGGTGGATCTATATTCCAGTGGAGACTCTAGTGATAGGACTGTTGTGGAGCTCAAATAGATCTTTAACACATTATCTCAAAATTCCTAGCACAAATTCTCTAGGAAGAGAACCATTATGATAAAGGAAATTACACTTGCTCTTCATGCTGAAGCCCAAGCTACTGGGTTCTTTAATGAAAACTCACATCAAATCCTTAAGGAGTAGTTCCACCATTGTCCCATGTATGGCCATTCTTGAACCTGTTGTCCAAACTTCGATTTGCATGTCCAGCCTCATGAGAGTGTCAGATTTGCTGGCTATGGGCCTTGGATGAAGCCTAGGGATGATCCCTTTTCCAACACCTACCATCAAGGGTATAGGACCCATCCACACCTATCATGGAGGGAGCAGGGAGTCCTCTGACCTACTACCCCTCCTTGATTCTAGCAGCCTTATAGGCAGCAATTCCAACCCCAACTCCAACCTAAGGTTGAGTCATCCAATTAAAAAGATGAGGTGAGAGACATGTTCAATAAATTTATAGGGAGGATTGATGAACAAAATACCGAAAGTGATTTTGATAAAGTTCAAATGGATGCTAGAATAAAGAACAAGGAAATTCAGATGGGGTAGATGGATAGGGATACTAGTAATAAATAAAATTATAGGCTACCCGGAACCACTTAAGTCAATCCTATGGAGGATTCCATGGCTGTGACCAATAGAAGTGGTCTCCAAACTCACCAAGAGCCTAGGGAAGAAACCCCAAATGCTGAAAATGAGAAACTAGATGAAGATGGAAACTCTAAATCTGAAGGAATCTGAATATGAAGAACTGGATAGCACCACTGGAATCCCTCCAGTCCATGATGTTCTAACTCAAAAACCCAAAGAAAATGTATTAAAAAACTAAGACAATAAAGGGGTAAAATTTTTTGAAGAAGAAGCTATAGAGATGCCCCCAATTTTGAGGAATTATTCCCCTAAAATCCCCTTCCCACAAATAATTAAGAAACCAATTCATGATTCCGAACTGTTGAAATTTTTGAATGTGGTTAAAAAGATGAACATTGATATCCCACTCTTGGAAGCATTGATTCAAATCCCATATTTTCTGAAATCACTCATGAAAACTTGTTTAAACAAAAAGACATTAGAGGAATTTTCCACATATAGCTTAACAGAGGAGTGTAGTGTAGTCCTGCAGAATAGGATACCTTATAAGCTTTAGGACCCCGGAAGCTTTATCATCCCTTACACATTTGGGTATAGAGGTGGTAAGTTCAATTATTTTGTGATTTGGGTGCTAGTATTAATCTGATTCCACTGTCACTTTTTCAGCACCTGAGATTAAGAGTTCCCCAACCCACTACTGTTGTGTTACAGCTTGCTGATAGGTCCATTACTCATCTAGTCGGTAGGGTCAATGATCTATTAGTTGGAGTAGGCAAACTCTTTTTTCCTGATGACTTTATTATACTTGATATGGAGTGTGACCAGGAGGTTCCTATCATTCTTGGTAGTCCCTTCTTGGACACAGGGGGAGTTTTGATAGATGTGTCTAAGAAGAAACTGTTTTTCAATTTGGGTGAACAGAATGAATAATTCAACGTGTTTAAGAAAATCCAAGAACCCACCCACCCACTCCTTCCCAAAGATGAGATGATAGTTGTTGAGAGTAGTGTTGATATGGAGGAAGAAGAGTTTCTGAGAATGATAGCTGAAATAAATAGTGAACCTGAAATCCCTTTTTCCTCTTGAATGGGGATTAGTTCAAGTAAGGAGAAATAATTTGCTGATGAATATGGGGGATAATTATTGGAGAACATAGATGAGTTGGTTTTGGAGAAGATTCTTACCCCGAGAGAGGAGACTGAGTTGGAGGATATATCTTTTGGATGATCATGCACAGAGAAAATTATTTTTCTACTGCCTTCTTCATGAGGCAGCATGAAAAACATGGGCCACCTAGGCCCATGTTTCTTCTCACAATCTAGTCACCACCCACCCTTGAACGCAAGCCCCTCCCTGCCCATATCAAATATTTATTTTTAGGTGACAATTCCACCCTTCCTGTGATCATTTCATCCAACCATGAAGTGGGTCAAGAGAAAAATATGCTTACTGTTTTATAGAAGTACAAGTCTATCATAGGTTGGTCGATTGCTGATATCAAAGGGATAAGTCCATCCTTCTCTATGAATAAAATTCCAATGGAACCTAAGTGTAATCCCAGAGTAGAATCCCAAAGAAGACCCAACCCCAAAATGAAACAAATTGTGAGAGAAGAAGTGATTAGGTTGCTTGATGTTGGGATAATTTTTCCTATTTTTGATAGCCCCTGGGTGAATCCTGTCCAGGTGGTACCCAAAAAAGTGGAGTGACAGTGGTCACTAATGAAAAGAATGAGAAAATGAAAACAAGAGAAGTGAACAAATGGAGATTCTGTATAGGCTACATAACGTTAAATAATTCCATAATAAAGGATCACTTTCCAATGCCATTTTTGGAACAAATGTTATAGTGATTGGAAGGAAATGAATTCTTCTACTATCTTGATGGTTATTTTGGTTAAAACTAGATTGCCATAGCACCTATGGACCACGAGAAAACCACCTTCACCTATCCATTTGGGATATTTTCTTACTGGAGGATGCCCTTTGGCTTATGTGGTGCTTGGTTGTGCCCAAATTTACCCTACAGGTATGCGGTCGTTGTAGTACAAGTAGGGGTCGAGTCCACAGGGACCGAAGAAGAAACCGAGAGACACTCTGATTTTGGAAGGATTTGGCTATGGAGTGGCCAACTATTTGGATTGATTTTATTTGAATAACTACTGAATTAATTTAAAGAAAATAAATTAAAACATACACTTACTTAGTCTAAAACAATTAATGGATATGAGTAGATCCTAAGTTGTTACTAGGGTTAGATTGGATGTATTTATTATCTTATAACGTTCGTTTCACTAATTCAAGACGTGTCCACAAAATGATATAATTCCTCAACATCATTCACCAATTTAATCCCTCACAATTCCAAGGCTAATCAACAATGAACTTAGAGGATCAATTTAATGATCACTCCAAGGAATTGGATCGTACTAGCACTCGAAATGTGTTATTGTTAAAGTTGGCGAAGATGAAGAAGAAATTAATCATCAAATGGAAATCTTAAATTAATGAAATGATTAAAGAATTTTAGATCATAAAATAACATCCAATCTTCACCATGCAACTCCCTAGGACCAACCCATAAGGGTTAGCCCTCCATTTATGCTATTAAATAAATGGAAGCGGGAAGTCGACTTAAAGAAGCAGAATTGGAGAAGAAAAATAAAACAATGAAACGATCACTCCACCGTTGTGTGAATAAATTCACAAGTGCTGGTGTGAATAAATTCACACCTTAAAGAAACGGTATCAAAGTTATAAGAAGGAAAAAAAGAAAAGATGAAATGAAGAACTTTTATTGAGAACTAATGTGATTCAAATAACTTACATGAGAATGAAGAACGATTACAACATCAAATGGACAGCAAAACATTACAATGAAAACAAAGCATCCAAGATGATAAGAAAATTTTCCACACCCCCATTCCCTTCACCACTAGCTCCTTATATAGGCATATTAGGATCCTTAGGTACATCCCCCAACAATTAATTCACCCCCCAACAATTAATAGAGACAAATGGAGGGTGAATAATCAAAAGGAAATTGATGTTTCGAATTTGACCCGGAAAACTGTCCGGATTCGTCCACCACATTGACGTGTGAATTAGAAATTGAAGAAGGCCGAATCAGGAGGGTCTATAGAAGAGAAATATCTTCCTCCATCTGTCCTCTATGAGATGTAAAAAGTTCAGGAAATTTATCTTAGCCGTTTGGATGTTATAGTCGAAATGGTGGGACGGATTTTTGAGCATTAATGTCATGTCCACCATTTAAATCTCAACTTCAGATCCATTTATCATCATGATAACATCAGAATTAGCTCCGGCCACAGTTGAATAAAATGATTCTTATATTTTTATCTTTCTACTGTATAAAGTTGAGCTTCATTGGGCTTGGTGTCTGGGCCCCACATTTGTTTGATGGGCCTTAGGCCCATTATGATTTTTCAAGGAAGTTTCTGCCTTCAGGCGCAAAATTTTCCATCTTCCTTTGGGATTCATACATCGGACCTAAAAGATAAAATGTTCCAAACAAAGTGATCAATCATATACCAAAATTTAAAATTAAAATGATGAATATTGTAATTTACACATGAAAATTATTGAGTGGGCCCAAATTGACATTTTAAGCATGAATTGCACAATGATGGGAAATGAAGTTCAATTTCTGAATTGGACTAAAATTGATGTTTATGAAATTTTAAAAACGTTAATATTAAGATCTTAACAATGAATATTAGCCACTTTAAGTGACTAATCACACCCCCAAACTTGATTTTTGCTAGTCCCGAGAAAAATAAATTACAAATATGAAATCCAAATCCTCTTTTCCAAAAACATTTAAATACACACTACTCACCCAAATATCTAATACCAAAAAAAATTATGAAAACCCATCAAAATCATTTAAAACAAGCTAGGTCCATAAGCATATCCCAAGCCCATGCTCATTCCTTTGTTCAAATTCATCACCACATTTCATCCAATTCCAATTAAGCATGATAAAGTGTTGTGCATCATAAAAGATATGGGGCCCATTTTATTGTTCAAGGGGAAAAAATGGAAGCGCTAGGTGGGAATCACATTAAACCTTAAGATGAGTATCCATTTTTTTCTATTTTTTTTTTATTTTTTTTAACCACAATAGATATGAAAAGACTAACTCTGTGCAAGACAACTATGGAGTCATGATCCCCAAGTGTCGGACGCCACGCATTTTGTCAATTTCATGATCTACAATAGAGATGTAAAGCCTAACTCTGGGAAAGACTACTATGGAGTCACGATCCCCAAGTGCCGGATGCCACACATTTGGACAAAACATTGCTCTATGTGGTCATAATTATTTTTTTCAATTTTGTTTTTGTTTTTTTTTTGTTTTTTTGTTTTTGTTTTGTTTTTGTTTTTTTTGGATACTCAAATAAAACTAAAAGTGACCCCAGAACCCTATGCTATAATGAAAGGGACCCAAGAAATCAAATTTACACCCACGATCCAGTAGACGTGTATTGTGGAATTTTTATTAAGAGGATGAAAATGTAAACTTTGAAAAATCACATCGGACAACTGCACTTTCCAAAAACTATGCTCATGAACTTAAACTTGCATTAAAATTAGAATCAAGGCATGAAAAATTTATTTGATATCAAATTTCAGAGTTTGCAATGTGTGTTATCATGTTTAAGGTTAATGGAATTTTTCTTTTCATGCATATTTTTTTTGAAAAAAAATCATTTTTATCCCCCCCCCCAACTTAGAATAACACTGTCCCCAGTGTTTAATGAAAAGAAAAGCTAGAAGGGGGTAAGAGAGGAGTTCAAAAAAGAAATTTAAAATGAAAATCATGGAATGAATTCACCTTGTGGTTGATGATTATAGCGCATTCCATAGTCTCCCTTCAATCCTGGGTTCGAGTCTCAGCAACTTTGATGGTGGTGAATGGATTTTTCTTATGGATTACGACATGTCCGTTTATTTTTTTAAACCTATAAAAACATAAAAATAAAACAAAACAAAATAAACTGATGATACATTGTCTTCTTTATATTTTCTGGGTAAGGTATTACTCAGAGATTACACCGCGTGACACGGATGAATATGGCGCTCCCCTTTAATACCCATCCTTAATCATAAAAGAAGAACATGTCAACAGTTTATGGTAATTTATTATATGAAAAAAATGATTCAAAATGATTAGAAACATGAAAACCATGGGTTGCCTCCCATGCAACGCTTTTGTTTAACGTCGTTAGCTCGACTTGAACCCCCCAACTTATCCAATTCCAACTTTCAAAATTTTAATTAACCCATCTTTCTCCACTTCAACAAGATTGAGATTGATTATTTGTTTGAAATATGTTTCATGTGAAATCCCATGGTCAATAATGAGTGTGGAAGTCCAAGGAAATTTGGTAATGGTTGATTCAGTTGAATTTCTAGTCTTTCCTAAGACATCAATGACCATTCCAAAATTATTGGTTTCTTGAGAAGAATGAACTACAAATACAAGGTTTTTCTTATCTCCTATAGTGGGATTCTTGAGTTCAGAAGAAAGTAAAATAATTTTGAGCTCGGGTTCATTGAAATTTCCTAAAGGATATTGACCAATTAAATCAAAATCAGTTTCTTCTCCAAAACATTTAGAAATAATTGGTTCATTTTGAAAATAAGATTCATCCTGAAAATTTTCCAGTTGAATATCAGAAGTATGTATGTGATCAATGTTAGGTATTTCTCCCAATTTTTCAGTGATTGGTGGTCCTAAAAATTCACTAATGGAGCCATGTTTAGCAAACTTAATCCATGATGTCATGTTATTATCTTTTGAATTCAAAAAATCAGTTTCCTCTTGATTTAAGCACCCATCAACAATTCCTTGATTATCTTCAACTATCCCAAATTAAATGGTTGGTTCTTCAATAAATTCTTGTGAGGTTTTTGGGAGACAAGATTCTAGTATTAGTAATGAGGAAGAGACAACTTGAGTGGGAATGGGTTCCACAACCATTTCAATGCTTTGTAGTTCTACTCTTAAAGATGAAACCTCTGAATTAATTTTATCCATTTTTTCACACAATTGTTCAAGAATTATTTCATAATTAGTATTTATAGATGTTTGGACAACATGAACTTCATTATGTTTGATCTCTTCAATCATCCTCGAGAGGTATGGAAATTGATCCTTTAAACAATCAGCATCCCATTGATTGTACATCTCATCTGGTGTGGTGTACTCAATCATGGTTTGGTCAATGAAATTTTCTATGTGAGGTGATTCAAAATATTGATTTTCTAGTTGATTATAGCCTTGGTATATTAATGGGTAATGTTGAAGATAATCCATTGGAGTTGATTGAAAGTTGTTTTTTGGATTCATTGGACACGCAGAAATAGAAAGGGGAATAGAGAAGATAAATTAGGGTGAGAATAGAGAATTTGGGGTGAGAAAAGAAGATGAGTGTCTAAGGTACTTACTACTTGGGTCCCCGGAAACGGCGCCAAAATTTGGTTCCACCCAAATTTACCCTACAGGTATGCGGTCGTTGTAGTACAAGTAGGGGTCGAGTCCATAGGGACCGAAGAAGAAATCGAGAGACACTCTGATTTTGGAAGGATTTGGCTATGGAGTGGCCAACTATTTGGATTGATTTTATTTGAATAACTACTGAATTAATTTAAAGAAAATAAATTAAAACATACACTTACTTAGTCTAAAACAATTAATGGAGATGAGTTGATCCTAAGTTGTTACTAGGGTTAGATTGGATGTATTTATTATCTTATAACGTTCGTTTCACTAATTCAAGATGTGTCCACAAAATGATATAATTCCTCAACATCATTCACCAATTTAATCCCTCACAATTCCAAGGCTAATCACCAATGCACTTAGAGGATCAATTTAATGATCACTCCAAGGAATTGGATCGTACTAGCACTCGAAATGTGTTATTGTTAAAGTTGGCGAAGATGAAGAAGAAATTAATCATCAAATGGAAATCTTAAATTAATGAAATGATTAAAGAATTTTAGATCATAAAATAACATCCAATCATCCCCATGCAACTCCCTAGGACCAACCCATAAGGGTTTAGCCCTCCATTTATGCTATTAAATAAATGGAAGCGGTAAGTCGACTTAAAGAAGCAGAATTGGAGAAGAAAAATAAAACAATGAAACGATCACTCCACCGTTGTGTGAATAAATTCACAAGTGCTGGTGTGAATAAATTCACACCTTAAAGCAACGGTATCAAAGTGATAAGAAGAAAAAAAAGAAAAAGATGAAATGAAGAACTTTTATTGAGAACTAATGTGATTCAAATAACTTACATGAGAATGAAGAACGATTACAACATCAAATGGACAGCAAAACATTACAATGAAAACAAAGCATCCAAGATGATAAGAATATTTTCCACACCCCCATTCCCTTCACCACTAGATCCTTATATAGGCATATTAGGATCCTTAGGTACATCACCCAACAATTAATTCACCCCCAAAAATTAATAGAGTCAAATGGAGGGTGAATAATCAAAAGGAAATTGATGTTTCGAATTTGACCCGGAAAACTGTCCAGATTCGTCCACCACATTGACGTGAGAATTCGAAATTGAAGAAGGCCGAATCCGGAAGGGCTGTAGAAGAGATATATCTTCATCCATATGTCCTCTATGTTCTTTAAACATTTCAGGAAATTTCGCTTAGCCGTTTGGATGTTATAGTCGAAAGGGTGGGACGGAGTTTTGAGCATTAATGTCATGTCCACCATTTAAATCTCAACTTCAGATCCATTTATCATCATGATAACATCAGAATTAGCTCCGGCCACAGTTGAATAAAATGATCATCATATTTTTGTCTTTCTACTGTATATATTTGAGCTTCATTGGGCTTGGTTTCTGGGACCCACATTTGTTTGATGGGCCTTAGGCCCATTATGCTTTTTCCAGCAAGTTTCTGCCTTCAGGCGCAAAATTCTCCATCTTCCTTTGGGATTCATACATCGGACCTAAAAGATAAAATGTTCCAAAAAAATTGATAAATCATATCCCAAAATTTAAAATTAAAATGATGAATATTGTAATTTACACAAGCAAATTATTTAGTGGGCCCAAATTGACATTTTAAGCATGAATTGCACAATGATGGGAAATGAAGTTCAATTTCTGAATTGGACTAAAATTGATGTTTGTGAACTTTTAAAAAAATTAATATTAAGATCTTAACAATGCATATTAGCCACTTTCAGTGACTAATCAGTGCTCCTACCACTTTTCAGAGGTGCATGATGAAATTGTTTTCTGACATGATTGAAAGGATAATTGATGGGTTCATGGATGATTTTTCTTGTTGTGGGAAATAACTTTGAGAGCTGTCTGAAAAACCTAAAACTAGTTTTAGAAAGGTTCCAAGAGACCAACAGAGTCTTAAACTAGGAAGAGTGCCAATTCATGACCACTGAAGGCATAGTTTCGAGACACAAATTTTCTAACAAGGGGTTGGTGGTCTATAATGCTAAAATTTAGGTCATTCAAAAGTCACGCCCAACTGAAAATGTAAAAGTAATTAGAAGTTTTTGGGGTCATGCATAGTTCTACAGGATGTTCATTAAGGACTTTTATAAGATTACTAGACCCCAATGCTCCTTACTGGTTAATGAAAATCCCTTTGACATCGATGAGACATGTATAGAGGACTTTAATCTACTCAAGGATTAGTAGACTACTTCACCTGTAATCACTACTCCGGACTGGAAGCTTCCTTTTGAGGTTATGTGTGATGCTAGTGACTTTGCAGTAGGATCTTTGTTAGGGAAGAGGAAGGATAGGAAATTACATGTTATTTACTATCCATGTAATATTCAAGATGATGAATAGAAGAATTATTATACCACTGAAAAAGAAGTTTGCTGATGTGATGTTTGCATTGGAAATGTTCAGGCATTATTTGATAGGATCAAGGATCATATTTTACACAAATTATTCTGCCCTTAAGTATTTTCTGGCTAAAAAGGAATCAAAGCCCAGACTCATGATGTGGACCTTGCAGTTATAAGAGTTTGATTTAGTGATTAAGGATAAGAAAGGGGCTGAGAATGTAGGTGCAGATCACTTGTCCCGATTTCGCAATTCCCGAAGTAAGGAAACAAAAGAGGATAACACTTCTTTTCCTGATGAAAAATTGTTTGCTACTTCTGTACTGCAGTCTGCTTGGTTTGTAGACTATTCCAAAATTCTGGTAGCTGGATACATGCCCAAGGATCTCTCACACAACCAGAGGAAGTGGAGTATATCTAAACTGAAATATTATTTTTGGGATGACCATGTTCTCTTTAGGAGGTGTGCTGATGGGATTCTAAGAAGATGTGTGGTTGAGGATGATATTTTTCACATAATTGAGAGTTTTCATTAATCACCATGGGGAGGCCACCATGTGGGAGAAATGACTTCTCAAAATGTCTTACAGGATGGTTTCAGCTGGCTAACACTGTTTAAAGATGCTTGGAGTATGGTTATTGGCTGTGAAAAATTCCAGATGTTAGGAAATGTTGGAAGAAGGTAGTAACTACCCCAAAAAGGTATTCTAGAGGTCAAAATCATCGATGTGTGGGGATTGGAATTAATGGGACCATTCCCATCCTCCTATGGGAATTAGTACATTTTGGTTGCTGTGGACTACGTCTCAAAGTGGGTTGAATCAGTAGCTCTGCCCGAAATCCTAGCAACTAGTGTTGTAAAATTCATCATGAAAAACATATTTTCAAGATTTGGTGTGCCTCGAGCATTTATCACTGATAATGGAACTCACTTCAAGAATTATTAGTTCAAATGTTTTATGGATAAGTATAGGTTCTCACATTGGACAAGCACTATTTACAACCCACAGTCCAGTGGGAAAGCTGATGTTTCAAACAGAGAGCTCAAATAGATTTTATAGAAAACAATGTCTAACTCTAGGAGGGACTGGTCAAACGAAGTTGGATGAGACCCTTTGGGCCAACAGAACTTCTTATAAGACTCCTATAGGGTTTTCACCATATAGGCTACTCTTTGGGAAAACATTTCATCTATATATTGAGTTAAATTAGAGATCTTATTGGGTAGTGATGGCACGTAACTTTGATTTTATGTCTTCTAGAGAGAGGGGACTTCTAGAGATGAGTGACCTGGATGAGATTCGAAGAGAGTCCTATGAGAATGATTAAATTTTAAAAGAAATATAAAAGTCTTTTCATGACTCAATCATTAAAAATAGAAATTTTATGGTTGGTGTGAGGGTCCAACCTTTCAATTCTAGATTGAGGTTGTTTCTAGCAAAGTAGAAGTCCATGTGTTTATGACCCCTTACCATTGATAGAGTTTTGGTTAATGGAGATGCTGAGCTGGTTGGAGAAGAGAATCGACCTTTCTTAGTCAATGTTCAAATAATAAATCACTTCATTGAAGGGAAACCAAAGGGCTTGGCGGCCATATCTCTGTTTGATGCATGAGTCGATTCAAGTCTAACTGAGGACTATAAAATCAGTGTTTCATGAGAATTAACCCATGGTTTCTTAGTTTTTTCTCTTTTATTTTATGTTTTTCAATAAAGTTAATCATTAATTCTTGTTCCCCAGTTCAATTTCGTAACTACTTATGGTGCCTCATGATCTGTTATTGTTTTAAAGAGAGTTGTTGCTACCGGAAACATGGCCATGAAAACCCAAGGGAGCAATCCATGACATCATATGTAAAACATTTCTCTATACTCACTCTCTTAGGTTAGTTATCATGAACTTTAAAATTGTAATTCTTATTTTACTTATTTGAACCAGTAGGTTAATGAATAGGAGTAACAACCTAGTGATTCTGAGGAGGATCTGTTTAGGATAGCCAATGTTAAAGGTCCAATAATTCCGGGAAGTTTTGTTCTGCCTTTTTTAATTTCAATCACATTCTTAATCTTCACTGTGAACAAAGAGTGGGGGATTTCCACCTAATATGTGAAAAATGACTATGTTTTATTGCATGGGTGTTTAGCTTAAAGTATCTAGAGAGTTAAAAATTATTTTGAACTGTTTTGTGAAATCGGCATGCACCCATTGTTTTCAATTCCATTATGCTTTTGTTGCAAATCACTATTAATCATGCTAATATCTGAAGTAAATTGATTAAATCCTTTGTCTTCTCTTTAAACATTGAATGTATGAATTTTTTAGTAATAAAACTGATCTTGTTTCTGGTGAGCTTGGTGGGTTCAGTTCTTTTGTTTTTGTTTTTATTTTCATTCACTTTTTGTGAGGAAAAGAAATTTTTTGAAACTCATTTCTACCCTTCCATATCCTATTTAAGCTGAACTATCAATCATTCATGAACTTCAACTATCTACCACCTTGAGATTCATCATTTGGGACAATTTTGGGTTTTAAGTGTGGGGGAGAGGGGTTATTCTAGTGTCATGTCGAATTCCACCTTCTTGAACATGTGGTTGTTTAAAAAAATGGTCAAATTTTTTCAAAAAAATGGTTCAAAATTCCTTCGATTTTTTACAAATTCTTTCATCACTTGATGGTCATTTGTGGTTCAATGGTACTTCATTTATGTCCTGTTTAGTGGATAACTATTTTCTGGATTTTGAGAGTGGAACTTAGTCAGAAACTGTTAAGTATGAATGATTGCTGAGTGAAATTGTTCATTGTCTCTATGGATCTGTCTGTTTAGGAACTGAGGATGAGAGTATGACATGATAGGTTTTGTGGGATCAGTACCACAAAACTGGGCATTCCCGGTGCCACCCTTTATCAGCCCTAACAAAAAAGCGCTGATAAAGGGGGGGGGGGGTACATTTATCAGTGCTAAAAGAAGCATTGATAAACACACCCCTTTATCGGTGCTTTTTTAACGCTTATAAAGGGACCCCCGTTATCAGTTCTTTTTTTAGTAGCGCTGATGAAGGGGGGGTTATAATCTCTTTTTGGAGTAGCGCTGATAAAGGTGGGGGGGGGGGTCTTTATCAGAACATTTTTATAAGCACTGATAAAGGGTAGACTTCAAAAAAATAATTAAAAATTATATATTAATATATAAATATATAAATATAGTTATATTGATATAAATATAATATATAATTTTTAAATATATTTCAGATAAGTATAAATATACATTTACACTTAATATAATTAATAAATAAGATATTTAGTTAAAATGACACATAAAAAATTGAAAAAATATGTTTAATTAATTATTTGTTAATTATTATCGATTAAAAATCATTTAATAACAATTTGAAGATACAAAAATCAAAACAATTAATAAAAGATCTAAAATAAGTTGAAAATGCCACTCAAACATCACACGACCATATCTTTTGATCTGGGTGTTCGTTTGAGCTATAAAGCATATCAAATCAATTCCTGGGACGAGCTCTACGCGCTGGTGACTCAGGAAAGCCTCTGTCATAATTTTCAAGGCCAAAAAGGCCCAGAAGGCCTTCAAAACTGAGTTTTTTGTCGGGGTACCCCGATCTTTTTAACATTTTGTGGATTTCCAGCCTCATTTAAGGGGGTATTATTGATTTTTTTGGGGACTGAATTTATTCTATGGTATTACATTCATATTTTTATTATTTATTTTAAATTTTATCATTTTTTATAATGCACTGCTATTTATAATCAAATATATAACTATATGTACATATTGTTTATATATTCACACCTAAAAAATTAATTTTTTAAATAAATAATTAAACATATTTACATATAAAATATATTATCTTTATATAAATAATAACTAATATCCATTTTATTTAAAATACCAATATAATAATATTTATATAACTATATATTAATATAACTATATATAAATTTATATAACTATATATATATATATATTAATATAACTATATATATATATTAATATTAATATTAATATATACATTAATATAACTATAAATATATATATTAATATAACAATATATATATTAATATAACTATATATATTAATATAATTATATATGACTATACGAATAAATATAACTAAATATATAAATATATAAATAGATATATCCTAAATAAGAGAACAAACCAATATAGGGTAGTGGCAAAGGCATTAGGCACATAGGGAGAGGTCTCGAGATCAAATCTGTGTGAAGGCAGGGGAATGCGCGCAAGGCTGGATTAGAGGCACTAGCACTGATAAAGGGTGGGTACTGTGCATGCGGGCGTGGGAGGTGCGGGAAAGCACTGATAAAAGGGGGCTCAAGCGCTGTAAACCCCCCCCCCCTCAAGATTGGAAGTATTTTTTTTAAATTTTTTTTAGTTTTATCTGTGTTTCCAAAAGGGCTGATAAAGGGGTCTTTTATCAGTGCTAAAAAAAGTGCTGATAAAAGAGGTCATTTATCAGCGATTAAAAGAAAGTGATGATAAAACCGGCAAAGATAAAAGGGTCTTTTATCAGCGCTAAAAAAGTGGTGATAAAGGACCCTATTATCAGCTCTCTCTTTTTACCGCTGATAAAAGGGGTCTTTTATGAGCGCTATTTTTGGGGGCTAATAAAAGAACGCATTATGAGAACTTTTTGGATCACTGATAAAGGGGACCCCCTTTATCTCCACCAGCATTTATAGCATATTTCTTGCGCTGTTAAAGGCCATTTTAGTGCTGATAAAAGTCGTATTTGTGGTAGTGGATGATGATCATGACTTGGAGTAACTTGATGATCTCAGTAGAACACATCAGACTCACATTTGTATAAAATAATATTCAATCACTTTAGGAAGTCAATTCGAATGATTATTAATTAATTCCTTTGTAACTGGTGTAAAATGGGAAAATGGGATCCCACGGTGAGTATCTTAGAAGAGGTCCATTGGGTGCATTTCGGTGAATAAATAAAGCCAATTTCAATCTTAATATGTTCTATTCATTGTGCTCTGCACATGGAATATGGCTGGTAAAGATTAAAATAATGTTCCCTTGTCAAAAATGAACTCATTAAGGTGGGGGGAATTTTGAACCCAGATGAAGAAGGGAGAAATTGAGTTGGTTATTTTTCTTTTGAGTCGAGTCAATAAAGTGATGAAATTAATGGACTTTAATTCTTGGAACCTAGAGGAATGTGAGAATGGAAGGTGCCCATGGTTATGTTTTGAGTTCCACTTCATCTAACCAATCAACACTCCTTGAATTAGAACATGAATTGGACGGTGAAGTAGGATAGATAATGAATACACATAGGAGGCATGACATACTTTACAGTGTACGAATTTGTGATGTTCTTGACTTCTTGTGGGGTTTTGAAGCTAAGGAGGACATAATTTTTGAACACATTTGAAAAGCTCGACCTACTGTTGGTCTTGATCCTCTGGGTATTAAAGTCTAATCATGCACCTGCTGAGCCGAAACACACAAATCATCTATCTATTTAAAAGTTCAAAGGCATGTACTTGTTTGAGGAAAAACAAGGTTTTAAGTGTGGGGGAGTTTGATGTGCCAGTGTTTTCAAACTATTTGATACATCCTTTTTGTATTTTTATTGATTTTTTAATACCAAAATGACTGTTTTAGTATGTATTTGATAGTTGTTGTGTTTTTGTACTTTCTGTGTAGAATGATCAATTTTTAGTGGAAAACACGTGTTTTAATTTGCATCAGTGTCATTTTAAATAATTCTTATATTAATTTAGTCTTGAAAATTAGAATTTTATTTATTTATTCTTTTATTTTTTTAATTTTTAATTCTAGTTAGTTTTTTAATTCATTTATTATATTATTTAATTGTTTATTTTTTAAATTTTAAATAAATAACTCATTTTAGTTGGCAGTATTTTAATAATTTAATTAGTTTTAACAATTTAATTTTATTCAATTAATATTTCTTATTCATTAATTTAATTTATTAGTTGGTTAATTAATTAGTTAAATAATATAAGCAAGTAAAATTATCATTTTAATGTGTTTTAAATTATTAAACCCAAATAAATTCATCATTTTAAATAAAAAATTATTAATTTTATTATTTAACTTTCTATTATTTATTTATTTTTCAATTCCATTCTACTTAATTAAATTTATTAATTGATTTATCTAATTTTAGTTTTATTAAATTATATATTTATTTAATTAGTTGTTTGTTTTGCTGGTGTTGTTGTGTGCCATGATATTTTTCATGGTCACAACACCACTGTTCGGCCTCCAACCTGTTAGATCGTTCCACTGTTACTACCCCACACACATTATTTCCTTGCTATCCCACACTCACTGTCATGGTGAGACCGTGAGACACACTTATGGTGACAGTGTTTCATTCACGGTGCCACTGCAACTGCTTCCACTGCTTTTTCTTCACACTGGCACCGCCCTTGTCTTACTCTCTCCCTCACGTTTCCACACCCACAACAGCTTCATGGTGCCACAGTCTCTCCAATGTCAATGAAATATTTTTAATTAAAAACAACCAACCAATGTCTAACACTCCTCCACAACCGCTCCTCTTATTCCGTCTCATCCTCCCACACATCTCCTCTTCTCCCATCCCAGCAACACAACAACATACCAGCGCACAAACCAACAACAATCAAAATCACGAATCCAGCATACAAAAAATTGAAATAGTATTATCTTCAAATTAATTTTGTGCAGTGATCAGGCAGGGTCACAGGGCTGTGGAGCAGGCCAGAAAATTAGAGTGGAGCAGACCCAGTAGGAGCTGGATCCAAGACATTCTACAGTTTGAGGTATGATCCTAGTTGCCTCAGTTTTATCTTTAGCTCTTATCGATATAGGGGCTTCCCATATCATTATATTTGTTGCTGTCATGGAGAGCCTTGCGCTCTGTATCTTTTCTTCAGCTGATATCTTGATTATAGACACTCCATTGAAGAATAGAATAGCTGGTGTACGTCAGTGCAAGGAGTTCCCTCTAGAGGTTGGTGGTTGTCACTTCTTATGGGTTCCTTATGTCCTACAGATGATAGGCTATGATGTCATTCTTAGAATGGACTGGGTAGTTCCCTTCTAGGTAGTCGTCGAGTGTTATCACCGCAGGGTGAGTTTCATATCATCTTAGGGTGGATCTTTTCTTCATAAAGGTAAGTGGGATGTCCAGGCGAGAAGAGTGGGACTAGAGCATCTTGGGAGAGGAGGAGTTACAGCTCTGATTTCTAGTCTATATCTGGATGATCTGGGTACATCATAGTTAGACTTTCCTCTAATGATGGATCATTTCAGATATGTCTTTCCAGAAAAATTTTCAGGTTTCAATCCAGAGCGTGAGGTGGTCTATTCAATTGATCTTGTTCTAGGAGTGACACCGATGTCCATTCATCCTTATAGGATGGCTACACCTGAGTTGCAGGAGATCCAAAAGCAGTTGGAGGAGTTGTAGGATAAGGGTTTCATCCAACCTAGTACTTCACCTTGAGGTTATCCTATTGTGTTTGTGAAGAAGGTAGCCAGTACCCTCAGGCTTTATGTGGACTATTGTAAGATGAACCAGTTGATGGTCAAGAACGGATATCCCTTGCCGAGGATTGATGATCTCTTTGATCATCTTTGAGGAGCCCGAGTGTTCTCAAATATTGAAATGAGTTCTAGTTACCATCAGTTGTGTGTTAGACTATCTGATATACCCCTCCCAACCTTGAGGAGTAGACATGGTCTATACGAGTATATGGATATTCCGTTCGGTCTCATGAACATGCCTGTAGTTTTCATGGAACTGATGAACCAAGTGTTCCATCCATACATGGATTCTTTCATGGTTTTCATCGTCGAAGATATTTTGGTGTACACTAACACTCGATACGACCATGCCACCCATCTTGAGATCATTTTGAATACACTGAGAGAGCATCAATTATATGCTATGATATCAAAATTCCACATTTGGATGGATCAGATTCATATATTGGGTCATTTTGTCTCAGAGACAGGAGTGTCAGTAGACCCAGAGAATGTGAGAGCAGTATTTTCCGGGGAGTATCCAAATAATGCCATTGAGGTGTGGAGTTTTCTAGGGCTAGCTGGATACTACAGCTGCTTCATTCATGACTTTTTGTGCTAAGCAGCACCACTGATGGTTCTGACTAAGAAGGGTGTGAAGTTCTTGTGGTCGGATTCTTGTGAGTCAGCCTATCAAGAGTTGAAAGGGAGGTTGAAATAAACATCGATACATGTCTTTACAGAGTTGGGAGTGAGCTATAATATTGACTGTGATGCATCAGGTATCAGGCTAGGAGTTGTGATATGCAGGGAGATGGGGTCGTTTTGTACAGGTCTCAGCAGTTGAGTCCACATGAGAGGACCTACACGACGCATGATCTGGAGTCCCCAGTTGTTTATCATTCCTTATGCTGTTGGAGACATTATCTTCTGGGAGAGCATTTTGTGGTTTTCACCAACCACAAAAGTATCTAGTACATTGTAATTCCCCGACTTGAGTAAACCAGAGTCTGTGCATCATTTTAATACATTTACATTATTACAAGGAATCAAGTCCAAAAGGACCGATCAGTTTAACAGTCTTGGAAAATAGATTACATACATTTCCATTACATTACAATTTGAAACATAAAACACAACATAGATAGTTATTTTAGAATTCCATTTTTCCCTATATCTTAACCTTTCATATCAATAATAATACACTTCTTGGTATCCTAGGAAAAAAAACATAAGAATGGGGTGAGCTTAGAAGCTCAGTAAGGGTAAATAATTTAGTGGAAGCTATAAACATTTTAAGGAAAGATGTGTAATAAAAACAAAAGACTTTTAAACATAAATTTTAACATAATATGGTAAAATTAAATTAAACATTACCATTTAAACATTCACATGGATATTCTACTAGTTGAATAATCACATGTAATAACTAATTTCATAATGAGGGAATTCCTAACATCGGACATCATTAACACATTGTCAAGGCCTCGTGCCAAGACTAAAAATAATTTTTTTTCATGGCCTCATTCCAAGACACTAGTTTGTCACACGAGACCTACCGATGCATCGAGGAGCTATAGTGGGCTCCACCCATCACTTTCTAAGTCTACTACATTCCTCATATGAGTAGTTGAAACATAACATAAATATTTGTATTAAAACTAGAATACAAAATCTCAATACATTATCCATAAACCATGAATGTAAAAAAAATAGAACATCCACAATCAATCATATCATAACTCATTAAATACAATATGGAATATTGTATTATAATAAATCAACCTCAATCATAAATCAAATCCAGTAAGGGATGCTGACATAGTTGAAAATGATTAGTAAAACATTATGATAGAAATATCTATTTTGTAACATCATTAAAAAGTCACACATTTATAAAGAAAGTAATTTAAAATATATTTTTGAATAAAAGTTTCCCATAAAAATTGGAAACTTTTGAACAGAATTATCATTTCAAAACATTCCTTTCTAAATAAATAAATCTTTAAAATCATTTTGAAAACATGGACATTTATTAAAAAGATATAGAAAGATAAATCTATAAAACATTTAAAATTCTGATCTTGATAAAGTGTACCTTTTAAAAATCCTTAAAATATTCATTTTGAAATCATTTTTATGAAAAATGGACATTGATGAAAAAAATTTCCCAGTAAATACTTACACACAAACAATCTCGGATAATAATGAGATTGAAGAATTAAACCTTACCTTGCACTTTCCTTTAGTCGAGGGTACGTTTAACCTCCTGAATGAAGATACTAGTATGTTATTAAATTATACTAGAACCATATTAATATTTATTATAACATACATGATTCATTTATGATTTTTTACTACCCATTTAAAAATAATTTCCAGGTTAAATTAACATTTCGGGTAATAATCACATTCTTTATCGTACATGTTTTAACTTGTTACTCTTGATTGTATCACTTAGATAAGGATTTAAATACATCCAGAATATAAAACATGATAAATATATCATATATATTTACAATAAAAATATGTATAATAGACATATATATGATATGGAGAACCCCATTTATGGAGATGGTAGTATGTACGTACGCATAAACGCTAAATCTGTTTTCATATAGAATTGAATAGAAGTAAGTGAATAAGATATATGTAAGTACATAAATACATATATATATAAATATATATATCTCTCCAATAGAATTATTAGGTCATATATTACATACTTATTATTATTATATATTTTTATAATCATCGATGAACGGTGAACAAGGAAATGAATCTCATCGCGTCGTGGGGATGGTAATCCGTACGTACGCATGAGAAAAAATATCATTCTTTTGATATTAAAATGATATATAATTGGATGGTATATCATACATATAGAATCCTTATAATGTTATATTTATTATTTATATCAAATACACATCATTATTGTACCCATCCAAATAATAATGTATTGAATAACAATTACACCACGACGTGGAGACGGTATGCTGTACGTATGAACGTATGGTGACATGTCATTTAAAGGATCGATAGAATACTAAATATGGTTGTACCATATTTATAATAACATCACAGTATATAGGAGATACATGTTTTATTATTTTAGAATAGAAATAACAAAGAAAGGAGAAGTTGAAGAAGAAAGGAACTTGAAAGAGGGTGGTGAAAACATTATCTCTTTTTTGGGTTATTCATTTTGATTTGATCAAAAGGGCTCCATTGGTTGGATTTATGATCAAAATAAGGCCTCTAGAATAAATTTAGGGAAGTTGGGAGGATATTTGGGCTGGGTTTGGCCGAACCAAAAGCCTTTGAAGGTGTGAATAATTTGATAGAAGTGGTCTCCTTTTATAAGGTGGAGGAGGGGCTCTTTAGGAAAAACTTAAAGTATTAATTTATAATAAATTCATATTCTGTTTCTAATGGATACAAAGTGTATTATTCAAAGTCTAAGGTGAGTATGGGTCTAAATTACTTCAAACATTATATTTTAGATAGGTTTGAGTCATTATATTTAACTTATTGTTTAGTTTTAACTCTTAGTTAATTAGTTTGACACTTACCATGTCACTTTGTATTTTTATATTATATAGTTTATAAACGTACTATATATATCAAAGAGACCCCAAAGAGGTCCATTAATGATACACCAATCATGATATAATTCCTTTGATAGAACCTTTTATGTTTAGGAACTAAATATCAATTAATAATATAATATTAGTTTTAAAAACACTTTTATGTCAATTTTGACACTATTGGGTATTTTGTTTTTGATAAATTTATAAAAACATTGTTACTTCGAACCTAAATCATTTAATCAACTCTATCATGTCATATTTACCTATTAAATTCGTGGAATTCATTAAAAGTATCAAATTATATTTATTTGGGTATTTATAATATTAATTATTTTAATATATCACTAAAAAGGTAATTACTGTATCATAATTGTGTCATAAATAAATTAACTTTTTTAAAGTATAAAAATTATAAATAAAATACCATTATGTAGGAAATATTTTTATCTTTCTATAAAATATTTACAATCGAATAATTATTATGTATAACCCTATATTAGAAATGTTTTAGTAATTAAACTTTGATTTTAGCTCTTTTAAATCATCTATGAATTACAAAATAATAAATGTCCTAATCTAATCCAAGTGGACCTAAATGATAATATATTATTCCTAAGATTGGTTTTGGTCGATATATACTTTTCCAATAGAATTAGGACATGTGTTAGGGTAATATTAATATCATTTTTACCCTTAATTGCCCTATTTACTTTTTACCATGGTAAATAAAAGTAAAAAGTTACTATTCAACAATAATTATTTTTACCTTATTGAACGACATTTTACTCCTTGATATTAACCATGTCTATTGGAGTTTCTAAATTCCACTAACAGAAGTGGTAAAATTATTTTTTACGTGAATTTCCAAATTCTCCTAGGAGGTGGGTAAAAGACAGTGAAAAGTTCAATAAAATTTTATATATCATAAATTATTCTAAACTAACTCCAATTAATAACATCGAACTTATATAGGTATTATGTATCTATTTTGACCATAATTAAATGTAAATAAAATAAATAATTATTTAAATAAAAATTCGTTTTTAAACTATAACTTAGTGTTTGTTTCACTATTCATAAAAAATTGAATGTTTTCAGAAAAACACCAAAAATTCACTCTAGGATAATTTTGATACTCCGAATAAAATATGATGTCCATTTTGAATGATAAAATTTACAAAATTTCAAAAAGTGGGTATTACTATTCATAACTGCTACTTTGATTGGTCGCGGTGTGTTAGAATCTCGAAGTTGCGTACAATGCAAGCTATTGCATTATTCAAAGGGAAACGTACCATAGAAGCTTGGGGTGTTACATTCTCCCCTCTTTCAATAAATTGAGACCTCAAAATTTGAAATTGTTCTTCGAAAATAAATGGTTTAAAATAGAAAATATCTTTGTGGGAGAACCCAAATCGGAAATTGGGTTAATAAAATTTTGTCTTAATAAAAGGAAAAGGGGAATGAAAAAGTCACCACCAAATTATGATCTCGATTAGGAGAACATTGGTTTCAATTAGAGACACACATTTGGAGTAAAAACGTAAATATTTTTAGGGAGATATTGAGGTCATCAATCACAATCAATTGTAGAATTGTGGGCTTCAAAGACACCAATCTATGATGATTTAAAATACCATCGGTTCAACCAAATGTAAGGTATTTGGATAACACATTTTTTGTTTTAAGATGCCTTTTCTAAAGTTTAAGAATTTATTTCTTCATAGAATAAGAGAAGAAAAAAATGTATACTTGTCAAGTAGAGTTCTATCCTTTAACTAATATCTTCCACAAACTCATCTTTCACTCTAAATGATAATCGAACATATAAAAAATATTCTATTTATCCTATTCATATAGGGTTCAAAAAAATTGAAATTATAATTCATTTTTCAGAATATTTAAAAAAAGATAATTTATAAAAACTACTACATCATGTAGTCCATTCATAGGTGATGCACCCTTATCGCTCTTTGGTTGCGGGTTTAAGTCTCATGGCCTTGTCAGACGTGACTAGTTGTTGTCCGACCTCTGGGTTCTCCTTTTATAACAATCAAAAAATTACCTTAACAATAGTATCCAATTTCAAAGCTAATCTATTCCATCGTTTATAATTATCTAAAATACTTATATCCAAAATCCCAGTCCAAAATTTATATGAAAGTTAAATATAATGAGGATCCATATTGCCAGGTAAAAACCTGTGAACGCCTTCACCATGTATTCTTTTACAACACTACAACATCCAAAATTACCAAAATCAACCATATATTATTCCAAAATCACTAACTCATTATTAGGACCATATTAAGGATTACCTTTCCTTCAACCATTTATTATAACAAAAGTGTTTCTCACCATTAAGTCACTTTTCATAGAACAATATAATCTCAAATCCTCAAATAAAATAGTACTGTAGTACAATCCTTAATTATATCCATAATTCATATAACCAGTATATTTTTGATACAACACTCAAATTAAATAATCCTATAATAACAACATAAGAACACTAGTCATTCTTCTTCATCTGAGGTAGTATCATAACTTGATTATTATCCAAAAGAATCATTTGGGGCACACTCTGATTATTTGGACATTGGTTTGCATAGTGTCTCAATGCCTTGAAGATGAAGCATTTTACATTTGAAAACTTTTTCTTACCCTTACAATCAAGTACTTGGTGTCCTTTTTGTCCACATTTATAACAAACTCCCATTCCATTAATGCATTTACCAAGGTGATTCATTCCACATTTATCACATATTGAAAAATCATTCTTTCCCTTTATCCATATTTCTTTCTACCATCCTTTTCTTCTCTGGATTCCCATCAAAGGCATAGAAGTCAGAGAATTAAATACTTCTCTTATTAACACAAGATACTATTTCTTCATATGTTGAGAATACATGGGAGAATATTTAACTTCTAAATGTTGACTTATTACTATGAATGACATGATCCTTTTTTACTCTTTGAATCATATGTATTTTTGGAGTTCTCATATCTTCTACTGGTTGCCATTTCTTAAAAATGGCATACACTAGGTTAGTTTATGAATCACAATTCATAATTCCAAACATGTAAGATACCTAACGTAAATTGAACAGTTTATGGACATAATCCATAATCAAAAAAATGTTTTCTTTGAGGAGGTATATGCTTATAAACCCTTCAGAGTGGGTTGTAAAGAAAATGAGAATTATCCTAAGCATATCCCCTGGGAGTGTCACAACCAAGAGTGCAGCAAGTCCCATTGTTGTGCACCAGTTCCTATCCGAGTCTAGCTCAATGTGGTGTTTTCGGGTTTTACTCCTAGGTACATCTGTTTCAGAGCCACCTCTACCTGCTCGTATCTAGATAGCGATGTATTTTTTTGGAAAACTCACAAAATCTCTACATTACCAAATTTCTAGGAAGTCCTTCTATAATAATTCTCAATGTAAATATTTGGGTAATGTGCTATAATCAGATTTTATCTAAATCTAGTTTCCATGGTTATTTCTAAAATTTTCTGATACCAACTGTAATGCCCCGACCCAAGTAACCCAGAGTCGGTGCATTATTTTAATACATTGGAATGATTACAAGGTATCAAGTCCCGAAGGACCAATCGGTTTAGCAGTCTTGGAAAATAGATTGCATACATTAACATGACATTATAATTTGAAACATAAAACACAGCATAAAAAGTTCTTTGAGAATTCCATTTTTACCTGTAGCTTAACCCTGCACATCGATCATAATACACATCTTGGAATCCTGGGAAAATAAAACGTAAGAAATGGGTGAGCTCAGTTTCTCAGTAAGGGTAAATAATTTAGCGGAAGCTATAAACTTTTTAAGGCATGATTTTTAATAAAAACAAAAGCCTTTTAAACATAAACTTGAACATAATATGGTAAAAATAAATGAAACATTTCCATTTAAACATGCAATGGATATTTTACTAGTCGAATAATCAAATGTAATAACTAATTTCATAATGAGGGAATGCCTAACGCCGGACATCATTACCATAGAGTCAAGGCCTCACGCCAAGACTACAAATAATTTTTTTTTCAAGGCCTCGTGCCAAGACACTAGTTTGTCTCATGAGACCTACCAATGCATCAAGGAGCTATAGCAGGCTCCACCCGTCACTTACTAAGTCCACTGCATTCCTCATAGGAATAGTTGAAACATAACATAAACATTCATATTAAAACTAGCATACAAAATGTCAAGACATTAACCATAAAACATGAATGGTAAAAAAATAGAACATCCACTGTCAAACATATCATAACTCATTCAATAAAATATGGATGATTGTACTATAATAAATCAACCTCAATAAAAAATAATATCCAGTAAAGGATGCATACATAGGTGAAAATGATGAGTAATATTTTTTGATAGAAATATCCGTTTTGTAACATCATTTAAAAGTCACAAATTTATAAAGGAAGTAATTTAAAAGATATTTTTGAATCAAAAATTCCCACACCACTTAGAAAATTTTGAAAATAATTATAATTTCAAAACATTCAGGTCCATATAAATAAATCCTTAAAATCATTTCGAAAACATGGACATTAATTAAAAAGATTTAGAAAGATAAATATTTAAATTATTTAAAATTCTGATCATGCTAAAGAGTACCTTTAAAAAATCCTTAAAATATTCATTTTGAAATCATTTTTATGAAAAATGGACATGGATGATAAAAATGTCCTAGTAAATACTTACAGATAAACAATCTAGGATAATAATGATATTGAGGAATTAACCCTTACCGTGCACTTTCCTTTAGTCGAGGGTACATTTATCCTCCTGTATGAAGATCATAGTATGTTATTAAATTATACCAGATCCATATTAATATTTATGATATCATACATGATTCATTTATGACTTTATACTACCCATTTAATTATAATATCCATGTGAAATTAACATTTCGGGTAATAATCACATTCTTTATCGTACATGTTTTAACTTGTTACTCTTGATTATATCACTTAGATCATGATTTAAATACTTCCAGAATATAAAACATGATAAATATATCATATATATTTAGAATATAAATATGTATAAAAGACATATATATGATATGGAAAATACCGTTTATGGAGACAGTAGTCCGTACGTACGCATAAACGCTGTTTCTGTTTTTATATAGTATTGAAAGGAAGTAAGTGAATAATATATATGTAAGTACATAAATAATTATATATATATATATATATCCAGTATTATTATAATGTCATATATTACCTACTTATTATTAATATATATTTTTATAATCTTCGATGAATGATGAACTTGGAAATGAATCTCATCACGTCGTGGAGACGGTAATCCATACGTACGCACGAGTGAAAATATAATTCTTTTGATATTAAAATAATATATAATTGGATGGTATATCATACTTAGAGAATACTTATAATGTTTTATATATTATTTACATAAAATAAACATCATTATTATACCCATCCAAATAATAATTTATTGAATAACAATTACACCACGACGCGGAGATGGTAAGCCGTACGTACGCACGTATGGTGACATGTCATTCAAAGGATGGATAGGATACTGAATATGTTTGTGTCATATTTATAATAACATAACAGTATATACGGGATAATTGATTTATTATTTTATAATAGAAATAACAATGAATGATGAAGTTGAAGATGAATGAAACTTGAAAGAGGGTGGTGAAAACATTACCTCTTATTCGGGTTCTTCCTTCTGATTTGATCAAAAGGGATCCATAGTTTGGCTTTCTGAACAAACTAAGGCCACTAGGATGAATTGAGGGAAGTTAGGAAGATATTTAGGCAGGGGTCGGCCGATCCAAAAGGCTTTGATGGAGTGAAAAATTGGTTAGAAGTGGTGTTCTTTTATAAGGGGGACGAGGGGCACTTTAGAAAAAACTTAAAGTATTAATTTATAATAATTTCATATTCGATTTCTAATGGCTCCAAAGTGGATTATTGAAAGTATAAGGTGGGTATGGGTCTAAATCCTTTCAAACAATAGATTTTTGATAGTTTTGGGTCATTATATTTACCTTATCTTTTAGTTTTAACTCTTAGTTAATTAGTTTGTCACTTACCGTGTCACTTTATATTTTTATATTATATAGTTAATAAACATACTATATACATAAAAGAGACCCCAAAGTGGTCCATTAATCATACAAAAATCATGATATAAGTTCTTTAGAAGAACCTTTGATTTTTAGTAATTAAATATCAATTAATAATAAAATATTTGTTTTAAAAACTCTTTTATGTTAATTTTGACACTATTGGGTATTTTGTTTTTTATAAATTCTTAACAGCATTATTAATTCGAACCTAATTAATTTAATCAACTCTAACATGTCATATTTACCTATTAATTTCGTGGAATTCATTAAAATTCTCAAATTGTATTTATTTGGGTATTTATAATATCAATTAATTTAATATTTCACTAATAAGGTAATTACTGAATCATCATTGTGTTATAAATAAATTAAATTTTTTAATGTCTAAAAATTATAAATAAAATACCATTATATAGGAAACTTTTATATATTTCTAAAGAATATTGACAATCGAATTTACCTAATGTATAACCATATATTAAAATTGTTATAGTAATTAAACATTGATTTAAACTCTTTTAACTCTTCTTTGAATTAAATAATAATAAATGACCAAATCTAATTCAAGTGGACCCAAATGATAATATTTTGTTCTTAAGGTTTTTCTGGCCGAGATACACTTTTCCAATAGAATTAGGACATGTGTTAGAGTAATATTAATATCATTTTACCCTTAATTACCCTATATAATTTTTACCGTGGTAAATAAAAGTAAAAAGTTACTATTCAAAAAAAATTATTTTTATCTTATTGATCCACAATTTAATCATTTATATTAACCTTGACTCTTGGATTTTATAAATTCCACTCACAGAAGTGGTAAAATTATGTTTTACGTGAATTTCCAAATTTTCCTAGGAGGTGGGTAAAAGACGGTGAAAAATTCAATAAAATATTTATATATCTTAAATTATTCTAAACTAACTCCAATTAATTAAATTGAAATTATATAGGTATTATGTATCTATTTTGACCGTAATTAAATTTAAATAAAATAAATACTTATTTAAATAAAAATTCGTTTTTAAACTATAACTCAGTGTTTTTTTAACTATTTATCAAAAATTGAAAGTTTTCATAAAAATAAAAAAATTTCATCCTAGGATAATTTCGATATTCTGAATCCAAATATGGATTCCATTTTGAAAGATAAAATTTACAAAATTTCAAAAATTTTGTATTACTATTCATAACAGATACTTTTATTGGTCGCAGTGTGTTAGAATCTCGAAGTTGCGTACAATGCAAGCTATTGCATTATTCAATGGGAAACATACCGTAGAATCGTGGGGTGTTACATACATCTTCACACAGTGTGATTGGAATTCGAGACAATGAAGGGGGTTTGAGTACCTAAAATCCTTTCACTTTGAGCTTGCGTACTCTAACGACCAGAAATTTTGAATAAATTTTTTTTCCTGATATAGTGTGATATTTAATTTTATACTCCACAAACCTATTTAATTTAATAAAATGAGTATAATTAAAATGAGATATTTAGTTTTTGACTATTATATGAACGTTGGTCAGTATGACCGTTGGAAACTAAATGTTGATATTATTGTCTATAAATACTAGTGATATTGGTTAATTAATATAGAATGAAGATTCGATGCCCTCATATAGTAGTCTCGGGCCAATCGAAGCCCCACTAATAGAACATGGGATAAAGGTAGCACCACTGGGCTATACTCTGGGCCAAACACAAGCCGAACATCATCGTGTGAAGCTAGATTGGAATTGCCTTCGTGAGAAGTTCAAGCTGATAGAAATCACCACTCGGGAAAGGTTGGCCGAGCCACCCTCAGATTCTCTCACCTTTGCACACCTTACTCTTAGGTCCTATGCTGGTGTGATAAGGGGTTATGTAATGAGACCATAGCTAATTTGTTTAATCCTTTGTTATAAATAAAATTTTGTTTTCTTCTTATGGTAAAGTTTGTGAGTTTTCAAATGTTCGAATGAATATAGGTTGTATTTTATTGATGAATTTTGAAAAATAGTTATTTTAAAATATTTATGTAAACCTAAAATAATTCATGATGTGTAATGATTTTTAAAAATTGGTATTCTGCAAATGTGTTCACTAAGAAATTTAAAGTCTAATAAGAACAACATAATTTTTGATGAATAGTAAATTATGAATAGTGATTTTATTCTTAGGATTAGTAATGTGACCAATTGGATTTGTAGTCTCCCTTAAATAAAGTAATAATATAATTTAGGCACCTTTATTAAGTAGTGTTATAAAATAAAATAGGTAAATAATTGTTTCATTAATTATTAGTCTAGTATTTGTTTTCTCAGGTCAATAGTGTTTTTTAATTAGAAATCAAATTAAAAATATTTAGAAAATTAATTTTATAAAATGGACTTTATTTTTGAATTCATAGTATCGATATTATGTTAAGGTAATTTTTGGGGATTTTTTTGCAAAAAATAAATTTCCTGTGAATAGTGTTTTAATTATAAATTAAACTAAAAATATTTAAAAAATTATTTTTATAAAAAGGAGTTAATTTTTTAATTCAGAGCATTGATATTATGTTAAGGTAAATTTTTGGGAGTTTGCAGAAAATATTGAATTTTCAGTGAATAGTAAAAATACAAATTTAGGGTTTCAATATGATTAATTACATCATAACTGTGTCATGATGATATCATAAGATATTTTAAGGTTTTTCCGACCAAAGGTGATGAATTATTGTATGGGGGCCCCATGTGGCCTAACAACATGGGAAATACCATGGGAGAGCCCATTGTTATGAGAAAACCACTTGTGAGTTGTCACATGGAATTATTAAAGTATCACCTCCCTTTCCCTATAAATAACCACACTTTCCTCATTAAATTTTCACTCCCAACACTCCCCCAAAGAATCTCTGGTCTCATTACCTCCCAAAGAGTCCTCCCAAGGTTCCCCCAATCCCTCAAGGTCCCAACCTTCGAGTTTTAAGAGTTACGTTTATGGTAAGGGATACTACCACTCTCTTTCTTTTCAAGTACTCTCTGTTATGTCATTTCTTTTTTTCTCTATGTTCTTATGTTGGGGATGTTCTTTTATATTCATCCTACTTTCCTTTTTTATGTTCATATGATGAGATACCCCCTCTTTCTCTCAACATTTCATTTTATGAATGATTAAATGGCGTCGTTAGGCTGCCAAATTTTTAAGGGGTTCTCTTACCCTTCTCATTTTTCAAAGTTCTACATTCATGTCAAGTCCTTCAAGTTACTTATTATTATGTTGGGGTATTATCTATATATATATCATACTCATCTTTTATGTTCATATGATGAGAGACCCAATTTTATCTTTTCAATTCATTTTTTTGAGGTTTTAAGTGACGCTGTTAGGCTGCCGAATTTTCATAAGAGAAATCATATTTTTGTCTTCTTTCCATGTTTTTCATTTCATATGGTATGTATTTCAAATTTCTTTACCATTTTCTTATATCCATTATAGTATGTCCCTCTACTGTTTTTTTAATCATTTATGAGTGGGTGACACATGTCCACTCTCTTTCCAATGTTTTCTAAAACCGTGTAACATAGTCGTTATGCTGTAGAATTTTCGTCTCAAAATGTCTCTCCCTTTTTCTAGAATTCTATTATTTTATTTATTGAATTCTTAAAGCTCTTTCTTCTATCGTGGTATTCACCTATTTTAATTCTGGGATTTACATACACGAAACCCTCTTTCCTTTTTCTGGGGTTTAATGTGACTTAAAGATCACGTCTTTAAATCAGTTTTTAAAATGCAATGACTATGAAATGAAAACCATTTCTTTTATGCTATATGGGTCTTTTATGAAATGATTGATGATGATATATGTGGATCACATGATAATAAAGTCAAATTAAAGGGTGCGCACTTATACCGCTCCAATGCATTGGGTAATGATGTAACCACTAGAGATTACAATTTTAATGATATCTTGGTGAAGATCCTTGGTAATTTTCAAATGACACCATGGGGAGGGACCTTAGTGATATGTTCATGATTTTATATGTGAAATTTTATAGCCACATATTCAAGTTATGAAACACATTAGTTTTATTATGATATACCTCATCCACTCATTCTCATGCCTTAAAGTTCTTTTGCATTACTTTTGATATATCACAAGTTCACATGTAAATAGTTTCCCTTACTGGTCCTTATACCCACCCTTTCCTTTTATGTATGCTCCCAGGTTATTAGATGCTGTAATGAACTTAGGATGAACAATGAAGAATCCTTTCAAGTGTTTAAGAAGAATGTTTTATGTTTTCATGTATTAAGCTCCTGGTTTCCAAGACATTAAACCTTAATGATCCTCATTTTTGTATAATTTAATGAAAGTTAATGTGACAAAAATGCGGGATGCCATAATTACACAACAAGGAAAGGAAATGCAGTAGCAGATGTGTTGAGAAAAAGGACTCAGATATAAGAAGTTCCGGAGGCCAGCAGCGAGTGGCAGCTTATGGCACTGTTCTCGGAGATGCATTTAGAGGTGCATGACAAACAGGGGCAGCCTTGTCCTTTTTCTATGGTTGTTACTGCTACTCTTCTTGATTGAGTGCGAATAAGGTAGCTATAAGATTCATAAGTCCTAGTCCTACAGGACAATGTGTCATGAGGGGACCCTATTCTTGGATGGACCAAAGACGGGGATGAGATCTTGTGTTTCTAGGGACGCGTATGGGTTCCAGAAGATATAGGCGAGGAGATGATGCAATATTTTCATTCCTTAGTTTGGGATGTTCATCCTAGTTTCACCAAGATGTTTCGTGATCTACACTGTCAGTATTGGTGGGCAGGTATGAAGAGGGATGTTTCAGGTTTCTTAATAAGGTGTTCCACCTGTCAGCAGGTGAAGGCAGAGCATTAGCATCCAGTAGGGATTTTACAGCAATTACACATTCCCGAGTGGAAGTGGAAAGATGTTGTGATGGATTTAGTGACACGTTTACCAAGGTCACCATGAGGGAACGATGCAGTTTGGGTTGTCATTGATAGGATTACGAAGGTCAATCACTTCTTGAAGATCAAGGCGACCTTTAGTGTTGACGAGCTGGGACAGTTGTACATCCATGAGATAGTGTGCTTACATGGATATCTACACTCCATTGTTTCAGAAAGAGATGTTAATTTTACTTCTAGGGTCTGACAGGGGCTTCAGAAGGCTTTGGTAACCCATGTGCTTTTGAGTACAGCTTACCACCCCAAGAAAGATGGCCTATTAGAGTGTACGATTCAGGTGCTTGAGGACATGATCCGATCATGAATCCACGATTTTGGAGGTTAATGGGAGAAGCATATACCTCTTTTTGAGTTTACCTACAACAATATTTTTCAAGAAACCTTTCATATGGAACTTTATGCGGCTTTATGTGGTAGGCCATGCCGATCACCATTATGTTGGCTAGAGGTAGGAGAGGTAGCTTTGCTGGAAACTTGTCTTATTTAGGAGACCATAGAGCAGATAAGTTTGATTTGTAAAAGGATGGGTACTGCACAGTCTCTTCATGAGTCTTATGCTGATTAGCAGAGATGACCTCTAGAGATTGAGGTCGGGGATGAGGTTTTTCTATGTGTCACACTGAGGTTGGGACACAAGAGGATCAGATGATAGGGTAATATTTCTCCAAGTTACATCAGGCTGTTTGAGGTGTTGGAGATAGTTGGGCCGATTACCTATTGGTTGCAGTTAACATAGAGGTACCAGGCTATGCACAACATTTTCCACATTTCTCAGATTCAACGTTACTTTTCAGAACCGTCTAATGTTTTCTAAACCAATTACGTTGAGTTGGAAGTGGATGCATATTTCGAGGAGCATCCTATTTAGATTGGTGATCGATGTGTGATGGTTCTCTATGGCAGGTCTCTTCCTTGGGTATAGGTGATATGGCAGCACAGGCAAGTACAGGACGAGACTTGGGTGAGGGAGGTAGATGTATGATCGATGTGGTCAGAGCGGTTTAGGTTTCTTCTTCTACACCACCTTCCTAGAGAAATTCATGTATTAATTTCATTATGGGGGGATATATTTAAGAACCCGAAACTTTGTTTCAAGAATGTTTTTTTTATTCTGTAGTTTTTGAGAAAAGAGGAGTTTCTACGAATTTTTGAAGAACACGCCATGTACTTTATGAGTACACGTCGTGTACCCAGTTACCATGGGTAGCCGTGTGGTAGCCGGGTAGCGGCCTTGCACACGGCCATGTGGGGTGACCTAGAGGCTGCTTAAATGGGAGTATGGAAAAGGCATTTACACGTCGTGTATATCAAAATTAAACAACGTGTACATTCTTTTTTTCATTAATCTCACTGGGGTCACGTCTGACGGACAGAACCATCTCCTTCTCAACATAGATCGTCTAAGAGCACCGAGCGGCCTCAGATCATTGACGAGACCCTGACCAAGCATCCGTCCTCCGAAACAAACACCATCGGTTGCGTTGGAATCACATCGGTGATTTCTCTCTTCTCCTAGAACACCATCCCTTGTTTTATCTTCTTTTGCGAGTTATCGTGGGATGGAAGTTTTATATGTTTTCATAGATATATGTCTTCTTGAAGTGATTCAAGCCTTGTGGTTGAAGTATATTGATCCCCCAATATTGAGGTAGGTGGTTTGTGTCTTTATGTAGAAATTCTTGGAGTTTTATGTGAAAATTTTCCCAATACCCATGAATGGGGTATTGCACATTCACCGTTTTAGCCCTACTGTTTGCCTTCTTTTCTTGTATTCTTGAGTAGAGGTTATTGATTGTGAATAGGGTGATTTCTGAATGATTTGGATGTGTTTCCCATGCATGTTTTTCCTGTTTTAAACTTTGGGATTAGTTTTCCTGTGAGTCAGCTGTTTACTTTCCCAGGACTAGTATTATAGGATGGTGGCACTGTTGTTCTGATATGTTGTTATGAAGTTGAATTCTAGGCATGTAGTTCTTGACGTATTCCTTGGCCGATACGCAATGTTGTACTAGTTGATATACACAGGGCCGTGAGAACCAAGTGTAGTATAACATATGGAGAATTTACATAAGGGCTTCTGCATAGTGTCTTTTATAATTTACGATGTGAGACCACAGGGGGAATTGACGTTGACTGCTTCCTAAGAGATTCTACAGTTCCTCAACATGGGCTACAGGGGGAATGAGATGTTGAGTGCTTCCCCAGAGCGCCTTTAGTACCGATACGAGACTATCAGGAGAATTTACTGTGAGTTCTTCCCTAGAGAGTCTATAATTTAGCTGATCCAGTTTGGTAGGACTCTATGTGCTTCCTAGAGGGTTGGTTATATATTTTTGGTAGAAACATAGTGGATAAGCTGAGTTCACTTCCCAGAGGGTTACCTGTTCTGTTATCTACTTTGATTTTCTATTGTTTGATATTTGAAACTGTGGATTTCCAGTATTGAGTACTTCCTTGTTTACTTTTTATTTAATTTTACTTTCCATATACTCACTGAATATTAGGCACAAGTCTTGTGGTGGTTGCCTACTGGGATTTGTCTCACACCCTATTTGGGCCATGCTTTTGGTCCCAAAAAGATTATATTGTTGCAATTATAGAAAAGGGAAAGTTCCCTTCTACATTAGGTACCTGATTTGCTGTGGAGCTGGAGGGCATGGGACCAAGATATGGCTTGCGATGCTGAGAAGTTTATCTGCTTCTTTTGCACTTTGGTTTCGCACTATTGTATTCCACAATTGTGACTTTTTTGGCTATTTTAATAGACATATATATCATGAATCATTTTTTATATGTTCTCCAGTCTATAAATTCAGTTTTCTACTGTTACTGTAGTATGTCATTATTACAACTTCCACTATTGTATATTTTTTTTCTCTTCCATTGTGTTACTCTGCCAATGAGGGCATAGTTTCCCCACTATCACACCCAAGGCCCTCACTGCTTGTGGGTAGTATCTGGCGTTCAGGGAAATGTGCTTGAGGTCTTGAGACCAGCCGGGTACGGGGCGCCTCTGGGTTGCTTCCGGAACTAGGATGTTACAACCTCAGTAGTAGTGACATCTTATTCCCCTCTATGTTTATGTGGAGGCTATTGTTGAATTCCTCTGACAACCCTGGGATTTGGTATTCGGTTTTCAACATTTCTATGTTCCTTAAAATTGAACCACTGTACTACAGGATGAGTGATGATATGAACCTTTATATCGTCATCCACATAATTGGGATTCTTCATATCCCATCGACAGTTCTTATCTAGATTCCCATTTATTCCGCATTTGAATCATTTTGTGGTTCCCTTTAGATTGTTAACAGGATGTGTCATCCCACAATTTTGACATGTGGAAAATTCTGTCTTCTTTCCATCATGGGATTTAATTTCTGATCCACCCATAATACACTATATTTTCTACTTCGTGTCAGTAGTCCCATGAGACCATTGAGAGTGTCTGATCTCCATTTCATCTTGGAGGGCACAATGGAAAATCTCCTTATTACTATTGAAGTCTATAAAAACCAAAAAAAATTCCTAAACTCATCATTAGTCATCCAAAGAAGTGATCCACCATGATTTCAGTTTTTGTGAAAAAGATGAAGGCGTATATTGAATGAATTTTAATGTTTGGTTCATATACCCCGATAGACTCATCTTAATTATACTTATGTTAGAGGAACTCTCTTTATATAATGAGAGGGAGATTTTAGGCAAACTATTTATTAAATAAACATTCTTGGATTCATCCCACTAAATGGAATAATGTTCCTCAATGAAATTTTTATTTTTTATCTGTGTTTACCAATTATCACATTCATGAACAAAATGATAGACCACCAGATGTTTTTTTTATTCTTCTGAGAACTATAGGAAAAAAATATCTTTTCAATTGAGTTAATCCACTAATCTAGGAGGTGTGGATCATAAGATCCACTATACATGGGAGGGTTTTTTCGCATGAATGAATTGATGAAAACATTCTCTTTACATTGGAAGGAGGGCGTTCCAAATGATTCTCGTTATTATTCATAACCTGAGCCAACTGAGCATGTCCTATCATAATGTTTGGAGCACCCATTATTGTCATATTTGGCATATCATTTGTGAAATCGCCACATTGCCTATCATATTGATCATTGGAATGTGTTCTTCCATTTCCCACCATTAACTAAGAAATGTAATGTGAAATTATAGGCCTGAATAGATTACTAAAAATCATAATAAAATGAATCTTTTGAACATAAAAGGATATTTTTATAATGGAAAAGTATATCCTGACATCGGATTCCCTAGGTTCCAATCATGGTCATCCGAGATCTATTTCCTAACATATATTTTCATAAGTGAATTCTTTTCACCCTTAATAATTGTTCATAATGAGCTTATTAATTTACCAAAGCATATCCCCTTTGAGTTTCAAACTAGGTGCACAGTAAGCCCCATTTTCTTGTACTTGGTTATCCCAATTTTGGCCCGAAATAATTTGTCAGAGTTTTTACTTAAACATACACCTTTTCTTGAACCACGCCCACTTTTGTTATCCAAACATAAATTTATTTTCATGATAAACAACTTAATCTATATTTTTTTAAAAAAATAGGTATTTTTTCATATACATACCATTATCCCTAAGGTTGTTATTAAATTTATCTTGTCCTATTCTCCAAAAATAACTACACCTTCCTCTAATACAATCAATAGAGACCACATCCTTTTACCCATATCATTACAAGATTTCAAACATAATTATTTATCAAATTACAAGTCAATTATCATAAAGCCTAGTGTCATGGAAGACTATGTTCATAAAACTGAGGACATGTGACTATAAAATACATATCATTATTAATCATCCATTATGATCTCCTAAATTTCTTTGAGCCCGTACATATGAATAGGATAACAAGGGATAACATGAACAATGGGATGATATAAAAATCCGAGTAAGGGAATAAAAATATGAATAAATCGTAGGACATGGGTTAGAAGGCATAATGTATTGATATAAAAAATATACGGACATGATTAATGTAAAGACCCAAACCCATTAATTCAAAGCTGGTTCCTTATTAAATTACCTTAGATTGATTACAATAAATCCATATCCCATACGAATAAATAGTTTATTAGATTTGGAAATAGAGATAGATAAATATTTTCAACATTACTAATTTAAATGAGATACAACATATAATCTTTTTTGAGAACATCCAAAACTATAAGTTAAACCATTCAAGTCATTCATTTGGGGCCCTAGGACACCCTGAGAGGGGAGGGGTGAATCAGGGTGTCAAATTTTTCTTTTAAATGAATTATATTGTTCCAATTTTGTAGGAACTCATTAAACCTATAATACTGATGAGAACATAAAAAAATCACATGCCTAGAGACCACACAACAATTTTACCTGGTTCACCACAAAGGGCTACGTCCAAGGAGAATACACCAATGTGTGTTGGTCGTACATAATTCAACTAATTTTCACTATTTTGGGGATTACAAGATTCAGTCATAGTCACTCTGTGTCAGGAAAAATGTCTTTACATAGGTTCAAGGATACTCATTGTGTCCCTCAGATCACTTCCACCGACTCCACCTATCTCAATATCTCGAGAGAAGTCTAACTCCGTTTATCAACTTGATGGTTGCTTCAAAAGAATTGCACTAAAGTCTTTGTGTCAGTAAATCATGAGACATTTCATTAATCAATTTCATGAATAGAATCACATGAAAGCACTAATCACACACACCAGATATTGAATTGTCTGTCAGAAGCATTACACCACACTTGCACGCAATACCTCAACATGCGCACAGGAATTGGGAATTGTCGTGGAGGATGAATTTCACGCAAACCATAATTTCCATGCAACACTTATCTTTCACACAACAACCCCAATGTTTTCACTTGGTATTTTCATACTAAAGGATCACCTTGCACGTAGGATTAAAAATCTTGAATTCTTCCATGTGAAAATATTTCATGTGGTAGAGCAACAATATATTCGTCAATAAATTATTAAGTCTTCAATGGGGGTAACCACCTATTTATATTCCTCGATGACTATATGCACATATTTATGATTCATCTTTTTCTATGTTCGTAAGATTCTTCATGAGTACGCAAAACCCCTTTTGACGTCGCATTGGGCGTGTAAGATTCTTCCGTGCAACCTCATATTTCATGCACATTTAAGGATTGTGAACACTTGTTTAATTTTCCATATTATGACATTATAATCCCAAAAATTCTATTCACTCAAGTGTCTAAGACACTTACAATCTTGTGCACACATTCCGTTGAGAAACACACATTTCTCAATTTTCTGATTTTCAGGCCCAAAAATTTGTCAAACAATGGGAAATGACGCCACCCTAAATATTGTTCTCTACATGAAATTTATGAACCATTTCCTGTAAAACATCCTTAACTTATAATTATAATTGAAAACAAACACAAAACATACTTCACTCCAGGCATATAATGGAATTTGTTCCAGCAATTCATAAAAAAAATCCAAAATGTCCCAAGGAAATGAAAGATAAGAAAGGGGTGAGCTCATATTATATGTAAGGTTATGAAATACCAAGGAAGATATCATAAACATAAAAATTATTCATTTTGAATAACTAAAAACACATTCCTTTAAAAATTAACTTGTACACATTATGGCAGGAACACGAGCTGAATAAATAATTCCCTAATAAGGAATAATCATGGGAATTCTACTAGTCTAATAACTTCCTGAAATTTCAATTACTAGTTTTATAATGAGGAAAATTTATATGCATGACATTCTGAAATATACCATCAAGGCCTCATCCAATACATCTAATAATGATTAAGTCCTATACCAAAACCATATCTAAAAATGTCCAAGGCCTTATCCAAGTCTGTCTCTATTTGTCTCATGAGACCTACTGAAGCATAGAGGGGATATAAAGGGACCAAACCAACACATAAAAAGTCCAATTAGTTCCTCATATTAATGGGGATAAACATAGCATACATATTCAATCATATTTAATCTATCATAAGAAACATATATAACATTCCCGAAGCATAAACACTAAACTTTCATAGTAAATTAGTGAATGATTCCAAGAAAGCACATGAACAATCAAACTAATCCTAAACCATTAAATTAATAATGGTATATGTTATCAGGAAAATTTTTCCAAATAATACATAATAATCCATATGATTTTTAAATAAAATAGGATACTTTTTTTAAATCATAGATTAATTCATGAGATAAATACCCTATTACTTTGAAAAGAAGACTATTTTTTGGAAAAGAGCTTGTATAAAACCAGAAATTAATTAAAATAGTATTCTAATAATAAAATAATTTATTTTATAAGGATAATGGTTTCTAAAAGTAGATCATATAGTTCCCTATAAATTAGGTATGAATTCGAGATATACCATTGAGTCAGACTTGAATTTCGGGAAGAATTTTTGAACGAACCTTTTAAAACATATATTTACCCAAAAATCAATTTAGGATTCTGTTTGGTAAACATATATAGAACATTAAAACAAAATTTTTAAGTATTACATATTAATTAATAAGAATCTAATTGGGGTATGTTGATAATAAAAGTAACACGAATGAAAATGGAGGTTCGAGTGGAAACCCCATACCTTAAGTCTGAAGGTGTTCCTCACATGATATTAATGACTTGAATATTAAAATTTGGGATCATAAATTAATGATTATTTAACCTCCTATTTGTTTAATTTATATTTTGTAACAATATTAGGTTCATTCATGGCCTTTTTATGGGATAAGAGATTTAATTTCATTGTTTGGGAGTGGTTTCTTCCTTGGATTTCGTGATCTGTTTACTTATATTCATGTTTGGATAAACATGGAGAATAAGAATGGTTTTCTAGAACAGAAGTTGTATGTTATTACTGACAAACCATTATATTAAATTTTCATAAAATTCGTTAGGTTATTGGGAATGATGATGAATCATTATATAAAACATCATTGACAATTGGTTGGGTTAGTTTGTAGTTCTTGATAACAATAAACTAATTTTGATTTATAAATTCATATCATGTGTAAAAAAGGATTTTAGAACCTTAAATAATTTATAATACATATTCTACAATCATTTTAAACCATAAAAATGGTTTCATTACCAAAATTGAAGATGGTGATAGAAATTGAAAACTCGTCGTCCTTGAATGTGAAAAATTAACACATCTAAGATCGTGTTTTCATTTCTAGTATAAAAGAATTTGAAAGGGGGGATGATGAAGAATTAATACTTTACCTTAAAAAATTTATAGTGCATGTATGTTACCAGAGTAATCACAACATTTGGATCAAATTATTTGACGAAATAAAAAGAAAATAAATTAAGTTGAAATAAAAGAAATGAAAAGAGGAATTTACCTATTGAAGTAATCTTCCTTGGAGCCTCTTTTAGGGAGACCGTTTAGCCTTTTTATAAGACAAATGGCTACTAGACATGGGTAAATCTTGGTCGGATATTTGGGAAGAATTTAGGCATGTGACAAGGCTTGAGATGAGTGAATATAAGAGGTAGTGAGGGGAGGTGATTCCCATTATTTTTCCAAATACAATCAATAGTATTGTTTCATGATACCAAGAATAGTAATATGTGCATTTGAGTTTGAAAAAAGAGTTCTTACATCAACCATGATTCTAGGAATATTTAATTTAACTGATAATGTATATATACTCTATATTACCATATTTTACTGTTCATAAAAAATTCACGTATTTCATAAAAATACCAAAAATTCACCTTAACCATTTATCGACATGTAGAATTTAAAAATAAACTTAAATTTCGAAAAATAATTTTCTAAATATTATTAATTTAATTTTAAAATAAATTCATAATTTATTCGAAAAATATCAATTTTAAAACTATAATTCATTTTATATCACCTTGAAAAAATTATCAAGTACTCCTTATCATAAATCCTTAGGAAAATAAAATAGTAATATGATATATAATTCATAAGGGTCATATTACTATTCATAAGGGTATGTTACAATTCACCAAAAATTAAGTTTGTCTGATCAAAATCTAAATATCTTACTAAATACAATTGTGTAATTCCATTTTATAAATTCAAATCACAGAGGTGGAAAAATTATTTTTACTAGATAGGATTTAACAAATTTGTGTCTTGTAGAGACTCAGTTTTTCATGAATTAAATACTAATTTTTTTTTGCAAAATCTTATTTTGTTACATTATCCAGTCCTTACAAAAATTTCATTTTTGAAATTACCATAATTTTTACTGAAAAAAATATTTTGGTGGTTCTTCATCATAAGCTCCCCAATAACCCATGTATCCTCTTCAATTTTATGAATTTTCCAAATTAAATTTACTAGTTGAGTAATGTGATTCTTCAACACTTGTTCTTTAGTGTCCAGAATCTGAATAGGCTCTTTATAATATGATATGTGAGATTCCAATTCTATTCCTTTAGAAGTGAGGACATGTGTTGGGTCTAGCATGTACATTATTATCAATCAAATATGGAACAAATTTTGTACTATAGTTAGGATATTTGATATACACAAATGATATTAAATAGCTTCAATTTTCTCTATAATTTCAAAAGGGCCAATGTACCTACAGATCAATTTCTCTTTATTCCCAAATCTTATAACACCCTTAAATAGAGATACATTTAAGGAAACATGATCTCTCACTTGAAACTCCAAATCCAACATTAGATTATCATCATAGCACGTTTTTATTCTTTGAGCTACTTTGATATGGCCTTGAATATTCATTACCTTCAATGTTGTTTCCTCCATAATATCTGGTCCCATAATCTTCCTTTATCCAATTTCATCCCAACAAGTTTGTGTATGACATCTCTTTCAGTACAATTCTTCATATAGTGCCATTAGAATTGTTCAATGGGAACAATTATTATATGAAAACTCCACTAAAAGTAAATATTTATCCCACATACCATTAAATTCATGTTAACATGATCTCAACATGTCCTATAATGTTTGTATTGTGCTTTCTGATTTCCCATCAATTTGTGGGTGATAAGTAGTACTCAATCATAAATCAATATCTTGAGAATTTTAAAGAATTTTCAATAATTTCGATGTAAATTATGTATCATGATCTGAATAAATTTAGATAGGTGTTCCATGGAGTCTCAAAACATCATTTATATAGAGTTTTTCAAGGAACTCCTGTGGAAAATCCAAACTTATAGAAAGCAAATGTGCAGATTTGATAAGTTGATAAAAAAATTATCCATATTGAATCATTCTTTCTCAGATTTTTGGGTAATGTTGTGAAAAAATACATGTTGATGTCATCCATTTATATGTAGGAATAGGTATAGGATTCATGGGTCCTCTTGGATATTGTATTCCAGATATCACTTGGTAAGAGAGTAAACATCATGATACATAATCAGTAATTTCCAACTTCATATTGTCCCGCCAGAAATGTTCCTTCAAATCTTTGTACATTTTAGTGATACTAGGTTTTATAGAGAAATTAAAGATATGATATTCCGCCAATAACTCCCTTTTCATATCGAGTATAGTGGGTGCACATATCCCCTTCCCAAATTTCATAATTTCATCTTCACAGATGAAGTTATCCAACTTCCCATCTTTCACAGTGTTGATTTTCGTTTGAAGATTCTCATCATCAGACTATGAATATTTAAATCTTTTCAATAATGACTGTTGGGAAACCATTTAAAAAGTTAGTGACATTTCTTCTTCATTGATAATTCCTATATCCATCCCCACTATATCCATGTACATATGATCCTTTTCAATCCTCATTTTGTTGATAACTTCTTTATCCTTCCTTCCCAATGCATCAACTACCTTTTTTTCCTTTCCTAGGTGGTAGTGTATGGAACAATCATAATCAATGAGTAGTTCGATCCATCGACGTTGCCTCATGTTGAGTTCTTTCTATGAAATGATATATTTTAGACTCTTTTGATCTGTATATACCTCACATTTCTTCCATATAGGCAATGCCTCTATATCTTCATAGAAAATATTACCAATGCTAAAACAATATCATGAGTACGATAGTTTTGTCCATGAGTTTTTAACTTTCATGACACATATACAATAATTATATCATTCTTCATAAGGACACAACCATGTCATTTCGTTGATTCATCACTATAGATCACAAACCCATCATTCCCCGATAGAAGTGTTAGGATTAGTGTATTCACTAATATCTTTTTAAATTCTTCGAAAAAATCATCACATTCATTTTTTATATGAATTTAACCCCTTTAAGTTTAATCTTGTTCATTGGGTTGGATAAATGGGAAAGGTTCTTAACGAAATGCCTATAATATCCTGCTAAACCCATAAAACAATATACCTCGGTTATATTCATTGGAGTAGACCATTCTTGCACAACATTTGACTTTAGAGGATCAACATATATTCCATCCTTAGAGACAATGTGGCCAAGAAAAGAAACTGATTGAATCCAAAATTTACACTTTCTAAACTTCCCATATAATTCATTTCGTAGAAGAGTCTTCAGAATAGTGTGCAAGTGATTTTCCTAATCATCGTAGCTTTTGGATTATAGAAATATATCTAAATAAACACCACCACAAATTCATCAATATTTTCCTTGAAGAATGTATTCATTAGATCCCTGAAAACAAATGGTGTATTATTCATTCCAAAAGTATCTACTTTAAACTCATAATTCCCAAACCCAGTTTGAAATGTTGTTTTGGGAATGTCTTTATTCCTCACAAGCAACTGCTTATGTGCAGATCGAAGGTCAACATTCACAAAATATTGAGTTCAATGAAGTTGATCAAATAAATATTCAATGAGAGGTATGTGATACTTGTTCTTTATTGTAATGGCATTCATCTCCCATTACTCAGAGCACAACCTCATAGATGCATCTTTTTTATGAAGGAAAAGAATAGGGGCTCCCCATGTAGATACACTTGGGTGAATAAATCATTTATAACTCAATTCCTCTAGTTTTTTCTTCAGTTACAATAATTACACAATGGAAATTCTATAAGGGGTCTTTTATATGGGCCTTGAGTTAGTAATTAAGTAAATATAAGACTCAAGTTCCCACTCTATAGGATTTCCACATTAATCCTATCGAAACACATAAACAGATTGTTTCACAATATATATGTTATCTATTAGAACATTCCATTACTTATCCATTGTAATGTATTCCCCTCCTCCTCAATAAATAAATTTAGTAGAGCTATTAGGGTGTGTCTAGATGAGAATTCGGTGGTGATGTTATTTCCCTAAAGATAATGGATTCCATATCATCTTAAAAATTGTAACCTCTATCTTCCCACAGTAAATTTTCGCATTATGGTTCGAAATAAAATCCATACCAAAGATTATATCAATTTAAATCATGGGTATGACAGTAAAATTATCAGATAAAGCATATTTATATGCCATTATGGGGACTTCTGAAACCACATTGTTGCAATGATACTTCTCTTCAGAGTTTTGAATGATAACTCCCCTATTAAATCAAACTGTAAATATTTACGTTCCATAAAAAAATAGGAATATATGAAAGAATGTGAGATAAAAAAATACAATAATTCATTGGCTATGTTTGAGGAAATGATTAAATTACCTACCACCATGTCATTAGGAACTTCAATATCAGCAGATGGGATCGCGTAAGCTTGTCCATGCTCCCTTGGCCTTTTCTAAGGCACGTTTCCACGATGCATTGAGAATTCATTAGCATAGTGTCCCATCACCCTAAAATTATTGAATTGAACATTAATATATTCATTATTCCCCTGAAAACACCTGCATGATGGACTTTCTATCCACACTTGTAGAATACCCATTTTCTTTTAAGCAGGTTCCATGATGTTTCCTTCCATAATTTTCATAGGGTGGAAAGTCAACTCTTCCCTTCCTCCCAATTTACTTATTTACATTTCTATAGTTTTCAAAAACCCTATTCTTCTCATGAATTCCATTAAATTCATAAGACTTAGAGAACTCCTTTTCCGTCTTGATACCACATGAGACTATATCTTCGTGTGATGAGAATGTTTAGAAGACCAATGCTCGTAAGACGAATGGATTTTGGATATCAAATAATTGATCAATCTTACTCCATGTATTGCATATACAGTTCATAGAATCCCTTAATAGCCTTGTGAAGTTGGCTTCATACTTTAAAACATATTCATATTCCATTTGCCTCAAAATCAGAAAATTATTTTCTATATCCACTCACTTTTCATGAGGAAATTATCTCTCTATGAAAATTTATTTAAATTCATTTTATTCCATGTTATATAACTCTTCCACTTCTTTGTGTTTTGAATTAGTGACAACCATTGATCATCATCTCATGATAGATGATAAACATCCAAGAAAACCTCTTACCTTTCATTACTTAACAATGGTAGTAATATATTCTACAATGAACTAATCCAATGATCCGCTATGAATGGGTTTGTAGTCCCATTAAATGTTGGAGGTTGTTGTCACATAAAGAAATCTACCATAGCTCCTCCATGTTGGGGATCCAGATGCTCCATATGGGTATGGTTATTGTTCATAACCTAAGTATTTTTTCCCAGTATAGTTATAAGTTTCTCCGCAGCAGTCGCAGCTCCAGAGCCATGTTCTTTATCTTACACATGAGGGAAGTTCCTACATAGGGTACACACATTCATACGGTTTCCATTCCTTCCACTAGGTTTCATTTCTAAATAATGGAATACACTAGATTATGTTATGAATCCTAAATTACTATATCAACATTGAAAAATTCTCAACATAAATTGAAATACAATACATGGATAATCCCATAATCCTAAACATGGTTTATTTTTAGGAAAATTTGACATTAAAATCCTTCATAATGTATTATAATTAAAAAGTGAATTATCCAAAGCATATCCCCCAGGAGTGTCCAACCATGTGTGTAGTAAGTCCTGTTGTCATCTACTAGGATACCCTAGGTCAAACCCAAAACTCCTTATCAGTGTTTTCAGTCATAGGTACATCTGTGCTAGTCCCACACCAACTTTTAGTATCCAAATAGTGGTGGATTTTCTAGAAATATACACATAATCTATTCCTTACAAAAAATTCATGGATTTACTATTTTCCCTAATAGACTATAATTGGAGTCTGTTCCCTAATCTTCATTTTCTAAATATAGTTTCTAGGTTTTCTACTAAACTTCCAATGATACAAACTGTAAAGACCCAACCCCAATTCCCTAAAGCTGGTGCCATATTAAATTACATATTCTTGATTACAAGAAAGATGTATCTTGAAGGAAGGAATAGTTTAGTAGATTTTGAATGCCAGGTAAATACATAATTTCAATATTACAACATGAAATGAAATACATCCTACATGTTTTATTGGGAACATCCAAAATTATAAGTTTATCAATAAAAGACATTCATTATAAACATTTTCATGTCCTAATAAAATGAATGCTAAGAAAGGGGTGAGCTCAAACACACAATAAGGGTTATCAATACAGTGGAATATATAATAAACCTAAACGTTAGGCATGGTGAATATGTAAAAACACATGCCTGTAAAAATGAAATTGAACACATTATGTCCGGAATAAGAGCTGAATAAATAATTCCATAATAAAGAATAATCATGGGTATTTTACTAGACTAACTACTTCATTATCATTAAATTACAAGTTTCATAGTGAGGGATATGCATTTTCCTGACATTCTGAAACAGACCATCAAGGCCTCTACCAAGACATCTAAAATGATTAAGGCCTCGACCAAAATGATACCTAAAAATGGGAAAGGCCTTGGACAAGTCCATATATATTTGTATCACGAGTCTTACCGATGCATCAAGGGGATATAGTAGGCCCCACCCATAACATAATATTTCCAATGAATTCCTCATATAAATGGGGATAAGCATAAACAACATATACATTCATATAGAAACAAATATATGAAAATTAAATAACATTCCCTGCGAAAAAACAATAACCATTCAGAGTAAATTGGTGAATGGTTTTAATATAGCACATCAACAGTCAAACTAATCTTAAACAATTATATTAAATTTGGTATATGATATCACAATTATTAATCTCAATAATACAAAATAATCAATAGGATTGTTGAACCACATGACGATACTCTTATAAAATCATTGAGTAATTCTTGAGATAAATACTCTTTTACATTGACCATAAGTGTTCTATTAGAAAAGTGATTATATATATCAAGAAAAAATGAGGTAGTTTTTTCATAAGAAAATGATTGATTTAAGAAAGGTAATTTTTTCTAAAAATAGATCATAGTGTGACATTGAAAATAGGAAATAATTTGATAAATTCTCTAGAGTCAGGCATGTATTTTGCGAAGAATTTTTGAATGATCATTTTAAAATAGGTAATTTCCCAAAAATGAAGGTATGAATCGGGTAGGTACTATATCATCCCATCTTTTTATAACATAAACATTCATTACATTACACAAAACTGAGGATCTTTAAGGTTTAGTGTCTTGGAAACCAGGAAATAATACATGAAAACAACATAAATCATTCTTCTTAAAAACATGAAAGGATTCTCCTTAAGTTCATCCTAGGTTCATTACTGCATCTCATAACCTGGGGACATACATCAAATAAAAGGGTGTGCATAAGGCCTAGTAAGGGAAACAAGAGAAACATTTTACATGTGAACTTGAGATACTTCAATAAGGTCATGAAAAGAACATTAAGGCATGATAAAGAAATCATGAGATATATCATAATAAAAATCACATTTTTCATAACTTGTAGATGTGGCTACAACATTTAATATTGAAAATAATTTCGTTTACCCAAGGTCCATCCACAAGGTGTCATTAAAAAATACCAAGGTTATTCACCAAGGTATCAGTCCAAAAAGTCATCTCTAGAGATTAAGTCTTTACCCAATTCATTAGAGCGCTATCTGGGCGCACCCTTGAAATTCCTTTATTATCATGTGAGCCACATATATAATAATCAATAATTTCATAAATAACCCATATAGCATAAAATAAATTGGTTTCATTTCATAATCATAATTTTTTAAAAACTGCTTTAAAGACATGATCTTTATGTCACTTTAAACCCACAGACAGGGAAAGAAGGTTTCATGTATGTAAATCCCACAATTTAAAATTGGAAATTCTGATATATATGTGAATAAACCTGTAGAAAAAAGAGCTTTGAGTATTCACTTTATGACATTTTTTTTTTGAGAAAATAGAGGGGCATTTTGAGACAAAAATTCTGCAGCATAACGGCAATGTTTTAGTGTTTTAGAAAACATTGAAAAGAGAGGGGACATGGGTAACCCACTCATAAATGATCAATATAACAGAATAGGGACAAAATATAAAGAAGATATGAACATGGTAATGAAATTTGAAAGACATACCATATGAAATGAAAAACATGGAAGTGAGACAAAAATAAGATTTCTCTTATGAAAATTCGGCAGCCTAACGGCGTACCTTAAACTTCAATAAAAATGAATTGACGAGATAAAATAGGGTCTCTCAGAATATGATCATATAAGATCAGTATGATAGGTATAGATATCATACCTCAACATAAAAAAAGGAACTTTAAATATTTTAAATGATAATAGAACTTGAAAATGAGAAGGGTGAAAGAATCCCTTAAATATTTGGCAGCCTAACGGCGTCAGTTAAACTTTCATAAAACGAAATGATGAGAGTAAGAGGGGATATCTCATCATATAAAAATGAAAAGGGAAATAATAGGAATATAAAATAACATCCTCCCACATAATAACATGGATCATAAAAGTAATGACATAAAAGAGATTACTTGAAAAGAAAGAGAGAGGTCGGATCCCTTACCTTAAACGTAACTCTTAAAACTCAAAGGTTGGGGCCTTGAGAGGCTTGAGGGCACCGTTGGAGGACTCATTGGGAGGTAAGGAGACCATAAATTCGTTGATAATGATTTTGGAGTCCAAATGATGAGATAATGGCTTGGTATTTATAGGGAAAGTGAGGGGACAAGGCATTAATGGCCAAGGGACACCTCACAAGTGGTTTTCTCAAAACCATGTGCTCTCCCATGATATTTCCCATGAAGTTAGGCCACATGGGGCCCCCAATACAATAATTAATAACCTTTTGTTGGAAAACCCTTAAACTATCTCATGACATCACTATGACATAGCTATGATGTCATTAAACATACTGAAACCCTAAAACTGCTTTTTTTACTATTCACTGAAAATTCATCTTTCTCAGAAAAATCCAAAACATTCATCTTAACAAAATATCGATGCTCTTATTAGAAATATGAACTACATTTTATAAAAATAATTTTCTAAATATTTTAATTTAATTTTTAAATAAAAACACTATTCACCGAAAATTCGTTTTTTCAGAAAAAAACCCAAAAATTACCATAACATAATATTGGTGCTCTGAGTTCAAAAATAAAGTCCATTTTATAAAAATATTTTTCTAAATATTTTTAATTTAATTTTTTTTAAAACCCTATTCACCCCAATTAAACTAATACTTGACTAATAATTTATGAAACTGTTATTTACCCATTTTATTGAATCTCATTACTTAATCTCAGTGTCTAAATTATATTAAAACTTTCTTTGAGTGAAATTACAAATCCATTTTGTCACATTACTAATCCTAAGCGTAAAATCACTATTCATAATTTACTATTCATCAAAGATTAAATTGATCTTATTAGACTCCAAATTCCATACTGAACACGTTTGCAGAAAACCATTTTTTGAAAATCATTACACATCCTTAATTATTTATGGTTAACAAAATTATTTTAAAATATCCTTTTTTCAAAATTCATCAATAAAATACATCCTAAAATTATCCAGACATTTGAAATTTCACAAACATCACTAAAGGAAGAAATCTCAATTCATTCATCCCAAAGGATTACACAAAGAAGTTAGGGTCTCGTCACATAGCCCCTTATAACACCGGCATATGACCTAAGTGTAAGGTGTGCTATGGTGAGAGAATCTGAGTGAGGCTCAGATAACATTGCCCTAGTAGTAATCTCTACAATCTTGAACTTCTCCCATAGGCGTTTCCGGTCACGCTTGACACGCTAGAGTTCGGCATGGGCTAGGTCCAAACCGAAGCCCAAAGATGCCACCTCCTTCCCAAGCTCTGATAAGTGGGCTTCATAAGGTTCAAGTCTACTGGATGAAGCCATCGACTCCTCTTTCTGTATTAACCATTAACATCTCTATTAAATCATTAAGAGTAAGTTAATATAGTACTCAAAAATATTGGGTCACGACATTCTTCCCCCCTTAAGAAATTTCATCCCTGAAATTTATACTTGAGGCCTAGTCGAAAAGGTGAGGGTAGTTTTGCTTCATCGTTTCCTCAGGCTCCCAAGCCGCTTCTTCATATTTATGATTCCTCCACAACACTTTCACAAGGTGGGTAGTCTTGTTTTGTAGAACCTTGTCTCTATGGTCTAAGATCTCCACTGGACACTCCTCATAAGAGAAGTCATGTTCCAGTTGTACCACCTCTGGGTTCAGTACATGCGAAGGGTCAGGTATGTACTTCCTCAAGAGAGATACATGGAAGAAATTATGAACATGAGATAGGTTCGGTGGAAGTGCTAGACGATAGGCCACTTCTCCTATGAGATCAAGGATTTCACAGGGGCCAATATACCTAGGGATGAGCTTCCCTTTCTTCCCAAACCGCATGACTCTCTTCCTTGGAGAAATTAGAAGGAAGACTTTGTCGCCAACACCAAACTCCATGTCCCTTCGACGATTGTCAGCAAAGCTCTTCTACCAACTCTAAGCAGCATTTTTGTGTTGTTGGATGGCATGAACATGTTCTATCATCTCTTGCACCAGATCATGCCCAAGAAGCTTTCTCTCACCAGTTTCATCCCAACAAGTAGGATTTCTACATCTCTTTCGATACAGAGCTTCATAGGGTGCCATATGAATACTCGAATGGAAGCTATTTTTATAGGAGAACTCAACTAATGGGAGGTGATTATCCCATCCACCTTTAAATTCTATTGAGAATAATCTCAGCATGTCTTTAAGTGTTTGAATAGTCCTTTCAGATTGGCCATCAGTTTGAGGATGATAGGGCGTACTAAAATTCAATTGAGTATTCAGAGCTTGTTGAATTCTTCTCCAGAATTTTGATGTGAATCTTGGATCACGATCAGACACGATGGATAGTGGTACCCCATGCAGCCTCACCACTTCCATTACGTATATCTTGGAATGTTGATCTAGAGAGAAATCTTCCCTAATAGAGATAAAATGGGCGGTCTTGGTGAGACGGTCCACAATAACCCATATCGCATTGTTTCCTTTGGATGTTTTCGGGAGACCAGTTACAAAGTCCATTGTGATATTATCCCACTTCCATACTGGTATGGGTAGCGGTTGTAATACCCCTTTAGGAAGTTGTCGTTCTGCCTTTACTTGTTGACACACCAGGCATCTTGTAGTGTAATCAGCAATCTCCTTCTTCATGTTATCCCACCAATAATGATCACGAAGGTCTCTACACATTTTAGTGCTTCCTGGATGTATATAGAAAGTAGAGCTATGAGATTCATCCATCAGTTCATTCTTTATCTCCGGAATAGATGGAACACATAGTCTTGTACAAAATTTCAATACACCTTCTTGATCAATATTGAAATCAGGGAACTTCCCATGTCTAGTTTTACTAGATCTTTAATCAAGGGATCTCCTAGGATCCTCATTGTTGCCAGAACAACAGGGTCTTTCTTTCTTAACGGATTCGCAACTTTGTTTGCTCTTCCAGGGGGATAATGAATTGAACAATCATAGTCTTTAATAAGCTCCAACCATCTCCTTTGTCTCATGCTCAATTATTTCTGTGTGAAAATATACTTTAGACTTTGATGGTCAGTGTATATATCACATTTCTCCCCATAAAGATAGTGCCTCCATATCTTTAGACCAAAATCAACTACCGCTAGCTCTAGATCATGCGTATGATAATTCTGCTCATGAACCTTCAACTATCGAGATGCATAAGCAATTACCTTTTCATTTTGCATGAGGACGCACCCAAGCCCTTTTAGAGATGCATCTCTAAAAATACGAATCCTTCTCTGATAGAGGGTAGTGTTAACACAGGTGCAGTAACCAATCTCTTCTTCAGCTCTTGGAAATTTTCCTCGCACTCCTTTGTCCAGATGAACTTAACCCCTTTTCGAGTCAAATTTTTCAGTGGATTAGAAAGCCGTGAAAAGTTTTTCACAAACCTCCTATAATATCCCGCTAAACCAAGGAAACTATGAATCTCAGTTACTGTTTTGGGTTAAGGCCACTCTTCCACAACCATTTTCTTTGCAGGGTTAACCAAGATTCCTTCATTGGTTATGATGTGCCCCAAGAAAGCCACTTGTTGTAACCAAAACTCACACTTACTGAACTTTCCAAAGAGCCACTCCTTCCGTAGAGTTTTCAAAATAACCCTACGATGATCTTCATGCACCTCACGAATTTTTTAATATATCAAAATATCATCAATAAAAACTACCATAATGTTATCAAGGTAGTCCTTAAAGACTCTATTCATCAAATCCATGAAAATAGCAGGAGCATTAATCAATCCGAATGGCATAACAGTAAACTCATAATTCCCATATCTTGATCGGAAGGCAGTCTTTGGAATATCTTCCTCTTCACCCTCAGTTGATGATAACCAGATCGAAGGTCAATCATAGAGAAGAATTGAGCCCCACGATGTTGGCCAAAAAAATCATCAATTCATGGAAGAGGGTATCTGTTCTTCACTGTGATCCCATTCAGTTCTCTATAATCAATGAATATCTGCATTGATCCATCCTTCTTCTTCTAAAAGAGAACTGGTGCCCCCCAAGGAGACACACTCGGTCGGATAAACCCCTTCTCCAAAAAGTCTTGGAGTTGTTTCTTTAACTCTTCTAGATCCACATTTTCCATTCTATACGGGGTCTTTGATATCGGTTGTGGTCCAGGTATGAGTTCAATGGAGAACTCTACCTCTCTTTCTGGGGGAGGTCCAGTTAACTCCTCATGAAATACATCCTTATATTCCTGAACAATTGGAACATCTTCTATCTGTATTCTTCCTTTTCCTTCTTCATCAGAACCGATTAACTCCATAAAGAAAGCTATAGGAGGTGCTACTAGATAGGGATCAATTCGGGATATCTCTCATTGGAAGATAACTATAGGTCGTTTATTCAAGACTACTGAGATTTGTGATAATATTGTGCTCACTAAAGTAAACACTAGAGTCTCTAAACACTGTTGATGCATGGATAATCCCACTTGGAGTCTTAACTGACAACTCTACCTCAAGCAATTTGGGGATTGATTCTATATTCTTTACAAACATGGAGGAAATAAAGGAATGCATAGAACCAGAATCAAACAAAGTAGTTGCTAGTTTTGAGAGGACAACAAGAGTACCTGCTACCACATCATTCAGAGCTTCAACTTTAGTTGTTGTGATTGAAAATGCACGACCTTGCTCCCCTGGCCTTTGCTGAGGTTGATGGTGATTCCCCTCCACTGCCCTTTGATTTGGACAGAGATTAGCATAGTGCCCAAGGTGTCCACACTTGAAGAAATGGACTTCGGGTAAAGCCAGAACCATCTTTCCTCTGTCGTTAGTGTTGGGGAGTTAAGGCTTCACCTCACAACGACAAATCCGAGCAATATGGCCTCCTCTTCCACACTTGTAGCACTTGCCACTTCCGATCAAGAAGTTCCCTGGATGCTTCTTCCCACATTTATTACATGTGGTGATTTTCATTTTCTTTCCACCTCTTCCCTGATCAAAAGTCTTCCCTAAACTGGGCTCCAACGATCTCTTCTTTTCATTTGATTTATGAGACCACTTTTTCTCACCACACTCTAGCTCGACTTTCATTGCACTCCGCACGATCTCCTCATAGCTATCGTAGTCCCGGTTTGCTAAATTCTTCCACAGATGAGGTCTCAGTCCACCAAAAAATCTATCAACCTTCCCACTTGGATCCATGACAAAGCTAGAGGTATATCATGAAAGTCGGGTGATGTTCATCTCATAGCTTCCGACAGATTCGTTCTCATTCTGCTTCAGCTCGAGAAACTCTTTCTCCATTCTCATTCTCATGGAACGAGGGAAATACTTATTAAAGAATATTCCATAGAACTCTTCCCACTCCATAGCTTCCATTTCTCCTCTAGGCTTCGTGTTTTTGACCAGTGACCACCACTGATAAGCTTCTCCCTCTAGGCGATAAAGAGCAAGGGTGACTTTTTCTTATTCCGAACAAAGGAGTACATAAAAGATCTTTTCAATGGAGCTTATCCATTTTTCCACTACCAAAGGGTCAGTAGATCCACTGAATGATGGTCGTTGTTGACACATGAAGGACTCAACAGAATATTGTTGCCTTGGTGGTGATATCAGCCTCTCATCTTGATTCAAGTTATTACTCATAACATGAGTCCGTTGGTTCATCATTCGCATGAATGTTTCCATTCTGGCTTCCATCGGAGGGCCTTCAGCACATGGGGCATTGTGGTCACCATCTGCATGGTTTCTTCTATTTCCCGCCATTTTCTAAAAGAATAACACTTTAGTGAGAAACTTATTTCATTTATGAATCTTTTAACTAAGACTTCATTCTTAGACAATTACATTTCTCTATAATTCCTTCATAATGGTTTATAAAAAGGTTGTGATTAACCAAACATATCCCTCGGGAGTGTCGTAACCAAGAGTGCAGCAAGTCCCGTTATCGTGCACCAGTTCCCATTCGAGCCTAGCTCAAAGCGGTTTTTTCAGGTTTTACCCCTATTTACATCTGTGCCAGAGCCGCCTCTACCTTCTCGTATCCAGACAGGGATGTATTTGTTTGATAAACCACTTACTCAATACTTACCAAAATACCAGGAAGTTTTCCTATATTTAATCTTTTATATATAATTCTTCCTAATGTTTTTATATACTAATTTCCACAAATAACTAAACCATCCTTTGATACCAACTATAGCATCACTTCTATTTATAACATAATCTTTCATTACATTACAAAAAACTGAGGATCTTTAAGGATTAGTGTCTTGGAAACCAGGAACATAATACATGAAAAAAACATAAATAATTCTTATTAAACACTTTAAAGGCTTCTCCTTAAGTTAATCCTAGGTTCACTACTGCATCTCATAACCTGAGGACATACATCAAAAGAAAGGGTGAGCCGAAGGCCCAGTAAGGGAAACAAGAGAAACATTTTACATGTGAACTTGAGATACTTCAATAAGGTCATGAAAACAACTTTAAGGCATGATAAAGAAATCATGAGATATATAATAATAAAAATAACATTTTTTATAACATGAAGATGTGGCTACAAAATTTAATATTTACAATCATTTCATTTCGCCAATGTTCATCCCCAAGGTGTCATTAGAAATTACCAAGGTTATTCACCAAGGTATCAGTCTAAAAAGTCATCTCTAGAGATTAAGTCTTTACCCAATGCATTGAAGCGCTATCTGGGTCCAACCTTGACTTTTATTTATTATCATGTGAGCCACATATAACATATTCAATAATTTCATAAACAACCCATATAGCATAAAATAAATGGGTTTCATTTCATAATCATAACATTTTAAAAACTGCTTTAAAGACATGATATTTATGTCACTTTGAACCCACGGATAGGTAAAGAGGGTTTCATATTTGTAAATATGAGAATTTAAAATAGAAAATTTTGATATATATGTGAATACCTCTGTAGAAATAAGAGCTTTGAGTATTCACTTTATAACATAAAATAATTTTGAGAAAAGACAGAGGCATTTTGAGATGAAAATTCTGCAGCATAACGGCTATGTTTCGGGGTTTTAGAAAACATTGAAAAAAGAGGGGACATGGGTCACCCACTCATAAATGATCCATATAACAGTATAGGGACAGAATATATAGAATATATGAACATGTTTATGAAATTTGAAAGACATACCATATGAAATGAAAAACATGGAAGTGAGACAAAAATAAGATTTCTCTTATGAAGATTCGGCAGCCTAACGACGTCACTTAAACTTCAATAAAAATGAATTGAAGAGAAAAAATAGGGTCTCTCATCATATGATCATAAAAGATAAGTATTTTAGGTATAGAGATCATACCAAAACATAATAAAAAGGAACTTTAAAGATTTTACATGAAAATAGAACTTGAAAATGAGAAGGGTGAAAGAATCCCTTAAAAATTCGACAGCCTAACGACGTCACATAAACATTCATAAAACGAAATGATGAGAGTAAGAGGGGATATCTCATCATATATAAATGAACAGGGAAGTAAGAGGAATATAAAATAACATCCTCCCACATAATAACATGGATCTTAAACGGAATGACATAAAAGAGATTACTTGAAAAGAAAGAGAGAGGTCGGATCCCGTACCTTAAACGTAACTCTTAAAACTCAAAGGTTGGGACCTTGAGAGGCTTGAAGGAACCTTGGGAGAACTCCTTGGGAGGTAAAGAGACCAGAACTTAGTTGATAATGATTCTGGAGTCCAAAGGATGAGAGAATGGCTTGGTATTTATAGGGAAAGTGAGGGGACAAGGCATTAATGGCCAAGGGACACCTCACAAGTGGTTTTCTCAAAACCATGTGCTCTCCCATGATATTTCCCATGAAGTTAGGCCACATGGGGCCCCCAATACAATAATTCATCACCTTTGGTCGGAAAACCCTTAAACTATCTCACGAAATCACCATGACATAGCTATGATGTCATTAAACATACCGAAACCCTAAAACTGCTTTTTTTACTATTCTCTGAAAATTCAGCTTTCTCAGAAAAATCCCAAAATTTCACCTTAACCGAATATCAATTCTCTTATTACAAATATGAACTCCATTTTATAAAAATAATTTTCTAAATAATATTAATTTACTTTTTAAATAAAAACACTATTCACCAAAAATTCATTTTTTCAGAAAAAACCCCAAAAATTACCATAACATAATATCGGTGCTCTGAGTTCAAAAATAAATTCCATTTTATAAAAATATTTCTCTAAATATTTTTAATTTAATTTTTAATTAAAAAACACTATTCACTCCAGAAAAACTAATACCTGACTAATAATTTATGAAACTATTATTTACCAACTTTATTGAATCTCATTACTTAATCTAGGTGTCTAAATTATATTAGAACTTTCATTTAGTGAAATTACTAATCCATTTGGTCACATTACTAATCCTAAGCGTAAAGTCACTATTCATAATTTACTATTAATCAAAGATTACGTTGATCTTATTAGACTCCAAATTCCTTACTGAACACTTTTGCAGACGACCATTTTTTGAAAATCATTATACATCATTAATTATTTAAGGTTTACACAAATATTTTAAAATATCCTTTTTTTCAAAATTGATCAATAAAATACATCCTAAAATTATCCGGACATTTGAAATTTCACAAACATCACTAAAGGAAGAAATATCAATGCATTCATCACAAAGGATTACACAAAGATGTTAGGGTCGCATCACATAGCCCCTTATAACACTAGCATATGACCTAAGTGTAAGGTGTGCTATGGTGAGAGAATCTGAGGGAGGCTCAGATAACATTTCCCTAGTAGTAATCTCTACTAACTTGAACTTCTCCCGTATGCGTTTCCGTTCAAGCTTGTCACACTGGAGTTCAGCTTGGGCTTCGTCCAAAGTGAAGCCCAAAGATGCCACCTCCTTCCCAAGCTCTGATAAGTGGGATTCATAAGGTTTGAGTCTACTAGATGAATCCATCGACTCCTCTTTCTGCATTAACCATTAACATCTCTATAAAATCATTAAGAGTAAGTTAGTATACTACTCAAATAGATTGGGTCGATACAGGTACACATATATAGAACTTTCAAACATTATTTATGTACAGTAAATATTAATTAAAAAGAATTTAATTCATGTAATTAGATAATAAATGCACCCAAATGAAAATGGATGTTCTTGTCGAAAACCATTACCTTAAGTATGATGTTTTTTCTCACATGATCTTAATGAAATTAATTATCAAATTTAGGTTCACAAATAAATTATTATTGAACCTAATATACATTTAATTGATTTAGAATAACCATATTGGGTTCATTTATAGCCTTTTGATGGGTTAAGAGATTCAATTTCATTGATTGGGAGTGTTTTCTTCCATGGTTTTGATGATTGGTTTACATATATTCAGGTATGAATAAAAATGTAGAATCAAAATGGTGGTCCAAAATAGAAGGTGTATGTTATTATTCCAAAACATTATTATTACATGGTAATAAAATTCATTTGGTTATTGGGAGTGAATATGAATAATTATATAAAACTTCCATGACAAATTTTGTGGATTTTTGGCAGATCTTGATCACAACGAACTCATTGTCAAACAAACTGTATTTTTTTATTAAAGACACAACCCATAAAAAACAAAGCTGGGGAAGGGGAAAAAGAACAACTGAGGTGGTCTAAAATAGTGGAGACCCAACTGGACCCCCCTAATTAGCACCAACCCTTCTGAATCAATATCATAAATACTTTGAAAACACACAACATTTGTACCTTGATCCTCCACATTCAGGGAAGCAAAATATTCCGCGACTCTATTGCCATCTCTCCAAATATGAGGCAGCCGCACACAATTGTTGCCGATCTATCTCAGGAATTTTGTTAAAATATAAGCAACCGACTAGGGAGGAGATATGTTTCCATTAGCTAAGTCATGAATGATCTTTGAATCGGTCTCAATATGAGAAAGATATATATTCCTCTGGGCAGACAAACTAATCCCTATAAGCATAGCCTTAGCCACAACATGGATGGAGCTGCCTCTCCCATAGAAAGAAAAATAGGCAATAAATATACATCCACTACCATCACGAACAACACCACCCCATGGATGAGACCATCAATAAAATAACCATCAAAGTTCAACTTCAAACCCATAATAGGCGGGCACCATCTAACCCAATTCTCTTTCCTCATGTGAGCTGGACGATCCAGAACCGGACAACACAACTGCACTTTCCTCAAGGAGTGTGCATTTCCTAAAACTTTGGAAAAACGAACTAGATACAGTAGCATGAGTCTGGTTCTGGAATTCGCCTAACTTTTATAGGTTAGAAAACACTCAAACCGAGCTTTATTCCTTGATTTCCAAATGAACCAAAACCCTACACTAAGAATCACTGATCTGGCTATTCTTTCAGAGCTAGCACAATTCATACCATGAAACCATCTATCCAAAAAAGAAGAACCATCTGAAACACAACCATAAATAAGTGTGAATTCACCAAAGAATCTCCTCACAGCAAGCCCCAATCACTCTAAAAAATATATGGTTGGAATTTTTTTCCCTACTATAACTACAGCAGTGACATTTGGAGGCAAGATAGATGCCCCTCTTTTTCACATTCTCATCAGTAGGAACAACCTGATTTCTAATTCTCCACAACGAACTCATTTTGATTTATAAGTTAATATCATGTGTAAAAAAGGATTATAGAACCATATATAAGTTATAATCAATATATAATTGTCTAGTTCAACCATCAAAATTGTTTCACAAATATAATTGAAGATTGTGATAGAAATTGAAAACATTTCATCCATCGATTTGATAAATTAACACATCTCAGATGGTGTTTTCATTTCTAGTATAAAATAAGGGGAAAGGGTGTCTGATGAAGAATTATTCCTTTATCATTATAATATTATTATTCATGTATGTTAATCGATTCATCACAACATTTTGATGAAAGGATCTGAGGAATGAAAATGAAAATAAATGAACATGAATTAAATGAAATGTAATGAGGATTTTACATCTTGAAGTAGTCATCCTTAAGAACATCTTTAGGGGAAATGTCTTGGTCCTGTTATGATACCAAGGGATGATGGACATGGTGGATAAGCTTGGGAGGATATTTGGGAAGAATTTATAAAACACAAAATCCTTGAGATGAGTTATGAGATGAGGGAATATGGGGGGGGTGGAGGCATAGTGGAGGAGAGGAGGGTTTTCCCGTTATTTTACTCATAATGTTTTTTCAAAGACAACCAGTTGTACTGATTCTTGTGACCATAAATAGTCATATGTGAATTTGGGTTCTAACCAAGTGTTCGTACAACACCTATAATCCTAGGAATAGTGAATTGAACTGATAATGTATATATATGGTAGATTAATGTATTTCACAATTTATAAAAAATCCGAGTATTTCATAAAAATCCAAAAAATTCATCCTAACCATTTTTGAACATGTATAATTTAAAAATGAACTCCATTGTTTGAAAATAATTTTCTTTAAAATATTTATTTAAATTTTAACTAGAATCCTAATTTTTCCAAAAAATAAAAATTTTAAAACTATATTTCGTTTTATATCACCTTCAAAAATTAATCAAGATCTCAATATCTTATAACATTATGAAAATAAAATTTTAATATGAATTACTATTCATAATGTTCATATTACTATTAATAATGATCTCAATATCCTTATTCTACATCTTCCCTAGACACCTACCGACGTGGAGCGTCTTCCACGAGCCGACGCAGCTCGGGATTGGAAGCGTGCAGCGGATGTGACGAACGACGAAATTCTTTGTCTACCTTCTGTGACTCTGTCAACGAACAACGAACAACGAACAAATATAGGTGTTTAATTTTATCTATGTATGATATTTTACAATGTTATTCCTTTCTCTCAAAATGATGAACAACGGTTGTTGTGCTTCATAATTGCGAGCCTCTTGATGCCACCCTAACCGCGGAGGGTGCGGGCCAAACCAACATGGCCCGACCCCTCCGCCGATCTTGTTTATGGTAATCGTTAGCATGGAGATGAAGGAACGAGGTGACAATGGATGTGCTACCCACGAACTCTGTGAACAGCGCCGCCCCCGTGGCACCCCGCACCGCAGCTGCCGGCCTAATCGGGTGGGTGGCCGCCTCACCAGCCTACCGAGGCCGCCACCCTGCCGGCCTCCCAGGCCAACCCCGACATGCCCGACCGCTATGCTGGCCAGACTAGGCTGCCTCACAGCTTGCCCCCCCCCGCTGGCCTGCCCCGACCACCCTTGAGCCAGCCTGACCGCCCCGCCGGCTTGCCCAGGACACCCTCCAGCCTGCTCTGCCACCCTGCTTGCCTACCCAAGCCACACTCCAGTTCCCGGAAGAGCTGCGTAGGCCTAACGAGTTGTCCCGCGGCCTCCCTCGCGATGCCCCTGGCCGAACCGACTCAGCCTCACTGGCCAAGCCTCCCGAACTGCGCCTCTCGCGGTGCTGACTGAACCGAACTGGCAGCACTCTTTGGGATGAGCCGCTCCCCCCGCGACGACCTCAGGATCGAACCTCCCTCGTAGTTTGTTGGGTCTGGCCCAGCTGACCTGACTGAACCTAAGAGGCGTTCCTGCCCATTGAGCCGTGCTAGACCCAACTAGTTTGACTGTGTCAACCCAGATTGGGTCGGCCCAGACTAGGTCAGGCCGGGTCGGTCTGACCAAGTCAGACCAGACCCAAGCCCACTACCGACCATTTACTTCCTTTGTCCATATCATTGCCACAAGATGACCGTTTGTTGAACCATGAACAGTGCTGGTATTCATGGAGCGTAGCAGTCCCTTTGAGAATAACACGTCATAGTTTAGGGTATAGTTGAGATACGATTAGGTTGGACCGTGCACAAATCCAACAGGGCCCCCGGGAGTAAATGACTAATAACTCACAGATCAGGCGTCTGATTGACACGCCATCTGTTGCTTTGAGACCTCTATGACATGGAAGACCTCTAAGAATCTTCTTCTTGGGACTTTGTTGTAGTTGACGTATCGACTCTTGGCTTGAGTAGAACACCCTCCCGGATTGAAGCATGCTTTGTGGAAACCCTGCGACTTGATGTGCTCTGACGATTGTTCCTGGATCCTATGTGGGTCTGACAGCTTGACTACTATTCCTGGATCCTGTGTGGGTTGGGCAGTTCTGACTTCTATTCCTGGATCCTATGTTGGTTCGACAGAATAGCTGGTCCTAGTTTTTGTGTGGGTCTGTCAGCTTTGACTACTGTTTCTAGATCCTGTGTGGGTCCAACAGTTCTTACTTCTATTCCTGGATCCTATGTGGGTTTGATAGAATAGCTAGTCCTAGATCCTATGTGGGTGTGATAGCTCCATCTACAGTTCCTGGATCTTGTGTGGGTCCGACAGTTCTTACTACCGGTCCTAGATCCTATGTGGGTCCGACAGCTTCGACAATTGTTCATGGATCCTATGTGGGTCCGACAGTTCAAACTGCTTGTTCTGGATCTTGTGTGGGTCTGACAGCTTAGATGATTGATTGTATATATTTTATAATCTCTATCCCTCTACATAATTTGTATACCTGTGTGATCTGATTCAGTGACTTCTATGTTTTCCTCATGATTGAGATGTGTTACTTGATAACAAAGGTATATGTATGGGCAAATACCTTATGTAATGGATATCCATTGTTTTTATACTCTGTGGTTTATCCTTGGTGGATTTTGAGAGACCTTGGTGGTCTCGGAGTCCCTAATAACTATCGTTATACTCACCCCTGCACGGTCTATTCTCAAACCTCATTGTGTTGGATGCAGATGACAGACAGTGCTAACCGAGGTTGAGTGTTCCAGGACTGGACGGTACCCGAAGGTGGACCATATGACGTGTCAGTACACAGAAGAGACTGATAGATGTGTAGTGCTGAGCAGGCTACATGTACAGACCCTTTAGGTAGGATCTGTGGTGAACAATCTAGGAGCTGCTTTCACCTTTCAGTGGTTTTGTCACTTTTCTATTGTACTTGTACTTTACAGTTCGGCTTGTATTTCCAGCACCTTTAACTTTTCATCACTCTTTTGTATATAGTTTTACTTAGTGTTTTTCTTCCATATCATTCATTGTTGTGTATGTTTTGAGTTTATAAAGGGAATGCCTTACCAGTTTTAGGGAATTACGTCTTTGGTGTTAGTCGCCAGCCCCTGACCTATTGAAGGCAGGCTAGGGGTAGTCACGTCGTGGGTCCTGGGGGACGGGTCGTGACCAGACTACATTTTCATAAAAATAAAAAACAATAATAAATACCCAATTTATTACGTGATTAAAGATGTTTAGGGTGGCGATATTTTATGAAATGAGTTATTTATATTTAAAATATTTTAAAACCCAAATTTAGACTCCTTCTGAGGTATCTTTCATTTATTAACCATATGGACAGAAAAACAGGTGTTATAATATATGGATTTTATTCGATTGATATTTCTATAGATACATATGATTATTTCATAGATTTAATATTTCAATTTATCTATTCCCCCAAAATAATGATTTTATTAAATTGAAAATGAATTAATTTTATGAATATATATATATATATAATGGATACTATGTACTTGATAACTTCTTATTGATAGTGTGATTAAGATAAAAAAATTCTAACAACAATGATGGATGGTAAAAATGATTTTGTATTGTGAATCGTCTGATTAATTCAGTGGTGATACTATATTAAATAAGTATTCAAATATATCATATTATTTTAGAAATATATATGGTGGATATATAATAATAAATCCAATGATTGAATATATCCAAAAACAATTTGTTCCAAATATTTAACTATGGGAAATGAACTTGAAGATGAATATGAATCCTCAGATAAATCATAGTGGATTAATGAATTAAATTAGAAAGATTAAAAACCTTTTGAAAATATTTGTCATTTTTCTACTAATAAATATAAGAACAATAATACACCATAAATGAAAATAAACCACATGTGATAAAAAACATTGTATTATAATTCTATTTTAAAGGATAATGGAACTATACATCCAATTTTAAAGAATATGAAGGGTAAAAATGTGGCACATAGGGATGAGTTGATTCATTGTAGTAAATGGATGAAACATGTAATACTGAGCCTTAAGAATTTATTTTCTCCAATTAACACCATTATGATGTAATAACATGAGATGCTGGTAAATAATTTACATGCATTTAAGAATGAAATATACAAAAATACGATGCTCAGTGATGGAATGGAAGCTCAATATGATGAATGAAATAAATCAATCCTGAAACTTTAAAATGATATAAACATGTCAAAAAAAATTAAAACTACATAAAACTGTTGTAAGTCCTTATATGTATGATTCTTAACATTTTATGTTTGAGAATACTTCTAAATATGATAGTGAGTTGAGGAAATTATACTAAATAAAAACGTTACAATTAAAAGAAATCCTAAAATAAAAAAGTCTATAAAACTTGGTGAAACCTTCATTGATAGTGATGGAACCCCTAAAATGTTTGAGATAAAAAAACAATGGGAAATCCCAAGAAAATGGAAATATAATACGTAATAAAAAGATAGTAAATAAGATCCCTATAACAGTGATGTACAAAATAATGAGTTTCAAGAGAAGGTACAAATATAATTTTGTTTTTAATGAATGTATTTTTACATTTCTTAGTTTTGATATAATTTAATATGATAAATTTATTACTTTTGGTTTAATGGTTATTACGGAATTACCACAAAAAAGGTGATATGTTCCAATCATTAAAAAATCCATACAAAATTTTTTATATATCTTTATCGAAAACATAAAATATATTTATTCATGAAATGTTAAATACATTAAATTTTCAATTAATACTTTCATTAAATAGATTTCACGGGTTTGTAGAAGAAAATAAATATTCCAAATGTTTATTTTTTTGTGTTTTTCAATGTAAATTATTAAACACGTCTTTCCAGAAAATAAATAAAAAAGAATATGAAAATTGAAATGATTCCAAAATATGGAAATATGAGTAATGTATCTATTAGAATGTGTGTTTTTACATAATAATGCATATTTTTTTTGATAATTATGGATGAAATATATGTTGAGGATAACTGTAATAAAATTTACATTAAAATATAATTGATTGAAACAAATTCTAAGGAAGAAACGATCCTACACTGGCCCAATAACAGCGAAACAATCCCATAGGGAAATAATTATATGGGGTTCAATCCAAAAATTTCTTAATTGTATAATGATTGAATATTAATAGTGAATGGAAATGATTTGGTCCATATTGGAACACCATTATTAAAATATTTGTGATTTGTATGTACGCCAATAATTTAGTATATGAATAATACAGACTTCAATGAATTATTACATCTTTTATTGGATATATAATCCATAGGTAGATTGTATTGAATTATTATTAAACTATTGTGCACTAATTGAGAATTCACATTTGTGTTGGACTGGTGAACCAGATTTCCTTATGAATCATGAAATTTAATTACATGAGTAAATAACAAATAACTTTAGATATTAAAATTAGAATCACAGTGTTATGGATTTGATCACATCATTAGTATAAATAACAACAGTTAATCAACCATTGATGATATAATCGTCCATATCTATAGATGAGAAGAAACAAATATTGAGTAAATCCTTTACTTAATTTCATTTAACACGTGAATCCATCTAATTATTCTCATGATATAAAAAGAAACTGAAGAATAATTCCATGCATGATAAATAAAATAGAATTATTATCTAATGGGTAAGATTCATTCATTTGTATTTTGGATCTAAATATCTGAAAAATAATATATCCATCATTGTTGGAAATACTACCAATATAGGAATTTATACATCTGTGTTATCAAATTTGTGTTTATAAAGGTTCATTAGATGGAATAAATTTTATGAAGAATACATGTTTTGGTTCTTTTTGTTACTTTTGATTTTTAGAAACTACATTTTAGATAATAGGGGTGTCCCATTGGAGATGTTGAATGATAATGTTTTATGAATCATATGGATAAATGTGACTGAAATGAATATTAGGGGTGGTTTGAATATAAAAATATTTTTTTAGATTTAGTTTTCACTCAATATAAAGTGATTATTTTTTATTAAATTTCTATAAATGGTATACTCTCTCAATTAATATTTTTCTGGATACAGTTGATGATGAATTATTTTTTTAGTCCGGAATATAATATCTAAATTTTTTTTACAATGTAAATATTGACATAGTTATTAATGGAGCTCTATAATGATTTATTGACACAGAGGCTAAATATCTAAACCTAAAATTTAATAGATTAATATAGGCATGAATATACATTCATAGTATTGAAATTTTTAGAAAGGATAAAAATAATTTCTATTGAAGTATTCGGATACACATCTATTAGATTTCATTATTCGAAATCAATGATATTGTGAAGGTAAATCCAAATATAAATGAGGTGGCATTGTCTAAAAAATTAATGGATTAAAAATGATTATATATTTGATTCACCTAGATGGGGTTTTCATTAAATTTTATTTCAAATGAGGATATAAGAAACAAAGGGAATATAATAAATGATGATAAGTATCATTCTTATCAATATAAATAATTATTATTAATTAAAAATGTATATGTACTATATATATCAATTTATTCTAAAATCGATGATATTTTGGATTCGAGGGAAGATGGAATTGTTGATAATGAAAAAACATCAAAGGTAGAAGCTAAAATGTCATTTTCATGAATATTATGGATTTCATTGAAAAAATAAATTAGAATTAAGCTCTTTGTATATTTAATTATAATCCAATCGACACATAATATTAACTAACTTTTTGTGATTATTCATTTTGATATGAAAGATAATATTCTAGAAAAGTGATTATTTATGATTAAAAAATATAGTAAATAATATTATAATTTCAAAGCCAAAAGATACGAAATATTAATCTTGTAACATATTTAAATTGTACATCCAAATCATGGGTTAAAATCAGAATCATTATATTTTGGTTTGTCAAATACTGAATTGGCTCAAATATTACACCGAAATTTGCAATATTAATGAAAAAACTATCTCAAATCCATCCTAAAGAACATTGATGAATGGTTTTATATAACATATTGATAATGTTTCATATAAAACCATTACAATGAAGATACACACTTTAACTAAATGTCTAATTTTTACAAAAAAAATGTATTCACTAAAATAATTTCTTGTTTCATTCAATCACATTTTCATCATTAATGAAAAAACCTGAAAATAGAGAGATTTACTATTTTATAGTCACTAGTCATACTAAGGATGTATGATTGACATTAAAAAAATGTTCTGAGTAATAAATAGCACAATTAGTAATGAAATAAAAAGGGGAAAATAATAGTATTTTGAAAAATATGAAATCCCATATTAAGGTTATTCTTTCATCACAACAACTTTGGCGTTTTAATTCATCGCTATATTAATCCTAAAAGAAAAATATTTTTTATTATTTTAATAAAACTTTTCATGATGAAATATAATGGAGAAATCATATTTCATAAGGACTTCTTAAAGAACATGAGAGAAATTCAATAAAAATTATCCTTTATAAACATTATTTTAAATCAAAATCTCATTTTATTATATTATGAAATGAAATGTTTTCCATAAAATAACTGAAAAATTGAAAATGAAATACATCTATGGATTGAAATATTAATTAGTTTTTGGATTACAGTAAATAATTTCCTAATTGTAACAATGTGACACCCCCATGTGTAAATTTATTGGTAGTCATTTATTGGTTGTTTTCACATCGAGAACTAGTGATCCATGTAAAAATCTATGAGTAATGGGGAGTGTTAAATTTGCTAATATTTTTGAAACCGTGAAGTATTAACAATGAAAAATTATGTAATTATGGACATATGGGAGTGAATGTTCTATTCACAGTTAGAAAAATCATGTGCAAAAACTGTGCAGTTCCCAAGTGTTCTGGGATGGAAGAAAAGAGACTGTTTACACATGGATTGGGAAAAAGTGAATGACAACAATATATTTTTCCATGTTTTTAGTATTTTTAATATTTCCCATACTTTATCATTTAGGAATGTAATATAACCCACCGTCATTCAAAATACACAACCTTATCACCTCAAAAGGTAATCTCCCTCCTTCTTTAGGCTTCTCAAAGTAGATTTGGTGTGGTTCTTAGATGGTTCTTTATTTGAATCAAGAGTTAAAAACTTCTATTATCTATTTACATTAGGCTTTAACTTTTTTCATGATCACATATAAACCTATTTGTTATTTATTTGACACTTATCATGTTATTTGGAAATGTGGATTTTGTATTGTAATGGTTTCATCCCAAATTAGGAGCTCCTTTCTTGTGTATTTCGTCGAAGGAGATATTGTTCCACCACATAAGGTAGGTGTTTACATTTCCATTTTTTTAACATAAGAGATCCATGGATTCAATGGTCATTGAAAATTCATTTCTATGCAAGTAATTTTTTTTGGTTGATTTCCTAGTTTTTATTTTTTGAATAATTCCATGACATGATTAGGTTTTCAAGTACAATATGTTAGGAAAATATAATTTGAGATGGTGATTTAGTTAGAATGGATTATTATGAATTATAAATTATTTATCGAGTTCATAGAATGCTTTTCATTTTGAATTTTACTTTTTCATTGGATTATTCATTAAATCTGGTTTTTAAAGTTAGTTTCACCATTTGTAAAAAATTGGTTTCAATTGTCTATAAAGGAATTGGTGGTATTATAATGTAATTTGGAGATTCAATTTTTTGGGGTTATGATTTTTGATTTCTATGCTTGAATAGGGATTGTGTCTGGATACATCATGTTTTTCAAAATTAATTTCGATATGTATATATTATATATATATAAATGGAATGACTCGTTTTCAGATTAAATAAAGATGTCAGTTGATTATTTCTTATGACACTATTGAGCCTATTGTTTGTTAATGATGTTATATGTATTCATGATATTGATTTTTTGTATTTTATTCATGTTTTTCTAATTTACTAGAGCTCTATATAATGGTAGTAAAGATTATATGGGAAGAATTTGATTTTAATACTAGACCATCGAGCTTGTTATTCTCATGTGATGAAATTTTTTATTAGTGGTCTTAGTCCATTTTTAATTACATGATATATATAAGGTTACTAAGGTGGAATTATGGTATGTTTATATGATAGATTATTTTATGTGTTAATGATTTATCCTTAGGTATTTGTAGACCTGTCCAGAGGGGGTTCAATGTTGAGAATAAGTGATTGTGATTCAGTTGAATGATGTAGACTATTAAGTGAGTGGATATAAGTCAAAATTAAATGTCTTTTACATTCACATTAGTCCCTATGGTTTAAAATAATTAAATATATCTTATGTTAATAATTATATTAGATATTGGAATATGTGTTTCTTTTAGTTGATGGAATTACATGATGTGGTGATCCATTTTGGTTTTAGTATTATTGTTGAATAGATTTTTCATACATTAGTGGCAAAATTTATAGCCATTTACAGTTGTGTTTCATTATTCATTCCCCACCTTTCATTCATAAAAATGATTAAGGGGAGTAAAACATTTTAATAGAAAAAGTGGGAAATTATTTTAATAGTTTTTTCCATAGTTTAATCTATGGTTTCTTTTGAAATTATTATTGATTTGGAAATGGACCATCATTGAGAGAAAAAAATAAAATGTAACACTTTGATGAAATTCATGATTAATATTTTTTTATTCACATGTTTTTATGCGAATGAAACCATATTTTTTCATGAAATGTCCATTTTTTCATAAAGTATAATAATTTGTGTAATATCCAAACCATCACTATTGATGTCTCATGAATTATTTCAGGTATTGTTTTATATTTATTTCGGCATAATTTTTTTACCTTGGGGAGTGTTTGGTAGAAAAGTGAATATTTGTGAATAAAAGAAGGAATTGCACGGTTGGTGCATAGTTTTCCAAAACTGTTCGACCTGGCCCAGAAACCCATGAAACACTTAACATAGAGATTTTTTAGGGATGTATCACGGTATTTTAAATTGTAAACCACAAATAGAGAAACTATGAACCATAGAATATGATGTTCATGGTTATGATACACTGTTATGGGAAACTGTGTGCCCAGAGAATAAATAGTGTGTACATGAAATTAATCCCTTGGATTTTATTAAAAAAAATTTGAACCGTTGTCCTATAAAAAAATTCACTAGCTTGACCCATATTAAATTTTTCTTTACTTTAGAGAATTATGGTGTGATTTCATGCCTTTATAATCTTCAGTCGTGGTAATTTGAATCTTATATTTATGATATGTACCCCTCCTAGTAAGTTGGTTTCGTTCCATGCGGTTTCCATTCATCATCCAATTCTTCTCCCACCCATGATAGATTTTTCCTTCCTATTTTTATTAGATATAGAAATGGTGTGTGGAACTCGATATAGGATTGTCGAACTAGATCTCGATTAAAGGGGTATTGATTTTTTCACTCTCGATTTTTTTTTGTTTCAGATCTCAGTCTACGTTGTTATTTTATTCAAATGTGGGGATTTATATTTTGTGTCAATAAGGTTTTCCTTATGATTTTTCCATTCATTCATACTTGGGGGAGATTGGTGAGTCATTAAGTTTTTCTTTATGACTTTACCACTCCTTCTTGGTTTGAAAATAACAAACATCTTATCTCAAGGAAAATCTATTTTTACCCTATGTTTTAATTTTATAAGGAAAAATTTCCTTCCCCAAGGAAATTAATCCTTATCTAGTTTTCAATTATCATATCATAATTTTCCTAAGTGTAAAATTTGGTTTGAAACCAAAACATCGGAATCCTATAATTTCCTAGATATGAAGCATTCTATTTCAAGATCTGAATTCTTAGAATTCTGGATACAAACATTTTGAGTTCTGACTCCGAATTCTGAATACGAATTCTGGTTACGAAATTTTTGAGTTCTGACTCTAAATTCTGAATTCGAATTCTAGTTACGAATTTCTTGAGTTCAGAATGCAAATTCTGAATACGAATTTTGGTTAATAACATTTTGAGTTCTGACTCCAAATTTCGAATACGAATTCTCGTTACGAATTTCTTGAGTTATGACTCCGAGTTCTCTGAATACAGACTCCGGTCTCTTATGAGTTCTGACTCCAAATTCTCAGGAACTCTGACTTCGAACTTTTTATGTTATGGTTCTGAATTCTTGTGAATCTAGATTCAGAATTTCCATGAAATTCATACTTTAGAATTCTATAGAATTCAGGTACTGAATTTTTAGAAAATAGAATCTGAATATCCTTGTATTATAGACGTTGAATTCAATTTTGGTTAGACTTTGAACATTCATTTACATAAATTCCGAATATTGGATTTCTAGTTATGTAACCATATTTTTGCTAACACTTTTTTTGTTATTAAATGATGTCGTGCTTTTAATTATTCACTAACTGTTGTTTGAGTTACACGTGTACAGGTCCCTCTGAAATTCAAGGAAAAATATGATTGTCGGAGGAGGGAGCCGACCGTTGAAGTCGGGCCTATAAATAGAAGCTCATTTGATTGAGATCACAACAAGTTGATTAATTTAGAGATAACATGCTTCAGAAGTGATTTATAGAGAGAAGGGATTTATTGCTTCGTGCGTACTGAACTAGTTGTTCATATTTTCTTTGTGCGACTCTGATTGTTGCCTTGTACAATCGAGGGCTTTTGGGGATTGGAAGAAAGAGGTGCCAACTACCTTGAAGTTGAGGGCTTGTGGGGATAACAAGACATACTCCGATCTTCATATCAAAGACTTACCCAGGTGTGGGTAAGACAAATTTTCTGGAAAGTAGAAATCAAGGGACCTTTTATCCAGGGTTGTTGGATACCCTTATCTTTGGGTTAAATGAGTTACTACTTGTTACTTGTAGTATTTCTATGTTGTTTTACACTGTACTTTTAGTTGTTGTGGAAAGTATAATCTTCTTATACTTCCTTAGACTTGTACTCTGATTATATAGGATTCTATATGCTTTATGGTAGAATCATAGTTGTTGTAAAATTTTGTTAAGTTTCTTTTCTAGAATCACTTTTCCAGAATCAATCAAGTTATTAGAGCATAGAGGTGATGTAAATTTTCGTTATGAAAAAATTTCCTTAGGGATTTTTAATGTATACAATTCACCCCCTCTTATATTTGAGCATCTTATTTTTACAAATTCGATCCTACATTTGGTATTATAGAGTATATCATACTGACATACCATCTCAACATTCTATTGGGTGATCATTCATCAATGAATTTATGTAGGTGGTCTATAATTCAAATCACATAGTCATGATTTTAATCAAATTAAAGTAATTATTTAATTTATAGGATTTTTTAGCATTTGAATATCATAAAAGAATTAATTAATTTATTGAAATTAATATATTGAGGAATTGAGTATTTGGGGATAATTTATTGATGAATTAATTATAACAATACAGAAGTTATGGGATTTGGGAAATAATTAATTATTTGAATTTGTTATGTATTATTGAGAATATGTACTGAATAATTAATTATTTTAACATTATGTTTCTGAAATGAATAATTAACTAATGAAATTATTTTGGAAAATTGTAAATTTGAAATTTCATAACTTATTGTTGAATTAATTATGGGATATCAATATTATTGAATAGAGGAAATTAATTGTTGATATATCATGATTATGAATGTGGATAATTAATTATTTAATGAATTCAGAGATATTTGAATTATGGATTTATTAATTAATGGATATTGTTTTTATAATATTGTAATTCATTTCATAGAATAATTATTTAATTACTGGTGAAATTTGAGTAGTTAAATAATTTTTGAATTAATTATTGAAAATAGATTAATATGAGGCCGATGAGTTGGAATAATTAATTATAGAATTAATTAATGGTTTTATTATGATATACGTGATATTTGGATATATTTTAATTTAAATGGTGAATGGTATTAGGGAAATTAAATCTTGTATTATGAATGGAAACATGGACATTGAATTTTGAGAATATGAAATCATGGATGTTAAAATTGGAATTCATTAATGTATTATTAAATATTATTGGTAACATGGAAATTGTATTATGAATTATGATTAGTATCATGGTCATTAAATAATTAATTATGAAGGGTAAAACTGTCATTCAATTATGAATTTTTAATAGCAACATGGTCATTCAATTACAAATTATGAATGGTAACAATATAGTTCCATTATGAATTATGAATGGTATCATGTCCATTGAATTATGAATTAGGAATGGAAAAATGGTCATTAAATTATGAATTATGAATTTTAATAATGAAATTCAATCATATTATTGGAGTTTGGGTGTCATTGGGATGACGGAGGATTTGTGGTCAAATAAGGAGTATATGAATCAATATAAGTGTTTAATCTATTTATTCTAGTTTATTGTTTAAAAAAATTTCTAAAATGTTATTGAATGGTTTTTTTAGATTTCATTGGTGGTGGCATACATAGTTGAACCCACAACCTCCTCAGGCTTCCTGATTCGTGCCCGAATAGTATACATAATTATAGGACATGTTATGGAAAAATTACCGGTTTTATATGGATGAATTGGGATGGATCATAGAAGAGGTACCTAGATTTTTTCATAAAAACTTGGGGTTTTTAAATTTCTTTACTTTTGTGTATTCATTTTTACAATGCAGACATACATTAACATTTAATATCTACTCTTCAATTTTGATATTGTATTTCCAGTTATGGTGATCTTTTTATGTATTGTTATTTTGGATAAATTATTTCCGTTGGATATTTATTTTGTGGTTTTATTCTAATAAAGAGGTTATAGTATCCCAATTATTTATATTAGTCTATCACTGCTAGTCGTTAGCCTCTGTCGTATATGGATGTACGCCTAATGTCATGTGACTGGCCGGATCATACCGATTGTGTGTGGCATCTGGGTTGAGATGTTAAAATGTTGTATAAAAATCATGTTTCATTCCTTTTATATTTTATATCTATTTGGATATGAATAAAAGGGACTAGGAATAGTAAGTATTTGGTTATGGGATTTTTCATGGGAGTACCTAACTCATATATGGGGGAAACCCCAGGTTACCATGGTGGGATTGTTGTTATTGATGGTTGTTGTTACAGTTGAATATTATTTCACATTGGGTGACGCACTTCTGGTGTGATTTGATAATTGTTTTGGGATTTTTCTAAGATCTTACTCATTACCGTATATGGAATGAGTGCTGAATTTTGATGCATCCTTCTAGGCACTAAGGTATTTATTATACAGGAATCATCATAGGCGTGCATGGAAAATGTGTTTCTCATAAGTTGTTGAACATGAATAGTTTTTCATTTATTGTGTGAAAAAAAGAAAATTGTGACTAATATTAAATTGACATTGGTAAAATAATGTAAAATGATAATAAATATATGTATAAAGGGAATCATTAATATCATAATGAGTTACCTTTTTTAATCATGACCTCAATATAGGATGGATAATTGTAGGGATATCATGTAAATTTTTTCTTTTTGGTAGGAAAGAAGGAAATGAGTTGTTCTATCTTATTTTTTATTTTCCTAAATGTGTTAGTGTTTTTTAATTTTTAATTATATGTTTGTATTTAATTGAAGATATATGCCTTTATTATGAAACTCATTGATAGGATGAGCAAAGGTTATGGCTAGTGGAACCTGAGGAACCAATAGATCCGGGTGAAGATGTCTGATATATGTTCTATGAGAATATTGTTCATTTCATGAAATTAATGGATATATGCCCATTTAATGATTTTAAAAAAATGTGATCTAATGAGGGAGTTCCAATAAAAAAATCGTCAGACATTTACTAGAGGGGTTGGATGAGAGGGAGTTCAGATCTTGATTGAGTCTATCCAGATAATACATAACAATTTATAGACTCTAATTAAGGAGTGGGTTATTTTGGTCTCTTAAATGATACAAGGACCCGTGAAGTGCTGGTGGGTCATTCAAAAATGAACTGGACATGATAATTGTATGTTATGGAGTAAGTTCATAGAGATGTTCCCAGATAATGCCTATCAAGATATGTGGAGGCATGAGTTAGTAGTTGAGTTCATGAGGATGACTCGGTGAATTATATCTATGATGAAATATTCAAAATACGTTATAGGCAATTAAATATTTTCACTAATGATGGAATGAGATGAGACAAATACATTTAGGTGTTTCTATGATGGTATTAACTGCGAGATTAGGTCCCATGGTATCCTCTTTCAGTAAAATAAGTTTATTGAGGTGGTGAATAAAGCACTCATTGATGAGGGGAACTTGAAGGAGGATTCATGTGCATGACTTGTGGTATTTATAGATGATCAAGATGTAGTTATTCCAATGGATGAAATTTTTTTATGATAATTTTTGTCAAGGTGATATAAAGAGGACTAGTAAGGGGGAAGGCTCACTTATACAAGAACATAACCATGTGATCTATATATATAGTGTGCTAGGTCAGGACACTTCTGTAGAATATTTACCCAACCAAAAATAGAGTTCCGATATTGTGGAGTGATGGGGAACCTAAAAATTTTATGCATGGTCCCATGAGATGCCAGTAATTATAGAAGATATTGACCGAACCATGGTGTGAGAAGAGGATCTTCTACCACATTTTAGGATGGTTGTTGGTGTTCTATTGGGTGTGGAGATAGAATTAGTTGATGAAGTACATTGGGACGGATCACCCTTATCAGTATTGTGGAGTACCATAGGGTTGTCTAACTACATCACATGGAATACCAGAAGGACAATTCTATGGAGTTCATCCATCAGTAGTGAATAGAATGGATGAAGAATCGATAGTGAGAGGTATTTTCCTTACATATTACATAGGTTCTAGTGCCTTATTGGATACTAGTACCTAACATTCCATTATTTTTTTCACAACATGTTAATGATTTAAAACTAGCGGTAGAGTATATTTGCAGAGTTATGAAGATAGATACACTGTTGGGAGTAAATTCAAGAGATATTTGTTTCCGAAAGGGATAATCTCTTAAATTTAGGGAGAATCATTTTTATGGGATGTTTACATTCCGAACATGTCAGTATTTGAACAAATTTTATGTATCATTTTTTTCATCCCATCACCATATTGACTATTAACCTAAAAGAGTGAGTTTTACTTCTCATAATGGTGAAAAATATATTCACCATGGATAGTGGGATATCTAGGTGGTCTAAGAGTGTCCATTAAATCAGAAACAAGGATATCTCATAGATTATGGTGGATGATATTTTCTGGGTGATGGAGGAGTAAATCATGTTTCCATTCCACCAAATGTGGAATGGTTTTAGGATGTGTTTCCTTAAGATTTGTTAGGGCTTCCACCTGAGACAGATGTGGTGTTTATAATTAAGATCATTTTCAGATCTAATATTTTTTTCTAATCCATTATAATTAGTGGCACCAATATAGCTTAAAGATATCAATACTCACATGGATGATGTAACACCCCACGCTTCCACGGTACGCTTCTCTTTGAATAATAGTATAGCATATGGTGTATGCAACATCGAGTTCTAACACACACCACAACCAATCAAACTAGCCATTATGAATATTAATAAAAACTTTTTTAAATTTTATAAATTTTATCTTTCACAATGGACTTCAATTTTGGATTCTGAATATCGAAATTAGCATAGGTTGAATTTTTGGTATTTTTCAGAAAACGTTCAATTTTTGAAGAATAGTGAAAAACGAAGTTATAGTTTAAAAATGAATTTTTATTTAATTACTTATTTTTTTTATTTAAATATATTTAAGGTCCAAATAGATATATAGTACCTATATATGTTCAATGTAATTCATTGGAGTCAATTTATAATAATTTTAGATATATAATAATTTTACAGATATTTTCAGTGTATTTTACCCACCTCATAGAAGAATTTGCGAATTCACATAAAACTTAATTTTACCACTTTTGTGATTGGAATTTCAAAAATCTGAGAGACATGGTTGATATGAGTAATTAAATTTGGTTCAATAAGATAAACGATTTTTGTGAATAGTTATTTTTTACTTTTATTTACCACAGTCAAAAGTAAATAGGGTAATTATGGGTAAAAATGATTTTATTATTACCCAAAAACATGTTCTAATTCTACTGTATAAGTATAATTCGACCAAAAACAAACTTATGAATAAAATATGAACCTCTTTGGTCCACTTGGATTAGATTAGGACATTTATTATTATTTAATTCAAAGAAGAGTTAAAAGTGTGAAAATAAATGATTAATAACTAAAACATTTTTAATATAGGGTTACAATAAGATAAATTCGATAATAAATATTCATTCGAAATATAAAAATATTTCATACATAATGGTATTTTATTTATATTTTTTAGACATTAAATAATTTAATTCATGAATGAAAGAATGATGATGCAGTAATTACCTAATTAATGAAATATTAAAATTATTGATGTTATAAATATCCAAATAAATGTAATTTGATACTTTTTATGAATTCAAATAATATTATAAGTGAATATGACATATTAGGGTTTGTTAGATAAATTTATTTGAAGTAATAAAGTTGTTATAAATTTAAAAAATACAAAATAACAAATACTGTCAAAATTGACATAAAAGAGTTTTAAAAAAACATATTATATTATTAATTGATATTCTATTTCTAAAATTCTATGGTTCAGAAAAAAGACGTATATAATGAAAGGTTTATCATTAATGAACCACTTGGGGTTCTCTTGGATGTATATAGTAATTTTATTAACCATATAATATAAAAATACAAAGAGATATGGTAAATGTCAAACTATTTTACTAAGAGATAAATCTAAAATTTAAGGTTCATATAGTGAACCATACCTGTCTAAAACCTATTGGATGAGTGGTTTTCGAACGATCCCCACAATAGCCATTAGAAAATCCATTTTGTAGCCATTATAATCCGAAAATGATTTTATTATTGAATAATATTTCTAGCTTTTCTTAAGGTGCCCCTCAACCCTCTTATAAAAGGGCACTCCCCATTCTATGTAATTCACACATTCAAAGCCATTTTTCTCAGCCAAACAGTGCCAAAATACCCTCTTAACTTTCCTCCCTTCATCCTAGAGGCCCTCCATTAGTCATAAGTCCAACATATGGATCCCTTTTGATCAAATCAAAAGGAAGAACCCGAAGAAGAGGTAAATATTTCATCACTACTTTCAAGTTTCTTTCTTCTTGCACTTACTCTTTCTTTGTGGTTCCAATTATAAAATAATAACTCCAGTATCTTCTATATATTGTTATGTAATTATGAATATGGTACAACCGTATTAATTATTCTATCCATCCTTTGAATTACATGTCACCATATGTGCGTACGTATAGATTATCGTCTCCACATTGTGGTGTAATTGTTATTCAATACATTATTATTTGGATGGGTATAATAATGATGTGTAATTTCTATAAATAATAAATATAACATTATAATTATGCTTTATATATGATATAACATCCTATTATTTATTATTTTAATATCAAAATAATGATATTTTTGCTCGTGCGTACGTACGGATTACCGTCTCCACGAATGCGATGAGATTCATTCTTCATCGTATCCATTCAAGACTGATTTTCATTTGATGAATAAAAATAATATTTAAATACTTTATATCATTCTGGATATGAATAAGATACATCCCATCCATAAAAAATATGACTCACATAAAAAAGAATATAATGGAAAATGAATCTGTTAACACCTGACATAACGATAATACATAGATATTACAAACAAAGAAATTTTAAAATATCATATATGATATCATATTAATTTATAGGATTCTTGTATAATTTAATAAAAATTATTTCACAATTATACAAGAGGATAAACTACCATCAACCAAGGAAATGAAAAAGGTATGGGTTAGTTTCAAAATCTCATCATTATCCCAGGTTGTTTATATGTAATTATCTACATGGAGCTCTTTATCATCCAGATCCATGTTTCTTAAAAATGTATTTCAAAACATTATTAATATTTTATAGACTATGGGTTAAAGTCATTCATACCCTTTTTTGACTTTTATAAGATGTTTATAATTGAATCCTTCCATCATTTTACAAACAAGTTCCATTATAATCTTTTCGACAAAATTAAGGTAAGAATGTATTTTTTTAACTTATATGGAGGGTGAGGATATTTTCAACCGTTATGACATCATAAATGATTCCATTACAATCTTATAAGAATATTTTCAATGAATGTGTTTTCTTTTATAATTATGTGACTTTTAAATGATTTCAAAAAAAGAGATATTTCTCTCAAATAGTTTTGATTTCATCTATGTCAACATCCATTGATGGATTTAAAGCATATTTGAAGTTGATTTATTGTGATACAAAACATTCAAATTCTATTGAAGGTTTTGTGATATGTTTGACTATGGATTTGTTATTTTTATATCATTCATGGATTATGGGGAAAGTATTGTCATTTTGTATCCTAGTTTTAATACGAATGGTTATGTTCTGTTTAAACCTGTTCATATGAGGAATGCATTGGACTTAGTTAGTGATGGGTGGATCCCGCTATAGCTCCTCGATTCATCGGTAGGTCTCATGAGACAAACTACTGTCTTGGCATAAGGCCTTGAAAAAATCTTATTTGTATTCTTGGCATAAGGCCTTGACTATGTAGTTATGAAGGTCTGCAATTATGCATTCCATCCTTATGAATGTTGTTATTTTTATTTCATGTGATTATTAGATTAGTAGAATATCCATCTGAATAATTAAATGGCATTATTTCATTTTATTTGTTCCATATTATGGTGAATTTAAAGTTTAAAAAGCTTTTGTTTTAGTTATACATTGCCTTAAATGTAACACCCCGAGATTTTATGAAAAATATTCTTTTTAATTTCATTAATGTCTTGTGTTGTACGCTACACCAAAATGATCTTTCACAACACATATCCATGACTTGGCTTGCATTACATGCAATCGTGACCTTCCAAGATTGTGTGTGTTGTATGCAATACGGAGTTTCTCTAAACAACGATATGTTATATAAAATAGCAATTATGAATAGTAATACCCACTTTCTGAAATTTTATAAAATTTATCTTTCAAAATGGTCTTCATTTTTGGATTAGGAATATCTAAATTAGCTTAGGGTGAAATTTTGGTACTTTTCGGATAACTTTCATATTCTGATGAATAGTGAAAATTACTAAATTTTAATTAAAAACAACATTTTTAATCGAAATAATTAAAAGTGATAAATTATTAATTTTAGTGGTTTTAAAGTATATTTATAATATATTTTTACCATTTCATACAATTTTTTTCATTGGATATAATTTCACATTTAAACCAGACATAAACAAGTGTCAATCTTTTGATAGTTATTATCCCTTAAAAACACGTTATTTGTTTTGACGACGAGAATAAATTTTTAAATTAATTAATGCAACTGATATGTTTTTAATTTCGTAAAATAGACATCATTTTTGAATTCATAATATCAAATATATCTTCGGGATGATTTTTGGTATTTTTCTAAAAACTTTCATTTTTTGATGAATAGTGAAACCACTAAGTGGTAGTTAAAAAACTGAATTTTTCATAAAACTTAATTTTACCTCTTCTGTGAGTGGAATTTCGAAAATCCTAGAGACACAGTTGATGTTAGTAAGTATAATGTTGTCCAATGAGATAAAAATAATTTTTGGTGAATAGTAACTTTTTACTTTTTTTTACCAAGGTTAAATGTAAATAGAGTAATTAAGGGTAAAAATGATATTATTATTACCCTAACACATGTCCTAATTCTACTGGATAAGTGTAATTCGACCAAAAACAACCTTACGAAAAAAATATGACCATTTAGGCCCACATGGATTAGATTAGGACATTTAATATCAATTTATTTAAAGAAGGGTTAAAATAGTTAAAATCAAAGTTTAATAACTAAATCATTTTTAATATATGGTTATACATAAGATAAATTTGACTATAAATATTCATTATAAAGTTAAAAAAACTTCCTACATAATTATAATTTATTTGTAATTTTTAGAAATTAAATAATTTAATTTATTTATGACACCATGATGATGCAATAATTATCTTATTAATGAAATATTGACATAACTGATGTTACAAATACCCAAATAAATGTAATTTGAAACTTTTTATGAATTCCAATAATTTTCTATGTTAATATGACATGATATTATTGATTTAATTAACTTTTTTCGAACTACTCTTTTTGTTATGATTTTCAAAAAAATCAATTACCAAATAGTGTCAAAATTCACATTAAATAGTTTTGAAAACAAATATTATATTATTAATTGTTATTTTATTCCTAAAAATATAAGGTTCAGCCAAATGACTTATATAAGGCTATATATATTAATAATAAATAACTTGGGGTTCGTTTGTCTTGTTATAGTAAGTTTATTAACCTTATAGTGTAAGAAAACAAGAAGACACGGTAAAAGTAAAATTATTTAACGTAAAGTTAAATCTAAATGATAAGGTTAAAATAGAGACCTAAACTTGTATAAATTCTATTGGATGAGATGATTTCGACCCATCCCTACCTTAGCTTCAAAATAAATCAATTTGGAGCTATTAAAAACCGAATATGACTTTATAATGAAATAATAGTTTTAGTTATTCCAAAGATGCCCCTCTCCTCCCTTATAAAAGGGCACCTCCTCCCTCTCTTCCTCACACCAATTTGAGCCTTAAATCTCGGACAAACCATGTAAAGTTCTCTTCTCAACTTCCCTAGAAACATCTTAGAGGTTCTGGTCTTCCTCAAAGACCAATCTTAGTTCCCTAAGAGGAGGTTTCAAATAGGCACTTCAAAGAAGAGGTAATGTCTGTTACTGATTCATTCAACTTTATTTCTTCTTCCACTTATTCTTCTTTAGTTTTTTCATTATTATGTAATAAATTCAGTATCACTTATATAATGATACATTATTATAAGTATGAAACAACCCTATTTCACCATCTATCCATCCTACGGAAAACGAAATCACCGCGCGTGCGTATGTATGGAATATCATCTCCACGGCGTGGTGTAATCTATTTTCCTTACATGGGTGGGTATAATGGTGTAAATAATGAATATATATGATTATTGTAAAGTGATATTGATTCTTAAATACTATACATACACTCCAATACAATTCCACGATCATGGGAACGATATCATCGCTCGTGCGTGCGTACGGAATACCGTCTCCACAAACGTGATGAGATTCATTTTCCATGATAAACCATTCAAGAATGATTATAAAGTATATATAATTAATAATAATGAAATATATGAAATAATAATGATACTTGATTTATGTATATATATATATATATATATATATGTCATATAATCTATTCCATTCAATTAAATAAGGAAACGAAAACAGCGTTCATGAGTACGTACGGCCTACCGTCTCCATGAATGGTGTATTTCATTTCTTTTATCGATCTATAATATATATGTATATGATGAATATATATTATATATAAATCATTATTTACATTCTGGAATAATGTAAATCATAATATACGTAATAATATCATGATCGAAGAGTCGAAACACATACGATAAATGAAACGATTTTACCCAAAACACTCTTTAACATGGAATTTACAAAAGAACGTTTAATATAAAGTCATAACTGACCATATATGATATAATATCAATGAATATGAATCTGTAATAAGTAAAAGACATTATTTAAATCATTATACCGGAGGTTCGGATACATAAGAAGCATATCGATCAAAAGGTAAGGGATAATTTTGCAAATCTCATTTTTATCCGAGATTGCTTATTCGTAAGTATTTACCAGGGTTATTTCTATCATCCATGCCCATGTTTTATAAAAGTGTTTTCATGTATGTTTAAAGTGATTTTTACCCATTTTTTACTTTTACTACATGGTATGTAAGGAATCTTTCTTTTGATTACGTTACGAGGTACTTTTTTGACTTTTCCAGCAAAAGTACGAGAATAATGTTTTTTTAACTTATACGGCACGAACTGATTTTTATGGTTTTTATAAATCCTTATTTTCATGAAGACTCCTCAAAAATATTTCATGAATATTTTCAACAAAATCCTTTCTTTTAAAATTGCATGACATTTTGTGGAAAGAGATTGACTTTAAAGAAGAAAGAATATTTTCTTCAAGAATTCATTTCAAGTGTTTTATCAAAACCATTTTTCATCCAAGATGAAATTATTTCATATGTGTATGTTTCAAGTATAAAGTCTCTATGATTTATATGTATTCACTTTTCTTATTATGAAATTATATCCATTTCTATTATATAGATTATGTGATGATGGGATGATGTTTATGAAACCCATTTTATTCGTTGGGTTATTATGAATGATGTATGTTAATTTTTTTGCACAAGTAAGAATGATTTCATTATGAGATGGGTGGGACCTATATCTCCCTCCAATTCATTGGGTAAAGATTTATATATCATGAGATAGATATGGATGGAACAGTAAGTTTATCCGGTTCTGTGTTATAGGAATGAAATGAGGAGTGAACTCGATTCAGAAAGGAACTTTGTCCACTAAGATAGTCTTGGAAGCAATGCCTTGGCTACAATAGAAATCATAACATGTTCTTAATGGTTTCCACAATTACATGTTTTATTCCCATGATATTTTATCATGGTTGATCTTCCATTATGATATATTCCATACGTACTTCCAAGATTCATGTCTTTGCTCAATATTTTCATGTTTAGATTTTATGTTCACGTTTTTGCATTCAAATGTTTATGGATTGTTTTATGTTCTCTATGTTTACCCCTACTGGTCATCTGAGCTCTCCCACTTTATGTTTTATTTTCCCCAGGATATAAAGAAATTATTTAGGTAAGAATAAAAAGGGAAGATCTTTATGAGAGATGTTGAAGATCTTTCACCACGATTAGAAGATTATATTCCGAGTTTCCAAAGACACTAAACTATTACGGTCCTTGTGTTTGTGTTTTTTTATGTACTAAGTATTCCGCAAAAGTAATGTAATGTCCATGTACCTCAAGATTATGGTCTCTACAGTTGGTATTAGAGGAAAGGTTTAGTCAACCTTTCAAAACTAGGATGCGGAAATGATAGTGAGATCCCTTGAGATATTTATAAGGTATGTCTAGGGATGTCCGTAAGGATAAGTATACGTATAGGATATAGTCCTAGAACTACGATAACGATCTTATAATTTAACCTAACATGTTAGATATTGATGTTACGCCCCCTTGATTAAAATTTTTGTCACTCACACTATTATTTTTGGGTTTTAGAAAATGGCTGGAAATAAGATGATTCACGATAATGGCGGATATTATGGACAATGGAATGATATTCTTCATGAGAAACCAAATGAAATGGGATTTGGAAGTCCAAACATAATTATTATGCCGAATCTGAAATCTCATAATATGATCAGTAAACTCAAATTTGGTAAGTTTCCTGACTCGGCTAATAAGAGAAAATTAGGTTACATGATGATCATAGAGGAAAGAAAGTTCAATTTCCCCTATGTAAATCATGTGGGAAGAAGCATCAAGGAGGATGTTTCAAAGGAACTGGAAGATGATTTGGGTGTGGAAAAGAAGGACACAAATCCAGTAAGTGCAAAATAAAAGGTTCAGTTAACACCATTGATGAGGATAATGGTATTGCTACAACATCAACAATGGTTAAATGTTTTAAATGTGGAATGTACGGGTATTATGCAAACCAATACCCTAAGGGAAAGTCTCATGAAGAGAATCAGTATGGTCGTATGGGTAATATTTATGTTGATTATGATGAAGAGACTACAAATGATATGTGAGATGAAAGAATTGTTGAAGCTCGGTCAATGGTTTAAGATGTTAGTGGAATGATTACATGTTTATCAAGTGTAATGTTGTGGTACTATGGAATAAAGAGACATCTAAGGATTGTTACAATGTTGTCTTTCCTTATACTTTGAAAGTTTGTGATGAATGGTACCAGTATTTTTGGAAAGTATACGATATGCGCATAATGAATGGATAAGGAGAAAATTAAATGTTTGATAGTATTCATGAGCTCATGACTGATATAAGGAGAAGGTTATATCATGGTTTGAGTATATAGAATTTTTGGATTTTGGTATGTGGAAAGAGTTAACCTTTGATAGAATTCATGTTTTCTCTAAGGTTTAATGGGTATTAATTTTTCAAGAAAATACATGATTAAGGTATTCACATGATTAGAATGTGACCAACAAGATAATGGGGGATAAATGATGGTTGGTTTATGACATTTCAAGTAATCGTTTTCTTTATAATATGAGCTTGGACCGAAGTGTTTTAGATAAAGATTGGAATGGATTATGTTGTACACAAGATAGTATTGTTTAAGGATATTACTTTTTTTGATATTATTGATGGGATGTTATAGTAATGTAGTTTTAGAAAAAGGACAACCTCCAGGATGGGCGACAGCCCATCGCATCAGATAAGGTTGTGGGAATCGAACCCACAACCGAAGTGTGACTGGCCTTTATCACCAACCACTGGCCTAAAAGAAGTCCCTGTATAGTAAAAACTAGTTTTATTATATTAATAAGTATGATATATGAAGTATAAGTCCATTTTAGGAACCATATACGATTAATCTCACTATAGATCGACTTATGTATATTTAATAACTTTTGCTAACCTTTTGTTTGAGACAGATGGAATGACCCGTCATTCTATCACATGATCTGCTAACACTTCACGAATAACAAACTCAACTTCATTTCATTAAGAGATGAAGTGGAAATTATTCAAAGCACAAACAACAGTGTGATTGTACCAAAATCAAGCAAGTATTTCTTCTAATTCAAAATTTTCAACTTTAGGGAAATGATATTGAAACCCACAAATGTTTTCCTAGTGCTCTTATATCCAATTAATCAGATGGTACCATAGATCATCACAAATATATAGCTTTGTGGTTGATGGACTTTTCATAGACATGTTCTCTACCACTCTCCATCAGAACATGATGGTTAGATTTCTCTTCCATATCCATATTTCCACCAATGTTCTCCTATGTGGAAACCCATTGATTAATTTTTTTGGATAACCGTTATGTTTCATACATTAGTTTTTAAAGCCAAATATTGGTATTCCTTTTTACGATGTGGGTTTTTATTAAAGAAACTTTCTAATAGTAAACCATTTATAACCCCGGCGAATATCGAGGGCGAAATTCAATTTAAGGGGGCTAGAATGTAACACCCCAAGATTTTATGAAAAATATTCTTTTTAATTTTATTAATATCTTGTGTTGTACGCTACACCAAAAGGATTTTTCACAACATGTATCCCTGACTTGGCTTACATTACATGCAATCGCGACCTTCCGCGATAGCATGTGTTGTACGCAATTCCGAGTTTCGCTGAACAACAATATGTTATATTAACTAGCCATTATGAATAGTAATACCCAATTTTTGAAATTTTATAAAATTTATCATTCAAAATGGACTTAGTTTTTGGATTCAGAATATCGAAATTAGCTTAGGGTTATATTTTGGTACTTTTTTGATAACATTCATATATTGATGAATAGTGAAAATTACTAAATTTTAATTAAAAACAACTTTTTTAATCGAAATTATTAATAGTGATAAATTATTAATTTGAGTGGTTTTAATGTATATTTAGAATATATTTTTACCATTTAATACAATTTTGGACATTGGATGTAATATCACATTTAAACCAGACATAAACAAGTGTCAATCTTTTGATAGTTATTATCTCTTAAAAATACGCTATTTGTTTGGACGACGAGAATTAATTTTTAAATTAATTAATGAAACCGATATGTTTTGAATTTGGTAAAATAGGCATCATTTTTTAATTCATAATATCAAATATAGCTTTGTTTAATTTTTGGTATTTTTCTGGAAACTTACATTTTTTGATGAATAGTGAAACCACTAAGTGGTAGTTAAAAAACTGAATTTTTAATAAAACATAATTTTACCGCTTCTGTGAGTGGAATTAATAAAATTTGAGAGACACGGTTGATGTTAGTAATTAATATTTGGTTCAATGACATAAAAATAATTTTTTGTGAATTGTAACGTTTTACTTTTATTTACCACGGTTAAATGTAAATATGGTAATTAAGGGTAAATATGATATTATTATTACCCTAAAACAAGTCCTAATTCTATTGGATAAGTGTAATTCGACCCAAAACAACCTTAGGAATAAAATATGACCATTTAGGCCCACTTCGATTAGATTAGGATATTTAATATTAATTTATTTATAGAAGGGTTAAAATAGTTAAAATGAATGTTTAATAACTAAATCATTTTTAATATAGGGTTATACATAAGATAAATTCGACTATAAATATTTACTAGAAAGCTAAAAATATTTCCTACATAATGATATTTTATTTTTAATTTTTAGGCATTAAATAATTTAATATATTTATGACACAATGATGGTGCAGTAATTATCTTATTAATGAAATATTGACATAATTGATGTTATAAATACCCAAATAAATGTAATTTGAAACTTTTTGTGAATTACTATACTTTTATATGTTAATATGACATCCTAATATTGATTTAATTAACTACTTTCGAACTAATATTTCTGTTATGATTTTCACAAAAATCAATTACCAAATAGTGTCTAAATTGACATAAAATAGTTTTTAAAACAAATATTATATTATTAATTGTTATTTTATTCCTAAAAATATAAGGATCGCCATATGACTTAGATAAAGTTATATATATTAATAATAAACAACTTGAGGTTCTTTTGTCTTGTTATAGTAAATTTGTTAACCTTATAGTGTAAGAAAACAAGAAGACACGGTAAAAGTAAAATTATTTGACTTAAAGTTAATTCTAAATGATAAGGTTAAAATAGAAACCTAAACATCTCTAAATTCTATTTGATGAGAGGATTTCGTCCCATCCCTACCTTAGCTTCGAAATAACTCAATTTAGAGCTATTAAAACAGAATATGACTTTATAATAAAATAATATTTTTAGTTATTCGAAAGATGCCCCTCTCCTCCCATATAAAAGGGCACCACCTCCCTCTCTTCCTCACACCATTTTGAGCCTTAAAGCACGGCCAAACCATGAAAATTTCTCTTCTCCACTTCTCCAGAAACATCCTAGAGGTTCTGGTCTTCTTCAACGACCAATCTTAGTGCCCTAAGAGGAGGTTTCAAAAAGTCGATTCAAAGAAGAGGTAATGTCCGTTACCGATTAATTAAACTTTATTTCTTCTTCCAATTCTTCTTCATTAGTGGATTAATTATGAAGTAATAAAATCAGTATCACTCATATACTGATATGTTATTATAAGTATTAAACAACCCTATTTCACCATCTATCCATCCTACGGAAAACGAAATCACCGCGCGTGCGTACGTACGGAATACCGTCTCCACGTCGTGGTGTAATCTATTTTTCTTTACTTTGGTGGGTATAATGGTGTAAATAATGAATATATATGATTATTTAAAAGTGATATTTATTATTTAATACTATACATACACTCCAATACAATTCCATGATCATGGGAATGATATCATCGCTCGTGCGTGCGTACGGAATACCGTCTCCAAGATCGCGATGAGATTCATTTTCCATGATTAACCATTCAAGAATGATTATAAAGTATATATGATGATTAATAAATAAATATATGACATAATAATGCTACTGGATTTATGTATATATATATATGTATGTCATATACTCAATTCCATTCAATTCAATAAGGAAACGAAAACAACGTTCATGCGTACGTACGACCTACCATCTCCATGAACGGTGTATTTCATTCCTTTTATCGATCTATAATATATATGTATATGATGAATATATATTATATATAAATCATCTTTTACATTATGGAATTATTTAAATCAGGATATAAGTAATAATATCAAGAACGACGAGTCGAAACACATACGATAAATGAAACGATTTTACCCAAAATGCTCTTTAACATGGAATTTACAAAAGAACGAGTAATATAAAGTCATAAGTGAACCATATATGATATAATAACAATGAATATGATTCTTTAATAAGTCAATGACATTATTTAAATCATTATATAGGAGGTTCGGATACATAGGAAGCATATCAGACATAAGGAAAGGGATAATTTTGCAAATCTCATTTTTATCCGAGATTGCTTATTCATAAGTATTTACTGGGGTTATTTCTATCATCCATGTCCATATTTTATAAAAGTTTCTTCATGTATGTTTAATGTATTTTTTACCCATTTTTTACTTTTACTACATGTAATGTAAGGAATATTTCTTTTGATTACGTTACGAGGAACTTTTTTGACTTTTCCAGCAAAAGTATGAGAAGAATGTTTTTTAACTTATACGGCACGAACAAGTATTTTATGGTTTTTATAAAGACTTATTTTCATGAAGATTCCTCCAAAATATTTCATGACTATTTTCAAAAAAATCATTTTCTTTTAAAATTGCATGACATTTTGTGGAAAGAGATTGATTTTGAATAAGATAGGATATTTTCCTCAAGAATTCATTTCAAGTGTTTTATCAATACCATTTTTCATCTAAGATGACATTATTTCATATGTGTATGTTTCATGTATAAAGTCTTTATTATTTAAATGGATTCACTTTTCTTATTATGAAATGATATCCATTTCTTTTATATGGATTATGTGATGATGGGATGATGTTTATGAAACCCATATTATTTGTTGGGTTATTATGAATGATGTATTTTTATTTTGTGGCAAAAGAAAGAATTATTTTATTATGAGATGGATGGGACCAATATCTCTCCCTAATGCATTGGGAAATGATTTATATCTCATGAGATAGACATGGCTGGAAGGGGAAGTTAATCTGGTTTAGTGTTATAGGACTGAAACGAGGAGTGAACTCGATTCAGAAAGGGACTTTGTCCACTAAGATGGTCTTGGTAGCAATGCCTTGGCTACAATGGAAATCATAACATGTGATTAATGGTCGCCACAATTACATGTTTTATTCCCATGAAATTTTATCATGATTGATGTTTCCTTATGATATATGCCTTACGTACTTCCAAGATTCATGTCTTAGCTCAAGATTTTGATGTTTAGATTTTATGTTCAAGTTTTTGCATTCAAATGTTTATGGATTGTTTTATGTTATCTATGTTTACCCTTATTATGCATTGGAGCTCACCCATTTTATGTTTTCATTTCCCCAGGATATAAAGACAGGTTTTGGGTAAGAAAAAATGGAAGATCTTTATGGGAGATGTTGAAGATCATTTACCACGATTAGAAGATTATATTCCGAGTTTCCAAAGACACTAAGCTATTACGGTCCTTGTGTGTGTGTTTTTGTTATGTACTAAGTATTCCAAAAAATTAATGTAATGTCTATGTAAGTCAATATTAGGGTCTCTAAATTAAATTTTTGTGCTTATTTATGAATGTTTCATCTATAATGTTATCCTTAATGAGCTTCTGAGCACAGCCGTTTCTATGTTTTCTTTTTTCCAGGATGTGAAGAATTAATTTATGACTGACCCACAAGGATAGTCTGAGGGGATATGAGTGTGGAATATAGAGACTGTTGTTGTAGGTTTTCACATTATCATATAATGTAAGACTTATGAATGTATCTAGTGTTTCCAAGGCCACTAATCTAATCGGTATTTCAAGACATGATCTTTTGTGATCAGGCCAATGTTATGAAATAATGCACTGACTCTTTGTAATAGGGGTAAGTGCATTACAGTTAGTATCATAGAAAGTTTAGTACAAACCTTGGAAAATAGATTTAGATAAAATCTGATTAGAGCACATATCCCTAATATAGACTTTGAGGATTAGTATAGAAGAACTTACTAGAATTTTGGAATTGTCAAGATTTTGTGAGTTTTCTGATCAATACATCACTGTATGGATATGAGCAAGTAGAGGCGGCTCAGGAACATATGTACCTAGGGGTAAACCCCAAAAACACCGCTTTGGCTATACTCGAACAAGAATTGGGCCACGACAATGAGCCTTCTTGCACTCTTGTTTACGACACTCCCAGGGGATATTCTTAGGATAATTATAATTTTCTTTAAATTGATTATAAAGGGTTTATGAGTGTATAAATACTCAAATAAAACATCTTTATGATTATTGATTATATCCATAAACTGTTAAATTTATGGTAAGTGTTTCACAAGTTTGGATTTATGTATTACAATTCATAAAATAATCTAGTGGTTGCCATTGTTTAGAAATGGCACCTAGTGGAAGGAATAGAAACTCTATCAATGCACGCACTACATATAGGGATTTCCCTACTGATCAAGATAATTATTGTGGAGCAAGTGATATAATTGGTGATGATCAACATATCACCATACTTGGACCACTCACTCAGGTTATGAATAATATTCTTACCCGTATGGAGCACCCTAATATGCATTATGGAGGATCAATGTTATAACACATCATGAGACAACAACCACCAACATTTAATGGGGGTAAAAATCCACTAGTAGCTGTGCAATGGATAAATTTATTAGAGAAAATATTCCACACCTTGTGGAGTAGCTAAAGGGAAAAAGTTGTCATTGATGTTTACCGCCTCACTGGAGATGCTGATCAATGGTGGCCATTGATTCAAAACCCGAAGGGAGATGATGAAATATAAAATATGTAATCGAGGGAGTTTAAAGAGATTTTCATATAAAAATACATTACTCATGACCATCGAGCAGATATGGAAAGACAATTTCTGAGTTTGAGTCAAAAGGTGGATGAAAATGTTTCAATGTATGAGTCTAACATTACCAAGTTAGCACTGCATGCTGCAGATTATATACGTAACTCAAGAAGTATTATTGATCGTTTCATTGATGGATTAAAACCATATCTCCATCGAGCATTAGTCTCACAATCTTTCTCTTCGTACAAAGATATTTTCTCATGTGCTATCAAGATAGAAAAGGAATTCTCTATGTCTTACGTCTTTAAAGAAAAGAAAGAGGAGAAGAGATTTGCTGATCACTCTGGAAATGGAAATTAGGCAAAGAAGGGAAATTTTGAATATCCATCATACAGTAAATGTGGGAAGAAACACCCTGGTACTTTCTTTAAGGGAATGTGAGTCTGTTACAAGTGTGGTGAAAAAGGCCACCAAGCTCGTTATTGAAAGGGGGTGAAAGAAGCTATCGATGTTCAATGCTACAATTGCAGGGAGATGGGAAATTGTGCAAATGAATATCCTCAGCATTAGGGAAACATACCTCAGAAAAGGCCAAGGGATCATGTCCATGCATATTCGATCACTACTGATGAGGTTGAATCTACAAAAGACATAGTGGCATGTAATTTAATGGTTTCCTCAAGTGTAGCCAATGATTTATTCGATTCTGGATCATCACATTTTTTCATATCATCCCAGTTTTCATTGAAAATTAGATATTTCCAATTTGATTTAACAAGGTTGGTTTCAGTCAAAAACTCTTAATGGGAGTATCATTGCTACAATGTTCTGTGAATCAGTTCCCATTAGGGCCTATAAATATTCTTTTTATCGTGATCTCATCGTCATACCCATGATTGAATTTGATATAATCCTCGAAATGGATTGTATTTCGGACCATGATGCAAATATTTATTGTAAGAAGATGGAGGTTACTATTTTTGATGACAATGACAAGGAAAACCATATCTTTAGAGCAGAATCGTCACCACCTAATTCTTATCTATATCCACCCCTGTAGCTCAACTAAATTCAATTATTGGGGTGGAAGAGAATGAAATGACTATGGGTGAGGAAAAGAATGTTCAAATAGAGGATGTACCTATTGTGAAAGAATATATTGATGTGTTTCCAGAAGATTTACCTGGGCATCCTCTAGAACGAGAAATTTACTTTTAAATTGATTTAATTCGTGGTTCAAGGCCCATATTGATGACCATTTATAGAATGGACACTGTGGAATTAGTGGAACTAACGAAACAACTAGAGGAATAGAGTAATAAGGGATTAATTTTCCCTAGTGTTTCCTCATGGGGAGCCCCTGTTATTCTTGTTTATATGAAAGAGAGACCTATGAGGTTGTGCATTTATTACAGGGAGATCAATGCTATAACAATAAATAACATGTATACCCTACCTCGCATGGATTATTTATTATACCACCATCATGGAGCTCAATACTTTTCAAAGATTTACCTTCAATTTGGATATCATCAGTTATGTGTAAAGGAAGAAATTATGAAAATAGCATTTCGAACCAGGTACGGGCATTACGAACTTACAGTAATGACTTTTGGGATGACTAATGAACCCTATGTTTTCATGGATATAATGAATAGAGTTTTCAAGTAATATCTTGATGAATTTTTAGTAGTAGTTATTGATGATATCTTGGTAAACTCCAAAAGTGATGAAGATCATGAAAATCACTTGCGGATTATCCTAAAGTCTCTACGAATAAATGAATTATATGGGAAGTTTAGAAAATGTGAATTATGGGTTCAAGAGAATTATTTTCTTGGACATATTGTCTCTACGGATGGAATCTCTATTGATACATCTAAGACAAGAGCAATCCATGAATGGCCAGCACCAACGAGTGTAAACGAGGTACGCAGTTTTATTGGTATAATAGATGATTGTCGACGTTTCGTGCAGAATTTTTCCCGATTGTCTAACCCATTAACGAAGCTCACAGGTAAAGGGGATAAATATGTTTGGAAAAAATAGTGTGAAGAATGTTTTGATGAACTAAAGAGAAAATTATCCAATGCTCCAATATTTACTCTACTATTGGGGAATGATGGGTTTGTTATTTTTGGTGATGCTTCAAAGAAAATACTTTGTTGTGTCCTTATATAGAATGATAGGGTTATTGCTAATGCATCACAACGACTAAATATTCATGAGAAAAACTATCCTACTCATGATCTTGAGTTAGAAGATATAATATTTTCTTTGATGATATGGAGAAATTATCTCTATGGTGAAAAATGTGAGATATATAACGATCACAAGAGTTTGGAGTATATTTTTTCATAGAAATTAATCAACCTGAGGCAAAGGAGATGTCTTGAACTACTCAAGGATTATGATTGCACCATATACTACCACCTGGGGAAGTTGAATAAGTTGGCAGATGCTTTGAGCCGAAATGATCATGGTGTTTTGAATATGATGAGAGTTGAAAGGGATCCTATTTTCATGGATCTAGTAAATATGGATATGGGAATAACCATAGAAGGTGAAACATCAATACATTTTCATATTTTTTCCAATCCATCTTTAATAGAAAGGATAATGAGTTCTCAGACCGATGATGAAGAGTTTCAAAAGAAGATTAATGCTGTGACTTATGGGAGATTTAGTGACTTTTTGTATGAAGACAAAATTTTGAAATTTGGGAAGAGTCATTGTGTTCCCGATATATCTAATCTAAAAAGTGAATTGTTTGATGATGCTCATAGTTCCAATTTTTCTATACACAGTTGTAGCACTAAGATGTATAGAGATTGGAAGGAACATTTTTGGTGGGACCACATGAAGTGGGAGATTTCTGATTTTCTGTCAAGAAGTATGGTATGTCAACAAGTGAAAGTAGGAAGGCAACAACCTAGAGAAGTCATGAAACCTCTTCCCATACCTGAGTGGAAATGGGATAACATTAAAATGGAAATTTTCATGGCACTACCAAAGACTCCTAGAATGACCGATGCAATATGGTTCATTGTTGATCATCTTACCAAGTCAACATATTTTCTTGATATAGGAGAAGATTTACCACTTCAACGTTTAGCAAGACTATATATTAACGAATCTGTAAGACTTTATGCAGTACCATTATCGATTGTTTCTAATCATGATCCACATTTTACCTCAATATTCTAGAAAATTATTTAGAAATCCATGGATACTAAACTTTGTTTCAGCACTTCCTACCACCCCCAAACTGATGGACAATCAGAACGGACTATTAAATCCTTGGAAGACATGATGAGGTCATGCACACATGACTTTCAAGGTATGTGGGATCAATATTTACCTCTGGTTGAATTTTTCTAAAACAATAGCTTCCATTAAAGTATTCAGATGACACCATATTAAGAATTATATGGATAGAGATGTTGCACACCAACCTGTTGGGATGAAGTAGGTGAAAGAAAACTCATAGGCCCAGAACTTGTGGAGGAAATGATGGAAAATGTGAAGGTAATCCAAAACCACATCAAAGTAGCTCAAAGTAGGCAGAAGAGCTATGCCGATAACCGAAGGAAGGATTTGGATTTTCAAGTTAGAGATCATTTTTATTGAAGGTATCTCCATGTAGGGGTGTTATATGTTTTTGTAAGAAGGGAAAATTGAGTCCCAGGTATATCGAACCTTTCGAAATTCTAGAACAAATTGGGGTTTTATCTTACTGATTGGTAATGCCGCAATGTATCTCCAAAGTTCACGATGTATTCCGCATATAACTATTGAGAAAATACATTCTTGAAACAACACATTTACTCACCTATAAGGAATTAGAACTTGAACATGGTCTATCTTATTGCGAAGATCCTTTCATGATTCTTGATAAAAGAGAACAAGTGCTGAGAAACCGGACAACTCATCTAATAAATGTTCTATGGAGAAACCATAAGATGGAAGAGGCAACGTGGGAACCTGAGGAACCTATGATGAAGAACCACCTGAATCTTTTTATAAAGTAATACCCTAGAAATTTCGAGGATGAAATTATTTAGAGGGGAGAATGTAACACCCCAAGATTCCACATTATGATTCTCTTTGAATAATACAATAGCTTATGTAGTACGCAACTTCTAGTTATAACACACACCAAAACTAATAAAAATATCCATTATGAGTAGTAATACAAATTTTTTTAATTTTAAAAATTTTATCCTTCAAAATGGACTTCATTTTTGGATTCGGAATATCGAAATTAGTCGAGGGTGAATTTTTGGTATTTTTCTGAAAACGTTAAATTTGTTATGAATAGTGAAAAATCACTGAGTTATAGTTTATAATAGAATTTTTATTTAAATAATTATTTATTTTATTTAAATTTATTTTAGGTCAAAATAAATACATAAAAAATATGTATGTTCAATGTAATTCATTGGGGTCAATTTATAATAATTTTAGATATAAAAAAGGTTTATTGAACTTTTCACCGTCTTTTACCCACCTCATAGGTGAATTTGCGAATTCACATAAAACAGAATTTTATAACTGAAATGAGTGAAATTTAAAATATATTAGAGAAACGGTTGATATAAGTATTTAAAATGTGGTTCAATAAGATAAAAATGGTTTTTTTTAATAGTACCTTTTTACTATTATTTACCCCGATTAAAAGTAAATAAGGCAATCAAGGATAATAATAATAATATTATTACCCAAAAACATGTCCAAATTCTATATTATAAGTATAATTCGTCTAAAAACAACCTTAGGAATAAAATATGATCCTCTTTGGTCCACTTGTATTAGATTAGGACATTTATTATTATTTAATTCAAAGAAGAGTTAAAAGAGTTAAAATCAAAGTTTAATAACTAAAATATTTTTAATATAGGGTTACACTTTAGATAAATTAGACTATAAGTATTAATTAGAAATCTAAAAATATTTTCTACATAATGGTATTTTATTTAAAGTTTTTAGACATTAAATAATTTAATTTATTATTGACACAATGATGATGCAGTAATTACCAAATTAATGAAATATTAAAATAATTGATATTATAAATATCCAAATAAATGTAATTTGAGACATTATATAAATTAAACTAATTTTATAAGTTAATATGACATAATATGGTTGGTTAGATGAATTGTTTAGATGTAATAATGCTGTTATGAATTTTTCAAAAACAAAATACCAAATAGTGTCAAAATTGATATAAAAGAGTTTTTAAAACAAATATTATATTATTAATTGATATTCAATTTCAAAAAATATACGGATTGTCAAAATGACTTATAAAATGATAGTTGAATCATTAATGAAGCACTTGGGGTTCTCTTGTAAGTATATAGTATGTTTATTAACCATATAATATAAAAATACAAAGAGACATGGTAAATGTTAAACTATTTAACTAAGAGTTAAATCTAACAGTTAAGCATAATATAGTCACCCAAACCTGTCTAAAACATATCTGTTGAGTTTTTTTCTACCCATCCCCATGTTATATTTTAAAAAATCCATTTTGGAGCAATTATAAACCGAAAATTATTTTATTATAAAATAATATTTATAGCTTTTCCTAAGGTGCCCCTCACCCCTCTTATAAAAGGGCACTCCCCCTTATCTCTAATTCACGGCTTCAATGCCATTTGGCTCTGCCAACCCCTGCCAAAATACCCTCTCAATTATCCTAACTTCATCCTAGAGTCTCTCCATTAGTCATAAAGCCATCCTATAGAGCCCCTATGATCAAATCAAAAGGAAGAACCCAAAGTAGAGGTAAATATTTCATCACATCTTTCAAGTTTCTTTATTCTTCCACTTCCTATTTCTTTATTGTTTCCATTATAAAATAATAAATCCAGTATCATCTATATAAATTGATTTTATTATGAATATGTTACAACCATATTAATTATTCTATCCATCCTTTCAATGACATGTCACCATACATGCATATGTACAGATTATCATCTCCACGTTATGGTGTAATTATTATTCAATACATTATTTTTTGGATGGGTATAATAATGATTTTTAATTGATATAAATAATAAATATAAGATGATAATGATTATTTATATATGATATAACATCCAATTATATATTATAGTAATATCAAAATAATGATATTGTCGCTCATGCGTACGTACAGATTACCGTCTCCACGAACGCGATAAGATTCATTCTTCATCGTATCCATTCAAGACTGATATTAATTTGATGATTAAAAATAATATTTAATGACATGATATCATTATTTATTTGAATATAAAACAACCCATCCATAAAAAATATGACTCACATAACAAAGAATAGGAAGGAATACGAATCCATTAACACCCGAAACAACGATAATACTAAGATATTATTAACGAAGCAATGTTAAAAGATCATATATAACAAAATATTAATGTATATGATTCTTGAATAATTTAATAACAATTAATTCACCATTATATAGGAGGTTAACTTACCCTTGACCAAGTAAAAGTACAAGGTATGAGTTAATTTAACAATTTCTTCATTATCCAAGGTTGTTTATATGTAATTATCTACCAGGACCTCTTAATCATCCACATCCATGTTTCTTAAAACTGTATTTAAAAAAATTCTTACTATTTTATAGTCTATGGGTTAAAGTCATTAATATACTTGTTTTACTTTTATATGATTTTTAGAAATGAATCTTTTCGTCATCTTCCAAATAATTTCCTTTACAACCTTTTCGACAAAATAAAGGTAAGAATGTCTTTTTTTAACTTATATGGCGGGTGAGGCTATTTTCCACCATTACGAAATCATCAAAGCTTCCCTTACAAGATTATAAGAATATTTTATAAAAAAAATTTCTTTTATAATTATGTGACTTTTAAATGATTTCAAAAAAAGAGATATTTCTCTCAAATAGTTTTGATTTCATCTATTATGTCAACATCCTTTGATGGATTTTAAGCTTATTTTAAGTTGATTTATTATGATACAAAACATCCATATTGTATTGATTGTTTTGTGATATGTTTGACTGTGGATATATTATTATTATACCATTACTGATTTATGGAGAAAGTATTGACATTTCGTATGATAGTTTTAATATGAATGTTTATGTTATGTTTAAACTTGTTCATATTAGGAATGCATTGGACTTAGTAAGTGACGGGTGGAGACCGCTATAGCTACTTGATGCATCGGTAGGTCTCATGAGACAAACTAGTGTATTGGCACAAGGCCTTGACAGAATCTTATTTGTAGTCTTGGAAAAGGCTTGACTATGTGGTTATGAATGTCTAGCATTATGCATTCCATCATTATGAAAGTGGTAATTTATATTTCATGTGATTATTCAAGTAGTAGAATATACATGTGAATAATTAAATGGAATTATTTCATTTTTTACATATTAATCTGAAGTTCAAGTTTAAAAGGGTTTCGTTTTAGTTATACATTTCCTTAAATGTTTATGTTTATTTATGAAGGTTTTTGCTATATTGTTATCCTTACTGAGCATCTGAGATCACAAATTTCTATGTTTTATTTTTCCTAGGATGTGAAGAAGTATTTTATGATTGACCGGTAGGGATAGTCTGAGTGGATATGAGTGTGGACTATGGAGACTATGTTGTTATAGATTTTAACATTATCATGTAATGTAAAACTTATGAATATAGCTAATGTTTCTAATGATACTAAACTAATCGGCCTTTTGAGACATTATCTTTTGTGATTATTCCAATGTTATGTAATAATTCACCGAATCAGGGTATCTAGGGTTGGGGCATTACAGATGAGTTGTAGGATAAGGGGTTTATGAATCCATGTATGTTTTCTTCGGGTTCTGCATTATTTTTTTCACAGAATGAAAATATGTTCTTGCACATGGGTGTTGAAAACCAGATGTTTTTCTGGATTAATATGATTAATAGGTATCCTCTTCCATGTATCGAAGATATTTTTGACTATTTTAGGTGTGATATTTTTTTTTCTAAAATATTTACTTGAGATCATGTTATTATTATATTTGAATTTGACATTTTGATATACTGAGGACATATTTCAAAAGGAGGTTTGTCCTATATGAGTTCTGTATGATTCCATTTGGGATTTCCAATGTGATAATAATATTTATGGACTGAACTAAAATAATCATTCACCCTTTCCTAGATCATTTTGTAGTTTTCCTCCTGGATAAAATCGTGGTGTACTCCAAGACTCATGATGATCATGCCCAACATATTAACATTTTAATGAGAACACATAGAGAGAATCAGCTATAAGACAAGATATCTAAGTGATAGTTTTGAATTTACTAGGTAGACTTAACGGGTCACATAAACGTATATGAATGTGTGTGAGTGGATCAAGTAAATGTTCAAGCAATTGTTTTTGTAGGAAAATCCCATGAACATGTTTGATATACGTATCTTTATGGGATTAACATGAAATTATTGAATGTTCACTCCAATATTTTTTAATTTGGAAGAACCACTCTAAAGAATAACCAACAAGGGTATAATGTCTGAATAGAGGGAATCATTTGACAATTAATTCAAGGAGTTGAAGAGGTCTTTGAAATCCACACCAATTTTGATCCTACCCGAGACATGTAAAGAGTATACAATGTTTTGTGACCCTACTGGAATTGGACATAGTGCAGTGTTGATGGAGGGAGATCGAATAGTAGGAAACGAGCCTCATATTTTTTTCCAGAAGAAATCAATGACCCTTAGAATACACTATAGTAGGAAGTAATGGATGATAAATTGATTTCTGGGCATAATTATTTGTTAGAAAATAATATTACATTCTATATGGATAAAAACATATTGAAGTGCATATTTTCATAGAGATATTTGAATCTCCAAAAATAGAGGCGAGTAGAGTATATGTAGTCATTTTATCCTGAGATAAAATATATTTCTAGAAAGCAAAACAGTGTTGATGATGCTCTATGTAGGAAAAAAAAGACTCAAGAAGATCATGGTTTTACTTTAGAGTGGAATATGATGACCTTTCTAGAAGAGTTGAATGTTGTTGTTTAGGAAAGTGACCGGAAGATGGATCTCATATCAGTGTTAGTGGATTATACACATTTTAGTTGTATAATAGATATAGAGTATGAGGGGAAAGAATTTCTATTCTGAGGTAAATCCTTGAACTTATAGAGGAAGCTTCACATGGGACCATAGATTATGATGAGATCATCTAGAATAGGAATTAGGTTGTTGTGCCTATGAGCATATAAAAGGTGTTGATACGTTAATTTCATGCCTCAAATTATATGTTTCATATTGGTTTGAACAAAATTTATCGTGACCTATGCTGAAAATTATGGTGTCCAGGAATGAAAAATTTTATTGTATGTTTCATGACATGATACTATAGCTATTGATAGGTGAAGTCCGAGCATCAATGTCTTGGAGATTTACAGCAGTCGTCTCCCACTCCAGAATTGGATTGGGATGAATTGAATATTATTTTTTGGTGGATCTTCCAAGGGATCCTTAGAAAAATTATTCTATTTGGGTAATTATAGACTATTTGAAAAAGGTAGCACAATTCATTCATATGTGGGAGGCATTCTATGTTATTAATTTGGGAGAACTTCATGTTCGAGAGGTTGTCAATTTTAATGGGGTTCCACTGAAAATAGTTTCAAAATAGTGATCTCAATTTACTTATCTCTTTTCGTATTGTTTTCATAAAGAACATGATACTTTTTTTGTGAGTAAAACATTCCACCAATAGATATATGGGAATTCAAAGCGTTCTTTATATGTGCTAGGGGATATGTTGAGAGCATCTTCACTAGATATTGTTGCATATTTAAAGAAGGCCTTAAATTTTTTAGATTTATCATATAAAAATAGTTATTAGTATATGATTCAAATGGAACCCTGAAATTAAATTTATGGCAAGACATGTAGATCACCTATATGTTGGTTTGATGTAGGTGATTAAGAGTTTTTGGGAACAAGTCACATACATGAGTCATCAGAGAGAGTTCAATTGATTCTTAAGTGTATTACTATGTATCAAAGTAGGTAGATATTGTATGTAGATAGAAAAATATTAAAGCTATAGCCTACAGTCGATTATTTGGTATTCATTTTTGTGTCACCTAGATTGGATTATTGTTTTAAGTGGATGTACGTCTAGTTGGTGCCCCGATTATTGGGACCATTTGAGCTTGTGGAGATAATTGGGCCATTGGAGTACCACTTGGCTCTTCCGTAGATATATTGTTCTATGAATTATATTTTCTTTGTGTCATAAATTCAGTGTTATCACCACGAACCTTCTCATGGGATCAATGTATATGGTTATTAGCTTCATATTGATGCATATTTTGAGGAACATCTAATACAGGTGTTGGGTTGTAGAGGGAAAGTGTTGTGGGGAAATACCATGCGGATAGTTTGAGTATAGTGGTAACATGGTCGGGTGAATGAGAAAACATGGGAATGTGAAGTAGATATGAGGGATAAATGGTGTGATCTTTTTGAGTTGGAATCATTTATTTTCTTGGGATTACAACATGAGGATGACCTATTATAATGTTTAGAGATTGTTAGATCATGAATTTTTTTGAGAAATATCATGGTTGAAATTAGCTATTTTTTTGAGAGAAAATTATTTTGGTATTACCATTGTGTGTGTCTATGTGAAAGTTGTATATTTTGGATGAAAATATGGTAGTGCACTATTCGCACATGGATTTCCCAAACTGTGTGCCATGGCCCTGAAAACCTTGTAACCCAAGACAGAAAGGATATTCATTCCTAGGGAATGGTTTTCAAACTTTGTGTTCTAAATGGAGATACCAAGAAACTCCTTAAAAGAGGCACATATTTATAGTGCAAGGATATGTGAAACATTCACCCCCTTGAGTAGAAAATACTGCGTATGAGATTTTAATCCCATAAATTTTATTAAAAAATTTCATAATAACACATATTATAACCCCTAATTTCCTAGCTCGACCCATAATTATTTTCAATTTACTACAGAGAATCCATTATTCATTATATGTCATTTTGACCTATGGTCATTGGGATTCAAAGTCCATATTGAAGATCTGAACCCCACCAGTATGATTATCTCCTCCCATGTGGTATACTTTCCTCTTCTCATTCTTGTCCCATCCTTTTCGGATCTTTCTATACTAGTTTGATTAGAGGTTGACCATGATTTCCTATCTATTTCAGGGATTTTTTTATCCTGATTTAGATCTAAAGGATTGGGATTTTTTTTATCTTCTATTTAGTTTTTAGATCAGGATATCGCACTATGTCATTATTCCATTCATATTTAGGGATTTCTGTTTCAAGATAGTTCATCAATTAATTATGTTAGGTGGGTTTATAATTAAAATATCATAGTCATAATTTCAATCATGTGTATGTAATTTTATAATTTCTAGGGTTTTCATATCAATTAAACTTCATATTTTATTTAATTAATTTGTGGAACATAATTAATTGAAGAATCATGTAATTGGGGATAATTTATTATAGAATTAATAATCATGATATTTAGATTTGAGGATTTGTGAAATAATTATTTGTTGAATTAATTATGGATTATTTGGATTGTATATATAATAATTAATTGAAGAATAAATTATTAGAATATTGAATTTGTCAATTAAATAATATATTGATTAATTATTTATTAAATGTAGAGTTTGTAAAATTGGATAATTAGTTGTTGAATTAATTATGGGATATTGAAATTTTTTAATATAGGTAATTAATTTTTGTATTATTTATTGAGATATCGTGATTAAGAAAGTGGATAATTAATTATTGAATTAATTATGTGATATTGGGATAGTGGATTCAATTATTAAATATTTTATTAATTAATAGAGATTTTTTTGATTATACAATCATTGATATGATATACTAATTTTTTAATTAGTGATGAAATTGGAGTAATTATTTAATTCTTGATTAATTAATTGAATTAAATGAATATGAAATTGAGGAGTTTGATTAATTAATTTGGGAATTAATTTATTGTACTGTTGTGATATATGTGATATTTTGATATTGTGATATTTTGATATATGTGACATTAAATAGTGAATGAAAAAATGGACATTCAGTCTTGTATTTTGAATTGTAACATGACATTAAGTTGTGGGATTATGAAATTATGTATAGTAAAATGGACATTCAATCAGGTATTATTAAATGTGAATGGTAATATGAATATTAAATATGAATTATGATTTGTAACATGGTCATTCAATTATGAATTATTAATGGAAATAATGAAATTCAAGAATATGAATTGATTTGGGGTATCCTTGGGATCTCGGGGGATTTGTGGTTAAATAAGGGGTAAAAGAATAAATATAAATTGTTTACATTTTTTATTGTACTTTATTCATCATATAAATTCATACACTATTATTTATCGGATACTACTGCAGATTCTATTTTTGGTGTCATACTATGTTGTACTCAATCCATTATTGGGCTGTGAGATTGGTACTCGAATAGATTACTTGATTGCATGAAAATTTAATGGAAACCTCCATATGATAGATGGATGAATTTGGATGGAGCATGGATGACAGAACTAGATGTGGTTCCTGGCCCACTTACGAGATTTTAGTGACTTTAATTTGGGTATTTCACTTTCACACATGGAAGAAACTTAAGAATGATATATCAAATGATCAGTACTAAAATTGTGTTTGTAGTTTTAGTCATCATGTGATGTATTATTATTCTAGTTATGTTATATTATTTGGGTATTATATAGTTGTTTTTTTGTGGTATTATTATGATGAAAGGGTATAGTCTCCCCCAGACTAACATCAGACCCTCACTACTAGTCGGCACATTCTAGCATATGGGGAGGTGCACCAGAAGTCATATGGCAGACTGGATGGAGGCATCGGTGTGTGGAACTGAGTTTAAGATGTTAAATTTTGTTTGTTTTATAATATAAAAAAATTTACAAATAATTTAATCCTATTACATTTATCTCACCCTATACATACTCATTTTAGGGAGTATGTAGTGTACTTTCCTTATGCACACATATTCAGGTATTGGATTTACATTTTTATATTTCCATATTTGCTAGGAAGAAAATTGTTGTTACGGTCATGGTGGTGTCCTCAGTAACATAGATATAGTAATCTATTAATTAATTTCAATGTACTAGTTGGAAAATGTTTTTTTAAACCTCTGTGGTCTTTAGTTTTTTTAATATTATCTTCCATTAAATTTTTTTATCTCTATATTAATTTTTTATTCACTGGAATTATTATGTTAGAATTTATCAGTGCCTATTTATCAATTTGAAATAATTATATGTTTCTGAATTTTTTGTTTCGTGATTTTGAGAACACACACAATGGTTTGTTTAACACCATAGATGCTTGTTCTTAGTGGGGGGGGGGGGGGGGTGGAGTCGCTCAATATTTCTATAGCGGACCGATTTGGGTTCCTTTTTCGTTGTCATTTGGTGTGTTACCAAAATATGTTATAGAATATGATATCCAACATAGTTTTAGGTTCTTGTAATTAACCTTATTTTTATTTGGGTATTAGTTGTTGAAAGGTACTTGGACCCTCAGGAGTAAGATAATAGGTTTGGGGAGTTTCTTAGATCACTCATCCTTCGGTCTAGTAGTGATTACACATAGGTTGTTAGGAGCCTTAAATTAGTTTTTTGTATTTACAGTGTATTTTAATGTGTTATTTTTAAAATAAGGATGTTACTCTTAGTTATAGTAATATTTTTTATATTTCCCAGGAAATCCATTATTTCAAAATAGAATTGGAATGATTTCAACTGGAATATGATTCAGGAGAAAAGAATGTCAAACCATGTCCAGTCCATGATAGAAATTATGGAAAACACCAATTGGCTCTCATATGGTTGGCAAATGGTTTGAAAAGACCTCCATATGGGATATCTCTTCCATGGGGTTTATATTTCAAAAGATACCAATTCGATAAGGGATTTTTGTCCCAATTTTCATTCTTTAAAAATATTTTTATGTTATGCACCTCTATTATTTCATATATTCTATGTTCATAACCATATAAATTTAGTATCATGATAATTTTAATTATCATGATATTTTATGTTTCATTTATATTTATTTCTTTCACAAATCTTACAATTCACTGTTACTAATGTGGTAACGGGTTTTTATGCAGTCTCCTCATGTATAGGGATTGTTGAGTAATTTTCTTCTAATGATGAAATAATATGAAATATCTCTTTAATAACTCATGTATTTTTATATATAAATTGGTTACTAATGAGAAATAAAATTTTTCACTCAATTTTCCTCTATTTTTAAATTTGATATTTCAAAATAATTATTTTATAGAAAACTAACATTATTTATCTCTTTTGTTGAAAAACCATTCTATCAATTTACATGTTTTCAAAAAATGTTTTAAATATTTTTAATTATCTTCTAAGCATTTTAATGTCATTTTTATACATAAAATTAATTTTAAAAAATATTGTAAAATGGTTCCTTTATGTTATTTTATGAACAATTCTCGTATGGATTTTTCGGAAAAATTTGAAAGGAATCCATGTTTAATATGTATGACGTAAATGTAATTTCCCACTATCATAAATATTATTTTAATTAAATATTTTATTATGTTAATTTTTACATTAAAATAAAATTATTTTAATAATGTTTTACATTCTCAAAACTATTTTTTCATTGTTATGGGGATATTTTCATTAATAAATGTTTTAATTGATTTCAAGTATTCTTTTATACATTCTCAAATAGAATTTTCATGAAAAGCATTTCAAAAATATTATAAAATAATTAGTTTTAAAGAAATATTTTAAAATAATGTATTTCCTCAATAAATGTACCAAGAGATTATTCTAAATCATTTTCAATCTAATATGTCATCATATGATATTAATTATATTTTACTAGCGATATGATCCAAGGATACCATTCTAATAATTTATCTAGAAGGTTTATATTTATTATAAAAATATGTTTTTGAATCTCATTTTTCATGAATGGGTTTTAAATTGAGAAAATTATTATGAAACCATTATATTTTTTCATGAGTGATGAATTGATTAACTTAAAAAATGATTTTGAAACCTATTTTTCGTCACATGTTATGTAATGGTGAAATTGATTTGATACCAATTCATATTCATGAATTATGATATGATGAATTTTTATGATCTTATTGAATACAAATGTATTATTTTCATTATGTGAAGGATAAGACCTATATCTCCCTCAAAGTCATTGGGTAATTATTAATGCTATAGCAACATTAATGGTACCCAATAAGTTGTCCCAAGCTTGAATGATGGTACTCAAAAGTTTATCAGATGCCTAAAAGAGGAAATATATGAGGTTCTCCCTTGCATGAAATACGGTTCATGGGAGGTTATACCAATATCTATGTAGCTACAGTGGTGGTAAACCCAATCCAAACATGTTATTAATTTCTTGGTGGGTATAGTTGACATAATGTTTCCTATGATTATGTATATAAAAAAATATATGGCTTATGACAATGTTATTCTATCATGGAACACATAATTTAATTCAATTAGAATTAATGTCATATGAACTGAAAATATTTAGTAGATTATATAGGTTTATTGTATATGATTTGAGGGTAATGGTTTCCATATGATATTCAAAATTTTCCACACCTATATGCTCATTATATCTTTTTATCTCTTTGGTTTAACCTTATTTAGCATATGAAAAAAACATAATTTTTTCCTTTAAAAAGGATAAAAATAAATGTATTATGTATGATATTTCATATTAATGTTCTAGTTTTGATGAACATAGTAGGAGATAACATAGATCACATGTAGACCAATTTCTTATGTGTTCATAAATCCAATTGAACTATAACTCTATGATCCTTTGATTTTTTGTGTAATTGAATGAATATCTATCCATTAAGATGTAAAATTTATGTATAAGATTTTTGGGAAATTTTACTTCATATTAGAAGATAGTTTCTGGTATCATTTTGATACTAGGATGTGAACAATATAGTGAAATTTCAAAGGACACGTTAGTGGAAATGTCTAAGGATGCATCAATGTACAAGAAAATGACATAGAATTCTAATAAAGGATAAAGTGAGTGGTTTCCATGAAATTACAAACTAGTCTAGATACTATACGTGGTAGTGGTTTTGAATGATAGGTACCAAGGAATAACAACTCCATTAATGGTGTTCTAAGGTTGACCTAATTGATATATGGTGCAATATAATTATCCTCATTTCATAAATGGTTTGACACTCTTAATTTATTTTCTTTGTAAATTTCCAAACTCATTATGAACCGTCATGAAGGATTTAATTACATTATGATTATTAAGGAAGGAGGATAATCTTAATGGTTCATAGATGAAAAAATCATTTCATGATTTATACATCATATAAGTCATTTTTTATGACTATGTAATTTCCACTATGATTTATGTCCTTCACGTTATACTTGTGTGTTTAGTCAATAGATGGAACCTAAATAAATATTGTTAATGCTGAATTAAATGGGAAATGATATGATTTAACTTCATGGAAATAGAATTTTTTGAGAGGAAGAATAAAAAATATCATTTCAGTTCTCACAACACATTCTCAACCTCTGAATCACACATTGATTATAAATGAGAAAAGAAGTGAAAACATTCTTTTGAGTCCTTAGTGGGGGGATATCCATCTTCATTCAGTGGTCCATTCAATTGACTATTTTTAAGAAATAGTTTATCAACACTAAAAATTTATTTTCCATTCTCAAGTGTTCAATGACTGAGAAATCCATTTTGGTTGTCTACCATTTAGAAGGTGAATCATATATATGGTGGGCTATTATAAAGAATATGAGGAAACATGATTAAATTGACTCCTTGGATTTGGATGAGCTCAAGAACATATATTTCCAAATGTAATTCCACCAAATTATTCATAAAAACAAGGAGGAGTTTAATGAGATAAATAAAAAATTTATAAATCTGGTGGAACCTATAAGGAATGTTTTCCATGATGTGTGAGGTGCACTTCGGGTAATATCATTTATCATGTATTTATTGTTGATCAATTCATTACTAGATTAAAAAAATCCACCATAAGGAAATATACATAAGAAACTTCATTAGCTATGACTATATTTTTTGATTTTCTATCAGTGTAGAAATAGAGGTTGGAGTTATGTACCAATATCATGGTTTTAATAAGAATTAAAAAATTGAATTCATTATAAAATAAAAAAACATAGATAGAAGAATATGTTATATACATTATCCTCAAATTATGAAATATATATGGAGGAAATTTCCTTAGAGGAACATATAATGATTTATGTGTGGAAGGGAATGAGATATGGAAATCAAATGCTAATTTGATATGAAGAAGTTAACAAAAGATTAAGATATAGAGAAATATATATATAATGTCCCACCCATAAAATAGTGTTTAAAATATAAGTAAGACAAGGATAATGTGAATCAATATCCTAGTCCAAGATCTGTTGATAATGAAAATCAACAACAACTGATGAACGAAATAGAATAAGGGAATTATTATTCAATCACAACAGAATAAGTTAATAATGATTAGTATAGACCATTATCCTTCACTAATTAGTTGGTAATTTCATGATTTATTTGGTATTAATGAGCAGTATTATAATATTATTGTTCACAAATTGCTGAAATTTCACGTGATTTTTACCACTGCGAGTCTCCCTCTACATGGATTAATGGTGATTAAAATCACATTAGATATTCTATCATTACAATTACTAATCAAATAATCAAATGAATTTTTTTATAAGATACAATCTTATATAAAAAATAAATGTGAAATAACTTTTGAAGCGTATAAGTCTATATGATAACATGAAATAATAGTTTTGGATTCTATCACTAGATTATGATTATATGGATGATCTTATGATAAAATTCATTAACACCCATTTTAGAGCTTCATGTGATTTGATTTTTCATGAATAAGAATATTTTATGTGAATTATTTGGTAATAGATCCCTTTCTTTTTACATATAATAACAAAATTATTTGTGGAGTAATTCCACAAAACATTTTTTAAAAATGATTAAAGGGACTGGAAACCATTAGTGATTATCCTATATTATATGTTGTGGTAATTATGTGTTTTAGTTGATCATCATATGAATTCAGTACACTTTTTTTCTCTTATAGATAATTTACCTCTAGTTCCACTTCCCAGAATAAACATATAGTTGGTTATAAGGTTATATTGACTAACATATTCAATATTATCTAATTAGGACACAAATTATACATTAAATTTTTGGGGATCTCTACATCAGGTTACTGATTTAGATATGAGTTTCAATACCCTGTATCATACACAAATAGATATAAAATCTAATAGAATAACTCAAACCCTAGAGGATATTGTAATATCATATTATATGGATTTAAAATTTGGTTTGCATAAACACCTTATTCTAGATTAAAATTTATAGGAAAATATATTTCACTTATGTATTCTTATGTCACCTTATGTGTCCTATTGTAGAATGTGGTAAAACACTAAATCATAGATTCATTAATTTGTATAATGAAACATATGGGTGATTGAAGTAACTGATTAAATGGCAATTACAGTTAGATATATTTAGTAACATATAAGGGAATAATAATTTAGGTATAAATTATATGCCAAAAAGGTTGATGTGATCTAGAATTTGATGTTTCATGAATTGGTTACCATTTAATTTAACTGCTTATGAATGAATGGAAATCTAATACATATGTATATTGGTCCCTTTGGAATTCATGATCATATATAGACTGTAGATTATTGATTGGTACATATCATAAAACAATCTTTTGTTGACAATGTGTTCTATGTATCTCGCATAAGAATGTGCATATCTAATCCACATCATGCACCTAACTCAAAGGTCATACAACTGTGGATTTATCATTCATATAAGGGAAAATGGAGGAAATAATGGATGATATAAGGAAGTTATATGAAACAAGAAAACAAACCTACTCATTTTTTTGGTGAAACCAATATCTTGAGGATGTTACAATTGAACCTGAGGATGTGATGAGGCATAATTATCCTTTTTTTCCAATGTGACAAATCCCAAGAGGGATATTAATTTTAAGAGGGGTATAATATTACAAACAATGAATTTGCAATTTTTTTTAATTTTTTTTATTCTTAATACATTTTTTCACACGCAACACTATTTTTAGTCTGTGTTAATCACAAAATTATGTTTAGCTAGAGTAATACTTTACAATGAGTGAAAAAGAAACCTGACTTAATTATAAAATATTAATATAATAGTAAAAACCTACCAATCATAAAGGTAAGTATGAATATGAAAAATCAAATTATTAATATAGATAGTTTAAAAATGTTAATAAAATGTAATATTTAGTAACCAATGAATTATAAATGAACATAAATACTATTTGAAAAAAGGATCCCTTTTTAGGAAAAAGGCTTTTCAAAAATATACATGTGTTATACGTTAATAATTAAATGAACCACTTTTGTAAAATTATATTAATTTAATTATTATATTATATATTAAATGAAATATTTATTATTTATCTTATGTGTTTTCTATAAAAAAGTATAAGAATAAATATTTTTTTAAACCGTATTATTCTAGAATGTCGTTGTGCTTCCTATTGTGAAATAATTTTAAAACTATGTTTTTAAAATTTTAGAAAATTTATATGAATATAATAAATTTCATATATTAAAAATTCATGAAAATTGTTCTTATGATAAAGAATTGTGGAATTTTTATGGAAGAATTGTTTTTTGAAAAATGAAAAATAATTGTTTTTATTAAGAAATATAATTCATTTTAAAAAAATTTAAAAATAAAATATATTTTTAGATGAAATTAAATTATTATTATATTTAATTATATATCTATTAATTGATTTTATTTAATTGGAATAATAATGAAATTGAATGTTGATATACAATATTTTTAATCTTTTAGACATTTTCTATTTGAGAACACTATTTCCCATCACTTGTGTGGGATTTATTTTAAATTAATCTTTTTCACATATATGAATTGAATATGGTAAAACTTTACTGAGTATTTTGAATTAGATTAATTTATACTATATAAAATGATAAATTTTATTTTTGAACATAATTAATTGTACTAAATATAAAATTATATACCGTAGTTAAGGTAAAAATGGGATTACGTATGGGTTATTATAAAATGGAAATCGATAAAAATAACAATATTTTTTCCAAAATACATTTTATGGCCATATATCATCCCTATATATTAATGGATAGATATTTTACCATTTTGGATCCATGTGGATTTTGAAAGACTTGGGTACACATTATTCTTTTAAAACATTACAATTGAGCAACAAACCTCAATTTTAAAAGGCCACACCACTACTCTCCTCCTCACACATCCCAACCAAATTGGTTCCTCCAAGATATTATAAAATAACTTATTCAATAAAGTAATCTAATATTAGAATCCTTATTTTCGTTAAAAGGACAACCTAAGAAGGCATTTTAAGGAAACCAAAATATGTTGTCCGAAGAGATGGTTAACATCCCTAACCAAGCGTTTTATTTAGTCTCTTCCTCCACATTTATAAATTTATATTAAACCATTATGATATAATTAACTTGTTATATACCATATACGTTGATGTTTTTAGGTTAATTTTATGACCTATATTAATATCCTCTTGCATCAAATGTGTTATGAAATCAACAGTTGTGTGTACAGGGGGAAACCGCCTCCCGAACCGATGATATTCATTTTCCATCACCACCTATCAAGGATGATTATATTGATGGAATTGTAGTTTATATATTATATTTATGATATTTATATTCTTATGTAATTAATATATCAAACACTCCTACTTAATATCCATTCCTTGGGAATATGATAACATTATTCGTGTGTATGGCCCACTACCGCCACTTAAAGAGATGAAAATATTTCCTCACAAATGATATACACAGAAGGTAATAATGAATGTTTTAAATAATAATATATGATATTTATGAGATAGAAATTATTCTATAATGGTAATATATTATGTACCATTATTTAAAGTAATCTTTCATGAAAATGGGATCATAGTTCTTGTGTGCGTACGACCTACTAACTACATGAATGATGTATTTAACATTCTATCTATAAAATTGTTCTATTAATATAAATTAATATATAATGTATACATAAGTTATTTAAATAATTATTATAATTTTTGTGGCTATGTAACCATGATCAGAATGAGAGGACCAAAAATACCAAATAATAATATCAGTGAAAAAACAGAGTTATTACCCAAAACAATACATTTACATGAAATTTTCATTATATGTATAATAAAATGTCATAATAAAATCATATATAGTATGATATATATTATAATTTATATATAATATATTTTTGATATATATATATTTAATATAAATTAGGTTCAAATGTTTATGATGGATGTTGAGACTTAATGTAAGGAATTCCCATCTCCCTTTTATTTTTATGAGAAAAATTCCATATTCACCAAGTGTTTCTTTTATGTGGTTTATATTATTCCCATGAATTATTTGAATATTTGTAAAAATTATAAATATACATATTTTATATACATTTTAGGATCTCTCTTTCATGGGGATTATTGATAAAACGATACCAAGGATGTTAGGGATTTTTAATTCAATTCAACTTATTTGTGGCACATGTTATGATATACAACTACTTCATTTATGAGGATTATATAATTCCCAATTGAAAATTTATAAAATTAAATTATTTTTACTCTTGATATTTTATGTTTCAGTTATTTTTATTATTTAATGGGGCTTATAATTCAATGCTGAAAACTAGTAAGGTTTTGTTACGCAAACTGATCATTTATTGAGATTTATCTTGATTATTATTCCAATAATGAAATATTCTGATCTATATCTAATTAAACTTATTACCATTATTTTATTATTTATATGTATTAATAATAAACTAATTTCCATTATTTTTCCCAATTTTTTCACTCTATATTTCTGGATATTTTTTAGATAAAATTAAGTTTCATTCGTTCTTTAGTCGAAACCCTCTCTCTTCCATGTCTATGTTTTCTAAAAATATTTAAAAACATTATAATGTTCTTAAATGACTAGTTAATGTCATTTTTACCATTATATTGTTTTTTAAATTGTTTTAAAAATGAATATTAATGTCATTTTACAGAAAATCCCAGATGTATTTTACTGAAAGTATGAATGGAATGTTTATTATTACTTTTACATCATGGAAAGAATCTACCAATTTCATATAAATTATTTTAATTGAATATTCTTTTTAATTTTTTTCACATTTATTTCAAAAGTCGAGTTTTTTGTAAATCTTTTAGTTTTTTCAAAAAATCAAATTGAATATTTATTTTCAATAATAAATGTTTTAAAATATTTTTATGGATTCCATTATATGTTTTAATTTCTTTTTTTAAAAACAGATTCCAAAATATTATTAAAAGATTAGTTTAAAAAATAAAATAATTGTTATTTTCCTCAACAAATCTTCCAATTTATGATTCTAATAATTTTCCATGTAACATTATATCCATTTGTGTTACTTATTCTTTACGAGTGATATGATTCAAGGATGCGATTATTATTCTATATATGGAATGTTTATCATAGCAAGGACATTATGTTTATGAACCTCTTTTATCTTCCATGGGTTATACTGTGATAAAATGTTTTTTAAGCCAAATTATTTCTCTATGGATTATTCATGGATGTAATGGTTAAATTGTTATAAAACATTTTTCATTTCCACATGACATGTTATAATGAAATATTTATGAAACCTATTTATTTTAATGTCTTTTGATATGATGATTGAATTGTTATCTTGTAGAACAATTTGGTATTATTTTAATTATGTGATGGATGGGATATATATATAACTCCATTTAATTTGGGAATGATAAGTTTTATGTCATCTCAATGGGTACATTAGAGGTTATCACATGTTTAGAAGAGGTCACATGTTAGTTTATAGCAATCCTGCTGGAGGGTACAAGGGAACTTATCCCATGAATGATAGAGGGTGAGTATGATTTTATTCAAATCCCAGATTATGTATATAACTTGTCATTACAAGACTAACTTGTTATGTATTTCTTAGTTTTTAGCCTTGACACATGGTTTTTAATGATTTTTTACATTTCAAAAATCTATATTTTATTCTAATGGTATTCTCTCATGGCCAATTTGTGTTTATTCCATTATGATTCATACCTTATGATATTCCGTGATTTATACCTTGAATATTATTTATGATCTATGATATAAGGGTTCTGGTTTTCATATTTTACGATCATGTTCTCATACCATATGCTTATGTTATATTGACATCTCATAATTTACCGTTTCTGAGAATCTAATCGCATCATTTAATATGTTTCATTTCCATATGATATGAGGGATGGAATTATGTATGATATTTATAATAAGGATTATAGTTATGTTGAACACAGTGAGAGATTAAGTATCTCACTTATGTGCCAGTTGTTTATATTTCCATGTTTCCAAATTCACCGTAAATTTATGATCCTCATGAATTTATTTATGTAATGTAAGGAATATTCAATTTTAATAATGAAATATTAATGTATGATATTTAATTATCTTTACAATATTTTCTATTGATACCTACATATAACACATTCCAAATTTAAGCAACATTAATATTCTTCTGAATGGAATGAACCTTCATAAAAATTTAATTGAAAGGGCTTGGTCCTCTCAGTTTCGTTTATCCAACTTCATATCAATATAATGGAGTCATTCAAATAATCTAATATATATTATCATTCATTTACATCTAAATTGTATAATGGAAATTGTTGTTATATAATTACATTTATCTAGGTAAGTGTGGATTCAAATATTATTGAGACTCAATTTAACATGATCATAACTTTTCATAAAGTGTTTGGATAGTCCTATCCGACTATCCATCAGTTTGATAGAGATAATAGGTAGTTAAACTATATTATTCCCATAATAAACATTGAAGGATTCAACATAAAATCAAGGAAAACCAAAATATTTTTATGATATCATTGAATATTTTAAACCATGTATATTTAACACTTCCCATAAATATATATTTCTAAGTCATTGATGAAATAAATTTTATTTATGAGAAATAATATGTCATTGATTTTTATGGAGATCAATTACAACCATGATAACATTATTCCCATTATAAGAAATTTGAATTCCTCTAATGAAATACATGGTCAAGATTAATAGTTTTTATACTAGTATATATATATATTTTTATTCATCTCCATACACATTCATTCATTCAAAATCATCTTGTTAGAATACCCATCATTGAAATATTTATTCCATGATCTACCTCATATTGTTATACCATCACATTTTTTCCATTAGAAATATATACATCATAACTCTTTTTAATTAAGTAGTGATGGATATCAATGAGAATCATCAAAAAGTTACCTATTTAGTCACGTTTTGGATAGAAGACTTGTCTTGTATTAAAACAATAAGTCTATATCCTTTCCAAGTTTTTATATATTGGATATCCTTAAAAATTTTATAATGTTATATATAAAAAGTCAATTTTTCTTTTAACTTAATATAAATTTATGATTGTGTAGTTTCTTCAGAAATATATAACCTATTAGATTAAATGATGAAAAAAAGATTCATCCATTCCAAATACATGAGTATTTTGTCTCTCCCAACCCTCTTCAAAGATAATGTAATCGGCTTTTAGGAACAAGACATTAAATACCTCAATTTCTTTCATAAGGTGGTAACATAACAGGACTTCATAATCTTTTAACAGTTCCAAAAAAATCCATTGGATCATATATAACTACTAATGTGTTAATAAATATTTCAAACACATGTATTTAGTATTAATTTGAAACATATAAATATAAAGAGAATACAAAAAATTAAAATGAAAATATCACCTCTCTGAACCAAACTTCAAGTGTTTAAATATTCTAATAATTTTTTTTCTGGGGTATATTAATGTATATATTAATTTTACATGAGGATTCATCAAAATTTCTTATGGGTGGAATAACTATATATTAATGAAACATATCCTTTATATTTATATATATGTACAAGTTTTGTGACCATTATACACTTTTGACCCTTAAAACATAATCAGATTACTATATTTAAAGAAAATAAACTCCCTTTCTTGATAAATTTGGTAGTGTATTCTAATTCCATGATAAATTTCTCACATTGTTTTTATAGTGTCATACAAACATGAGAAATGTACAAATATCAAATATTTTTTTTTGGTTTATTCCATTATTCAATAATTTTTATCTTCAAGGGATCTATATATATTCCCTATATTAGGATTAATTGACCAATGAATGAAATCATGAGTAGAAATAATTAAAATTTTATAAATATGACATACAACTTATATATTATTAAGATCAACAACACAATACTCAAATAATCTTCATGCACTTTTTCCCAATTATAATAAATAAGAATATCATATAGGAAGAAATATTCAAATAAATTATGGTATTCATTAAGGACATTGTCCTATAGATCAATTAATATGGTAGTGGAATTAGTTATTCAAAATGGAATTACTGTAAAAACATAGTGTCCAAAATTTTTATAGAAATATTTAATTAGGTTTTATAACTTTAGGCCCTTAATTGATGATATCCCAATTTTTTGTCAATCATTTACTGGGTTCTATTAGAATGATCGAAAAAAACATCCATAGGGTTTGATGATAAATAATGTTAAATACGATCTTATTAATATAATTATAGTGAATGTAAAGGTGAATTGATCCATATTTTTTCCAAAAAAAGTGTGGGTGCTAACCATAGTGAATTACATGAGTGGATAAAACTTTTTTCCAAATTCTATATTAGATGCTTTTTCAATTCGACTAATTCCATATATATTATACAATATACAATCACTATAAAAACTATATAACTATTTATATGTTCTACTAAGAGCTAAAACTCATTCCCTAGTCGAATATTGTTCATATCATTAGATAATAAATTAGTATATTCCAGAAAAATGGGTTTGTAACCACTGCTGATTTTATCCATCATAATTTATGTTTTAATTATCTTAATTAAAATAAGATATAAATCACATTTAGTGCTCCATAATGAGCATATGATCAGTTGAATTATATCAGTGGGAGCATCTCTCTTGGTGTACAATCAAATTCCAACTGATTTTTAATCAGAGTGATGATCTTGTTAGTTCCCATTAAATAGATTTCATAATGATTAAACCAAGTTGTACGAGTACAACAATTACATATTTATCATTGCTAATGTAAAAAAATTTATATATTGTAAAACCTTATATTTAAGAAATTACCAAAATTCATTGATATCATCCTTTACATAGACTCGTCTATAGGGTTATCAATAATTCACTCAATCCATAATGATAATGGTATCAAAATTGATATCCAAAAATAACTAAAACATCATTTTCCAATTATAATATTTGACCCAAATATACATGCCTTTATCTTATATCAGTTACATGATTTAAAATAGTTCATTTTAGAAATTATAATATCCCATGAATATATAAGTACAATGTCTTAAGACACTATATGTATAATAATTATATTTTTCAAAAATCATGATCATATCTCCTTAAACGAATCATATTATACCGTACTCTATGTATCTCATTAGTATGAATCATCCCCAAAACATGTATAACTAAAACATAAGACTCTGGTGAGATTATATTCTAAATAAGGGATGAATAAGGATTTCAATTATTATTTTATCATAACAATAAGTGAACAACATGAGCATTAAATATGATGATATAATTACTAATAATAATAAGAAATGGGAGAAAAAAATACATATTAAAACAAAAAAATAAAAAAATTTACATTGAAGAACAATTTTTATATCAGGTAATTGAATAATTTAATGTAAAACCTCATACATGATAGAATATTATCCAAATGAATAAAATCCATTAATAATGGAACAAAAAATTCTATGGAAGCATTAATTTTATGATCTAATATATCAATCACCTTTCAAATAAGAAACTATAATGAAATCACAAATATATAAGTCATGAGATATTTAATATTAACTATTGTACTTGAGGGTCATTTAAGTACCCTACTGTTATTCATCAATACATTCATATGCCACAAAAATTTAATTCAAATTTCAAATCATAAAGAACAAGATGAAATAAAATGGGATTCATAAAAAATTTAATTCAAAATAATTCTATTTTTATAAACAATCCCTCAAAATAATATCATTTTAAAAACCCCATCAAAATGTATAGAATGGAATCTTGAGTTAAATATATTGATTAAAAAAACTATTATCAAAAAATAATCACACAGTAAGGAGTAAGTGTATGATAAAACATTAATGGCAACATCATTGGTGGTAGGTAACATAATGATAATGTATTAAAAATGAATAAATTATTTTTTGAAAAGAGAAAATATTGAAATTTTAAAGTCATAGTCCCAAGCCTCCTTTCAAGAAGTTTTCATATTTAAAAAAATATTAAAAAAAATTAAATATATTGGATATTGAATAAAAAAATTTACCTTGAAAAATTGGATAGATTCATTCAGAATTGAATGCCTTTTATGAATCATGGTCAAAATGACATTTTATATCTCACTGAAATTAGTTTGAGATACTGAGTCCCTTACATTTACCCTTTGGATGACACCAAAATGTTTTTATCACTTTGTATCATAATGATTAATTTCATAATTACATATTTAAAAAAAATAACTCATATACATTTACATTTTTTCACTTTATTAATAAATATTTTTGTTGACCTCACCTGTTTTGATAATCTCAATCATGTATTCATATGTGTTGAAAATCCCAATCATGTGTTCATTCTCTATGATATTTTTAAGTATCATTGATCTATACTTTAATTCATTCAAATATGTGATCAAACCAATAATAATTTTTAAAATAGTCTTTGAAATATGTTAATCCTCATTTATCCATGTTCATACAAGTTATAAATTGATTCTAACCCAATCGGATGTGTTCTGCATAAAACAGATAAGTAATCTGCCTATAGCTACTGATAAAGAGCTACCAGTAACCAGTCTACCGATAGACTTAGTCTACCGACAGACAGAGTCACGGATACACTTAACACAGAGCTACCGATAGACTTAACACAGAGCTACCGATGTGCTTACAGACAGCTACCGATACAAACTTAGAGCTACCGGTGTAAGTATAAATAGCTACCGATGGAATAAGAGTCACCGATGGACGAAGCTATTGACAGACTCACAGGTACCGACGCATGGAGCTACCGACGCATGGAGCTACCGATAAACAAAGTCACTGATACAAGCATGTACCAACCGACGCATAGAGCCACCGATAGTGTCGAAACTAATGACATCAAGCTACCGATTTTCAAGCTACCGATGTTCAAGCTACCGATGTTCAAGCTACCGATGTTCAAGCTACCGATGTTCGAGCTACCGATGTTCAAGCTACCGATGTTCAAGCTACCGATGCTGATTACCTACCGATCACTCGACTCACTGTTTGAATTTCTTTATTTCCTATATTTAATCTATCTAACGGTCATATCATACATTTTAATGATTTTTCAAATATCTGATAAAGGTTGTCGGATGTCAGGAACCTGTACCTCGTACCTGCTGAAAAGAAATCTTTTCTGTCCCCTGATGGGAGATAAATACGAGAAGACTACGCTGCCCACAAAAAGAGAGAAAAATGAACATTAACGAACAACAACAAGAAGCGAACCAGAAAAGTGCGGTGCATCCAATATACCAAAAACGACACAAGCACGAGAAGAACACAGAGAAACTCATAGACAATCAAGCATACTCAAGAAGTGTTCTGTGCATACAAGAAGGACACTGAAGAGCTTCATCGACTACATTCTCACTACCTGTGAACCTGGAGCATACGACACTCTGTTTCTCAAACAGAAACGAGAAGAGGACTCAAACTCACCTCTAGTAGAATCCAAAGGAGTCCAGAGCAATACTGAAATCACCAGAACCATCTCTAAAACTCTACATCTCTTGTTCTGTGATTTATTACCATTCATTTCTAGCAGTGTGTGTTATCTGCTATATCTAACACATACACTGTCTCCTGTACTCAAACTGAAGGATTTGTAAATCCTTACCAAACTCTTTCATTCTTTCTTTCCCACGAATAACAGTGGTAGAGGTCGTGTGTGACCTGGACAACTGGTTGCTGTTGTACTGTTTCCCACGAAGAACAGTGGTAGAGGTCTTGGACCTGGACAGTTGTAAACTGTTGAACCCCGATCCAGGGTGTGGATCATTTTTATATAAACTTTTGGGAGGACTAAGTCTCGGCTTGAGACTGAACCTCTTGGTTACATTTGTTGTGCCATCTCTTTCAAAGTTTTATTCCGCTGCTAATCACTTTAAAAACAATACTGTTTTTAAAGTTACTTTGATAATTAAATTATCAAGTGTTTATGTTAAGTGTAGATTAGTAAGTTAGTTTCAAAAGATAATCATACACTCCTGTATCGATTAACTGGGAATTAATAAATCCCTTGAGAATCTAACAGAACCTCTACTTTAATATAAATTCACTACAGTTTAATTTATTATTTTATTTGGGGGTCTTTAAGACACTATTTTTTAAACACAGAAATTTTAATTGGTACTCAATTCACCCCCCTCTTGAGTAAACCACTCCGACCAACACTTGGTATCAGAGGTTGAAAATACTTTCTAAAAGTACTCTGCTTTTGAACTGTGATTTTAGTTGTATTTTAATGTTCTTAAAATTTCTGTTATTTCTAAATTTTTATCTCTTTAAAATTTTCTCATCATGGACAATAGACTTGAGGGTGCTGCTACTAACCGGCCACCTTTCTTCAATGGAACTAATTATGCTCAGTGGAAACTGAAAATGAAAATTCATATAGAAAGCATAGGTTTTGATATTTGGACTGCTATTGAATCAGAATACAAAATTCCTACTACTACTAGATCTACTTGGGATGAACCTACAAAGACTGCTTACAATAACAACTGTAAAGCTATGAATGCCTTGTACTGTGCTCTAGGAGATGAAGAGTTTAATAGAATTTCTGCATGTAAAACTACATATGAAATTTGGGATACCTTAGCTGTTTCTCATGAAGGAACAACTAATGTTAAAGAAATGAGATTGAACACTTATACTATCAAGTATGATAATTTTAAAACGAAGCCTCACGAACCCATTTCTGACATGTATCTCAGGTTCAATGAAATTGTCAATACAATGATCTCGCTGGGAAAGGATGTCTCATCGAAGGAACAAATTATGAGAATTTTGAGATGTCTACCTGATAGATGGAGAGGCACATCTGTCTCAATCAGAGAATCATGTGACATAGCTGCTCTACCTGTCAAGGAACTAATTGGCAAGCTGATGATGTATGAAGAAGATCTTAAAGTGAACAAAGAGGAAGAAAATGAACCTGCAAGAAAGTCTGTTGCTTTCAAATACTCAACTTCAAAGAATAAGGACAAAGAAAAGCTTCAAGCTGTAGTTGAAAGTTCAAGTTGTGAAGACAGTGGAAGCGATTCTAACAGTGATGCTGAGATGGCTCACATTGCTAGAAGATTTACGAAATTTTATAGGAAAAAGAAGTTCTTCAGAAAAACAAATTATAAGGGTAAGTATGATCACCAAGGCAAATGGAAAAAGGATTGGAAGAAGAATGACAAATCAGATAATGTTGTCTGCTATGAGTGCAAGAGAAAAGGACATATTAAAGCCGACTATCCAAAGCTGAAATATAAAAAGAAATATGAATATAAGGACAATAAGTTTAAGAAATCCATGAAGGCTACTTGGAGTGCTTCAGAAGACAGCACAAGTGAAGCTGAATCTTCAGACTCTGAAAGGAATCGAGCCAACATGTGTTTTCTGAAAAACACTTCTGAGGTAACTGCTGAAACTCCTGCTTCAAATTCATATTATTCTGGAGATGGTTCTGAAGGTGATAACATTTCTAAATCTGAACTATTTGAATACTGTGATTTGATGGAAGAGACATGTAATGAATTTAAGGATAAATACAAGTCATTAAAGAAACAGCAGGCTCTCACCACTACAGTTAAAACCGAACTCACTATTGAAAAAGAGAAAACTGCTCAATTGTTAAAAGAGAATACTGAACTGAAACTATCTAATGAGAAACTCAAGAAAGACTTAGAGAAGTTCACCAATGGCAAAAATACACTAACACAGATGTTAGGAAAGCAAGTAGCACCTAAATATACTACTGGTATAGGATACCAACCTGGACAAAGGAAAATTGCCAAAACTAGATTCATTTCTAAATCTGGACAGAATTAAGGTAATTCTGGAACTTCTTATGCTTAAACCAGCTATATACATAGCTATGGATCTAATAAAGTTTATCTTTCAAAGCATGTCAATTCTACAAATTATATGAGACCCATTAGACAAATATGGGTACCTAAAGTGTTATTGGCTAACCTGTCTGGACCCAAGAAAATCTGGGTACCAAAATCATCTCCCATCTAAATCTGTTTTATAGGGAACTTGCTTGAAGAGCTCCTGTAAAGAGACGTGGTATTTGGACAGTGGATGTTCAAGACATATGTCAGGAGACTTCTCTTGTTTCAAGAGTTTAATAAAAGTTGATGGAGGCTTTGTCACCTTTGGTGATAATTCAAAAGGGAAAATCATCGGCCTAGGCCAGATTGGTAACACTGATTCAATTTTGATTTCTAAAGTTTTATTTTTTGATGGCCTTAAATACAATCTATTAAGTATTTCTCAGTTATGTGATGATGGTTTTCATGTTAAATTTGAAAATTATTCTTGCAAAGTTTTTAATTCTAAGAATGTTTTGGTATTTTCTGCCTTAAGAAATGAAAATGTTTATGCTGTTAATCTGAATTCTTTAGCTAAGCAGAATATTACTTGTTTGAATGCTTTTCATAAAGAATCTTGGCTATGGCATAGAAGATTAGGACATTGCAACATTCACTCACATAGAAAACTCTCTAGAAAGAACCTAGTTAGAGACCTACCTAAGTTAGAATTCCCAAATGATAGAGTGTGTAACCCCTACCAAAAGGGAAAACAACACAAATTTTCTTTTAAATCAAAGAAAGAAGTTTCAACTTCTCAACCACTTGAATTGGTTCACATGTATTTGTTTGGACCATCAAGAGTTTCTAGTTTAAATGGGAAGCACTATGTTTATGTTCTTGTAGATGACTTTTCTAGATATACTTGGGTATATTTTCTAGCTCAGAAAAGTGAAGCTTGTTCTTAATTTGTCAAATACTCTAAGTCTGTAGAGAACCTTAGTGGACTTAAGATTAAAACCCTGAGAAGTGATCATGGTCGTGAGTTTGAAAATCAAGATTTTGAATCTTATTGCTTACACAATGGCTATACTCATAACTTTTCTGCCCCTAGAACACCCCAACAGAATGGTGTAGTAGAAAGAAGAAACCGAACCCTTCAAGAAATTGCTAGAACCATGCTCAATGAATATGATCTGCCTATTTATTTTTAGGCTGAAGCTGTAAATACAGCTTGTTATGTTATTAATAGAGTCTTAATTAGACCTGTTCTTATGAAAACCCCTTATGAATTGTGGAACAATAGAAAGCCTAAGGTTAATTACTTTAATGTTTTTGGTTGCAAAGTATTTATTCTGAATACTAAAGATAATCTGGATATGTTTGCTTCCAAAAGTGATGAAGGAATTTTTCTGGGTTACTCTATTTCAAGTAAAGCCTATAGAGTATTCAATAAGAAAACCAAATGTGTGGAAGACTCTGTTCACATCATGTTTGATAAAACTGATCCACATGAGCCTAAAACCTCTCTTGAGAATCTTGAAGAAGATTTGTCTATTCTGGACCTTAATGATAAATCTAAAGAACCTGTTATAAAAGTATCCAGTTCTGGACTTTCTCCAGAATCTGCTTCTGTTGAACCCGAACCTATAGATGAACCTGAAATTTCTAGTCCAACCTTTACCAGATCAACAAGGATTATAAATAATCATCCGTTAGAAGCTGTTGTTGGTAATCTTGATAGAGGAACACAAACTAGATCTTCTCTAAGAAACCAGGTTGAACATCAAGCCTTTCTTTCACAGCTAGAACCCAAAAATATCAATGATGCTATCAATGATGAATTCTGGGTAATAGCTATGCAGGAAGAATTAAATCAGTTTGAAAGAAACAAAGTCGGGGAATTAGTTGACAGACCTAAGGACACTTTGACAATAGGCACAAAATGGGTTTTTAGAAATAAAGTAGATGAATCTGGAAATATAGTTAGAAACAAAGCTAGACTAGTTGCACAAGGATATAGTCAAGAAGAAGGTATAGACTATGAGGAAACTTTTGCACCTGTAGCTAGACTAGAAGCCATTAGGATCTTACTGGCATATGTTGCACATCTGGATTTCAACTTATATCAAATGGATGTGAAAAGTGCATTTCTAAATGGTTTTATAATTGAAGATGTTTTTGTAGAACAACCACCTGGATTTACTAATCCCCATTTTCCAAATCAAGTTTTTAAACTATCTAAATCTTTGTATGGTTTAAAACAAGCTCCAAGAGCTTGGTATGATAGACTTAGCAATTTCATTATTTCAAAAGGTTTTACTAAAGGGATTGCTGATCCAACTCTTTTCATTAAAAGAATTTCTAAAGATGTTTTAGTTGTACAAATATATGTTGATGATATTATTTTTGGATCTTCTAAACACTCTTTATGTACTGATTTTTCAAAAAGTATGCAAAATGAATTTGAAATGAGCTTAATGGGAGAGCTTAAGTACTTTCTTGGATTTCAAGTATTTCAAAATGAAAATGGTATTGTTTTGAATCAAAGTAAATATACAAAGGATCTTTTAAAACGTTTTGGTCTGGATAGTATCAAGGATAGTGAAACTCCTATGAGTACTACCTGTAAATTGGATGCAGATGAAACTGGGAAACCAGTTGATCAGACAAATTACAGAGGTATGATTGGTAGTTTACTTTATCTTACTGCTAGTCGACCTGATATTATGTTTAGTGTGTGTATGTGTGCTATATTTCAAGCTAATCCAAAAGAATCTCATTTGCTTGCTGTTAAAAGAATTTTTAAATATCTCAAACACACGGTTAACTTAGGTTTGTTTTACCCAAAAGGACAATCCTTTAATTTAATGATTTATTCAGATGCTGACTTTGCTGGTTGTAAGTTAGATAGAAAAAGCACATCAGGAACTTGTCATTTGCATGGAAAATCCTTAGTTTCTTGGTGTAGTAAGAAACATAACTCAGTTGCATTATCTACTGCCGAAGCAGAATATATAGCTGCTGGTAGTTGCTGTGCACAAATTATGTGGATGAAACACACTCTTTTGGACTATGGACATGTTTTTAAACATGTTTCAATCAACTGTGATAACACCAGTGCAATAAACATCTCTAAGAATCCTGTATCTCACTCTTGAACCAAACACATAGATGTAAGACACCATTTCCTAAGATATCACTATCAAAAAGGTGATATTTCTCTTGAATTTATTGGCACTGAACATCAATTGACTGATATTTTCACTAAACCTTTAAGTTCGGATAGGCTAAGTTACATAAGACACGAATTGGGAATGTTTAATCACAACCGGTGTGAAGATACTCACTGATGTGAAATTCTCACCGACGTGAAAATTGTCACCGATGTGAAATTCTCACCGACGTGAAGATTCTCACCGATGTAAGTTTCTCACCGACGTGAAAATTCTCACCGATGTAAGTTTCTCACCGACGTGAAAATTCTCACCGATGTAAGTTTCTCACCGACGTAGAAATTCTCACCGATGTACAACTCTCACCGATTTGTTTTTCTCACCGATGATTAACTCACACCGATGAAAGTTTTTAAAACTTCTGTCTGCCGCCAAGAATATGAATCGTTTTATTTTATTTTATTACTCTATTTTAGTCGTTTATTTGGAATTCCTAAATGATAAAACTCAGTCTAAGCCACTTCTTACCTCACCGAGCTCAAAACCTCTCACCTTCGAACCTTACCTCCCAAATCGGCCAAGAACCCTAAACCCGCGATGGCAAAAACCAAGCTTCCTATCGTCAGAGATGAAAGTGCAGAACCAAACGCTAAGAAGCAGAAGACACAGCATAAAGCCAGTTTTAGTGAAGTCAGAACTAGATCAGGAAGGCGACCAGTGAATCCTCACTTGCAGAATAGAGACATAGTAATCGAGAAGGAACTGTGCGTGGAATGGCTACTGCCTAGCAAATCCTTAGTACTCGAGATTCTGGAGGACCAGAAATGGGTGGATTGTTTCTCGAATAACAATGGCCCATACTACCCGAAGTTGGTAAAGCAGTTCTATGAGTTTGTAACCTTTGAGAAGTCTGAAAATGAGAATCGGGTAAGCTCTTTTGTAAATGGAAAAGAGATGTCTTTTTCTTCAGTAGAGTGGGCTGAGAGTTTGAAAGTACCACATGAAGGTGTTTATGGGTATGTATCAAGAGCAATTCCACCTAGTAGTGACATCTTTGATTATGAGACCGCCTTATAAGAGTTGAATGGTAATGAAAATCAAAGGCAAGTGGTTGCTGCTGAAATGGATGGAGAGAATCGACTGCTTTTCAAGTTTGTTCAGCATGTGTTGATACCGAGGAGAGGAGATTTTGCAAATCTGAGATATCAAGATATCTATCTTCTTCATTTGCTAAGACATGGTGTAAAAATCAATCTGTGCAGATTGATAATGCTTCAAATGGAAGACATGATTAGACCAAAGTCAAAGACTAATGCTTTGTTCTTTGCCAAGCTGATTTCAGTGATGATAAAATTGAAAGGAATAGCTGAGTCTCAGGATGAGATAGTTGTAGTCAAGAACAATTTCTGCATCACCTCGACTGTATGTATGTATATGAAAATTAACTGGAACCCATGGAAGGGAGAATGGGTCAGTGATGATCAAAAGATATATGATAGGTTTAATCCAGTGGATCATCCCTCAAGACCAAAGGATATGAGAGATCCGAGTCTGAGACCTGATGAAGAGGAACCTGTTTATAGTAGTGAAACAGAAGAAGAAATAGAAGAAGAAGAAGAAGAAACTCCTATGGATGTTGGAGGAGATCCAGACTTGCCCCCAAGTCCTGTTGCAGAATTGGTTTATTCTAGAAAAGGAAAAGTAGAGGAAATTTTGTCTACTTATGAGGAAGACCAGTCTGTACCTCACCAAGAAGAAGAGGAAAAGGAGAATGTATCTGAATTGTATGGTTCTGGTAGTTTAAGTATGAGTCCATTAATTGGAAGCTCAGCTATGCCTGCTGCTGAAGTAGAAAGAGATAGAGAAGAAGCTGTACCTGTTTCAGAAAACCTCCTTACTGATGCTGAGATGGAAGTTGTTGTGGAAGAATCTGATGAAGAAAGGCCAGCAGAAAAGGCTGTTGTGAAACATGAGAATGCACCCATTGAGGGGGAGCATCAGTCTATGCTTGGAAATGTTACAGTAGCTGTTGAGCTTGGAGACTGGGTAGAAGACCCAGGGTTTATAGTCTGTTGATTGGATTATCTGGATTCTAACAATGAGATGTCTGTGAACAGACCGAAGACCAATTATGATCTTGCTGCTGAGTTGTTGCCAGATGATGTGGTCAGATTTCATGATTTCAATAAGCTGAAAGAGGACCTCAAATCCAGTTTTGATGAAGAAGTGAAGTTAATGGAAACCTCTCTTGCATCCTCAATTAATTCCATAATGACTACTTCTGTAGTTAATTTGGTCTCAGCAAGGGGTTCTGCTGCAGTTATCCCAAGTGATTTTGTCTCTAAATCAGATCTTGAATCCATGAAGAATGAGCTGAAAGAATCATTCAGTGCATCAGTTTCTGAGATGAAGCAAAGCTTTTATGAAGAAATGAAAATGTTAGAGAGATCCTTCGAGCTATCTCTGGCTTGTAATTTATCTTATTTTATGTCTGAGCTTATGGAAGAAGTGAAAGAGTGCCAGACTCAGTCTTCTAGAATCGAAGCTGATCTTGAAGCTCTCAAGACATCAGTTGTCGCTTTGGATTCCTATATGAGCTCCAAGTCTCAAGCTGACAAGGACATAGCTTATGTGAAGAGTGTAGTAAGCCAGTTTGTCTCAGTGTTTGAAAGTTTCAAAACCTCAGTGAAGGATCATGTTCAATTACAAGACTCTCAAGTTCAAAGCCTAATCAGTGGTTTGTCTAAGAGTTTTAAAGAAACTGTTTCCTTCTCTCTTGGCCCTCTCACATCCAAACTATCAGTTGACCAGAATCAAGTTCGAGCAATGTTAAAGGAGGAGATTGGATCTATTTCAACCAGTGGTTCTATGGACTCATCAGAGTTGAGCCGAGTGGTACTTTCTACAAGTGATTCTGCCAGAGAAATAATGAAGATTGTTCAAGACAATATGAGAGAATCCTCTGCCTCTCAGGAAGCCATAAAAAGCAAAGTGGACTACTACTTCTCCAAAATTTTCACCAAGAATCAACTCGAACACCACTTCAAGCTGATGTTGGAAAACATGAAGCTCCCTCCAGTCACTCAATCTTTCAGAGAACAAGTGAGCAAGCTAAGAGAATTGACTCCTGCCTTAGAAAAATTCATAGAGAACAAAGATGATTTCATTTCTGCTATGGAAAGAGGAGGAGGAATTATTATGGATTTTAGAAATCTGCTGCTGCCCTTCTTGCATGTTGATGCCAGGCCAGTAATCATCCCTCCTGCTTTGCCTGCTTCTGCCTCAGCTGCTTCCACAGTCCAGCTGACTCCTGCCCAAGCTATTCGAAGCCTCACTCCAATGATCACCCAAAGATCTTCAACCTACAGGCCTGACTCTGTGTCAGTGTCCCAGCCTCCTTTGATCTTTTCTGGCATTCCCAAACCTTTACCTGAATCCTCACCACCCGAGCCTTCTTCTGCTCCCAAAGGAAAATCTCACGTTGCAGATGAGGATTGAACCAGTGGCCATGATTTTTGATAGGAATTCATTTGTAATCGGTTTTTGTACTTTTTGACTACTCTAATACAGAGGAACTCTTTTTTACTTCTCATGTTTTATTTGTCTCCTATATATATATATCTATGCTTTCCAACTTTTTGATTATCACAAATGGGGAGAACAATAAGAGGGGGAGAAACATTTTATGAGAGAATAAGGGGGAGAACAAAATGAGAGAATGAGACATATTGTCAATGGAGAAAAATAAGGAATAAGGGGAGACACATTACCCTTTATCATTTTTTTACCTCTGATACCTTATGTCTATATAGTACCTTATGATTTTTACCTCTGATAACTTATGTCTATATCATACTATTTCTATTATCTCTGATGCTGTTTTCTCTGAGAAAATTGAATTCAATATTATACTCTTTACTATTATATTTTCACTATGTTAAATGCCAATATCATAAATTGTGATTATCAAAAAGGGGGAGATTGTTGACCTCACCTGTTTTGATAATCTCAATCATGTATTCATATGTGTTGAAAATCCCAATCATGTGTTCATTCTCTATGATATTTTTAAGTATCATTGATCTATACTTTAATTCTTTCAAATATGTGATCAAACCAATAATAATTTTTAAAATAGTCTTTGAAATATGTTAATCCTCATTTATCCATGTTCATACAAGTTATAAATTGATTCTAACCCAATCGGATGTGTTCTGCATAAAACAGATAAGTAATCTGCCTATAGATACTGATAAAGAGCTACCGGTAACCAGTCTACCGATAGACTTAGTCTACCGACAGACAGAGTCACCGATACACTTAACACAGAGCTACTGATAGACTTAACACAGAGCTAACGATGTGCTTACAGACAGCTACCGATACAAACTTAGAGCTACCGGTGTAAGTATAAATAGCTACCGATGGAATAAGAGTCACCGATGGACGAAGCTACTGACAGACTCACAGCTACCGACGCATGGAGCTACCGACGCATGGAGCTACCGATAAACAAAGTCACTGATACAAGCATGTACCAACCGACGCATAGAGCCACTGATTGAGTCGAAACTAATGACATCAAGCTACCGATGTTCAAGCTACCGATGTTCAATCTACCGATGTTCAAGCTACCGATGTTCGAGCTACCGATGTTCAAGCTACCGATGTTCAAGCTACCGATGCTGATTACCTACCGATCACTCGACTCACTGTTTGAATTTCTTTATTTCCTATATTTAATCTTTCTAACGGTCATATCATACATTTTAATGATTTGTCAAATATCTGATAAAGGTTTTCGGATGTCAGGAACCCGTACCTCGTACCTGCTGAAAAGAAATCTTTTCTGTCCCCTGATGAGAGATAAATACGAGAAGACTACGCTGCCCACAAAAAGAGAGGAAAACGAACATCAACGAACGACAACAAGAAGCGAACCAGAAAAGTGCGGTGCATCCAATATACCAAAAACGACACAAGCAAGAGAAGAACACAGAGAACCTCATAGACAATCAAGCATACTCGAGAAGTGTTCTGTGCATACAAGAAGAACACTGAAGAACTTCATCGACTACATTCTCACTACCTATGAACCTGGAGCATACGACACTCTGTTTCTCAAACAGAAATGAGAAGATGACTCAAACTCACTTCTAGTCGAATCCAAAGGAGTCCAGAGCTATACTGAAATCACCAGAACCATCTCTAAAACTCTACATCTCTTGTTCTGTGATTTATTACCATTCATTTCGAGCAGTGTGTGTTATCTGCTGTATCTAACACATACACTGTCTCTTGTACTCAAACTGAAGGATTTGTAAATCCTTACCAAACTCTTTCATTCTTTCTTTCCCACGAATAACAGTGGTAGAGGTCGTGTGTGACCTGGACAGCTGGATGCTGTTGTACTGTTTCCCACAAAGAACAGTGGTAGAGGTCTGGGACCTGGACAGTTGTAAACTGTTGAACCCCGATCCAGGGTGTGGATCATTTTTATATAAACTTTTGAGAGGACTAAGTCTCGGCTTGAGACTGAACCTCTTGGTTATATTTGTTGTGCCATCTCTTTCAAATTTTTATTCCGCTGCTAATCACTTTAAAACCAATACTATTTTTAAAGTTACTTTGATAATTAAATTAGCAAGTGTTTATGTTAAGTGTAGATTAGTAAGTTAGTTTCAAAAGATAATCATACACTCCTGTATTGATTAACTGGGAATTAATCAATCCCTTGAGAATCTAACAGAACCTCTACTTTAATATAAATTCACTACAGTTTAATTTATTATTTTATTTGGGGGTATTTAAGACACTGTTTTTTAAATACAGAAATTTTAATTGGTACTCAATTCACCCCCCTCTTGAGTAAACCACTCCGACCAACAATTTTCTCTATGAATTATATATTTTTTAATATCTATTCAACCCTGCCTATTTCAAATCAAAACCATTATAAACAAGTTACATAAAAAGAGTGATAATAATACTTTTTATACATATTTTTTTATCATTTATGAATAACAAAAAAACCATAGAATTGATAATTTATAAAGTCATATAGTGATATAATTCCATTATACGAGAGTTTTAGTCAAATTTCATCAAGAAAATAATTGTGATGCACTAGTTTTGGGCCATTCACTAATATTGATATGATACCTTATTATAATAATTATATTTTATTTTATACATGAAGAAAAATATTCATGATATTTAATAAATATATATATATATATATTTTACAATCAAGAAATGTAACAAACCCCATATATGAAGGAGCTAGTGAAAAAATGTGATGCTCTATGGAGGTGGTAATTCACACGTATGCATTTATAATGACTTCACGTTTCATTTCAAGGGAGAAATAAGTAAAATGGTTTATATTTAGTGGAACATATATATGATATATAAATATCATCAAAATTTATTTATATTAACTTTTTAATCATACCATTTAGTTGATGATGGATAAATAAACTCATTTCATAGGGGATATGTTAGTCCAAACTCACACACGATTCATATTTTTTTCTTATTGAAACTAGAATGGTGGTAAATTCATGTAATTAATATATTATAACCCTAAAGTATTATAATAATAGATATATTAACATTTTGTGATGTTGTAATTCAATTTGAGTATAAAGAAGTGAACATAAATAAATAAATATGGGAAATGAATTGTTTAAAAATTTATACCTCAGTACATGGATTATCTCCACTAAAATGGGAATTAATAAACTGATGGATTATCATTTTAGAATAACATAACTTCAAGAAGGTTGATATGAATTATGGGAAGATGTTTGGGATGACTTTTGGATGAACTAAGTTATTTTGGTGTGACGTTAAGTGAGGAGAGTCATACCCCTATTATAAGTAAAAATGGTGTAATTTTGGTTACATCCCAAAACAGGTACATAATAATAAGTCAAACATAGGGAATGTGGCATCTAAATGGGTAAAAAATGAGGTAGGTAAGGGATATGGTTTATAAATGACTAAACCACCCAATCCCATACATGTTTTAATCTTTATTATGGCATTTTACTTTTGCAAAAACCATTATTACCTATTTTTATTTTGAACAAGGTAACTATTTATTTTCAATCTAATTTTTCATTTAGGCATGAATGTAATGTTTTATTTATAACATATTTATAACTATTTATTCCAAATTTTAAAATAAAATAAAATAAAATACATTTTTAAATGTGATAAATATATATATTAAGATACATATTTTAAATTTATACAAGTTATTTTAAATTTTTTCTTTCTCTAACACCTTATGATTTATATGATGTAATTTTGGTGAGAAAGAAAAATTCTAGAAAATGCGGTGGCTGTTTTTTGAAGGGATTTTTTAGATTTTTTCCATTCTAAATGGATCATTCTGTGTATAGGTGATAGGGGAAGAATCCCATTTATATTTTTGGTGGGTGGAAATCTTATTAAGGTTGAAAATATTATTATATATTATGTTCAAAACACATGTATAATGGATCAATAATTTGATACATTTTATAATAATGATTTTATTGTGAAAATAAATTCATGGAATAAAAATTAGTCAAATTTATGTGTCATTTTGAAAATTATAAAATAGTTTAACCCTATCATTAATTGTTTTAAAAAATAATATCGTAACAATTTCATCCATATATGATGGTCATGATGTAATTTAAGAAATTTCACATGTCATATACAAATAACAAGAATTATAGGCTCTAATTTTTTCCTCCCACATGTTTTACGATTAATTTGTTTTATGATTTTTGGATAATATAAAAAAATATTAAATTCCTTTTAACGTCATATTTATAATTATTTGGAAAATTTGTCATAAAATAAACAGAATTAAAAATATAATTTGAATCTATTTTTTACTAACAATAATATATTAAAATTATCTATTAAATTCATGACAATCAAAAGCAATCACATACTAATTACATTACATTTAAAAAAATAACTTAATTGATTTTTCTAATATTTTCATAAGTTTCCAGTATGCTTTGGATAAGAGTTCAATGTAATTAAGTATTATTTGAAAAGTAAATATAATTTTCTATTATAAATATAATTAAATATAATGAATATAATGAATTCATCTTGAAAATTATCATTTATAAATATTTATAATTTACTATTATCCTAATGGAATCATATTTTAGATATTCAATGAATGAAATATACAGTCGTTAATTATTCTTTATAACAATTTATAACACATTTGGCCCTTAATCTATGTTGATAAATTTTTTACCATGTTCAATATTCTTTATAACCTCAAATAAACGAACCATATAATATAATTTGAACCACGTAATAAAAAATTTTAATTCTTATCTATGTATTAAATTTATAGCATCTGGATAAATTTTTTATAAAGTACTTTCTGAAAAATAATGTAAACAATTTTTTATAAAAATATATGTTTTAATAATAAAAATTACTTTATACAATAATTACGAGTAAGGATTATTAATATAGAAATAATTTTAATTTTTTAAAATATAATTAGACTCAAATTACATAAAATGAAAATCCACATCCAAATGAAAAATTAAAATTACATTGACTAAATGAAAATAAATGATTGTTTCAGAAAAAATTGATATGTTCAACTATCCACTGAATAATAATATTTTTTCAAAAAATAAAAATTAATTATAATACTATTATATTAACTTCATGATTTCTTTAATGATTTCAATTTCATCAGCATAAAAATATGAAATTCATAAATATATCATAAAATCAAATTTTATGATAAACATATTTTTTTTAAAAACATACTTTTAAAAGAGTAATCCCCCAACATATTTCATATAAAGTAATAATTATATGAATAATTTATATTATATTATTAATATTTTTTTTTAATTTTTTGAAAAAGTATATTCTAGTTTGATTTTAATATACCCAATCATTACATATCTAAAGAATATATTTATTTACATATATATTAAATGACTATGTGTCTAATGATCATATGTCTAATGATAAAGTATATAATAATAATATTAAATTAAAATATATATCTTTTTATGATTCACTAAAATATAATCATTATATTAATTTAAACATTTCTCAACATGTCTTTCATTTTTCTAATTATCTGTTTTGATTCTATAATTTCCGTTTGGGTTGATATCATTATAGGTAAAAAAGGATAACTATTTTATGTGTCTTCCATTTTAATATATAAGTTCATTAACACAATTATAATAATGAATAATTTAAAATACACATAACTAATTTCATTTAACAATTTCAAAACTCAGTTGTATTAGATGTGGTTTTCCACCACTATTTCACACCATGTATTTAAATATGATGAATTTTACATTACTAAAGAACTAAAATAATCTTATATTGGATTGAAATATTTACAAAAGAATGAAAATTAATTTTTCCAGTATTTATATATGAAAAAAATAAAAAAAGGATGAAAAATGTTATGATAATATCTAGAGGAATAAACAATAAAATAATCTCAAAATGCTAAACAACAAAACCTATATTTGATCATAAATAAAACCTTAAATAAATTACCATAATACAATTATTAATATTTCTGATAAATTTAATAATAATAAAATCATTAAAATCTTATCATGTATTCTCACAATATTAATTTAAAAATTATCTGCAAACTACAACAATAACTGATATGTCCTAGACCAAATATTTATATAACATAATTATATAATTTCAATAAAAAATGTTTTTTATTATAATATATAATGTGATTCCCATTAATTAATAAATATTATCATACCTATCTTCAAATGACATCACAACCATTATTACTTATATGAAATCCCATATCAAGATATATTTTGTCAATTTAACAATATCATATAATGTACTTAATATGGTGAACTAACTCTAGGAAATAACATTAATCACTTATTCACAAAATCGATTGTCAATCACATGGATATCTATATAGTGAAAAATAACTTAGAAAAATTTAATCACCCTTTATCCTATGATAATCCTTGTATTTGTTAACATATAGATAAAAAAATTTAAAATCAAGAATCATAAAATGTATACATTTCTATAAGTCAACATTAATCATAAATTGTTAACAAATAATTAATATCAATGTAAGGAATACAACATTCCAAAAAAAATATTAATAACATCTTATTATTCCTCACCACTCAATAAAATTATGTTTCATAAAATAAAATTAAAATAAACTATAAATATAATACAAAACATTTAAATGATAAGTATAGTTTCAATATATTCACCATAATACCATATTTATTTAATATAAATTTTCTTTTATGATCATGTTTATTTCATTTTTGATATTTAACCACTATTACATAGAAATTTGTTTCTATAATATTCCATCATAAAATTAAAATGAAACAGTTTTATGTTCCATTTATTCCTTTCCCATAATATTTCATCTAGCATTATTGATCATCGAAAGGTGAATCAATTTAGTTTCAATTCATTAATAAACTAATCATCTATGTGATAATATATTTCTCTTATTTTGTTATTTAGGAAACTCACATAATTATAGGTTTATATTCATAACTCTAGTTGGATGGTTATGAATATCCCCAATAATGTTTACCCCAACACCTATCCCATTTGGTATTATATTCACCCAACAATCACATTATCTTTCAAAACCATTTTTAACATGGTTCCAACTAGTTCTATCAATTTAAAAACAAATAGTTAGTCTAATTATGTTAAAAAAGTATAACAAAAAAAATTATTTGTGGGATAAAAACCAAGATATCCATATTCAAGTCATCTTATAATCAACACTATCATTAACAAAATCACAATTCCGCATGTAATACAAACCTTAAATGATATAGATGATTTCTGACATATGATCTTAGACAGATATATTATAAACTTTTTTAGAATTATAGAATATCATAAAATATAAGGTTTTCTAAATAGTTTATCTTGTACCAACTTTAAAACCCGTTAAATTACACATGGACCCATTATAATTATCATACACATTACGTGTTCAGTTTATAAGAATACAAGTTACCAAATTCAAGGTAGAAACTATGATGAAAAAGAAAAAAATGAGTTACATAAATCTATATGGACATTAAGGATTTGTGTTTTATATTATTTGATAAAGCACATATATATAAAATCTGAAAAATAAAAGTTAACTCATCCAATATATGTTATTTTTCCATAAAAACAAGGTTCTTAAATTAAAAATCCTATCTCATTCAAATAAAGACAACTTTTATAATGACAGCTCATAAAAAATAAATGATTACGTTATATATATTAAACATTCCTAATATTTGTGATAAATATTTTAAAAATAGAATGAGAAAATCAAAGCTTACCATGGGAATTAAAACAAATAGAAAACCTAAAGTCCTTTTAAAACATGAACCCCATATTTTAGTTTTATTTTCCTCATAAAAAGAATTAATATTAAAAATATCTTAAATAACAATGATGTAAAACCCACAATTAATTGTGTTTTCTTGAATAAAATGAAAACCATTGCTTTAAAACAAACCTATCTACCCTTCCAAGACCCTAAACATTACTATATTTCTTAATATCAATTTTATATATTCTGAAATCAAATTACTTCCATAAAATCATATATAAAATAAACATAAAATATACATCAATATAAATTATAAATTATGAAATGGATAAAAATAAATAATTACATAATTACATAATCTATAAATTCTTTAATTAATGTATTACCATCATGGATTTATGTAATGTCATGATATATAAATTGGAAAAGAAAATTCAAAATAGCTATTTTAATCAGTCTCATGATACTAACCAATTCATAAAGGTACTATCTAATATCCATTACACATATTAATTAAATTTTATAATTAATTCATTATATAAATATAGTGAATAAAGTGACCCATACTAAATTAATATATAATTCCTATTAAAAAACAAAACATCCCAATATTAATATTTTCCACAATCAATAAAAAAATCAGTAAAAATATAGAAAATTATGGTGTACAATATTATTATATAATATTACTAGTGATGAATATGAATCATTAAATTATGTTGACATAGAATAGAAAACTTTTATATACAAAATTACATAAAATAATGAAAACCTTAATAAATACAATTTTTATTTAAAAACAATTTCAAACTAAGCATTCATTAAATATTGTGATTATAATTTTCACTAAAAACTCATGAAAACTGGTTGAATAAAATTTATATTAAATAATTTCTACGATTATAGGGAAATTTGACAACATTTTAAACTTAAAAAACCGTATTTTTGGAAATATAAAAAAATAAAATAATAAAACATTCAAAAAACATACAAATGATTATCTTCTTGATACTATTTTATGAAAGAGAAATGTAGTGGAAAATTACCGAATTTTAAACATAAATGGACTATTCATTTTTTTAAAATATATACCCGGATTGAATATAATTTAAATCGTATAAAAAATAATTTAAATGAAAACAACTAATAGTTTTATTAACTTTTTAAGCCAAAAAAAACTGAATATGAGAATATTAATACGATCTAAAACCTATATTATTTTATGTAAATGAAGGTTAAAAGAAAATAATATGATATTTTGTATGAGACATAATTATGATATAAGGTGAAATAGAACAAGTACCAGAGAAAGTAAATTCTTATGAGATATCCATCACTATGTGTACTCAGTTATTATATAGGAACATTAACATCTGTAAAATGATATTTTATTAACTTTATACATTATTAATAACTATTTTCATAAACATTTCCTACTTAATACTAATTTTATTCCATTATATTTCATTTTTTATTCAGTTACTAAATCATCAAATTTCAAGTTAGATATTATGTGGGCATTCGGTTTATAATATCATAATAACTTTGGTTTGTCTACTATAGTCAATGGGTTCATTTCTCAATCATCTAAAATATCAATAAAACATTTTAATATTAATTTCTACATAATATAAGCACATTAATACCAACCATATATGGTTTTCATTGGAATTTAATATCATTATCTCATGGATACTGTATTCTATACAGACTCATGGATGAAGTTTAATTTTTTCTACAGGGTGGAAAAAATTATAATTTATTTTACAATTATAGAATAGTAAAAATGTTATTTATTTTATATTTATTCATTATTTTCCCCAATATTTAATAACATGTGAGGTTGTAATAGAAAATTTATTCATATCGCTTCTTCGAGGTGGTAGTCAACACGTACTCATAAGAGATTTTATCATTTTATAATGTATATAAGTGTAAGAGTTAATTATTTATAGTATATTTCCATGAAATCCAACTAACTATATCCCCATGCTGGTTTTCTACATAGCCTCTTGAATTCCACCTAATATAAAAGAGGGCACTTGCTTATGGTGAGGGTATTTAAAGATAGTATGAGGAGACAATTACCTCATTACTAGAGTTTAAATCACATATGTATGTTAGGGAAAACTTAAAATAATAATATATAAACATAAAAAAAATTAAATAACCCACTTTTTCTTACACACTAATTCTCATCCTAGGAAATAAAAAATTGTTATCAATAATAAATGTTAGAAAATCAAAAAATAGTTCATGTAAAATAATCTGAATAGAAAAAAGTCAAAGACCATTCAATATCTCAACCCTTGGATGTCTCGATCTCTAGACCATCTCTCAGCTCACATGCTCAAACCAAACCACACAATCATGTATCAATCATTTCTACATTCCATAAATCTATAAAATATGACAATTTATAATCTTCTATGTTACCCAAGTACCATGGTGTCCTGATTAGGGAATGTTTATAACATTTTATGTTACTAGCAGTGGGGTCTCAAGAAAATACATTATGTACATTTAATGCAAAATGGTTTGTAAGAATCAAATAAAACAATTAATATTATATGAATTCAATATAAAAAATTCCATTGATCCATGAGTCCTAATAAGAAAACCATGTTCGGCTCTCTGAACATCAAGCATCACTGTTATTACTAAACATGTTGGAAGACTCATAACCAATATTAGATCTAAAGGAAATTGTACAGGAAAAAAATTAAAGAATGTGTGAATAAGTAGGGGATCCACTAATAATTTTAATATATCAAATTTTCTATCATCCATGGTAATTTTCTATTTTCTCTCTCTCTGAACTATAGGTTATTCCACGTATTGTAGAATAAGAATTCTATAAAATTTCCCTAAGAACCACTGGTCTGAGGCTGTCATCGTGTCAGGACAGACCAGATCTGAGGATCACAACCATGACATTACATTAGATATGATCATGAATGATCTAGGGATCTCATCCTACTTCATACCCAAGGTTTATGTGGGGTAATAACTAACATTATTTTATGGAGTTAAATAGCCAAAAAATCACCCAAATCCAATGAGGATCCAACCTAGTAATTTATAGTGGTGAATATGCGAGGGATACTAGAAAGACCATTTAATTCTATATTACTCTAAATACATGGATGCAATGGTTATTCCTCTAATTTAATCTGAATGATAAGCCAAAAAAATACACACTCACTCATGGTAATGCATTAATTTTATAAATAATACATGGGACATCACAATGAATTCAGTATTCAAACATAATTCAAATATTATAAACATATAATTATCACTAACAAAAACAAAATGTAATCTATCTTTTGAAGCCCATGATAAATAAATTTATGAATTCTCATAAAACCCATTAATATCAACTTATTCCAAGAAAAAAATTTATAATAAAATAAAAATTAAATCAAAATTCAAATTTTTTTATGAGTGTTAATGTATTATGCACCAATAGTTCCTTTTGGTCCACCAGGGAAAAAGTCATTTCAAAATTAAACCATATTATTGGAAATGGATTCCCCAACTAAGCCTTTTAATTTTTCGTTTTTCAAATCACTAACTTGTTATTATACTTTAATAACTTTAAATAAATCCCAATCCTTTTAACATGGGTGTTTAAAAAGGTTGTCCTTGGTTGGGGGAGCTATGTTATGTCTTCTACCTATTCATGACAGTTACGACAACCATGTGGGTCCCTCCACTACTGAATGGTGAGGAAACATTATCATCCTTCACGTTAATGGAGTCCTACATTCCTCCCTTTTATATTCTTGGTCTTCTACTCAATTTCCTTCAATTCTCCTTGTATGCTAATGTTCCTATGTTGTATATAGGTTTGTCTAACCTTCAATTATTGATTGAGGAGTTTAACAAATCGTCATCTCTATTCAATCGGACCTTTATAGGTTAATTCACGAAGAGAAGACCATCAGTGGACACCGTTGATAGATTCATTATCAGTTATTGTGATATACATGATAAGGATGCTTTGGGTATTCTTGAAAATAATTAATTCATGATCTGCTTTGCATTAGAGGAAGATCTAATCAAATTTTTGTCTTTCATGTTTTGCAGCTACAAAGGATCCCACTTCTACCTCCATATAAGAACAATGGAAGTTCAGGTTTAACAGAAATCCCCTTTGACAATGATTTGGGTGGTTTTCCCGGACCCACCCTTCCATTTCAAAATACATTGATTAATAGGATTCTTGGGAACCTCATAGGTAGGATCTTGTGATCCTATATTGAAACCAAAGTTGTGTGTCATCTCATTAATCTATAAGTCTTTGTCGAGGTATATGTTTCAATAAAGCCTTATGATTTAATTTGTATTATAGTATGAGAGGAATTTATTTTTAGTAAATAGGTGGTGTATGAATCATGTGTTGACCATTTTTATTATTTTAAGTGGAAATTCCATTCATCGAAGACCTGCAGATGTGGGTCTAGAAAGAATATTTCTCACAAGGGTATGGGAAAATGTTACACAATGGTTTATTTGTCTAGATTTGAGGATGGGTCATATGATCATGGGAACGTAGGTGTGGATATTGCGTAGAGGTAGTTTATAGTGTCCAATGGGATGTGGTTTGTTCTTCTCAGTAGATGGAAGTGTCATTATGAAGCAAGTGTAAGGACCTTGATAGCAGAACTGTGTCTGGACTGGATGCACGTATGATGGATCCAATTCAAGAAGGTGTTACTACCAAGATGGGAAGACAATTAGAGGATATTATTTTGGATTCACATGAGGTAGGGTGGTTTGTAGGCTCTAGGATGACTGATAATACCACTATTGGCATGCTAATAAAGGATAACCATTCAAAGAAAATAGTAAGGTTAGTACTCCCTGAAGCTAATGTTTCTAACATATTTCATAAATTGTGCTTGACTAGAGATGGATGTGTTTAACTGAGTCTAGAAGCCCATGTTTTTCATCTATTAAGGAACATAATGATGTTGAAATGAGATTGGTAAATAGAGAGGAACATAATGATACTAGGAAGGATGTAAGTGAAAATAATTTAATGCAAACTACACACAATGAAGATAGTGTGTGCTGGGTGAAGGAAGCAATTGGGGTGAGACTAGAAAGAACCCATTCAATTGTTATACTACACAATCATTTTGGGTGAATTGGGGTTGAAAATATGATATAACAATTATAGGAGAGAATGTCTCAGGATTCTACAGTTAAGGATGTGGTTAGTTTAGTCAAAAAATAGAATTCATCAGATCATCTTGCTGGCCACCAGGGGGTTGAGGTAAATGTGGATCATGCTTGAAATGTTGATAGTGAGGCCATTCATATGGGACAGGGGTTAGTGAATCCAGGGGATATGGAACCATAGGATGGTGGCCCCATCTATGATGTTCAACATGATAATTATCATAAAGAGATAGATGATCTGGTATAGGAGTTTGAAAGCCTCATGGTCCAAAAATCCATGGATTGGTGGACAGTCCTTGGGAATGAGTCTAGTGATGGTTGTTCCAGATATACAAGAAAAATAGAGGAAGAGGTTCTTGGCTATTGGATTCTGATAATGAGGAGAAATAGGAGATGAAGGGGAATATGTAAATAGAGGAAGGATTGTGCCTTTTCTCCTATTCCAATGGAGAAAGATTTAGTGAATAAGAAGATAGACAAGAAGATGGAAAAACAATGTATTTATGGTGATGTTATTGAGAAATAATTTGAATGTTTCATGATATTAGAAGAATTTGTTGTTAAAACGTTTATGTCTCTCAATGAATCAGAAAAAAAGTCCCTAAAATGATTGGGAGATCATTAGGGTGTTTCTTAATCAGGAGAAATATACCTGGATCGACAAGAAGGAACTAATAATTGTTGGAAGATTCAATAATGGGATGATTATCCATGAGGAGTACATCTAACCTTGAGAAAAGCCAGACTATTGTTTTGAATATCTTCCAATAGATGAACCAGTAACTCAGGTAAATAATATCTCATGGAAATTATTCATGAATATTAAATCTTCTAGAAATAATCTTTCCATGAACAGATTTTTTATTACCTTTTTTGGATGAACTCGTTGTTTATCACTTTATCCTTAATATATTTGAAAAATAAAAAATAATTTTAAGTTAATCACATCAAACCATTTTTATTAATTCAATGAGAGTTTTCTAAGGAAAAAATAGGATACTAAAAATGTATATCATTTATTAGGTCATGTGAGTGGTATGAAGGTGTACAAAAAATCTTCAAACTCAATATTATGGAAATACATTAAATTGAAAATATAACAAAATCTAGTTTAAACATGGAAATACCCACTCATATATCATCTTACATCAGTTTAAGTGTAAATATAAGAAATATAAGAACATGATAATTTCCCCAAAAAAATCATAAGCCATATAAAATGTGTTTCAAATTTAGAGGGAAAGATAAAACATAAAATGAAGTCCACTTGGATGTTATAATTTCCACGATATTTCTAACACATCTAATACAAAGATAAATAACCATGAAATTGTTATGTTAAATATAAGAGAAGAAGATGGAGAGAAGGGAGTTTATAGGTGCATAATGGTTGAGAGAAAGGGTAATCAGATAGGGTGGGATAATGGATTAAGGGTTCATAAGGGAAAATTGATCCTTTTACAATTTTTATTTTGTACATTGTTCTATTTCAAGACATGAAAACCAATGCACCAAATATACAATACACACTATCCAAAACACTTGATTTTTAAATCAACAAACCATTTTGATACCATACAGAATGCCTCTTTAGTTCCTGTAGATATTTTCAGCACTTCTATCCCACATCAAATTATTTCATTGAAAATTCGCCTTTGATTTCCAGTGGTTCATAGTTATCACAAAATTTGTGATAACATCACAACCTAGGATACACCTATTAATATTAAAAATGTATTATCTCAGAATTTCTATGTAAAAATGGTTCTTTTGTAAAATATATGGAATTAATTCCAGCCTACCTGCTCTAACATCATGTGATTCAGATGTATGGTGAGCCTAAAATGAAATTTTGAAATTTTTTTAGTTCACATTAGTAAAAATGCATGAGGTTTTTTTTATATTTTTAAGTGGTTCTCAGATCAAACATTGGTGGGCACTATTGAACTCAGAACACCAGGATTTTCCTAGAAATGACATAAATTTATCCGGCAAGGGATGAATGAAAAGGTTAAATTTTAGACCTTTCAGAAAAAAAATGAAATAACGTTTAAAAGATATTTTATTTATTTTCCTCAACCGACAGGAGGTGACATGAAAATGATGCAATGGGATGACGATGTGATTTAATGGAACTCATTAATTACTCCAAAACCTAAAATGTAATGACTTATTAAGTGACGTGTACCAACTATACTATTTCATAAACGAAATAGTGTAACGATGAGATATCGCAGCATAACTAAAATTATGTGACATGTATTTTTGATGCATTGGAGACATTGAAATTAATCGGTGGATGATTCTATGACAATCCACCAGTGGATTTCCTCTCCAATGAATAATGATGATCTTCATTGATGAATGATGTTGAACTCCCTCGATGAACGATGTTGAATGCTAACAGATTGAGGATCGACGACAGCATAGAGCTTCGTCCCTCTATAGGGACATATAATCAATCTAGGTAGTGGTTGTGTTTATTTTTTTCCCCATTCTAAAATTCAATGATGAATTTGGGTCAACCCAATAACGGGTTGATCCACAAATCATGTGTTCTTGGGGGAGGGTGGCTTTTGGGGTTTCATTATCCGGGTTAAAACTATCATTTGATTGATTTAACTGAAATCCCTTCACCTTACACAACTTTAAACCACTAATGTTGAGGCGTGGGACAACATGAATAAGTCATGATCACCTCTACCTTTTTGTTATTTAAGGATGCATCCTCAAATCAGTGGGAAGATTAATTTCATGCCATGGAACGGATGAAGACGAATAGAGAGGCCCAAAGGCCTAGACAGATTGGACATAAGACCACCGAAGAGGACCTGGTGGCACATGGAATGTGTTTCCACTGTGACAATGTTGGACACTGGTGGTGGCATCCAGTCCACATCGTCTATGTGGATGTGGTAGTGCCACCACCAGCCCTTCTTGTTGGATAAGGCAGCCTACCCTTGTCGGCGACACTGGAGGAGACAGTCGGCTTATGCACACCGTGGAGGAAGAGTTTGTGGCCCATCTATCGCAGTAGAGGAGGTCGCAGTGCTAGCCGAGCACCACATGGAAGTGGCAGCCTGCATCCGGTCCGCTCGGGTGCTCTGGTGAGCCGCTGTCACTCGACTGTGGCTAGAGGGAGGCCCCACATCCACGGGGTAGCGGAGGAGCCAGACGTAGAATCTGGCTACATCTCGGCTAGGCACAACACCTTTCCAACCCTAGAGGACTGTGACTCAGCTAGCAAGGACAAACCCCCACAATGTGGGCTGGGGCAAACCCACATTGGTGGGCTGGATGGGATTGGGTTGTCGGGTGACACGGTAGGCTGTTCCCTTTGTAAAACGTGCCCAGGTCCAACGAGTCCCATTGAGCCTAGCCGGAATGGACTGAAATAGACCCAAACCGGGTCAGGTCAAGTTAGTTGAATTTAATTGGGGTATTTGGTAGCCTCGAGCCAGTGTGGTTGGGTCGGACTGGGCCCAGAGGCATCCTGACCCTGTTTACTAAAATGATAATAAAATACAAACCCTATGTCCGATTGATGAGATTTTTGTTGCATTGTGACCATCTAGATGAGGACGATATTTTGGTTTATTGTAAGGATACATTTTTGAAATTGAGATTGGATGAATGTCTTGAGGAGCGGTTATCCCCAGCACTCTATGTATGAAACCCTGCAGTTGGGTGAGACCTCAAGACTACTGACAGGCGACCCAGTGTGACTCGACTATGGATTAGTTTGAAGAAACTTCGTGTAACATTTTTGGCCCACTTTGCGAGAGTGAATCTATGATTCGGTAGACCCACAATACACGATGTGGAGGAAGACTTCTATAGGCTATGGTGGGAAGAATCTCTGTGTGACTCAGTAGGCTCATTATGGGAGCGAGACTATGTGACTCAGCCTACTCCTGGTACTTATCAAGGATGAGTTCCACAACAGTCCTTGGTTAGAGGGATGCATCTTCTATTTGACCCGATAGGCCCACTATAATCATAATGGAGGAGTTTTCCAGTAGCTGAGGTGTTCGATTATTTGACTGATGATTCTTCTATCACTACCCCAGATGTATTCCTGGGGTAATTTGTCAAGTAATCCATGATTTTTCTTCATTATTATGCTTCTTGATTTTATTTGAGGATTGATTTTTGGTCTTTCCTTTTGTTTGGGGGTCCCCTACTGAGTATTTTGTTACTCTCCCCTACACAGGCTTCGCTCGCACATGTTGTGTCTGGGGAGGATGATCAACGCTTCAATGGAGGACATAGTGTAATAGGACCAAGAATGTCTTCATATGATCTTGAGGACATGGCGTACTACTTCGGCTTTCGGTACCTACACTACTCTTCCTTTAGATGGGTTTTTCAGCAGATGGCTACCCAAGTCCCTTAATACTTTCCTATTTTCTGTTATTTTTGTTGGGATTGTATTCTAGCTATTTAGTTTTCAGCTGTACATGTACTCAAAAATTGTTTTAGTATACTTTTTTTTTCACATTGCCATTTGTTGGATGTGGTTGGGAATGTGTGTGCATACAGGCACACAATAAAATGCCTCCCATATGTAGGTTGACACCTTCGGCTCTAGTCGCTAGCCCCTGGCCCCCAGGAGGTGGGCTTGGGGTAGTCACGGCACGGACCCCATGGGACGTGTTATGAAAAAGTGGTATCAGAGTGTGTCCAGATCCACCTCTAATGTCAGGAGGTTGTTGTTTTGTTTTTTGGGAATTAGTGTTATGTGTTTTGAGTCTAGAATTCAGATTCAGGGTGTCTAGTGTTGGTGTGGCGGCCGACTTATCCATACACCATGACCTTGAATTCTTCATTTCAACTGTAAACATGAAACACTATTTTCATAAGTTTATCCTTATAGTGTTTTTGAATAAATGACTACTAACTGAGTATAATCATCTGACAGTGGAAAATATTGATCTATTTTTGTATGCCTCCATGCAGATGTCCATCTAGGATCCTGATACGTAATCGTGTGGATAGCCTGCTAAGAGATAAGGCATCTATTCAGGGACCAGTTCTAGGGATGGCCGCTCTGGGTGGTGCAGCAGTGTTTCCACCACCCATTGATCAGCAGTTACTACCAGTGATATCGGTAGAGGATGCACATTGGATCTGTTCCCTTCACGGGTTCTGGAGAGAGAGACCTCCCAGGTTCAGGGGAGAGACAGATCCTACCGTCACTAAGGACTGGATGGAGGTAGTGACGTTGGTCTCCCACATACTGAGTATATCACTTGACTAGATGGAGATCTGGGCAACGATCCTTCTTCAGGTCTTGTTTTGAAGAAGGTGGAGTATGACCATCTAGACACATGATGAGGCGACCCTCACCTGGTAATACATCGATTAACATTTCCAAGAGAATCTTTTCCCCACGACATTGCCCTCTATGTGCATTCAAGATCTGATTAACCTATATTAGGAAAGCATGACGGTGGATGAGTACTCATAGAGGTTCAAAAAGCTTTCACTCTACTCCATGGACATGGTTCGAGTACCATTCTTCAGGGCTCGAGCATTTGATTAGGGACTCAGGTGGGAGATCAGGGCATCTATGGTGTCCCTCAGCATCCCTACCAAGGAAGGGGTTCTAGAGCAATCCATTCGTGTGGATATATTCTTGGAAGAGAAGGCACCAATAGCTAGAGGTAGCTATAGACCCCAAGCGGTAGAGTCTTTAGCAGGTAGCAGACAAATGACATGAGGGTGAAAGTTGTCTAGTTATATCAATGGCTGGACTAGGACTCATAGTCGACAGTGAGGGGATCCCAGACTAGAGGGAGTCAGCTGAGAGATAGGATTTGCTTCGCGTGCAGCGGGCAGGGACACATGGAACGTGTCTTCCCAAACCTCCATGTATATGACATGCTAACTGTCAAGGGACGACAGATATAGAGGCATAGGTTCGAGCAAGGAGGTCCGCAGTTAGCAGATGTGGTAGGGGATTTGGCCAAGAAGCAGGCAGTGGGCGATTGGTTGAGGTTATATAGCCATGACAACTAGTTGCTCCCCCAAACCTCATGGAGTAGGCATACATGGGTGAAATAAGCTTCAGGTAGTAGAGGATGATGACCATGGTTCTATAGATATTATCCAAGGTATGATATATGTATTCCCCACCCTAGATGGAGTTCTTATAATCATAGGTTCTAGTCACTCTATTTGTGAGACAGATCTCTTTTGGTGCTAAGAGATTTTGGTGGAGATGTTGGCTCGATCCTTAATGCTAGAGTCTCTTATGGGTGTGTATTTGATGATCGCACACTGGTTATGGTAGTGTGAGATTACTCTAGGAGGCAATTTCTTTGATTGGGATCTCCTAGTAGTGGCGTCAGGGCCTTACGATGTTATCTTGGGTAAGGATTGGTTATCCACAATTCATGCTCATATTGACCATTTTAGGCATAAAATGTGGTTTGTCGGTGGAGATAGGAAAAGGTTTTCCTTCATTGGAAAGAAGTAAACCCATCCTGTACAGGATTGACTTTCTTGGAGTACGGTGCAGCTGATCACTCACCTGTTGGATAGCCTCACCCTCGGTGAAGTGGTTGATAGGATTCGAAGCTTTCATGTAGTGGTGGACGAGTATGAAGATGTTTTTATTGAGGATGTTCCAGGACTACTTTATTTGCACATATTTATACCTTTTCATCAACTTTTATCCCATGAGGACATTGATATCATCATTGGCATATTAGATAGCTCATGCGGAGATTGGCGAGCTAAGGGTATAGCTAGAGGATTTGCTTGAAAAAGGGTTCATAAGGCCCAGTGTTTCCCTATGGGCATCCCCAATACTGGCTTCCAAGAAGTTAGATGAGAATTTGTGGTTCTGCATCGACTTCTGGTGTACTCAGCGTCGAAATAGGAGCACGGTACACACCTACCGATACTCTTAGAAACACTCCACGAAAACCATCTTTATGGTAAGATCATAAATTGTCAGTTCTGGATTTGCGAGGTCCACTTTCTAAAAAATCTCATCTCGGAGGGTAATGTTGTAGTAGATCAGGTGAGGATAGAGGCAGTGCTCACTTGGAAGCCACCCAGGAGCATGACTGAGGTGGGGAGATTCTTTGGTTAGGCTAGTTACTATCATAGGTTTTTTCTCGACTTTCCATGAGTGGAAGAACCCTTATCGACCTTGACATAGAAGGTACAAAAATTCATGTGGATGGAGATATGTCTGCATATTTTCTAGGAACTGAGGAGGAAACTGTCTGGTGCCCCCATATTGAAACTATCATAGGAGTGTGTTGAGTATGCAGTCTTTTGTGACACATCAAGGACTAGACGTGGTTGTGTCCTGATGTAGGAGAAAGTAGTGATCACCTACGTCTCACTCCAGTCGTTGCAGCATGAGTATAACAACACAACCCATGACCTTGATTTAGCTGCAATGATATTTCCCTTGGAGATGTTGTGGAACTACATGATGGGTGAGTAGTTTACAGTTTTCTCTAACTATAGGAGTCCCATGTTTATCTTCTCCCAAAAATACGTGAACATGAGACAGTGGCGACATCTAGAGTTCCACACGGACTTTGACATTGAGATATTCTATACACCTAGAAAGTGGAATATTGTAGTAGACATAATTAACATGTCAATCAATTTTCATCTTCTAAGTGAGGCGACCAAGAAGATAGTCGCAGTGAAGATATCCATCATGGATGATGATGATGAAGCCTACCTTCAATCGATTACTATTTCTCCTCCACTTTTACATTAATCTAGAGAGGCAAAACTTGTGGATGTTGACTATGTGGCACAAAGTTCTCAGTTATCCATAGGGCATGCCCCTGAGAGATTTTTGATATGTGGGGAGCATGTCTTTCTTTTGGGAGGGTGCAATATAGTACCCCTGGCATTATAGGAGGAGGTGTTAGAGGAGTTGCATACATGCCCTTTGGCGATACATCCTGGAGTGATGATGATGTATCAGGACCACTAACATGATTACTAGTGGCCAGGAATGAAGAACGGAGTGTCTGAGTTCATCTCATGGTCCCTCACTTGTCAGAAAGTGAAGGTCAAGCATCAGGTTCCAGTAGGCTTGGCTCATCCACTTGACATACCATAGAGGAAATGGGATGGTATCTCGGAGGAATTTGTGAATGGGTCACCACGTATATCTAAATACCACGATTCTATATGGGTGATCATTAACCGACTCACTTAGTCGTCTCACTTCCTACCCATATTAGAGAAGGGACGGTAGAGGGCTTGGGACGCCTTTACACCCAAGAGATATTTTGGCTTCATGGGATGCATTTGATGATCATCTCAGACCACGATTCATGCTTTAAATCCCGGTTGAGGAAGCGATTATAGGAGGAATTCTGGACACAGCTGCGCTTGAGAATAGCTTTTCATCCCCAGAAGGATGGTCAGATGGAGCAAACCATACAGACCCTAGAGACATTGATTTTTTATTGCATCCTAGATTTCTGTCGTAGTTGGGATGACTAGCTAACACTTGTGGAGTTTTCATACAACAAAAACTATAACTCCAACATTTACATGACAACATTTGAGGCCTTGTACGGAGAGCCTTGCAGATCACCCCTATGCTGGACCGACCCAGGGGAGTCAACACTCATGGGATGATAGTTGGTATGGGATGACAATGAGAAGGGTAAGATCCACCTAGAGAAGATGGGGACTACAAATACTAAGAATAAAAATTTATAATAACAGGAGGAAGAGACCCTTGTAGTTTTATGAGGGAGACCATGTGTTCCTTCAGGTCTCACACCGATACGGATTGCATATATTTTGAAAGGGGTGAAAAGATATCTATGAGGTTCATAGTACCTATTCATATACTGATCATAGTTGGCAAGGTGGCATAACACCTAAATCTTCCCCCAGAGATGCACCCAGTGCATGATGTTTTCCCCGTGTCACAGCTGATGAGATATGTGCATGAGCCATCATACGTCAATGACTGGGGAGAGCTGGACATTGACGATGGGGTGGCATTTCATGAATTCCCAGTTTAGATAGAGGATCGATAGGAGTGGGTCCTTCATGGGCGGTCGACTCCTTTGGTGCATGTTCCGTGGTAGAACATGAATCATCAAGGGAGCACTTAGTAGTGGGAGGATCTGATTCATGCTCAGTACATCCTTTTGATTGATTAGCCCTTGTTTTGAATTTTAGGGACGTAAATCCCTCTGGTGTGGAGAATTTAATGTCTCGGAATTTCTGTGTAATTTTTTTAAAATCATGTGGAATTATTTCAACACTACACACTTTGGATACATGTGATTCCAAGGATCTATGTGTCCAAAATATAATTTTGAAAATTTTTACTTCACTTATGTAAACGTGCAAACGGGTTTTTCTATCATTTAAACCGGTGCTCGGATCGAAAAACTGAGGGCACCACTGAACTCAGAATGCTGGGATTATCCTAAAAAGGACAAAACATTGTATTTTATGGAATGAACTGAAATGATAAATTTCGGACCTTTCAGAAAAAATTAAAATAACATTAAAAAGATACTTTATTTTTTCCTCAACGGACAAGCGGTGACACAATGATGCTGAAATGCGACGACGAGGTTTATTAATTGACATCTTTAACGGATTTGAAAAACAACAATGTAATGATGTATTAAATGATGAGTAACAGCTACGTTGTTTCATAAATGAATCACCATAACGAATTGGAAACACAACGTTACTAAAACTCAGAAACATGTTTTTTACGCAGTGTAGTGATGAAAATTAATCATCAAACGATTCTGAGACGAACCAATGGTGGATTACCTCTCCAATGAAGAAAAAAATGCCATAGATGTATGGTGGAAAATTCCATCGTAAAATTGTGATGAACACTAATGGACCGATGATCGAAAATGGCTCAGATCTTTACCCCTTGTTAGCAACAGATCCTCAATCCAGGTTGGGGTTATGTTTAAGTTTGTTTTCCCTCATTCTTAAATTCAATGATGAAAGCAGATCAACCCATGAATGGGATGATCCAAAGATCTTCTGTTCTTGGGGGAGGGTGGATTTTGGGGATTTCATTATCCAGGTTTATCCTATCACTTGTTTCATTGAACTGAAATCCTCAGACCTTACCCTGCTTTAAGCTTCTAATGTAGAGGGTGCAGGTCAAGATGCATGAGGCCATAGCACCTCAGCATTGTGAGTTCATTGTGCCCAAATCATAAAATAAAAGGAAATATGAATCTAGGATCAAGGTAGTGATGGAGGCGAAATGATATTCCGAAAGGAGTATAAAAATCAGAGATCGGACCACCGGAGTTGACTCGGTGGCCTGTGGAAGGTGCCGCCTGCACGGCACCTCCGGCGCAGTGGCACCGGCGACTGGAGGCTATAGATGGCCATCATAGTCTTGGTGAATTAGGTTGCACCACCCCAGTAACTACATGCTAGACGAGCCATCCATCCCCTGTTAGTCGCGTTGGAGAGGGCAACACGCCTGTGAGCGCCGCAATGTAGGAGGCAGCGGCCCATTGCCACGCAAGAGGAGGACGTTGTGCTAGCCGAGCGCTGTTTGGAGATGGTGGCCCGCATCCTAGACAGACAGGAGATAAGGAGAGCTGTGGTCGCTCATCTATGGGGTAGTGGAGGAGCCGGACGTGGAATTCAGTCGTGTCCAGACCACACGCACCACTGGTCCACCCCAGGCAGATCTGGGCTCTACTGGCGGGTCGCACGCCCATCCAGCTGGCCGGACATGCTCCCAATAGGCCGAAACCGCACCAATGGGCCATACCCACACCCAGTGGGCTGAACCCATGACAGCAGGCAAGAGCTGCGTCCTTTGGGCCGAGGAAGAAGAGACCGGGTAGTAAGGCGACTCGGCGGGCTGGACCCTCAGCCAAACTTGGCCAGGTCTAGTGAGGCCCATTGGGCATGGCCCACTGGCCAGGCCAGACCGGACACACCGAAACTCGATCCGGGTTAGGTTGAGTCATTATAATTAAACCAGGCTATATGGGACCTCTGGGCCGGGTTGTCTGGGTCAGACAGACTGGGTCGGATTGGGCCCAAACGCAACCAACACCTGTTTGTTAGAATGCTAATAACATGTAAACCGAGTGCTTGATTAATGAAACATTAGCAGTATTGGGACCCTATCAGTGATTAGGATCTATTTTTATGTGTTATGGAGACATTCATGTATGTTTATATGCAACACATGGCTTGAGTAGTGGTTATCTCACGCTCTCTATGTATGGAACCCTGCGGTTGTCTGAGACCTGAAGAGTCTAACAAGTGAATATGTGTGACTCAACTATAGCCCAGTGGGAAACACCTATGTATGAAATTGCAGGACCATGTTGGGGGAAGGACTGTGTGCCTTTTCAGACATAGGGTACGCGATGGGGAGGAGTACCTCAGTTGGCCAAGGTGAGAAGAGCCTCTGTGTGACTCGGCAAGCCCATGGTGGGAGCGAGATAGTGTGACTCAGCCTACCCACTATACTAATTAGGGATGAGTACCAAACCATTCCATGTTTAGTGGGAAAAAGCTTATGTGTGACCTAGTAGGCCAACTATACTAAATTTTGAAGAGTTCCCCAATTGTCGAGGTGTTCGATGTTGTGAATGATGAATCTTCAATTACTACCCAATATATATATATGGTGCGAGATGTATTTTCATTTCTTCTTGTTCATTATGATTATAATTCCTGATTTGATTTGATGATTGCATTGTGGTATTTCCTTTGGTTTCGAGGTCCCCTACTGAGTATTTTGTTACTCAACCCTTCACATGCTTCGCCCGCACATGTTGTGTCTGGTGCAGAAAATCGACGCTTTGACATTGGACATGGTGGCCTAGGACTAGGCATGGTGTAGTAGGATTAGGCATAAAATAATTTCTTCTTCAGATTCCATTAGCTACACCACTCTTCCATTATGTGGTGTTTTCTGTGGTTGGCTACTTGAGTATCTTTGTAAATTCTTGTTTTCATATATTTTTGTTGGGTTTGTATTTTTCCCCACTTGTTTTCAGTTGTACTTGTTATGAACACTTTTTTTAGTATACATGTTTTCCCATTTCAGTTTGTGGGACATGGTTGGGTGTGTGTGTTTGTGTGTACATGTACTCAGGAAAATGCCTCCCATTTGCATGTTGATACCTTCGGTGCTAGTTTCCATCCCCTGGCCTTCAAGAGGTAGGCTTGGGGTAGTCACAACACAGGCCCCATCGGATAGTTCGTGATAGATCATATCCCAAAATACTTGGATCAATATATATACCTCCAAACCCCTTTAGGTGATTCATTAAAAGCAGAAGAAAATATTTTATGGGGTTATAGACCATAGATGTTAAATATGAATTCATATTCAAAAACTGACCCTACCACCAAATGAAAATCTAAAACATTAATTAAAACCCAAAAACCCCTATATGGACATGGTTTTACTATCTCCCCACTAAAAAATGGACCATTCATGATATACAAACTGATGAAACATCAACCCTCATCCACAATGAATGATCTAACACCCCATCATTTATGGACATAACAAGAGTATATTAATGACATCAACATTAAAACCACATATTGTAGTACATCGCATCAGTGGCCTATTAATCAACTAAAATACGATTCCCCACATACAGTGGAATCATTGAACTATTGATCCAACATAATAACACCTTATAAGTTTATGTCAGCAATCTACACTAGACATCTCTCAATTAAAACCACATAAAAAATACATTTTATCTCTCTTCCAACCATCCATATCACAATAACGTACTGACCAAAATAACACCATTATTCAACCTAAATATTTTTGGTGTATCAATGACATAGCTAACCATCCTTAAACCATTAAATTCATTTTGATTTGAGTCATCCAACATCCGCACTGGAGAGTTCATCAATGATCAAAATCATATCATAATGGGTTTGTCAACACATACATAAGGATATTCATTAAAAATTTATTGAAATGATTATAAAATTCTCATCCATTAGTTAGTGTTACAATCATAATAGTATATCCATATTAAAAACCACCCACAATAACTTTTATATTATACACTAGCAGCCAAGACTTCCATTCTTGATGCTCGCATGTGTAACTAGATCGATTCATCAACCATATTGTTTCTCAATATTTTATAATACATCAGTTCCATACAAAAACCCCGTATCAGATAAACCAAATCACTCATGGAAATTCATTCTAGACAAGTATATTGTAGGTTCTATCACATAACACCCAAATCTCAAATAGGGAACTAGTAATAATCTTGTAAAACTAATAATTTTGTATCCAGTACCCGATCATTGAGTTTCACCATCCCCAAATCATATGACACATAAACACTGGTTTACCTTGGAAAACGTTTTCAATACTGGTCCATACCCATCATATTAAATAAAAGTATTATTATGTGGTTTATATCCCAGTATGTCAATTTAAATAAGAAACAAATATTTAATATTCATATTTTAAGACATCCAAATGCGTAGTTTTACCCTCCATCTTACTACTAATATACCCAATCATGATTTATTTTACAAAAGTGACATCCAATGACTATCCAAAACTATATTACCTATTTTTTTCATCAAACTCTTGTAGAAGTATATAATTTAATTTCCAAAAAATGAATCTCATCATCGAGCTCTACCTTGAGCACAAGTGCTCCAATGGTCGAAACCACTATTCAACCAGATATTGATCATATAGAGATGGAATAAATGATCATAATATATGAGTGATCTTGTTCGTATTTATTCATTAAATTCTACATGGAATATATACATATTTTTTCCACCATACCCATTTCTATTCTTACAATAATGAAATGTTTAAAAAGTGGATAAACTATTGATAATTGATTTTATACTCCTTACTAAAGATTCCCCTTATCGTCAACCAATGAATAAAGTGTTGATATCCCAGGATAATGCCTCATATATATACAAATAGAAAAACCTGATGATACCATCCACATCTAACATGAGAATAATACATGAAACATCATCCAATTCTCATCTCTATCATATAATTAATTCATGAAAAATATAACTAAATCCTCATTCTGAGCATGGGACAGACTCCCAAAACATCTTATGGTGAAATAACAATCTGATGAATTTTGTTTTACAGCTATGAAATGAAAAATAAATTTAATAAAAAATAATAAAAATAAGTTCCACTTTTTCAATCATTCAAACATCATCTATAGTATAAAAAATAAAAATATGTATTTATGATCAATGGTGATAAGGAATATTAGTAATTCATGCCATCTCTTCCACAATTGATGTGGCATACACATTTCCATTAATTCATTGATTATGAAATCCCAAAAGATTAATTGATTTCTATTTGTCCTCTATCTGATATGAACATTCCAAATGAAACCTTCATCTATTATAGAATTTCATCTAATCTGTTATGTACCAATTATTTTCATGAAAATTCCATCATTGAATTTTAAATTCCATTTAATGATCGTTATATATTCCAGGCACCCACCTATGGTGATATATCACTAAACCCAAACTGAACATGCATCTAGAGTGGCCAATGAGAACGATATAAATCATATAAAAATAAATGGGTGATCACTTTTGAGCCATCTAGTTTCAAATCCTCTGGAATTCCACACTCCTTAACATGTTCTTGCATCATGACTCTTAAAGAATCTCATGGGTCACATGATTTTTGTGGAAAATATCCATCCATATGACTCATAGTCCAATATGTTATACAAAACCAAGACAATATCACACAATGGGTCATGTATCCGAAAAATACCCATATCTCTATAAATGAACCTGTCAACTTTGTGACAATCTCAAATTGGATTTATAACCACAATCATCACCTATGATAGTGCATCTGAACTCTAATGGGAATGACATCACAATTATCCACCCCACAAATCTATCATACACACCACAAGTAGTATCTCCCTTTATGTTCCAATCCATGATGTCCTGGTAACCCAAAAGCCTCCACCAAAAGCCCATATGGGTATCCTATCAAAAAAAAACCTACATGAACTAACTCGCAATAAATCCTCAACATCAAATTATATCGATAAATAAAATTTAGTATTTCTTGAATTATTTTTGTTTGGTATTGAACTAGATTGCATCACCGAGATTGAAAAAACAACCACCATACATATAAGAGTGTCACTAAGATATATATCAATACTATATTAAAATTACAATTGACAAGTCATCCAGATGATACATAATTTCAAACTGACCATAAATATTAATGTTCATAAACACTATTTACACTTTCTAAAAAACCCCATGGTAAATTAAATGATGAAACAAGACACTTGTTAGAGAATCTACTCCATTAATTTGATTAAACGATGTTTTTATCTAATCAAGCACCATTTAATTAATGTTGGGGATAGTTTAACCCCCTTTGCGGTGTCACCCTCATAGATTCCTTATCATCGAGTCTCAAGGAAACATGGTCACAACTAATGGTAAGTTGTTTGTTTAACCTATATCCAACACTTGATATCAGAACGCTATATTCCTTTCGGAATAATCCCAATCACATATTAAAATTGTTGAACACATAGTAGTAAAAACATAAAATTATCCCCTAGATGCTATCTCATAGTGATACATACACCATAATGGTATCATTACATATGACCTCTCTATAGCACAACCTACCATCTACATGGTCAATAACAGTCACATATGGTCACAATATAGGGCCGTATTGATCCCCATAAACATTAAATGACAAAAAAATATTCCTAAAATACTCAGTTTTTCTCATTATTTCATAGGGTTACATTTATAAAATGCTCATTATTTATTAAATATCATGAAATTTTCAAGCTATAATAAATGTCACTAATACAGTGTTCACTAAAATATCATATTACCAGAATAAAAAATTTAACTCTATCATGGACACATAACTATAGTATACATTTAGATCTTTTGAGACATGTGCATTAATTTTTACTTCTGTAGTTAAATTTATAGTGAGATGATATATTAAATGACAAAAAAATGTAAATGGGAAATAGAATGTAATTTTTTTAGGAACATCATTTAAAAAAATATAAACTATAATTTAAGAGAATACATACCATGAATCCCAAGGTTTCCAAATGTAAACTGATTTATTTTCATCAAGATTCCAATCATTTTCTAATAATCAATTATTTAAATATAAAATTCATAGTGTGGTTAGATGGTAAACTATTCCTATTTTTAAGGAAATATTCATTACATTTTTCATATAATAACCTTATCCAAACAATCCCATCACATTTAGAACCCATTGATATCTACCAAAAATTTAAAAAACTTATTATAGGAGTTATCCCAGAATAATACTCTCATACACTTATATTTGAGAAGAACCATTTAACTGGTAGTAAAAACATTAAAATAATAACCCCTCTATATTAACATAAATATTTTGGACGATATAAAATAGAAGTCATTATAAGCTGTAGAAGAGTAATAAATGATAGAATAAATGAATTTTAAGAAACTATCAATCACAAGAAACATATGGATGAAATGTTACATATTTGTTCATAGAAATATGCATAGAGGGAAAAACTGCTTTTAGTAATATCCTATGGTAAAAATAACAAAAATTAAAAAACATCTCACTTAAGTGTAGGACTCTTGGAAGGAACTAGTTAGAAGGTAATTGACAAATAAGTACCACATTATCATTCTCAAGGAACTCTAATTTTACTCTATACATGGGGATGAAACACCAATAGATGAACTCACTACCATTATCCAACACATTCATAATATTATTTCTATTGACCAAAATATAAATAATAATAATAATAGATTCTATGAGACCATTTTGAAATGACTTGACCCCGATATCAATTATCAAATTCCCTCAATAGGTGCACCACATATACTCAAAATCACCTCCCCATATTCATGTGGCTACCAAATAGTGGATATTTCCTTTAAGGCTAATGTGGGGATACAATTACCTCATTAACAGACTGAACAAAAAATACATTTTTATGGAATCGTATAAAAAAATAGATAAACATAAAATCCTAGATTAATATACCATATGTTTTATAATGTAAAATTACATATGATGTAGTAAAATAATGATATTATATATATATATGAATAAAAACATCTTAAATAGGCCATTTAATGAAATACAAAACGAAATGGTAAATATTTGAATATTAAATATCATATATAATGGATGTCCCATGCTCTAGATTAGTTTCCAAGGCTCATGATCCATCAAAATAATGAAATTAAGAAGAAAAAATCCAACCATACCCCAAACCTAAAACCTATGACCAAGGATCATCTACTTGGGGACCAAATTTCCATGGAGGCCTTATAAGTGCGTGATTATAACTAATTTGGCCACCAAAAAATGCATCTAATCCAAATTAACAATATGTAAGTGTTTAGAATAATATTATGTGTTAAAATAATAAGACAATAATAATAATATTTAGTGTAAATAAATAGAAACAATTCAAGCATCGGGTCTAATGTGGGAAACCACTGATAACTATACCATCATTGGCCATCATAGGTTCCTCCAAACATGGTATATGAATAACATGTTAACTTAGTTCGATGGTTCACTATCACAACAACCAAAATAATAAAACAACATGGGAATTCTTTGGGGATCCATAAAGAATTTCCCTATAATAAAATATACATTGGTCCAAAGAAATTATCGATTTAATTCCACTAAGTACCATCTAGGTTATTATAATAATTAATCCATGTAATTAGTTATAATAAATCCATGTTACTACATGTAAAATAAATTTAGTGTCCCATGGTTGGATTGATTATATTCCAATAAACATCGAGAAATAATTTTTATGGTCATGTGCAATCAGAGGATCTCATCTTGTGAAATTCACCATTGTGCCCTGTGGAAATCCAGAACATTAATTAGATGTGTAAAATATCTATGATATTTCCCAAATACATGTTCTAGCTACCTTATGGAATTCATATTGACCATTTATTGAGGAATCAATGGTACCTCTTAGATTCTATATCCTTTGACATCATTGGATATAATTAAGAAACCGTCCAAGAAATTCAAATGTGTACCCTAATCCAACATAATATAACTCATAGAATTAATTTTTTTCATTAATAAAGAGGGATTTCAACTTTATTCAACATTCACATGCAATTAAAATAATGGAAATATTTATTTACATAATATTTATACATATAAAAATTTACCAACCTAATCAAAGGTTCAATACTTTGGTAAAATCTAATACAATACATTTTTAACAATTTAGGCCAATAATTTCATTTATGAAGAAGTCAAAATAAAATATCAATTAAAAATATAAATTTTGAATAATATGACTAAAATTAAAATTTCTATTTATTGGTCCACCTGGGAAATATTTATTGGATAATTGATCTATTATGATATTAAGAGAATCTCGAACTACCACATTTCATTTTTACATTTCATAATTATAAACAAATCAACTTCCATAATATCATTAAAAGAGTTACGAACTAAAAAAACATGTTTCACTAAGTCCATGGGATCATTTTATATCATAGAAGGGTATATAAGAAAATAAATATAATTTAATTCCAAGTGAAATGTATGAAGGAATTATTGTGTAACATAATATGTAATATTAATTCATTAATATTCATCTAATGATATTATAAAACCCAGAATAAAATTCAAGAGTCCCACTAGTTTGACATGAAATAATAGTTTTATTCCAAATAAGGGATATAAAATAACTATAATATTTTTTATAATAACAAATTACCCACATAAATGGCCTAACATTTTTAGACAAAATGAGAAACGAAAACAATAGATATGAGAGAGTTAGACTAGACATTATCTTTCTACCACAAACCACTAAATCGTAAATGGATATCAAATAGAGGAGATAATTATAGGATATTGAGTTGTATAAGAGATCATGTATAGGTTATAATCTCATAGATTTGTTAAAAAATAACGTTTAAGGAAAATATATTTGAAATGAAAAAATAGCATCCTCTCAGATTTAATAAGGTACATGGTTTCTTCCCATTGTTTGACAAACTGTGCACAAACTATGCTTTACTCACTAATGAAACGTTTTTATTTAAAATGATATTTATACATACTTTTAAAATTATGAAAAACCCATGAATAATTACTCCTTAATTATATCAAACATTCACTTCTTTACTATAGGACCATCACATGATTTTAGAAGTCATGATGATTTTCTTCTGAAGACACGCTACTGGGGTACATTTTTATCGAAAACAGTATCATAAAAAATTAAATTTTACTATGATTAAAATTAAATGGGTAAAGAATAATATTTTACACTATGATATAATAAAAAATCTCATTTCCCTAAAACACATTCCTTCTATTAGTTTCTAATGAAATTATGTGATGTGGCCATCTTTAATTGTGCACTAATTATTTTTTGGATTGGGTCCTGACCATTATAATCCTTCCCAAAATAATACTAAATTTGTAAACATTAATATTTGAACCCCTATAATTCCCCATATAACTCCAAACCCACTTGATTACTTCAAAAAAAGTCTAAATAATCACTTTTTATTGGTTAAAACCCTCAAAATACTAATTGGAATGTCAGTATAAAACATACCCATCAATAAAAAAATCAACAGCGTCTTCAAAAATAAACACAGATACATACATGAGGTATTAAATTATCACTTTAGAATCATAAATATATAATAAATATCATATATATTAATTTAATGAACTAATTTGAAAATCCATGAAAGTGGGTTATGGAAAATGAATCACATTACTTCATGGAGGATGTAATACACTTGTATCCATAAACAATTATTTTGTTTCACATTGGATGTAAAAAAAATGAATAAGGCTCCTGTAATTAAAATAATAAATATTATATATATGTAATTATCTAATGTTTTTATATAATATAATTTCTAAATTTTTTGACAGTGGTTGATAAAGAAATGTACATGTTCACAGTTAGATAATAGGTATAGAAATTAGTTGAGAAACCTTTTCTGGATTGGAAAATATGAATTCATTGTCGGCCTTGTTTGTATAAAAAACATATAGAAAATGGGGAATATGGGATTTAATGTATTAGGGGATATATTGTTCATGCAATATTTCTCTAGAGGTGTGAGAAATAGGGGAAATCATAATCCCTTTTGTAAGTGAAGGGAGTGAAAATATTATAGCTACCTGAAATAAAAATATATAAAATGTGTGTACCATAAGTAAAATTGATTAAATATTCATAAAATCCTATATATGATGTATATGTTAGATAATATTTTTTAGAATAAGATTTAGAATTAATTATGTAGAATTTTTAACCATATATATTAGTTTAACAAACTCATTAACTAATTTTATCATAACTATGGTAAAATTATTTATCAAAATGTAAGTGTCCTGAATGCAAATTTTATAATACCATGAGGAATAATCTTGAATTATAATACAGAATCATTCCCATCATCATTATTTATAATAAAAATTTTACTTTTTTATATTTTTTTAAATATATTTTTAGGAATTAAATACCATTTTATGTAATTTAATATAATATTTTTTTTCAAATGATAATTAAGACATCCATATATAACATTATTTAAGATATAATTTTTTTTACTAAATCCTGTGTATTAATAGTGTCCATATAATTTATAGAAATCACTATTTCATTAACAAATTAATAAAACAGGTTTGTAAGAACATGAACAATAATTTCATCATTTTCACAAACATCGTAAAAGTGTTTTTAAAAGTTCAAGGTATCTATAATATCACAAAAAATTAAAAGTAAATTAACATCATAAATATAAATTATTCCTCTAAAAATTTTACATTTATAACCATTACAAAAATATTTTATTCATTATTGAATCGGGTATTTAAAATTAGAAGAATGAATTAAATATTTTTTATTATTTATTATAAAATATATTATAAAGGGGATAATCAAACATTGTTGAAAAAAATTTCCAAATATTCTAACATATATTGTTTATAGATGAAAATAAAACATATAATTTGGTTGATGAATTTTTTGAGATATTTTTTTCCTTGTAACTTAATTCTACCCTTTGTACACAATTATATACATAAACTCAAGTGATAAAATTTTACCATGGTAACCATAAATTATAATAAAAAATAATAGGAATATAATTATTTCATCTGACCCCTGATATCACAATATGAAATAAAATTTTCATGATTAAATTTAAAATGTTATGGAAATTAAATATTATAGAATATTTCATGACACATGAAAAATATATTTTACAAAATCACATATTTAGATGAAAATTGTTTTAAAATACTCTTTTATAATATGGATTCCTATTGAATTAATAGAATAATATTAAATATATGTAATAATAATTTTTTTAATGAAACATTATAGAATAAAAAATTTATATTTATTCAATGAAATGAAATTATTATTTTTTATAAAAACAATTTGTTTTTCTATTCACAATGCATTAATCCTTAAAAATATCAAAATAAATATTATCTTCACATGTTTATATTAAAATTTATGTCCAATTTATCAAGAAAAATTATAAAAATTATATATTCATATTCTAACGAATATATATTAATAACCTAATATTAGACACAAATGTGTTTTTAAAACAGTAAGTACCAATAAACTATTTGAAATTAAATAGTAATTATATGTGTCTTATATGTTTTCTAATATATATATAAATATTTATATATTTAGACACACACACACACACACACTTCATCTATGTGTCTAACAACCATATGTTCAATGAACATATTTATAATAGTCAAAATTCATTCTTATATATAACATTACATTCTTCAATTCATTTTATTCATTGTTTTCATTTACTTATTTCTAATTATATGTATTGTATTTATAATTCATTTCATTATTTCCATGGAGGAATTTGGGGTCCTCATAATCATGGTGAACTAAACAGATAATGATTTTGTGTTTTTTGTATTTTTATATATTTGTTAATTTGTTACACTTTTTAATTTCTTATATTTGTTTCAATTTTCACGAAAAAAATTAACAATATTTTATTTAATTATAAATATTTATCTCAACAAAATGTATCACAACTCATTATTATTATATATATTTTCTTAGAAAAAATATTCAATATTTTATTTTTTTAATGTAGAATTGTACATTGAAAAAATAAGAGTTTTTCTTATTAGGGTTTTATGTAATATCTACTCCAGTTTACGAAGTAATGTATAAGATTCATCCTAAAGATATATAATATGAAATTATAATTAAATTTTATGTTCTGGAAGGTTTTTTAGATAAAAAATTATAACTATTGTACTTGAAACCTATTTCTAATAATCAGTGTAATTATTTTGATGGAATTTGTATTCCTGAATAGTTATAAATTTTTTAAGGTGTTTTTGAAGATTAAGTGAATATATATTCACTAAATATAAGTAGCCTATACATTTTTCAATGAAAAATTAATGGAATAAATGTTTTTACATTTAATTGATGTTGAACATTAATTTTTTATGGATTAATGAAATGATTTATTTCAATATCTAATGACTAAAAGTGATAGCTTGGTGGAAGGAAATTGAACTGAGAATCATCAATGATTTTAGGGATATATTATATATATATCACTATAAAAATAGGGTATAATAAGATATTATTGAAAAATATTTCTCTGAGAAGAATTCTTGATAATTTTAAGGAGTGTTATGTTTGGAAAATGGTGGTAATTCTGCAACATGTATGGAAAAGTTGATTTTAATATTTAATATATTTGTAATTATAATGTGAAATATTATAATTAAATTTTTCCTTTGACTAATATTTAATGAATATGTATGAATTAATTTCCCACTAAATTTGGAGGTGGAAAAATTATTTTAATTAATGGATAGATTGGTATTTTATCCTCAATTAAAAAATAAAGATAATTCTATATAATGAAATTATGGGGAAATACAAATCTATAAAGATATGGTGATTAGAAAATTGAAAAATTAGAGGAAAGAATGATATAATACTAGGATTTATAAAAATAATTTTCATTCCAGAAATAGAGAGATATGTTGATAATGTTTGCCACCAAATAGTGTTCTCTCCAAGGTTAAATAAGATTAATTTATTCTTTACAGACACATTGAATATAAATATTAGATGTCGAGATGTGTTAAATATGTTATTTAAATTTTTTTTTGATGAAGTATCACATATATATATCAATAATAAAATAACAACACATAATAAAAAAGGAAATGTTGATATTTATATTATATTATATTAGTTTCAAAAAAATCATTTATTTATAAATAGGAAAACAGACTATAGTGAATGATAATGAAAATAGAGGAAGTGCACCATACAAAAATAATATAGAGGAGATTTACCCTATTGTTTGGGTGAAAATTTCTAAACCCATAGCCAATCATTTTTTATTGTGTATTTTAGTATATCAATAAAATATCTATTGTATGTGCCATGGATTAGAACAATATGTGAAAAATAAGTGATTTTATGCCTTGTGTTAATGCTTTACATACCATTAAAATGAAAAAAATATGTTTTTGTGGTTTGTGTAATCGTTTATGAAAAAAATGAGATGAAATGTGAAATAAAAAATTTCATAAAATAAATTTAACATGATAAATAACGAGATTGCAACATAAACACTAATATATTTAATAAAAATATAATAAAACACATTAGGAGAAATCAAACAAATGAAAATTTAATATTATGATTTTAAATTAATTAATGATATAATATTCTAAAGAGTATATAAATAAAAGAAATGAAATAATAAATTTATGTAATAGTATATCTTCTCATAGTGAAAAAAATTTGAGATTAAATACATTAATATTAGTGTTTCTCATAGTTGCTCAAGAAATAATCTCCTGTATAATAAATTAAAGATCATTATTTGTCCAAAATTATCAATATATTATTATGTAACAGTAATTTATAATATTTAATTACAAATATATTTTTAAAATTGTATATAATCTTTGTCTTTTGATTTCTCTATTCTCCAGAAATGTTTCTATTGAACCGTTTTTTCCTTGTATTGTGGTCAAGGTTTTAAAATCATAATTATTTAAGAAATATCATACTTAAGTGTGATATAAACATTTATAATCATCCATATAATGTGTAAAATGAACAAGATAAACATCATTCATTTTCGGGGTAGTCGACATGTACCGAGGATCAACATTTTCATTTTCCATTGGATTAGATTGAAGTATATGATATATTATATTAAATTTCTATAACAAAAAATAAATATATTTATTTATTTATATTCATTAAATCTATTTCTGAAATCATTTATAAGATATGGTGATAAAAAATTAAATACATCACATCATGGTGGTGGTAGATAACACAAATTCATTTTTGAGGTTTTCGTATTATATTAGATGGAAGTGATATAGAAAATTATTTTTCCCTAAACATTATAAAATTTATTCAAATTAAAGATATTTTTTTTAATTTTTTTCATCGTTATATATGATTTAGTTAATGTGGAAAAAGAAACATTAAATAACTCATTTATTTCTATTACTTATTCCAAGCTAAACCTTTTTCGGATCTTTATTTATGATTCATGAGATGCATTTTTGTTAAAAATGATAATATTGGAAATTTGGTGGTGATTTGTGAAGTTAATTTTGTAGATGATGATCGATGAAGTCTCTCTTTACTATAACAAGAAACATTTAGATTGACATGGTAATCCTCTATACGAACTGGCATCATGCTCCCACCCTCACACCATTGTAATTGACCATACCCTTGATCATTGTATCCACATAAACTCTAAATGACACAATTTTTTGGGTGTATTATTCTCATTAGGATCATATTAAAAATATACTATTCATGTAATTTGGATGACATGCCGGGAGGGGGGACCTTCGACAGCTTTATAGGTTCAGTTATGGTGACTTTTACAGAAAGTTATTGTGGAAGATGCTCACTCAAGGATTAAGAGAAGGAAATTATTAGTGGTTTAAACCAATAACCTCATAGGAATATAGACTTAAAGAAATGGAAATGGACAAAATTGTTTTACATAATTTTCTAAATTGAACATAAATAATTCCATGGTCGATATCTTATATATTCAGGAAATACAAAGGACTTCATGAAAAAAATAGTAACACCCCATCCCTAGTTACCCAGACTCAGGGAATTATTACATAACATTGGCATGATCACAAGAGATCAAGTATCCAAATACCGATTATTTTATTTTACTTGGAATTACTATTTACATACCTAATTTTTACATTACATCATGAAATAGAGAAGAACAACATTGTTCCCCCTTTGAACACACTAATATCCATTGCCCTATCCCTGCAGGTTAGTCATAATATACACTTCACATATTGGGAAATGAAAACACAATAATGTGGTGAGCTCAGATGCTCAGTAGTGATAACAATATAGAAGTAATAGTCATAAATAATCATAATCATTTAAGGCAATGTATAAGACTAAAACACAAGCCTTTTAGAATTAAAATTCTACATAGTATAAAAAGATAAATCATATAATTCAATTTACTTATTCACATGGATATTATACTAGTTGAATAATCACATGTAATATCAATATCTAATTTCATAATTAGTAAATGCATAATGTTGGACATCATAACCAGATATTAAAGGCCACATGCCTAGACTACAAATAAGATTTTTTCAAGTCCTTGTTCCAAAACACTAGTTTGTCTCATGAGACCTACCGAAGAATCAAGGGGTTATAGCAGGCTCCATCCGTCACATAATAATTCCAATGCATTCCTTATATGATAACGGTGAATCGTAATCTAAACATTCATATTAAAACTAGCATACAAAATTGCAATACATTAACCAAAACCCATGACTGGTATAAAAATTTCATATCCATAGTCAAACATAACTCATTCAATTCAATATGTATGATTGTATTATAATAAATCAACCTCAATCAAGAATAAAATAAAATGAATGATCATTACATAGATGAAAATAATCGATAAAACTATTTGAGTGAAATAACCCCTTTTCTTGAAAACATTTAAAAGTACCACTATTTATCAAAGAAGTCATTTAAATAAGGTTTTTGAATCAAAGAGTCCCATAAAACTATAAATCTATTGAAATGAATATTAATTTTTTTTAAAATCCATGCCCATATATGTAAATCCATTAAACCATTTTAAAAAATGGACATTATTGAGAAATATTTATAAGAATAAATCATTATTAATTTTAGATTCTTACATTAGATAGAGTTCCTAACCAAATGAGAGATGCTTAAATAAAAATAATTGAGGTAATAAAAACTATATAATATCATGAGAATAAATGGATTCATGATATACAATGTCAAAGTATTTTATGTACACCATATAAAAGTGAACTGGTGCATAACAACAAAGAAGTATCAATGTAATGTAAATTGAGATGAAATCCATTATAAAGACCATATCCTTAGGTTAAAGAAAAAAAATGACATAGTTATGTGTGAAAATTTTTAATACACTCAATATGATTGGATATTCAATGTAAATCAATCTGGGGACATTCACACATATTCTTGTAAAAACAACACCAATGAGTTGGATGTTTTACTCAATGAATGGAAATTGAGTTAAGATTACCCTTATCAAGTTCATATTGATGAATTGAGAATTTATAAATTCATTTATTATGTGTATCAAAAGTATATACACACAAAGGGGAGTGAAAAATTACTCCATAAATAAATCAACAGTTATTTCACACATAATATTGGAGTCAAATAATAAATGATGTTTTCGTAAACCTCAATTAGTGGAAATCGAAATTAGAAATATTGGCAATATATCATGAATCTTAGGGAAATAAGAAGTGAGATGAAAATCCCATACCTTGTACTATTCCTTAGTAGAGGGTAGGTTAACCTCATGTGTAATGATGAAATAATTTTTATTAAATTATAAAATAACCACACAAATAAATATGATATCATATACGATTTTCTAATATTTCTTTGTTAGTGATATTTCAGTAGTACCATTGTTTTGGGTTTAACTGATTAGTTTTCTATTATATGGTTTGTTATGTAAGTCATGTATGTTTTGGATAGGATGTATTTGATTCATATTCATAATTATATTAATTTCTTAAACATTATTTTTAATCAAGAAATGAAAATTATTCTTGAATGGTTGTGATGGGGAACGAAATCTAATCGTGTCGTGGAGACGGTAAGCCGTACATACGCACGGTCAACAATATCATTCTATTTGTGGTGAAATAGTATGTAAATGGATGGTATGTTATATATAAAGAATCATTAACATGTAATATTTATTATTTACATTAGTTATACTAATTATTATATCCATCCAATTAATAATGTAATGAATAACAAACCACACCAGGACGTGGATACAGTTAACCGTACGTATGCACGTATGTTGATGTTGTCATTTATAGGATGGATAAAATAATGAATATGGTTGTACCATATTTATAATAACATCACTGTGCCAAGATGGTATTGGTGTTATTATTTTTGTATGTAAACAATAATGAAATAGAATGTGGAAGAAGAAAAGAACAATGAAAGAGGTGATGGAATTTTTACCTCTTCTTCAGGTGCTTCTTTTTGATTTGATCAAATGCGATCAATATGTTGGATTTCTGATCAATGTATGTCCACTAGGATCAAGTTAGGGTATTTGGGAGGATAGTATCATAGGTTTTGGTTTAAAAAAAATGGTTTTGTTGAGTGATTTTTAGATAATGGGATGTACCCTTTAATAAGAGAGATGGGGGTCACTTTAGGAAAATCGTGAAATATTATTTTATTATAAAATCATTTACAGTTTATAGTGGATACAAATGTATTTATTTGAAGTATATGGTGAGGATAGTTCTAAATCCACTCAAACAATATGTTTTAGAAATGTTTGGATAACCATATTAACCTTATCTTTTAGATTTATATATTAGATAAATAGTTTATCTTTTACAATTTCTTCTCGTATTTTTATATAAATGGTTAATAAACGTACTGTAAAATTTCAAGAAAACCTCAAGTGGTTCATTTATTATATATATATCATTAATTATGTCGTTTTTCTTAACCTTATAATTTTACAAATATTATATCATTTAATAATATATTATTTGTTTTTAATACTCATTTTTGTCAATTTTGACACTATTTAGTATTTTGTTTTTTTGAAAGTAAAAAAAACAAGGTTACATAGAAATAAATACATTAAATCAACCCTAACATGTCATATTAACCTATAAAATTCGTTTAATGCATTTAAAATCTCAATTTATATTTATTTTGAAATTTATATATCAATTATTTTAATCATTCATTAATATAGTAATTATTGCATCATCATTGTGTCATAAATAAATTTTATTATATAATGTCTAAAAATTATAAATAAAATACCATGATATAGGAATTTTCTTTTATAATGAATATTTATTCTTTAATTTATTTAATGTATGTCCCTATATTAAAAATAATTATTTTATTAAACATTGAATTTATCACTTTTAACAGTTCATTAAATAAAATAATAATAAATTTCCTAATCCAATCCAAGTGGATAAAAAGGATCCTATTTTATTCCTTCGGATGATTTTGTTCGAAATACAAATATCCAATAGAAGTAGGACATCTGTTAGGGTAATTATATTATCATTTTTACATTAAATTACTCTATTTTCTTTTAATATTGGTAAATGAAATTCAATAGTTACATAAAAAAAATTATTTTCATCCTATTGAACCAAATTTTACATATGAATGTCATCCGTGTCTCTCGGATGTTTGCAACTAAATTCATAGAAGAGATCAAATTTTGTTTTTTACAAATTTATAAATGTTTCTAGAAGGTGAGTAAAATACGGTAAATCGTTCAAAAAACTATATATCTAATATTTTTATAAAATGATATCAATGAATTAAAATAGACTAATATTTTTATTATTTATCTATTTTCAATTTATAATAAATTTAAATTAAAAATAATTATTTAATTAACAATTCGAATTTAAACAATAAATTAGTGTTTTTCATTATTCATCCAAAATTCTATATTTTTAGAAAAATACCAAAATTTTACCCAAATATAATTTTGATATTACAAATTCTAAAATAATGAATATTTTACCAAATTAAAAAAATAGAAGATGTATTAATTAATTGAAAAAATATTTCGATTGTCAAAACTAGAGAGTGGATTTTTGAGAAGTAAAAACTATCAAATGATTGATATAAGTTTATGTCCAATTAAAATGTGAAATTACTTCCGATGACCAAAATTGGATTAAAAGACAAAAGTATAATATAATTAAACTTCAAAACCATTAAACTGTATAATTTGACAATATAAATTATTTTCATTAAACATGTTGTTTTCAAATAAAATTTAGTAATTGTAATTATTTATCAAAATATGAATGTTATCAGAAAGGAACTGAAATTTTTTCCAAATTAAATGTTTTTGTCTCAATTATTATGAAGAATTTTATATTGGAAAATTGAATATATAAAAGTTTAAAATATTGTATTTAAAAAGGGTTCTCCACTGAAAGGTGGAAAAATTTCATTTTTTGAAAAATACTTCTTTTATCTGAAATCTTCAATTTGTTCTTATATTATGTCTATGAAACACATAATATGGTTGTTAATATTACTTGGAGTATATAAAATTCAAAATACAGTTAACACTATTAAAAAAGATTTTTTTTGAAAGGCAAGTTTGGTAAGTTGTGGTGCACTAGATCTCAATGTTGCGTGTAGCACAAGCAATTGAATTACATTAAAGAAAATAACTTACAATGAAATCATGTTGTGTTACATTCTTCCCTCATTTCAGAAATTTCATCCATTCAGTTTTAAAATTGGTCTTGGGATCTTCATGGAAAGTCTTATATCAGATAAAGTGTCAATAAAACTATCACTTTAAAAGAACAAAAGAGAAGTGCAAAGGACACCCGAGAAAAACCCATAATAGGATTCCATGTAAGAAAATATAGATATGGAAGATGAACTAAGTTTCATGTTCGGATGAAGAGTGATATAAAACATGATTAGGATAATGTTAATGATATGAAAACCAAAAACATGAGATGGTTTAACCGATATTTGATTCCCTGGTAGGAAAATTAAATGTACAATGTTTTCTTTAAGTTCCTTTTCATAAAGTTGAGAAATTTATTTATGAGATTGAATAAGAACATAAAGAGATATACTTACTTTTTATGTATAGTGTTATCCTTTAACACATTTCCACCACTAACATATCTTCTCTCTAAATGATGAGTATTCAAGATGACTCGGTCACACCTGAAGTACTAGAATCGACATCTAAAGAATAACATAATCCAAAAATTATGAACTATATATTTCAGTTTTATTTATAGAATAAAAAAAACAAAATAGTTAGTACAAGATTAGATGATCCCTAAAATGGATAATCCATTATAGAAGTAAATACTAATCTTCATTTCCAAAATTAATGAAAACAATACACAAAGTTCAATAAAGACCATTCAATAAAGAATTGTCTATACAATACTTCAATATAATCCATACTCGGATTGAAACCCAAAATTCAGAAGAATTTAATCAAATAGTCCATCATAGTAAATCTTAACATTTATATCCAATTAACGTTAACTACTATTAAAGTCTCTTATAGAATTGTAGTTAACCAAATCACTAATTCTCTATGATAGGTTGATCAATGAAATCATTTAACTAAAAATAATTAGTCACAATAACTAGGTACTTTAGATAGTCCAATGGTTGGCGAAAAATCCTAGTCGCACTTTGGTTGTGGGATTGATTCCCACAGCTTTGTCCTAGACGATAGGCTATCACACAATATTCTTGTTGTCATATGTCAAAAACTATATTTTATAACATTCCCAAAATGAGATAAATTCCAAAAAATAACCATCACATTATTTAACCACAAATGTTATCTCATACCTCTCTTTTTCATCCCAAAAATTTACAATAATTGACTCAAATTAATGGATCATATAAACCAAAATATTTCTCTATAAATATATCCCTAAACGAAAAGATAATTCTTCCTCAAATAGCATTTTCACATAACAAACTGCAGGGTTACACATACAAGAGAAAATATATCCAAATTAATCCCATCAACAAAGAGAATTAAAACTTTTAATCATTTAGAAATACATTTATTTCCACATAGGTTCTTCCTTAACCTAGTGGTTATCATATAGAATAGGTCATTGTCTCGGGTAATGCCCAGGTCCCCTACATTTACAGAAAATGACTGTAAATGAATTATTAGGAATATTTTTATTTTCATCCATATTACTCTTCATTTTTCCTTGGAAATTATTTAATTTATGTCCTTATTTCCCACAAAAAAAATAATTTCATTGTTCCATTGAAACACTTTCCTTGGTTCATCCTTCCAAATTTCTGGCTTGATGGAAATTGTGCATTGTTTCTCCACAGTCTCCACTACTGGAGCTCTTATCATTCTCTGCCTTTCTCTTCTTTGTTGAGTTTGGGAGTCGGTTAATATTTATATTTTTGATCATATTTTTTTGTAAACATTCCTCTCCATTAACACGATGTATTTTATTCCAATCAACATTCCATTTATTTTCTCATTTACACCATCATTCCCCCCTTGTACATCATGTTCAATGGTTTTATGACATCCTTGTAATTCATCTGTTGAATAAAACCATTAATCATAGTGTGAGTAATAATAGACATAAAATCATTTCGAGAATATCATGACACCTTATTTTCAATGTAAAACACTTTAGGATTATCCAAGGTTATTTATTCTCATCGTATATTAAAATCCTTCAAATTGGTTTGTAAATAAAATTTGAATTATCCTAAGAATACCCCACAGGAGTGTCGTAACCAAGCGTGCAGCAAGTCCCATTTTCATGCAACTGTTCTCATTCGATTTTAGGTCAAATAATTGTTTTTAGGTTTTAACCCTAGTTACATCTATTCTAGAGCCGCCTCTACCTACTCGTATCCAGATAGGGATTTCATTCTTGGAAAACCACCATAGTATTTACATTTCCAAAATTTTAGGAAGTTTTTATATACTAATTATCATAGCCTATCTTAGTTTATTGTTTTTAATCATAGTTTTTTAAATATAGCTTTCATGGTTTGTAGTAAGCTTCCTCTGATACCAACTAAAATGTCCTGACCCTAGTTATTGAGACATGGTGAATTACTACATAACATTTTCATGACCACAATAGATCATGTCTCGAAAGACCGATTAGTTTAGTGGCCTTGGATGTACTAGATACAAACATAAAAATTACATTACATAATGAAATAAAGAAAAAAACATTATTCCCCCTTTGAAAACACTCATATACTTTGTCATATCCCAGTAGGATAATCATAATATAGTTTATTATATCCAGGGAAAAGAAAACATAAGAATGGGGTGAGCTAAGATGCTCAGTAGGGATCATAATATAGCAGAAACAATCATAAATAATCATAAACATTTAAGGCAATGTAAAAGACTAAAACACTATCCTTTTAAACATAAACATCATCATAATATGGAAAAGATAAATAAAAAAATTCCATTTAATTATTCACATTGATGTTTTCCTAGTTGAATAATCACATGTAATATCAATAGCTAATTTCATAATTGTGGAATTCATAATGTCTAACATCATTACCTCATAGTCAAGGCCTCATGCCAATACTACAAATATGATTTTTCAAGGACTTATGCCGAGACACTAGCTTGACCCATCAGACCTACCGATGCATACAGGGGCTATAGTGGGGCATGCCTGTCACTTACTAATTATAGTTCCTTACTCACATGAAAATGGTGAAACATAATCTAAACATTTGTATTAAAACTAGCTTAAAAAATTTCAATACTTTAACCACAAACCATGAATGGTATATAAAAATAGCATATCAATAGTCAAACATAACTCATTAAATAAAATATATAATATTGTATTATAACAAATCAACCTCAATAAAAAATAAAAATCAATGAAGGATATTGATATAGATGAAAATAATACTTAAAACTATTTGAGAGAAATGTCCACTTTTGTTGAAAAAATTAAAATGTCACACTATTTTTCAAAGAAGTGGTTTAAAAGTGATTTTGGAATCAAAGTGTCCCATTACACTTTGAAACATTGGTCGGTAATATTAATTTTTAAAACATTCATGTCCATATAAATAAATCCTTAAAACCATTCTTAAAACATGGACATTAATGAGAATGATTTAGATGAATAGATATTTATTACATTTAAAATGATATTTTAGTTACAATTCATAACCATATGAGAGACGCTTGAAAAAAGATTATCTGATAAATACATTATAATATCATGAGGATAAGTGGATTTATTATATATTATGTCAAAGTACATTATGTACACCATATAAATGTGAATTGGTGCATAACAACAAATAAGTCTCAAGGGAATGTAAATTGAGATGAAATACCTTATAAAGACCGTATAATTAGGTTAAAGATAAATCAATGACATGATTATATGTGACAAATATAAACACACTAAATATGATTGGATATACATTTTAAATCAATCGGAGAACATTCAAACATATTATTGTAAAAACAACACCAATGAGTTGGATGTTTAACTCAATGAATGGAAATTGAATTAATATTACTCTTATCAAGTTAATATTGGTGACAAGAGAATTAATAAATAGAGTGATTATCTGTAGAAAAATTATATCCACACAAAGGGGAGGGATAATTATTGCATAAATAAATAAATTTCTATTTCACAAATTATCATGGAGAAAAATAATCAATGAAGATTGCATAAAACCCAATGACTGGAAATTGAAATAAGAAATTCCCTTAATGATTTGGTAACTTACATAAAATAAAAACCATGAAAGGAAATCATACAATGAAGTTGTAAATACCCATAAATTAATCTATATTACACAATTAATTCAATCATTGGTTGTATATACACCACACAAATAGAAATAGTGGAAATATATAATGAATCTAACATGAATAAAAAGTGAGATAAAAACCCCTTACCAGGTCTGTTTCCTTATTATATGGTACTTTAACCTCCTCTACAATGCTGAAATCATTATTTTGAAATTATAAAAGAACCACATACATAAATATGATATCATATATGATATTCTAATATGTATTTGTTAATGATATTTCCGAAGTATCATTGTGTAGGGTGTTAACTGATTCGTTTTCCTTTATATTTTTTGTTACGTAAGTCAAGTTTTTTATGGATAGGATATATTTGATTCATATCCATAATTGTATTATGTTCTAAAAAAAATTATTCATAAAAAAATTATTTTTGAATGGTTGCGACTGGGAACACAATCTCATCCCATCGTGGAGATTTTATGTCGTACGTACGCACAGACAACAATATCAATGTATTAGTGGTGAAATCATTTTCAAATGGATGGTATATTTTATATACATAATCATTGAAATTTTATAATTATTATTTACATCAGTTATACTCATTATTATACCCATCAAAATAATGAATTTTTTAATAACAAACTACACCACGATGTGGAGAAGGTAAACTGTACATACACACATATGGTGACTTTTCCATTAATATGATGGATAGAATAATGAATATGGTTGTAACATATTTATAATAAAATCAAAGTTTGTAGAAGGTACTATAGTTATTATTTTGTTTTGGAAACAAAAATGAATGATAAAGTGGAAGAAGAAAAGAACTTTGAATGAGGTGATAAAATTAATACCTCTTCTTCGGGTCCTTCCTTTTGATTTGATCAAAAGGTCTCCTTATGTTTTATTTATGATCAAAGTAATGCCTCTAGGATCTATTTAGGGTAGTTTGGAGTATTTTTTAAGAGGTTTTGGCAGAGAAAAATGGATTTTGAGGTGTGATTTTGAGAGAAGGTGAAGAACCCTTTTATATGAGAGGTGTGCGTCACTTTAGGAAAATCATGATATATTATTTTATTATAAAATAATTTTCGGTATAATATGGATCAAAATGGATTTATTTTAATGCCAAGTGGGTATTGGTCGAAATAATCTCAACCAATAGGTTTTAAACATGTTTAGATCACCATATTAAACTTATATTTTAGATTTAATTCATAGTTAAATAGTTTATCTTTTACCATGACATCTTGTGTGTTTATATTACATGATTAATAAACCTACAATAAAATGAAGAATTTAACTAAATTGGATAATTAATTACATATATATCATTATCTAAGTTCTTTTTCTGATAATTATATTTTTTTAAATAATATATCATTTAATAATATAGTATTTGTTTTAAATGCTCATTTATGTCAATTTTGACACTATATAGTATTTGGTTTTCTTGAATGTCAAAAAAACATTATTACTTATAAAAAAATACATTAAATCAACACTAAAATTTCATATTAACAATTAAAATTCGTGTAATGCATCAGAAGTCTCAATTAAAATTTATTTTTATATTTATAATATCAATTATTTTTATCATTCATTAATAAGATAATTTCTGCATCATCATTGTGTCAGAAATAAATTTAATTATATAATGTCTAAAAATTATAAATGAAATCCCATGATTTAGTAAATCCATTTACCATTCTAATTAATATTTATTGGTGAATTTATCTTATGTATAACCATATATTAAAAATAATTTATTTATTAAAATTAGAATTTTTAACGTTTAACTCTTTTCTAAATAAAACAATAATAAATGTACAAATCTAATTAAAGTGGATAAAAAGGATCATATTTTATTCCTAAGGCTGTTTTTGGTCGAAATAAATTTATATAATTGAATTAGTACATGTGTTAGGATAATAATAATATCATTTTTAGCTTTAATTACCATATTTATTTAAACTGTGGTAAATAAAATTCAAAAGATATTATTCACAAAAAAAAAATATTTTCATACTATTGAACCGAATTTTACGTACTGATGTCTAATTTTTCTATCGAATTTTTGAAATTCAATTCACAGAAGCTGTTAAATTATGTTTCATGTAAAATTGATATTGTGCCTAGAAGGTGAGTAAAAGAAGGTAAAAAGTTCAATAAAATTTAATATATCTAATCTAATTATAAAATTACTTAAATGAATTAAATTATACTAATATAGGTATTATGTATCTATTTTTAATTTATAACAAATTTAAATTAAAAATAATTATTTAAATAAAAATTCGGTTTTAAACAATAATGCAATGTTTTTCACTATTCAAAAAAATTGAATTTTTTTAGAAAAAATCAAAAAATTCAATAACATATAATTTTGATAATACAAATTCAAAATTGATTTATATTTTAATAAATTCAAATAATAGAAGTTGTATTAATTAATTTTAAAAAAATATTCATGTTGTATAAACTATAAAGCGGGTTTTTGAGAACTAAAAACTATCAAAATATTGATATGTGTTTATGTCAAATTTAAATGTAAAATTACTTACAATGACCAAAATTGGATTAAATGATAAAAAATATAATATAATTATACATAAAAACCATGAAAATTTATAATTTAACACTACAAATTATTATCATTAAAGATGTTGTTTTCAATTAAAAATTTAGTATTTTTCACTATTCATTGAAATATGAATGTTATCAGTAGAAAACCAAAACTTTATCTAGACTAAATTATTATGTCTCACATGTATAGAAAAAGTATATTTTATCAAATTGATTATATAAAATTGTCAAATATTTGATTTAAAATGGGTTCTCCATTAAAAGGCGGTAAAATTTCTTTTTTAAAAAAATACTTATTATATCTGAAAATTTGATTTAGTACTTATATTATGTCCATGAAACACATAATATATATATTAAAATTATATGGAGTATATAAAATTCAAATTATTGTTAACAATATTCATAACCATTTTTTGAACGGATGGTTTGGAAAGTCATGGTACGATCGAACTCACTGTTGCGTGTATCACAAACTATTCAATTACACTAAAGAAAATATAATAATATGAAATCTTGGGGTTTCACAACAATAATAATGTTCATAATAGTTTTCAAGAGGGAAACAAGGTAGAATACCGTCTCTCTTCCATTGAATATCGAGGATCTTGTGTTAGCTTCTTCCCTAGTATGAACTTCTAGAGACATGAGGCAGAGAATATTTTATTAGGGGATGATATAGGTCTTCACTAATTCTGGCCTTCGTATTTTCTTGTACTCAACCATTTATTGATTAATCAAATGATCCCAATGATAAGATATGAAGAATTTATACATTTCTCATATTATAAAATAAATTTATTAATGAATATAATTAAATTAAATTCACATACTAATATGGACATTCAAAATTATGAAATTTATACGTTATTCATTCATAATATTCTCAAAATTGAAACATATATATATAAAATATGGATACACTAATATAACCATAAATATTGACCATAGGTGTAATGAAACAAAAAATTGGTTGAGAGGGAATACCTGATTTCAATGAGATATAGTTATATGTAATTTATCTCATAAGAGAATATGTTATTATTCATTAAGTTTACAATTGGTAAAACTCTTTGATAGTAGCTACATTACCAATTATTATTGGTGTGTTGTATGTGATAACTATAAAAGTATCATATTCTATAGATTATAATTATATATAAATAAAAATGAACTTTTCCTAACCATCCCCATGAGGAATGATCATTCATTATATGAATTTACAAATATTATATAATGAGACAAACTTCCAAATATATTAAATAATAAATTGGATGATTATAATCCTATAAAATACTTTGAACTATAAATTTCATTATTTCTATCAATAATTTTATACAAAACCATTAATTAAAATAATTTAAGGTCGTTATTATTAATAGAATAATCTAATAAAATTTATGGACAATTTTTTAATAGATAGAAAAATAAATTTTATAACTCTATTTGTAAATACTCAATGAAATAACATTTCACCATTTGGAATAATTAAAATATAAATCATAGGATTTTGGATATAAATATTAGTTTAAATAAATTATTCAAAATACGGATTAGTATTTTTCTTTCATAGAATTAAAATTATTCAACATTTTTGTTATACTCAGAAGTGAGATTAGTGGTTACATCATAGAAGTATAGACTTTAATCCCCATTCAATGACCCATCAAATGTCTCGATACAATATATTTAATGTTCACTATTAATTATAAAATCAATTTTTTATTAATAAGAGAATATATTTCAATTATATACAATGATTATGTCCATTATTAAATACAACTATTTTCTTTTTTGGAAATTAATCAAAACATTCAAATCATTTATCAATATAGACTTGAATAGGAATAGAGGAAAAATTTAAAGAAATTCATCATTATACACTTATATAAATAAATATTATGTAAAATCACAATAAAATCACATATACTATATTAAATAACATTATCATCATGATTAAAAAAATTAATATCCATAGTGTTATGATCAATCATTAGGTTAATTACAAGAAAAAATAAAATTTTAAACATTAACTCTCTCTCCTAATAAATAAGGGTACCCTAAGTATTTTTATACCATATCATCCATGATCCCCTACCCCCATATATTACCCTACGAGGATGAAAAATTGATATTGGATATGGTGACTGCATTAGTCCCACAATAAGTAGGCCCCATGTTTTAGACTAGAACTCAGGGTATTATAAATATACAAATGAAAGGTGTTGGCCTCTAAGAGAACACGTGGAAGTAATAGATAAGATAAATTCCCAATTAAATAAATTTTATAAATAAAAATAGATCCCCTATTTGTATATCTTATTTCATACAATAATAAAGTAACTGAATGAAAAACTACATGCACCAAAATGGTAAACTAAAAGGCCACTATAATGCCTAAATTTACATGAAAAAACCACAATATATTAATTTGAATCTGGATTTCCAATTAAATTTTTCTGACATTAAAATAATTATATATATATGGGATGATCCTAAAAAATTAGTCAAAATAATCCCTATTTATGCATCTCATGGAAAAGATAAATAATGAATAGTAAATCCAAGTGAATTTCTAGTGAATCTAACACACCACCTAAATAGGTATACTACAATCCCTACCTCATCATAGATATATATCACAATGTATCACATAAAATAAATTATGTATTATAGTAACATAAATGAAGGGTAGTATTTTATAGCTTCCATAATGATTTTTTGTTGACTCCAATGTCATATGTCCTGATCCATCTGTATACAAAAGTAAGCCATCCTGAAAAATCATGGGATATGTACTATAAGAAGAACCTTGTGCCTTAGATAATCCCATATCAAATCTCCATATATATACCAATTAGTGTTCAATATCCACGACATCCCATTTTATAATACATTGGGAATTATATATGTCACACTTGTAATAATGCATTGGAACCTATATCTACAAATAAATATGTGTGAAATAACCAAAATGAATCACAACCCTCTACAACATATATAATGAAACCGACCACCGTGAAAACCAATACATAATAAAACACAAATAAAACAGTGGGTATATAGGGGTAGTGAACTATCCATCCTCCCAATAGAATGTGGTGGAAAATAGTTTCCCAGAGTCTACTTGATGTCAGTATCCCTGATCAAAATATGTGGCATAGAATATGAAATAAAAAAAATTCATGATATAACATATTTTAGAACCACACTATATGGAAAACATATTCCAAGTCCCAATGGATGTTATCATCACTCGGACACCTCGATTTCATTGTTAGAGACTATATAACAACAAAAACATACATTAATTTAACTAAGATAATTTAAATTACATCTATCCATTTTATAATTTAATTGATATTAAATAACTCATCAATAGTTATTTTACTTTGTTGCGAATAATATTACATTAACTAAAACAGTGAATTCATTACCCTATATCTATAATCTAAACAGAGTCTTCAATATATCATGATAAAATCATTTTAATTATAGAGAATCCAAACTCATTGGATCATAAATTTCTTAAACATTATCATAATTACATAGTTATGGGTACTAAATGATGAAATATAATGCTACCATTAACTAAATTATTCAACCATAAACATTTTGTTTCCTTATACAGTGTGGGAATAATTAAAATTAAACAACAATTGTATCCATCCAACTACTAAACATTTTCAGGAATAAATAATCCCATATATCAATATAACAATATATAAGGATATAATTTACATATTCCAGGACATTTTGTTCCATCCCCCAAAAAAAAGAACATCGCCATACATTTCTCCATCACAAGTATCAGTTACGACGCCACCCTTTGTCATCCCCACCCATATCTCATTATACATACCCAGATCAAATCACATAATACTCATCATATCTAGATCACATATATTAAGGGAATAAAATAATAGT